>RSEF01000002.1:22557443-22584492 GCA_003993805.1 Himantopus leucocephalus
TGGGATGGTAACGGAACCTCCCCGATATCGGATCGGGACACATCCCTAAGTGGAATGGATGAGGAGACCTTCTGAGCCAAGAGGAATCCAATCAGTGCTTGTTTGTGGGGAGGGCAGAAAGGAGGACAATCAGTAAAACATCTCTGCTTCTTCCTGCTCTTAGACAGATCTATGCTGGCCAATATAAATATAATGATTTTCTGAAAAGGTCAATTCTGGAAAAAATTACTCATTTGGAAAAAAATAATCTGCTGATATCACTCAAAGGCCAACTTAGTCCATCGGTAGCAACACGGTAAAGAAAAGCTGGTTCTTTTCTGTTTTGAAATTGTTTTCTGTCTTTTATCATTATTATATAGTAAGGACTTTATAAAGACTTTAAATAGACAGCAGAAGAGACAAAGTGGCTTTTGGTAATTTCACATGTATTGTTAGGCTAAGAGCATAAACAGAGAGTATCGATGAAATTATTTAAAAGACGTAATTTTGTCACAAGGTGGCTCATCTGGGAATGGAGGGAAAGGCAGTATTCATGTACATGTAAACGAATCTTGACTTCTTTGAGTATTTCAGAGAAAAATGAAAAATGTATATATATTAGTAAAATGCAAGCAGGAAAAGACTAGGTTTCTTCAAGAGTAGATTTTCTAGAAGATACAAACACAAAGACTCTAAAAGAAGGAAAAACCAGTAAATTAATTCCTGTTCATTTTTCCCAACATAATTAATTTATGAGAGAGCATTTACTTTGTGGCAGCCTGGGTCCTCAATTGTCTTTTTCTCAGAGGATTGTGATGAAGGCTTCTTTTTACAGATGTAACCAAGTTGCTTATCACAAACATCAGTTGCCCAGTATCCATCCTACAATAGCAGGGAGAAGAAACAAATGGGAAAAAAAAGGCATTCATAAAAATAAGAAAGTTTTCTTCTTTCTTCGCTAAAAGGCCCACTGAAATACGTTACCTAGGAAGTCTATAAGATCATTGCTGAGATTTTTTTTTTTTTAAGAAAAAATAGACAGATATGTCAGAATTAAGATCCATTTGATGCTGTTATGAGATGAAAGAAAGAATTAAATGACATCTTGAAGTCTCAGTATTATTTGCCATCTTAACTATCTATTTTATGAGAGGGTTTGTAAAGATACATCTCATGTGGGGCTAATGGGTCTGCATTTAGAGCAGTATTATTTCACTACAGTTCTGGCAAAAAGATCAATGAAACTGAAATAATGCACATCTGAGTGCATTGCAGTAAATCTAAGTATTTTATCCATCAAGGAGAAGATTTGGAAAATGACTGATTTCTTTTAAAAAAGGAAATATGTGAAAAATAAAATTTAAATAGGAGCTTTTTTCCCCCATAAAATCTGGTTTAGGATCAATTCTATTAATGCTTAATCCTGGCAAACGATATAACAGTTCCTTCAATAACACCATTTCTTTCATAACAACATTTTTGATTTGAAATTTAAAATTCATGACACTTTTTATGTGCATGTGTGTGCATGTAAATGTGTTTAAAAACCCAAACAACGATGTATTGCAAGAAAATAAAGTATGTGAGTCAAGCAGTCAGAAGTAGTATAGGATGTTAAGTAATTGACAGGTAGGTGTAAGTTCTCTCTTTATGTCACAGCTGAAGACACATGCCCTAGTGCCAGGTCTCCATGCCTCAATGCCATGTCTCAATGAAGCGACATTGAGGGATGTAATGGTCTATTGGATTGGAAATTGAGGTATGCAAATAGCATCTATGATATGGTTATCATAGATGGTATTAACTAGGTATATCACAAGGTATTAACTAGGTCATTCCCATTCCTCTCCCAGGGCTATAACTGAAGCATTAAAATGAATCTAACGGGAAAAATTCTGGAACAGACTTTTCGCCAGAAAAGAAATTTCAAAAGGGAGCACTAGGAAAATGCTACCTCTCTATTTCTGATCTCTCCTGTCCTCTGAACATCTCTTCTGATTGATGCCAAATTTATGGGGAAAACTACTGTAAGTTAATATGAAAAATTACTCCTGAACAAGTGTATAATGGCAAGTGATTTCAGACTGGTGTAGTTATTAGTTTGCATTACTATAAGATGACTGCATGGTTATACCTGCCCCTTCATAACAACGCAGTCCTCCAGACCGTTTGTGTAGGTGGGATGCCTGCGCTGCCATTTGGTGAATGTCACAGGAGTCCCATCACTCCACTCGAAATAGAAGTGAGCCTTCAGGTCGTTCAGACCCAGCCATAGCTCTTCTGTGGGCTCTGAAGCATGGAAAGAAATAGGTTTGCTAACAGTCCGCTATGCAATACAGTGAACATTTTCGCGCCCGGAACAAACAGGGACTGATAAATTTGGGATGTGGTACATGAGAGGTGGTCTTCATGCTTTAACAAAAATGCTGGTTTCCTCTCAGATCTGCACTAAGAGATGTCTTGGTCTATACTGAAAATGCCTCAGATTCCATCCAGAAATACTGAGTTTAATAAACATAAGGCTCTTTATGGCGGGCAGAAGATTTTTACAAAGTTTCTGAGTATCTGTGATTCAGAACAACAAAATGGCGCCTCGCATGGAGGGTAGGACAGTGAGTGTCCCACCTGTCAGGAGATCATACTGAGCCCAAGCCATGAAGACATCTGCCAAAACATCTCCTTAATGGGGAAGCATCAGAGGGCTTATAGTGGCCCGCCCGGGGTGTTCACCAAGTCCAGCATGTGCGGCAAGTGTCAGGACTGGTTACTACAAATTCAAGGAAAACCGGAAGTGGAAAGATATTATTTTTCAGAAGGATATATAGCAAGAGGCTAACCTCAGCAAGAGGTTTTAATCTCAGCAAGAAATTAAATTTCTTATAGGTTTGGAGCTCAGTTCTGAAGCTATTAAACATAGAATAAAGGTCCCAAAAGTGCAATTTTTAGAGATCTTTATGTGTCTATTTTTTTCCTTTTCCTGCTTTATAAGGTTTTACAACGTAGATTATTTCTTGATAAATATAAATATACTTCTATGTTTATGCAACAGCAATAACATAAAAGAATACCATAAGTTAGATTTAGCCTTCCACTTCTGACTTTTCAGAAAAGAAGCATTAATATTTAATACGAAGCCCAGCTTTTATGTCACAGATGGGGCAAACAAAATACAGGCTTACGTATATACTCACTGTAACCAAGCTGTGACACCAGAAAGCTGTGTTCAGCAATGTTGTGGACACTTGCCAAATCTCCATCTTGCCTCTTACATGAAGTCAGAGCATCTTTCCATATTTTGCGTTCTCGTTGAATGCTGTAGCAGTGGCCTGCATATGGCCACCAACCATCTGTGCACTTAATAGGTCTCAATTCCTCTAAAATTAAAGTACAATTTTTCAAAGCAATTTTGTAAGAGGAAAATAAAGGACACTAGAATAAGGTCTCTGGAGCACTCTTTGCAAACAAAAGTGGGACTACATGAATAAACATAAATCTGTAGTTAGGAATGCAAATACATTCAAATGAAAACCAATTATCATTAAGGCACAGTGTGCTAAATATGAAAAGAGAATCGTGTCTCCTTAAGCAGAGAGTCATTGAAAAATGCCTGCATTGTGTCAGGCATGCCATTTGAAATAATGCTCTGGGAGGAAAGAGAGACCAAAGCAGACGTCAGCGTCTCCCATCTTTGCTCCCCGAGCAGTCGGGTGACTGTGTTGTGGTCTCCGTGCTGCCCGCGGTGGCTGACAGGAGGCTCTGCCTCCTGTTCAATGTCTTTTTGCAAACACACATATAATTTTCAGATATGAAAAGCATTCAGTAATTCTTTGGTCACTGCAGGTCAGCAAACAGTGCAAATCAGGGCAGAGCTGGTGGTTTTCTTTTCATATTAACTCAGAGGCTTTTTTATTACTTAGATTTCTAAATATCTTTAAAAGCTTACCTTAAGCTTGATTTAAAAATAGAGTCCTGCATTTCATTTTAAGGTTACTGCTGGAATAAAGATCGTCTGAAATTATTTCTATACTTCCTTTAATATAACTGCTTCTTTAAAAGAGGCTTTTATAACAGTCCCAGATGACGCCTCCAGCAGATCCCTCCTGCATGTGGCATTGTCATAGCCACGGTGTGTCACTGAAGCTGTGGGTCGGGGTGGCCCACGGGTGAAATGTAGCCTGTGTGAATACTGCTGCTCTGCTTGTATGAATCCCGTGCATTGTGTGCTGTTGCCACCAGAGGAGCATTTTTTGCATTAATATTAAAGTAACTGCAATTACTCATTTGGAGCAAATGAGAAGCATAACATTTCTGCTGTACTTATGCAAATCTGATTGCTGGCACTGGTTTCCATGACAGAGCAGCTTCTATCTGTCTTGCAAGAATGAATGACAGAGTGATGGAACAAAATAATAATATTCTCCTATGAATGGTTAATACACAATGGGAGGACAAAGGCAATATATAAAAGTCTGCGTCTGCATGTATAGCTGTGTTTTTCGAAGGCTGAATAATAATGTTGCATACCTTTTGTCATTTGCAGATCTTTACAGATTGCTCTTTCTAGAAGTCAAAGAAAAGTCTTTTTATTTGACTAACCTACCTTTGGGTATAACGTCAGACTTTGAACTGAATTTTTTCTTTTTACAAATGTAGCCGAGTCTCTGGTTACATGCTTGGTTTTCCCATTTAGCATTCTCTCTGGGATTCATCGCTCCACAGATTTTCCCAGGGATTAGGAAAGGACTTCCTTTGAGTAAAAATGAAAATAGACTCTCACAGCAAAAAGTAAGAAGAGTAACAAAAACATCACGTTATCAGTAAAAATATTAACTTATTCTGATTTCTTCAATACTTAATAAGAAGAAGCCTTCCCCCACAGCACAAGTGCTGTTGTACTTTGTAGGATGCTGCTTTTGGTCTCTGCTTTGAGAGTGAAGTAAGGACCCTCCACTGGCTTTGTGTCAGGATAGTACTGGGAAATTTCTGGTTCTTCTCCTGATATCCTGGTGCTCACAGACAGAACAGCTGAAGCTTGACTTTTATCCTGTATCAAAAACTTCCAAACTTTAAAAATATTCAGTTTCCCATTATATCATCCCTCCAGTATTTCACAATTCTACTTTCCTATAAAATAGCTTTTCTCTTTTCTGTTGCAGTGTGTAAAAAAACTCTGTAAGCAGCAAAAGAAATTGCCCAGGAAAGACTTTTTTAAAACTTGGATGAGAGTTTAATTATTCTATCTTGCAACTTTTCCAAAACAGGAGATGGCTTGAAATACTCCTGTCACAAAGAAAACATGGGACCGCAAGAACGACAAGCAAACAGAAGAATTCCTCACGTGTGAGGAGCACCACAAACTCACCTCTGTCTGCCTTCCTCGAGGTTGCCCACTACAATTTTTCATACACTGTTGAGGAGTTTTAAGCTGGCTCTGTGAGCCTCTCCATAATATTTAGAATTTCTCCAGACAACATAGTGCTGTTATTTTCTAAATATTTTGCTACTTTTAGAAGATTTGATTTATATTTATACTCTTGGACAACATGTTATGGAAAAATTCTGGTCTCTGATCTGTAGAGTTATATATCACTCCAAATAACACTCTGCTTTCATAAACAAGATCTTTGCTTAGATAAGAAAATAAAAGAACCTGCTATAGCTGATCTCCGGAGTGAACTTTGTAATTTGGAAGTGTACTTCTAAAAATAAAGGTCTAGATCTTCAGTTACTGTCAATCAACATGGGCTTTCCTGAAATAAAATTAGCTAGGGCAATTTTTATTAGTTGGTGTCTTATCTGAATCCATTCAAAGATTACCAAATAGATACATTTCTTACCTGGAGCCCAGTTTAAATATCTGAAAGGGCTGCCCCCAGCCCATTGCCATCCACTGTTGAAATTCAAAGTGTTCAATCCAATCCAGAATGCAAAACTGAATTTTTTAGTTAGCTCTAAATTAGAAAAAAAAAAGGTCATCTGTATCTCCCTATCCTCATTCTTAGCAAGTTCATCTAAAAGAAATAAAGTCAAAAGTAAGAAATTTATATTTCTTAGTTTAAACCAGCCCAAAACCAGTACTTTCTGCATTACTGAGGTGCGCAAATTAAAAAAGTAAAATATGTAAATGAATAAATATTGATTTAGCAGAGATCTCTGTAGTTAAAAGGCCAAAAAAATTTTGGCCTGAATTATTTCACTACCTAAATAAGAGTTTACTTCTCTGTCTTTGTTGCAATCCAACATAAGAGATGTAAAAAATATCTTAATTTCATTAGGGAATTGTGCTAAAATGTTTCTGTAACAGGTTTCATAGAGTAAACACATCGAAAATGTTACAGGGACAGTGTGCCAGTCAGTTGCTTCCAGATTTGTTTCTGTGTGAGTGGTTTCAAAGCCTCCTTGACACCATTTCGAACCAAACTAATACCATGATACCTGTATCTGAAACCCATTGGAGCTCATGTATGCAAATGTACTCATACTAGGGCCAATCTAGCCATCATCATGTGTTCTCCTAGAAAGATTGGTAATCCTCGAAACACAGAGGGAAAGGGTAAATTTGAGGACCAGACCATAGCGCTGCTCAGGAGTGAGTGCACCAGCACGAAGGCAAGCGGAGGAAACCCTCCCCCTGGGACAAGCTGCAGAAGACACGGTAGCTCCTACCTGGAGCACAAAGGTGGGATGGGGCCATTTCCCCCCCTGTAGAGGTTTGGGACCAATCCTTTATAAAAAAACCCAACTAGTGGAAGGGCAGTTCAGACCATCTCCTTGCTGAACCACCCCTGACAGCCTGTCTTCCCTGGTGAGACAGAAGACAAGGCAGTCTAAAGCTCTGGGGCAGCACAACACCCTAACATATTTTAAGGTCTTGTTTTCTATCATTTTACCTCCTATATATGCCTGCTCATGTATCTCTGTGATGCTTAAAAGTTCTGCATTTTGCTGCTGACAGCTTTTCCTTGCTTGGTGCCATGTTAGAGCTGATTCTGAGTTTATCTGATAGTGAATGCCAGTTGAAACATCTTCTGTCCAAAATTTTTCTGTGTCATCTGAAAGAAGAAGTGAAATAGAGCACTGCTGTTAGGGGACTGATATTGCACCAACTAAAAGCAAATGAAGTACGTAATGATGCAAAATCTCTAAAAATGCAAAGTATTAACCGTATGCTTTCATCAATTTTAAACCACCAGAAAAATTGAAATCAGATTATGTATCAATTAAAAAAAAAAAGTGTCATTTTTAAAAAATTATAAACATGATTTTAAATTTCTAAGTTTTTAGAAGGGAGTAGATGGGTTTCCAATATTTGCTTTTAAATTTACTGTTACATAAAATGTAGTACTAGGTAAACCAGGCGTATCTGTTTATTGAAAAAAGAGACTCCAGGGTGACATCAGAGGAGGCAAGCAAGTGTGTAGGTGGACTATGACCCTGGAGGCTCTTCATCCTCATGGAGCAGGAACTCCCTCTTAGCTCACCATCAAAAGAAGCAGCTTTTTCAAAAATGGCAGAACCTGGCCCCTGACAGCCCGAGGAGCTATAAAAACAGTCTGTGTAGCACCAATGTGCAGATCAGCTGCAGTCTTTGTTTGCAGAAAAATTAGCAAAACCTTGTGAAACTGTTGTATTATTGGGAAAGGGTTGGTGAGAAAAGTGAAGCTGTCTGTGTCTTGAGTTGGAGGATTCCAAACACAAGTTTGGTGCAGAAGATAGTACGAAGATGGGAGAGAAGGATAATTTTAGCAGCACCCTTTTTGTGTAGGCTGGCAATAGGAGACAAGAACAGGAAAGGAGATGATGTTAAGGGGAAAAGCCAGTATATAGCAGAAAGAATTGACCTACAGGGCACACCTGAGGAGTAAAGAGCAATGAGATTTTTTTTTAAAGGAAGATATCAGTCTAAATTCATGCTGGTCATGCCATACACTTAAGTCACATAAAATGGACATCAAGGAGCCTCCTCACCTCTTTGGTCCACAAAGAGAAACAGCCACCTCCAGCAGGTGAGTCAGAACCTGGCTGGGCTGAACCATGCTCTGGAGGCAACTGTTTCTCTCTACTCGCTGTAAAAGGAACACGTGGCTACTGGGGCTAATGCTTAATCAGGAGATTTTCATTGGCACTACTCTGACAAGGTTTATCATGAGGGTGTGCAGCTGGTAGCTGATAGTGAACCTGGTAGCTCAATAGATGGTTTTCTCAACAACGTTTCATGACAAGTTAATAAATAAAATGCAGGACTTACTTATTAGTGGGCAAAATCCATACAGTTTATCAACATCAAAGTCTGCAGTTGTCGCACACCAGAGCCAGCCATCTGACCTGCCAGCATCTGTGCACTCATTGTACTGTTTGCCTTCGTATTTGAAAGGGAATACACACGGCTGTCCATTGGCGTTTCCTTGCAAAGTAAAGGTAGCTAGGGGGAAGACAGGGTTAAGAGGACATATGAAAATAATCATAAAATGATAAATCTGACTTCCTAGTAATGGATCTACCTATCAGTATATCTGTCTATCTAAATTGAGAAGTCACACTATCTTATTTTAATTATTTTTTATCATTTTTCCCCCTTCTATTGCTGGAGATTTTAAATGAAATGTTGTTTTAGTAAAGTTTGGGTTTTAAATAATGTGTTCAGAGTTTGAGATATATATATATATATATATATCTTGTAGGAAAGTAAAATTCTGTGATGATAAGTTGCTGAAAAGTTGTGGTTCTTGAAGAGAGAAAACCCACAAGTAGATCTCAGACAACGAGTTCACTGCATTGTGCTGTTCTCTGTGGCTCAATCGGTTTGCTTTATCGCTCCATCTTTTCATTAATGGTTTAAAGAAAAAGGATAGCTGACCAGAGAGAATACAGATCAGGTTGTCATGAGCATATTTACATAGTAAAAATTTTAGGTTTCAGTTGCACATTTCTGCATTTGGAGAGGTCTTGCAGATTCACCCTCAACACAGATACTTTAAGGTTAGCAATGTTTCATCTTCTTAAACTATCACAGTATTACAGGAGTGTTCTTTTATCCTGAAGTTTCTGATATAGGCTCTCAATCTCACATTCATGCAAACGCATTCATCCGCTCAGTTCTACATACATTACTGCTTTTCTGTTTCTCTCTATAGCTGTACCCCATGAGTGACATACATCTTCAGACTAGAACTATTCTTCTAATTTGGTCAGACTGGAGGGGAGGAGCCAGTTCTTCCTTCTCATACCTCATGTCTTGGAGCAGAATAAGAAATTTGCACAGCTGTCATGAGAACATGGCTCTAAAATCCTTTGACTGATCACTGCACCGTGGGTGGGATGGGGAGAGTAAACAGAAAGAAATCCATGCTTCCTCATCTCTCATCACCTTCTCATACAATGCCATCTGATTTTCTTTCCACAGAAAGAAATTCCAATTTAAAGATCCTGCTTCTATTACCTCCTTTCCCCCCAACACCCCTACATCTTCCCTCTTTTATTCTGTGGATCAGGAACTGCGAGGATAATACCCAACATACTCTTTAGATCATGGATCAAATCTGATAGCAAATACAAAGTAATCAGTCTATGCATTAAAACGGTAAAGCTGCCCAAGGAAAAACGTTTTCATATCTAGTTTAACACAAAACCAACAGGAAACTTACCCGGTGACTGTAATGAACCTCGCACGAAGGACAGAAAAACTAGGAACCTGGAGAAACTCATTGCAAACGTAACTTGCTTTTCATTCCTCTACCAAAAGTTGGACTATAAGATAAGCAGAGTATAAAATCTTTCTGAGTGAAGATAGTGACAGGTCCTTCTCTGTGGCAAAGGGTTGATGGATAAAGCTCTGTACTCTAAATAAGGAAATATCCTGTCACGTGTTATTTTGAAATAACTAGAGTGCACATTGCGAACACTGCTCTCTTTGAAGAATGAGTGGCTTCTGAAACTGAAGTCTCCATCCATGTAGCTAGCGGTGGTGACATTTGTCTTTTCCTGGGACTTTGCAAATATTACATGCGGGTCAGCTGTTGGGGTGCTACACAGGACAGTCCTCTCAAAAAGCAACCTGAGAACTGGTGACAAGAAAGCTGCAGTGAAATATCATCGATTAAAAACTCAGTCTCCACTTTAACAATTACAGCTCAGAAACAAAGGGAGACAAAACCCCAGTGGTTCAGTACATCGCTATCATGTCACAGCTCGACATATCTAGAAGAGAGCAAATTTTACAAGGTCTGCAGTATTCGGTGCATTATGAATTATTGCTCATTTTGAGGGCTAAAATTGCTTTTTTCTGCTTTGTTACAGTGCTTGCTTTGATCACAATTTGAGGCTGGGCTGTTTACTCCTTGTCAAAGATCTGAAATTAGTGAAGGTGTTCAATGCTATAGGCTGGTGATAAGTTTCCCTGTAACAGGAGTGAAACTTTTGCCTGGAATACTTTTGTCAAGCAAAAGGATGTGTTCGTCTATCCGAAAAATTCCTAATGAGGATGTTCCAGGACAAAGCCAAATGTAAGCTGAATTAGAAAAGCTCCTTTTAATCTGTGAGCAAAGTGCTCATCTAAAGACTTATCCTGGCACAGCAATTCTTGTACAACTACACTGCAAAGCTGTGCTGGCAAATATTCACATGCAGACAAGTCCTACTGTTCCTTCTGTTTATTTACATCAGGGTGATAAAAGTTGTGATAACGAAATGGAAAAAAGCAAGAAGTGAAATAGTAGTGAAATATACATAGAAACTGAACAGAAGATGTCATACGAGAAGCAACTCTCTGCTTTTATTTATAAGATGTGAAGGGTAAATTATTGCAAGAACTGACTAAACTTGTTGACTGTTAGAAAGTAATAAGAGAAAAATATTTTCAGAAAAAAAATGGCTGGATTTCAGTAAAAGAACAAGTTGAATAAATTGTTTAATAATAACTATTCTATTTGCAGGTGACATTCAGGAAGGACTTAATGTGAGCAAGGCTTGCAAGAGTATCCCAAAGTCATAAAGCTGAGTGGTACCACAGACAACGATGGGGTGGGAGGGAAATAGAGGCTGAGTTTACTGAATGAAACCATATTTCAGATATATCTGAAACCATAAAATGAAATGGCTCCAACAGAGGGGATCCCAAAGGAAAATACCTGGAGGGCACATTCCTGCCCAGTTCCCTCCTCTGCCTCACATAGGGCCAGCTGAGCTCCAGTCCAAACTGGGCTTTAGTACCCGTCTTGTGTAAACAAATGCTTGTGAGGATTCAGCTCCCCAGAGCTGCATGGGGGGGGGATTAATGCAAACACTGAGATAGGCTAAAAGAAGAATTGAGCACTTCAGAGCTGCCCCTTTCACGTGACCAACCAGCTTGATGCTGGTTACAAACTTTTTGGGGTCAGCATCGCACGTGCTGCATTTCACTTGTGCAATAAGCTGTTCTCACCAGTGTTCTAAATTCTTGATTGTATTTATGCCAAGAAAACAGGAGTCCAGTGCTTAGGAAAAAAAAAAAAACTTCATTACTTTCTATTATTATTTCTTTTAACTTTCCAGCTTGCTCAGTAGACGCTGTGCAGCCTGGGGAAGGCAGGTTGTTTACTGGGGCTATCTGCTAAGCACTCTTTCCCATAAAGTGTTTAGTGTCTAAATTATTTTTGCTATTTTCTACTGCTTTCCACTGTTTTTCTAATATTTTAAACTTGGGCTTCTTGCAGATTCCTAGCACAGTATCATCTTCTGCATTCCTTAGTTTTCAGTTCCTTTTTCTTGCATTTAAAAGTGGCAAGTTGGTGCTTATTCAGGCTGAATTCAAATCGGTGGGGAGAGCAGCCCTCCCTGTTATTGACAAAAGTTACTGCGCAGAAAAGAGCACCTCCCTTCCCCTTTCCTCTCACTTGATTCACAAGGAAGGCTGAAGCTGAAAGTTATACTAATAAAAACTTTATTTCAAAGCATTAACAAAAAGAAAGAAGAATGCAAGGCTAAGAATATTTTAATTCATGTTAGTGAACATACTACATTTAAAAAATCCTATTATCAGATTGAAAAAAGACCAAAACCTACACCTGCGCTTAATATCCTCTGCTGGTATGAACTGTATTTTCCATAGCAGAAAATGAAAATGGCAAGGCTTTCTATCCAAAAGTTATCTGAGATACGTATACGAAGCACCGTTTTATAAGTAAGCGTAATAGTGTACAGCTATAAGGAACAATAAAAGTGCTGGTCTGACGCAATGAAGTTTGTGGGGCAAAACGAGTTCAAAATTGCAACAGAGTTGAGCAGATTTTATTTTTTGAGTTGTTTGCAGTGTCCACAAAGTCATGGGAATACAGTTCTAAACAGTAATCACACTTTATTGAACATTCAGTCTCACTAGCTGACTTCTATAGTCCTTTTTCGGTACATTTTTGTTCTTCACAACTTATTTACACTCATGTACATTTGAGAACATCTTGACTGTTACAAAACTATAACATCAATCCGTAATTCCAATTTTGTAAAATATGCATGATACAAAAGAGGCTGCTAGTGCAAAAAGAGAAAAGGAATTAAATTTAAGATTACAGATATCCTCACTAGAGACTTTTAGCAGATACATCCTTTAATTTCATCAAGTAACTTGCTCCTCTGAATTGGTACATGCCACAGGACCCATCTTCACCAATTCTTCATTCACTGACACATCATTTTAGAAGGGATTCATTGCCAGAATCTGTTGATAGTTGGTTTTGTCTTTTTCTCTTGTAAAAATAGACTGACATGCCAGCTCCAAGAAGAGTGAGAATAGCCAAAAAAATGAGTGGCCAAACGGAGACATGAACAGGTGGGTGAGCCTCTTCATTCTTTTCCTTGCCTGAAATTAATCCATGTAACTGTGAGAAACCTGAGTCATTTTTTATTCCACACACAACATGAAAAACAAGGAGATGTTGTCTCCTGCCAAACTTGGAGTCTGTTCAGTGTAAATCTGAGCCCAGAACAGTTGCTGTCAGTAGCCACGTCTGTTGCTAAAACCAACGTGGTTTTAGTGGATCTCAATGACAGTGATATACAATGCATGCAGCGGATGCTTGTAAGAATTTAACGAAAATGCACGCTGTAGATATGGATATGGGATGCTAATTATTTGGAAATTAGTTTTACAATATTTTGATGTTACATTATTTACAATAGTATCTATGGAAGAAATTTGCATATACATCTACATAGGTTTTAACAGCCTAGTTAAAGCTCTCTGTGCCTGTTCTCAAAGTTAATCACAAGTTGGGTCACTGCTGAGCTTGTCAGCTCAGGGTTAGCCCTGCAGCAGTCCAGTTGACCAAGAACATGTGAGTACTCGCATGTACGTGAAAGGCACCGTGGGATTACCCTGCGTGATTTATAACGATGCATCCCAGTAACTCTCAGCAGGACTTGTTCTCTAAAAGGGGGTGACTTGGGAAAACTCGTTTTAAGTTGTTCTTGTATTTTGGTTTTTATTAATTTTCTTATGAAAGTTCTTACCTTTTTGCTGTCGAGGACTCCCACTTGGCTCAACTTCAATGAATATCAGAGACAAATAGTAAGATACTTCATTAGAATTCATAAGTTTGACTATTTTGCTAAAATTATACAGGAACAAAAATACCCCGAAGTATTACTATTGCATTAATAACATGTGTCTGTGATAAAAGGCAACGTAAGTGAGGCAAAAAATACATTACTAAGGTTTTACTTTCCTGCTTAATATTACCAAACTATTATTTTCATTCACTTAAAATTTTACATTGTTTTTATACCTACCAACGTTCAAATAGTGACTCTTTTCTATGTTTACTCAAAAATATCTTTCACATTTTTCCTGAAATACTAATTTTAATTTACTAAGAACATGCTGGATAACTCTGGAGATTAATTTCACATCTCACATTCTAGGAAGCTCTGCATGTCCAGCAGGATTCTGCTGTTACAATCAAGTTTAAGATTCTTAAATGTCTTCCCTAGAAAATGCCCTCTGAATCAAGGCTGTCATCTTCCCATGTGCCTATGCATAAGACAGACAGAGAAAAAGACCTTTATAAAATCTTTTTTTGTTGAAAAAGTTCAAAAAAAAATGTTTGACACTCAGAAAAGAAGAATTAAACATATTGGATGTTCTTGTAAAGTAAGAAAAACTACTCTGAATCAAGAGTCCCTAAATATGAAGAAAATATGTTTCCTCTTGGCTTTTTTACATTGCAGTTTGAAAACACACTTGCTACCCAGAAGTTATAAAGGCAAAATATAAAATGAAACAAAAGCAGAGCAGAATGTAAAATGAATAGATACCAAGCAACAGTTCCCCCTACTAAGGCAGGAAATAGTTACGTATCAGAGCATCTTATGATTCAGTGGGTGGATTTTAGTGCTTCCTTATTATTTTAGTACTATATGGGATGGAATATAATTTGGATGTTCTTAGTAAATCTTTAATGGGGATTAACTGATTTATTGCCTCGGGCATGTGCTGATTTAAGCATGAAGATTAACAGTGCATGGGAGGTGACTGTTTCTTGGTTACATTTCAGTTTGTTTTTTAATTAAAGACTACATTTGCAAAATAATTAAAAGCTAACCCCAAACTTCCAATTATTTTTCTGAGAACTACTGTGTCTTGTGATGTCTTTAGTATTGAAATCACATCCTTTCAACTTTTCATTTGAACAGAGGAATATTAAAGGTTATTTCACACAGGAAATGATGTTTTTTAGCATAGGACAGAGATGTTCCCTATGGTCTACTTGTGACAACACACAATGCAAAACCTGGAAAATTAAACCTGATCTCACAGCTACTGCAAAAAGAAGTACAACGGTTTAAAGATGGCAACCTACCATTTTTTAGGTAAGATTAATTTTAACACCTAACTTAAGAGAATGGAATGATAGTGCTTTCTTTCAGACAATTGTCTCTCTTGTATCTCCACTTCGGAATAATACATGTGCTTTTTTACCGCTGAAACATTAGTCTGGTATATACAGTAATACGTGAAATTTTCCAGAAATGCTGATAAGACAGCTTCTGTAACTACGTATGTTCAGAAAAGTGGGATATGCCGAATGAAACTGTCAGAAATTACTTCCAGACATGTGGTGTAGGGCTATAGCAGTTACTGTCAAACAGATCTGCTCTGTCCCTAAGGACTGAGTCCCTAAGGACTTACCTTTAGGTTTTTTGCAGATAAATCCTTTTTCAGAATAGCAATCGGTGTTGTCCCAATAACCGGATTGTGCAGTCATTTCAACACAGTGATGCTCCACGTTGGACTCTTTCTCCTCCCAATTGACAAAGTCCAGTGCAGCATTGTCTAGCCATGACCACAGGCCTAAAGAGCAACATACAGATTAAAAAAAAAAATAAAATATATCTTAAAGATATTTTAACTCCTTAGCTCAGCAAATGACTTCAAAAATGTAATACTAACCCATTTTTCTGCAGAAGACCATATCATTTTTTGTAAAAATACAGCTGTCCTCAATTTTATGATATTAGCAAACCATTTTTAAATTAAATATTGAAAGTAAGACATTACCATCCACATTTCGGTAAAGTCCTATCCAGAAGCCTCCTACTTTATTTCCAAGTGGTTGTATTGTATGGATCAGAAAGTCAGATTCATCCATGTTCTCTATGGAAACCAAGGTAGCACCTGAAAGACATTAGCAAGCAAATAACTGTAATCTACCTAAGTAACTACTGGAATGACCTCCTGTTTCAAGTCTGTACAAACAATAACTTTTGAAAGTATTACGCATGCTACTCTGTTGGCTTCCCCATTGCTTCTTGCGGGGGACAGAGCCCTGGAGGTGCTTAGTGGCTGTGGGTCCCACCACTGCCCCCAGGGTGGTGCCCCAGAAGCAGGAGCTGATGGGGAGCTGTACACCTGGGGAGGCTGCAGCCCCTGGGAGGACAGAAGGCTGCACGAAGTCACTTGTGTCGGTTTATTTTAGTTGTGCCAGATTTAGAGTAGCTTAGTAGGTAAATAAAATATTTCTGATGATTTTTTTTTTAAATCAATGTTTTTACATTTTCATGTGAATTTTGTGTAGACTTTTGTACAAATCTCATCAGTGGATAATGAAGGCTCTCACCTAACCGAGCACACTCAAGAGAGGCCAGCGCCCAGCTTGTCCCAGCTGATGCTTCAAGGTAATAGCAGTGACCACGGTAAGGGATCCAAGCTCGGAGTTCGGCTGCTTCAGGGCAGTCTCCAGGCAGCTGAGCAGGGTCAGTAGGAGCTATAGCTAAAGAAGCCATACAGTGTGAAACTGGTATTGCATACTCATAAAGTAACCCATGAGGTGGGATATGTGTGTAAATAGCATGGGGTTTCTCTCACCCACCTTTAACTATCTGGACCTCTACTCCTGGCTATTCCTGAAGGCCCCCAGGTCAGACAACAGGGAGAGCCAGGCAGTCAACAGCATGAAACATCTTATTTCTCCAGTCACATTTCTTAGGACAGGGAAGGAAATCGCATCCTGCAGCATGTAACTACCTGCCTTGGTGGTACTGTGAGGAAAGCAAACCCTGAGGGATGATACAGATCTCTAATCTGCATTCTCACAACACAGAAGACTGTTGTAGGCTAATGAATCGTTGATATCACAGTCCCATATTGTATGGTTGCCTGGTCTCTGTGTGTTGTCACTTCCTGCAAAGGAGCCATCAGCACAGCATGCCTCTGGCAAATTAGTCATGTGTGCAATGCCAATTCACTGCTATCGGTCTGCACTGCATGTGCAGACCAAATGTACAGCTGGAAAGATTAAATCAGAAGCCACCTTCGAGTGGCAAAATCTATCCTGAATCTCACGTCGGGAATGGACTACATCATGTAGTCTTAAAACCTCAAGGAGGGAAAAAGACACAGTTCTACAAAATCTACAAGCAAACATGCCTCTGCATACCTCTACAAAGAGTTCAAGTGTCATTCACATTCCCAAGGCTCTTACACCTACATCAGAACTGCTTTAGATTTAACAACAGTGAATGGGAGTGAAACTCTTGCCTGTATTTTGGCTCAGTGACACCTGTGTGTGAATTTATCCAGTTGGTGCAGTCCACGCAGTCAGTGCACGTTCCCAGCACTTATATTACACACAATCTCAAGCATGATTTATGCTCACATCTCAAAAAGAACAAAATAACTTGAAAAGAGCGCTTCATCTTATACACATGAAAGCAGTGTAGCCATATCTGTTTGCACAAGATGCTTTCATGTGCCTGAATTCATATATCATCCAATAGCAAACCTCCAAATCCTGCAGGGAGATAGACGGTATCCTGAAGCATACTCCTCTGAGGGTTTTAGCTCAAACCAGAGGAAAGTCTCTAGGATTAGCCAGACTAATGGAATTAGGAATGTGTCTTTAAAATTATTACATTCATTTGCTTACCATCTGATGTCTTACAAACCGAAAAGTAGCTTTCATTGCAGGATGCTGTTTTCCAAGTACCATCAACATCTAGGTAGACACAAGCATTTCTTTCCTTTGGTTCCCCTGCTGCCCATTTCGTGTACCTGGTTTTCCAGTTATCGGTCCATTTGTAATAGCTGCCAGTCTGAAAACAAAAGAAGTTCTGGTAACAGAGTTTTTTTACATAAAATGCTCTGACACATAAATATAGTGTCCCATGACTATTTGAGTTTTTCAGAAAAAAAAAAAAAAAGGCCATGTGCTGCTCTGGTTTTTTAAACACCGTTCACTGTTCTAAGCAATGTCACTGGGTGCTCTGAGTTACACAAGGACCCATTGCTTTCAGGAGGGTTTTTCTGAAGTAGCACCAACTTTTACAACACGGCAAGAAACTCAGATAAGTCCCATCTTAGGTCATTTAGTAAATCCCATATCAAGAGGAGTAATTACAGAGAATTTTTCCCCTCTCCTCCGCTTTATTTAAATTAAAACTGGGAGCTATTTGGCGAGTAAAGATTACTTGACATTAAAAAGGCAAAATAATCTTAAAATACCTCTCTAATACTCATAATAACTTTTATTAATATAGTAATAGTTATAAGTAGCCCTCTGTATGGCAGGGAGTTAGACTTTCAGAACAGCTAACGGTTGCTGCATGATAGGTGCGCACCCTGGCTTGTGAAACTCAGTCTGCACCTTTATTTCTTCTTTATTTCTGTGACTCTTCATTTGGTGCATGAAAGCCTTTGAGTAACTCTAACGACCCCTAGAAATCTATGTGTATACACATAAAGTGTAATTATAAAGTAAAGCCATTCAGAGTACAGTTGTTTCAGTGCTGTTGTAAATTGGGCATCCAGCAGGTCTGTAAAGAGGAGGAGAGCCCACCAAGCACCTTGCACCTCCCATCTGTCCAGCACTTACCATATTGCTGTTAAGACCAATCCATACCGGTTTTCCATATTTTAACACCTGGATCCACAGGAATGAGTGGATGTAGGCGTCTGAAATGCTGGCAAGTTCTGCAGATTTGTCTTGACAATTTTTTCTGGCGTCTTCCCATTGCATTTCAGATGAGATGATTGAATAGCTGCTGTCACCATAACGGGCAAAGCCAGAGGATGGATTTGTTGTTGGTACTTCAGACTGCGTGGTAACTATGGAGAAAAAACTGAGTGCAGGAATTTACAACATACCACTTATCTATAGCGTGGAAGCTATCAAAAAACAGGTCAGAAGGTCCAGTATTAACTGTAAGTCAAAATCTTTTTTTAAGGTCATGAAAAATTTTCCACCCTTGGGACTGTAAGTGTATAAACAATTGTAGTTGGGATTAAACAAACTAAAAATGCCTCCCTAAAACTGTATGTTTGCTGTTCAGGGAGAGGGGGTTCTAACAAGCAATCTATGCTGGGAGTGAACAGGCTGCAGGAGCTGATTGAAGGGGGAGCGGGGAGAATAGTTTTTACTAATGCTGTAATAAAGGTGAGGCAAAAACTGTTTTGTTATCTGTGTTCTGCCTTTGCTGACTGGGCGGCAGGAATTTGCATAATTACAGTTCTACAGCAGGAGAGTCAACATTCATTACTCGTTTTGGTGTAAAAAATAAAAATAAAAAATCAATGGTCTTCAACAATAAAGACACAGCCAAGAGGCCGTACTTTTTTATAGAAATCATATGGCATTCAGTAGAAATGATAGGAGGATTAGATGCTCTGCTCAGAGACAGCCAGGAGTATGGGGAGATCACTGTAAGAGCATGGTTTTATACTGCACTTAAAGGGGATGCCTAAAAGCCTCATATTTCACTGAGAAGAAATCCATTTCCATTTATTATTCTCTAATATTATTCATGATTTAAGTACAAACCCCCAACTAAGATAGTGGTTCCCCTCCAGCAATTTCTGTGGAACAAATTGTACTTTAAAAACGGCCTTAAGACTGGTGGAGCTCTGAAAGCCTAAGAGACTCAGAATGAGACTCAAAACTGAAAGAAACCACATTGGTCTATATATTCAGCTTATCTAACTGAGATACTTATTCTATTTAGGAGACTGGATTAAACAGAACTCACGTGAATTCATCTGGCATATATAACCTCTCTCATTGTCACAGCTATCGTCTCTCCATTTCCCATCTGACTTCACAATGAAGACGCAATCTGTCTGCAGGAGAAGGGAAGATGCACAGCGATTACAAAAGGCAATCAGGAGGTGGAAAGCTGAAGATCCTATACACCTAGTGCAAGCCTGATGGCAGAGAAAAGGGAGAAAAGAGGGGGAGGAAAGGGAAAGGAGAGGAGCTCATTGAGCACCTATGTGATTAGTTCAAATTTCCTAGGTTTCTGCCAACTGGCTTGACCTGGTATGTGTTAGTGACCCCTTCAATCTGAACCAGGCTTCCACTGGTGCCAGTCAAGGTCTGAAAGAAAGGTCTATAAAAAAATAATCTTACCAGTTTTATTAAGAATCCTTTAATGACTACAGAAGTGACTAGGGTACCTACAATATGTCTTCTCAGTTCCAATTTACAGTTCTATAGAACTGCTTCAAAACATTTCCATGAATGAGAAAAACAATATAAGAACTGTTATTAAAAGCACAAGTCCGGATTTATCTCAACTGAAGCAAACTATCTTGGAGAAAGCAAGCACTCTTTACCAGTTGTTTGTAGTCATTATCAAGTTATCACTATTAGATGTCTTTAGTAACAACCATTTTTTCCCTTTACTTCCTTATTTCTACTTGCTTCAAGAATTCCTTCATGACTCCTCTGATTTCAAGACTGGCCATGACCGTCTTTAAGCATTTCAGTCAAGTTTCTGTCTTATGCTGATTTAAACAAGTTTTAGTCATAAGCAGGTAGAGCAGTGGTAGATGTTAAATCTCCAGTGACTAGCTGCCTCTCGTTCCTTCTGTGTTTCCCTCCTTTGAAAAAG
Organism: Himantopus leucocephalus; assembly: GCA_003993805.1. NCBI lineage: Eukaryota > Metazoa > Chordata > Aves > Charadriiformes > Recurvirostridae > Himantopus > Himantopus leucocephalus. The sequence goes on from RSEF01000002.1 coordinate 22,577,778, forward strand.
AGATTGAATTTCAGCAGAGTAATAGGCCTTTTATTGCAGATATCCTTTTGTACCATCAGAAACTAGTGAAAAATGTGGGAGCACATTAGCCAGGAATGGGACATATACACAGACAAATTAATGTTGCATCAACCACCTTAATTTTGGCTTATTGTAACTTTTCTATGTTTCATATTGCAACTTTAATGTTTGTGATAATGCAGTTTGTGAGGGAACTGTAGTAATATGTGCCTCTCTGGGCTTGTTTTACGGAATTGGTATTTTGCAATAGGTCAGATGGAAAGCACAAAGTCCCTCTTCTTCAGAACCTCTGCCAAATATTTTTGGTGTATTTGGAACGGTTATCCAGTGATTTGCTAAACCTCTTTCTGCTTACAAAAGGACTTGTTTCAGCATCTCGTTATTGCTGCTGTAGCTTCACTTTTAGGAAAATGGTCTAGCTGCCTAAGATATTACTTAAATTTCCTGTACCTCCACAGTGATGTCTGTCAACACTTCATAGTCATAATAGTCAAAGTATCTTTGTTTCTGTTCTGGTGCATCACTAGCCCAGTTGGTGTAGGAAACAGTGCTTCCATCTGTCCAAAGAAACGTGGACTCTGTGTTGATATCATTCATCCCAATCCAAACGTTAGTCGTGGCATCCTTTAAATGATAGAACAGGAAAGCTGGAGGAGGGAAGCAAAGATTTTACATTAAGGAAAGCTTATCATGACTTACCCAAAACGGGAAAAATGTGCAAAAGCCCAGAACTGGGGCCATATTAAAAGGATAACATTTCCCATAACAGAGCCCATCTGCCTTTAACTAAATGTTTCGATAAGCATCTGTAGGAACATATGTTACACAAACATTAATGTTGAAAAAATAGCCAAAAAGAAAGCCCTGGAGCAAATTAGAAAAAGTCCCCTTCCCCACTGTGTATGCACACATAGTATCCCAGCAAATCGTATTTTCCAGTGAGACAGAGAAAATACAGATGCCTGTTAGTTTGAGAGATCTGTGCAACCACAGGTCTCAAAAACAGACTGGAAGTTTCATGAAAACTGAGCAGTGAAAGAACTAGAAACACACACTTTATTTCTCATATGCAATAATTTAGCTATTATTTCACACTCTAGAGTTAAAACCAAGCATAAACTGACATGGCTACTATTCAATTTTCAACAGATAATCCTGTAACCTATTTTGGCGAGCATAGCAGTTTCTTTAGTGGGAGATTAATGTGGTTTTCTTTCAATAGAGCCCATATATGTACCTTGCACTTGTTCATTTGGTATGGTAGCCAGGTTTCCTCCCAAATCGGTACAAGCATTTCGTGCAGCATGCCACATGAGCTTTCTTGTTATATTTGAAGCGAATATTTTGAAACACTGGGAAAAAAACAAACACTTCATTCAAACCGGCAAAGATGGGAACTGTTGTATGTGACTAATATCAATTAACTATAGAACATACATTTCTCCAGAAAATGAAATCAGGGCTAGAGTAAGTGGCAGAGCTCAAGAGTAGAAAGTATGTATGTCTACCCAGGTAGATACTTAGCTCCTCACATTGCCCGTGATGTAATCCAGGACTCTAGTATCATCTGAACTGGTTGTAATGATCTCAAGTACATAATCCCTTTTCACATTTTCATCTGCCTGCTTCCTGCGGTAACTACAGGATAACTTAAAACCAAAAAAATGTGGCTTTGGATGACACAGCTGCAGGGAATGATCTCTACTGTGCCTTGTCCTGTTTCCAATGACTCTGGTTATGACTGTTAATCCAGCCAAAGCGTATGAAATATCCTTGACACGTTGACCTAACATTCTGAGGATGCAATAGTAGTGCGGTGTATATAAAGTAGACAAAACAAACTTTGGCAAATAGAGCTTCAACTCAAATTGTTACAAATTATGTTACAGCAAGGAGGACTTCCAGAGCATGTCTGAAAATAAAACAATAATGAAAACAATTGTAGTTTGGCATCCTCTTTCTGAACTCAAAGCTCTGGGAGCCCTGTACAAGCCAAACGGATTGTTCAAATGCATTCTCATTAAATCATTCCACCTGAAGGGCTTTTTTTCCAAGACTGACCATTACAAATTTCAATTCCTAACAGAAATACTTCAAACAGTAGAGGACATAGTAACAGCGTATTTTAAGCCTGCACAAACTATTTCTCTGAAATTTATTCAGCATATGTTTACTTTTACTGTATTTCTCTGCAAAGTTAAATGTCTATAGTTACCTCCGAAAAAGCCCAGCCATCCAGCCAGCATGTTCTGACTAGATAATTACTCTCCAGATTTATTTTATAATCATAAAAACCCTATATTTTTTGCAGTTCTTTTATTCATTTCCATTGCTGTACACAATTTACTGAAGATACTTGTTGACATACCTTTTTGTTAAAGAAAAGCCAACTTTCTGGACATCCTCCAGGAGGCAATGGAGAAGCAAATGTTGAATTAATAGAACTGTTATGTTTTTCACATACAAATTTATTGGATGAACCACAGTTTACATCATTCCACAAGCCTAAAAACAGTTAGATTGAATAAGCAAGTCAAGATTGTATAGTATTTTTAACAATAATTTATCACTTCTTATTTTGAGTTAGAAAGAGGCTAATCTCTACTTTTCACACCGTTAAAGTGTGTAAGAGAGCCACACACTACATTTATGCACTCAGCTATTTTTTGCAAACAGATGTTTATGGACTTTAGCTGCTCAGCACTATTAGGTACTGGACTACTGTCTAACAATTGAAAAAAGAATAAAGGACTGGGGAAAAAGGGCAAGTGACTCAGAAGAAATGCTCCGGTCATCAATTAAATGCATTCTACTTTCTCCACACACCCCCCTCTCTCGCTTGCCCTGCCACCCCATCAAAGATTCTGAGTAGGAGATTTACAGGAGAANGGGGATTTTTTTTTTTTTGTTTTTTTTTTTTTTTTTTAGCAGAACACAATGTTCTGTATTTTATATTTCAGGCTGCGGCTTGATCTGCCGGCAAAGTAACCATGGCAGCTTTGAATGAGCCAGTTGAAGCTCTAATAGTAGCACAGCTGTAGCCCCTTGTGCTTAATTTGAACTGCCTGACCCTTCTGCTCCCCATCCAGGGCTCTCCACAGCCTGTGTACCTGTTTATGATTTGTTCAAGCTATGGCATCATCACATTGCAGGCAGCAGGGAAAATATACCAGCAAACAAATTTGAAAAAAAAAACCAACAAAAGATCAGAAATGGATGAGATAGGAAATACCAGATCAATCTAAAAGCACAATATGGTGTTCAAACATGCCTTATGAAATATGTGCCATCTCCTGGGGGCCAACATCTCAAGTTAACATAACATTACCTAGGGGTTCAGTTTGCAGATTAAAATACCTCATTTCAGATGTCAATATATACACGAGGTTTCTAAGCTACTCTTACAGTCAATAGAGAGCTAGGGCAGGATTCATTTGTCTCAACAGACATCTTAGCGCCATTTGAGAGGCTGTGCAAGGTACCTGCAGACAGCTGAAAGTTATGGCACTGTTTCTGTGAAAAACTTACAGTCAGGTGCGCTAACTCAAGGACAGTGCAGGTGGCTACAGCCACCTACAGGTAGGCAACTGAATACTATGCCAGAATAAACTGACTTGCTCTTCAGGCAGCACTGGCTGTGCAGGTGAGATTTCCATTTGACCATAATGAGACTTCAGAGGTCTATCTCATATTAGCTACATTTTGTTGTCAACTCAAGCTTAATGCTTCACTTATGGTCCAATACAGCTGCCCACATGTAAAGTTCCAGCATCATCTGAGACAAGTTCAGGAACACTGAGCCACCTACGCAGAGCTGGTAGATACGCAGGGACCAGGGGGATGCCTGCCCCTTTCTGGATCAACAGCTAAAGAAGGAGGGACGCATCTCAATCAGACCAGATGCCTACGTTTAGAAAAGTGAATCTTGTCTTGTTCTCCCCATATAAAGGCAGAATTTCAGGTGGGATCTGTGAGTGATTTCTTTCTAAAACATATATTGAGAGACTGATTTCCTTATACATACTGAATTCCCGTTAGCCTCAGCTAAGCTACAGAAATGAAACCAAGAGGAAAAATTAGCTCTAGGATTACAAGATATTTACATTTAAGAGTAATTATAAGCATGTAAGACAGTCTTATGTCATTAGATGTATTTGTCTCTCTCCTTTCCTCATTGGCTTATACTTTCAACCCCCCTATTTCCTGTAGCTCTCATAAGTGTTTTCTTAAGTTCATAGGAGCGAAGACAGACCCCACTCAACTTCCGACTTAAAGAAGTAGTGAAAAGCCCTGTAAAAAGGTGCAATATCAGTCTTATAAATCCAGACAGAGACACCTGCATTAAATTACACATGGTACTGAAATCTCCCCGTTCTAAGGACATAGACTCTTCTATGACTGGTAGTTACACCAGTTACTGCATCTTGTTGGCTTGGCACTGGAAAGGAGTTGCAGAAAAAAAAGCCATAAAAGATTGCATGGCAACTGACAGCAGAAGTTTGACATCGTCAATTACAATCCAAGCAGAGACAAGTAAAATTTAATGGTTTAGCCTTGTTACTTACCTTGCGCTGACAACATTACCACACAATTTTCGTCATTATTTGCAAAGTTGGGCTCATTAGGAGCCCAGGCCACATAGGTTACTGGAGTCCCATCTATCCAGCTTAAAGAAAAGACATACATGTAGTTATTAATTAATACACTTCAATTGTGAGATAAGAATCCTAATTAACATCTCACAATTAAGAAGGTCCATGAGCATTAATGGGAACTGGCTATAACTGGAAGGACTGTTACACGTTTTCCTCGCCTTACCTGATTATTCTAATTTGAAGAAATTTAGGTAAAATATTACTGGTTGCAAAACAGAAAAAGAAAACACCAAGTGTATTTTCCATTGATGGGCAGGAGTGAGCAGACATCATTTAATATCAGAAACTATTATCAGTTATTTAATATCCAAAACTATTATCAGTTAGCCATAACATGTAATACAGAGAAGAATATTAAAAGTTGTTTGTTGTTGTTTGTGGGGGGTTTTTTATCTACACTGATTTTATCGTATCATCTAATTAATATCATGCTCGTGGATCTGGGCATTCCTGATGTTTTCATAGATGCAAATGTGAACAAAAATACTTTTCTGTGGATTTTCCTCTGAAGAGAAATATCTCCATAGGTTATTTCTATTAAGTCTCGTGTCTGGAAACTAATGGACATTCTGTCAGCTTTAAAAGCACCCTTTCTGAAGTATCAAAATTGACATTTTTTTCTTTATGCTTACATGTTTTTTACTTTAATACATTGCTATTGAAGGAAGAAGAGGTTGGCACTGCATCTTAATCAATATTTCAGAATTTAGGTCACTCAGCCTGAAGTGGGAAACAAGTTCATCTCCCTCATCTATCTCATGCTGATGATGTTATACTTGATCTAAATAAAGGAGATGCTCACTGGACCCAAGCAGTTCCCTGTCTCCCTAATTTGTGTCCTAAATTAGGAGGTTAGGATCATGCACTGACTTGGTCACTGTCAACTTGTCTCCCCAGTCCTCTTCTGCCCTTTCCAAGGTTAGTGATTTACAGACACTCCACAGCATCATTAAAATAGAAAGGCTAAATTAAAATCTCCTCTAAACCTGTTTTGGGTCACAATTAGAAGCATGTTCTTTCACCTCCCAAGTGTGTCATCACTATCAGATGGGAAGATAGGCAGTGTCAGTATCATGCTCTTCAGTATCTTTTACTTTAGTTTTTTGTTTATTTGTATGTTGGGTACTTTTGGAATACTTGTTAATTTTATTGTACTGTAAACTTCTGCTGACTTGTCTCCTGGAATGGGAGTTTGCAGAGGCTACCATAAAAATCTCTGTCAGAAGCATCTTTTGTGCTCATTTTCCACATCTTCTGGAGGACCTCTCTGAAACTATAGAGAAAAAGCGTAAGAGAGCTAGGCTTTATAGTATGGAGCATATTTTAAGTGTGTGTGTTTATAGGTATAAAATCCAGCATAGTAAAGCATGACTCCAATTCATGCGGCAAATCTTTGAAAGAAACTTGAGAAAGCATGTATGGAGGGTACAGCTGCCAAGCCTTTCTTTGGGTAGGTGTTTACTCAAGAAAATATGTTCTTTTCCCATTTCTTTTGGGGGAAAACTTTTGGACTTTAGAATATCTTAGGACTATTACATTCTGCTTTGTATTTGTTATGTATATTAGCCTCCAGTCCTTGAAAGCAACACATTTAGTACCTCCAGCTACATATAATACTATATTTGTTTCTACGTGTTAAGAGTTGCAGTTATCATCTTAACTTACCTAAACTTTTTATCAAGACTCACTTTTAGACCAATGAAGTATCCTTTTGACGGACTCCAGGATTTCTCCTAAACCAGAAAGATGCTATTTTAATTTAAAAAAAAAAATAAATCTTTGAAGTAAAACAAGCAGAAATGGATGTGCCGATGATTAGGTCCAAACTGCAGTCACTGAAGTCGACAGCAGTAAAGCGCCTGCTCACAGTTAATCACAGCGATATGTTTATACACTCAGGCACAGAAGCCAGGTTTTCATTTGGAGCATCAGAGCTGCATCCTGCAGCACTGAGTGCCCTTAGGATGGGGTAGGAGAAAATCACAGAATGGTCAGTGTTGGAAGGGACCTCTGGAGAACATCTAGTCCAACCCCCCTGC
>RSEF01000002.1:22584592-22625030 GCA_003993805.1 Himantopus leucocephalus
ACTTGCCCTTGTTGAATTTCATAAGGTTTCTCTCTGCCCAACTGTCCAGCCTGGCCAGGTCACGATGAATAGTGGCACAGCCTTCCAGTGTGTCAGCCAGCCCTCCCAGTTCTGTGTCATCAGCAAACGTGCTGATGATACACTCTATCCCTTCATCAAGAAGCAGATCTTGAATCAGAAAGTGGTACATGTCTTTCATTCTCCCTCTGGGACTGCAGCACCATCTCACGCCGACTTCAAGTCTCCCCCTCACAACAGCTACTTCCCAAGCCAGCACAGCTGGCACCTTCCCACATCTCTCTTCCCACCAGCCTGCCTCACCGCCTCAGCACAGCTGGCGCGGAGCAGGAGAGACCAAATGCCATGGGACCAAAGGGCACTTTTGGAGAAAATTTCACAGATGTCCTCTCAGGCATATTTCGTTAGTGCAAATGCTGATGGCTCTACTGCTGAGACAATTCAAGTTTTGTGAGCAGACTGTCAAAAGTATTTCTACTTTAGGTTGTCTGTTTGTATTGATTCTTACATTTTCTTTTAGCGCTCTCTGTAGGAACCTCCTCTCACTATTACTGTTAACAACAACCAAGTCTGCAGAATTCATCCTGCAAAACTCTTGGGCTTTTTCCATGGAGACACATTCTTTGCTGATGTAATATAGCTTATCTTCATATATGACCCATCCATCCACAGTGGTTTTATATTCTGGAAGATAAATAAGGTAGCCTTAAAGTCTTTATCTGTAGAACACAAAAGCTCATTTTAGAGTAACAATTTTGACAAAAAATAATGAACAAGATGAACAAATGTATACAAAAACCTACCATACGTGTCCATTGGTTCAGATTTTAATGGCACTCCTGCAAAACAAGAGCATAGAAGATGTAACATATCTCTGTAGCTTGTTTTACGATGTAGCTTGTGACTGACTGCAAGGAGCCGAGTAAGGGACAGAGCAGGATTCTGCAGTTTTTTGCCATTGATTAGAAAGCAGGCTTAACCACACATTTCAGCTCCATCTTATTCAGTATGCATGGTCATCCACTTATAATTTTGTATCATAAGCTGTGCTTCATGCCAGCAAAGCCATAGCTTTGGCCGGATCACGTTCCTGTGCTGAGCAATGTAAGGGAAAATTGGTATTCCAGTCGGTAAGCCACAGTAGATTTGTCTGAAACACTTTAAACTTTGGTTTTATAGACTCTTTACTGTAGACATACCATACAATTACAGTAGACATACCATAATCCTCCAGAGGGGTATTCTTATCAAGCCAGAGAAAATTTCCACTAGATTTACTTTAGTGTTATAAAAAAATCCTCTCAGTCCCAAATATTCATAAGCAAAAGGAAATATGACTATAAGTTATTTCTGATTCTGATAAAAAAAGACATGCCACTGCTTTGAACCATTGCTTTTCCAAAAGCAGATGAATCCTGAATATTATTAAAGGACAACTTGTAGCACCGCTCCAGGCTTGTTTCATCTGTTGTCCTTAACCATATTATTATGACCAGCCTCGGTGTCAACTGCCAAATGTACCAACACAACTGTGCGCCTGAAGTCTTCTCTTGTATGAAATGGCTTCATACAATTTCTACAGGCAGCAGAATTTTTTCTACTGGAACAATTTTCTTTGGGAAAGAAAAAAGAGTCTGATCTGGCAGAATCAAAACATCCCATACAAATGTTTGAACGCTCTCCAAAATTTTGGTGGGTGCCAGGCAGGAAAGCTGGCATCCCCTATGGCTGCCCTCTGTGGCCTCCTGGGATTCCTGGCAAGTGATGTGCCTGGGCTGCTACCCACACCATGGGAAATGACAGTGGCTCAGCCAGCCCTGGAAGATTCAGCATCCCTGTGGGGCTGGAGGGCTGCAGAAAGGCAAAACAAAGCCTTCTGCTTCCATCCATCTCCCATCACCTCCTCCAACCCCTTTTAACTGCCCATAATTTGCCATAAATCCAGTCAAATCTCAAGGCAAAAATATGTTTGGTGCACAACCGTATTGTATTTGGGTTTTAGCTTTACCTGTGTTACTGTAAAAACCAGTATTGTAACAAATTCACAACTCCTTACTACCTACATTATAAACGTACAAAAGAAAACTTCTTAATATCCAAAAAGTTTGGAATCTATGAAACCCTTGCAAACACATGGCTTATTTAGACATCCTAATTTACATGAAGAAACACATTTATTTATTCTCATTGGCTATCACTGAAAAATCCTGGCCCGTATTATGTTATCTAATGCTTTTGACCTCCATTCGGAAAAAGTAGTTTTCAAAATTTTGTGTCTTTCTCCAGCAACATATATTAGAAAGCAACTACTTCTAAAGTTATTTGAGCTTCTTGCTTAAAGAGAAGACTAAATCTACCTTTTTTCATTTGACAAACCCAGTCAAGCTGTACTTCACAGACCGAAAGCTGCCATTCCTTATAAATCCCATGAGTGAGTACTCCACAGAGCTTGCGTCCGCCTGAATTTTTTGGCCTGTCATCCCAGTTTGTGTACCTAACCTATAGAAGAAATCATGTTTGTTATTCTCGTCATTGTCTTTCAGCATTTTTACTCTCCATTGGCAAACTGGATTTGTCTGAAAGATCGGTCTCTCACAAAAAAGAGGTGCAAATACAGGGAAAGCAATAGGTGTAAAAATTTTTACAGTTGGGCAATGATGTCAGTGATCAGGCAATCAGGCTGTCTTTCTATAGAGGGCTTTTCCTCTTGTTTGCACCTCAAGTCCTAGACACAGCTGGAATAAAAACAGGCAAATGGACTATTTCTAATGACCTTCACCTAGCTAAGAACTTCACCCCCATCCCACTCATGCTAATCATCTGCAGACATGGTAGTTTTCACTTTATCAGCTGTGACCTGGTTCAAAATTACATTGTCTAACAACTGCCCGCTGACAGCAACCATATCGTGCACCAATTTAACATTCACAGCTTCCCTTCCCTGAGGTTAACCAGGATGGGAGAATGGCTTTTTGGAGGGAAGTCGTGTCCTACAAACCTAGTGGAGTTACCTCTGAAAAATCTAACATCCATACGGGAAGGGAGGGCCATTTGATACAACCTACTTGGGATTCTCAAAAAGTTCTTGACAAGACCCCATCCCAAAAATTTTACAGAAGCTATTATGCGACAAGATAAGAGGAAAGGTCCTTGCTTGGGTTAAAAAATAGGAAACCGAGAGTAAGAGTAAAGTGAACATAATAAGCAGTGGACTCCTGCAGGAACATTTCACATTTTGTGGAGGTTTACATGGACTTGAGAAATGACTGGATAAATTCATAGAAATAAATACAGATTACAGATGTGAGTTCTGGTTCTGAAAGACCCTGAGCCATCACTTACTGGGGGATGCAGGAGTATACTGGAAAATATGCTTGCTGTTTGATTAGCTCTTTAGATACTTCTGGCCACTGCCAGAGACAGGAGACAAGGTCTGGTATGACCAATTTGTATATTTTGATGTTACAAAGACAATATGTTGGAGCGCTGTGCAGAAAGCTACAGATCATAATGAGATACAGATGATTTCCATGTATTCAAATGCGTTGCTGCAATTTTACTCATAATAATAAAGGTTATAGCCATGTAAATGTTTGCAGGATTGGTGTTCTCTTTGAAGATGATAAGAGTAAAAAAACCAAAAATCTCGTGTACAAACCCCAAAATGTCTTAAGCGAACAAATTTGATGAAAAATTAAAATACTCACTGGAGAGCCATCACTCCAGGCAAATCCTTCATCTGGATTCAAGGAAAATATACCAACCCAAACTCTTTGAAAGCTACAGCCAGTGTCACTAAGAGAAATTACAAGGCAGAGCAGTGTGTAAACATCAACACAAAAAACAACCAGAAACATATTAAACTTTCTAGAACACATTGTAAAGTGCAGTGAAGGTGTCATAATTACCCTATTACTTTTAGTGAAGGGCATACAGATGCATATATCTTTCACAGAAATACCTAATATTTCTATGGCTCAGTGGTAATGCCTTATTTATGAGATTTAGTTCCTTTATGTTCTGTTTTCTTAAGAAAGGCCTTCACAGATTCAGAAAATGGTCTCAGCATTGACTACTTCAAGATAAGTCAAAAATGAATATATTGGTCATCTTTTCTATCCTACTAAAAATACCACCCCCCACAATTTCATGTATTTCTAAATTATATCTAGTAATCGTGATACTGTGTTTTTTTTAATTTCCTGGGTATAAACAATTCTTTTTTTCACGAAACAGTTAAAAACAATCATGTGTAGATAAAATCTCAAACTATCATGTGTTTTTTGGCCTTTGAGGAATCCATATGTTTCAGAAATTGTCTAAGAACAGTCATAATAGTTCATATGAAACATCATTTAAATCTGGTAAGATAAACATGCAGCAGATACTCACCGCATTGCTCTTATTAGTAACGATATCTCCTCTTTACTGTTAATGGTGACCAGATCGCCTCCTATTTGTCTACAAAAATCTCGAGCTTCAAGCCATGATTTCTTTTTAGTATTTGATCTGCGAAAACACTGTGGAGAGATTACTTTAAAACATATATAATATGTTATAATAAAATAAAGAAACATAGTCTCACTCACCCATAAATGAGGTTTCATACAAGCCAAGTAAAAGTCCATACGAGAAATAGCATTAACTTCTCTGCTAATAAAATTTTTTGCTCTAGAATTGTCTAGCTAGTTAGTGTATTGGTGACAAAAAAAAAGAAGGAATTGCTAGTAGGGAATACAAGTCCCTTTAGCTTATTTTACATGGAGGAGGGCCCAGTCACCTTCCAGAGGAAGGGAAAGGAGAGTGGTTGTGGCAGAGAGGCAAAGTGGACTGGGAGGAGACTGGAGATAGAGGCAAAAGAATGACTTGATGGTGGTTTATGTCTCCCACTTTACATTTGCAATATGACGTCTAACATTTTGGTAGTTTAACAGAGAAGAAACACAAGTCTGACTAAAGTTAAAAATAATGATTTGGGGATAAAGGAGCCCAAGGAAATAGCATTAAAATTAATTAATTCAACTCTTTAATTCAAATAAAATGTTAAGAAATATTAACATCTCACAGTTACTTAGCACACTGCTATTATGCACAATCCCAAATCAGTGTTTGAACATTATCCTCATTTCTTGTTTAAAGTCCTTTTGTATGCCTGCTCAGGCATAACTGATTGCACTTCAAATATGAGTTATCTGTAGCTTTGCATCTGAAGTACTCTAATAAATGCCCTTCATAAACACTGGTTTAATTAACCTTTCATGTGACATCTTATTTTTTTGGGTAATGTGCTTATCTAAGCATGTTTATCCAGCTTTAGGCATTGTGCTGCCTGTGGATGGACTTCACGCTTTCTCTACTTTGTTCCCTGAACTCCCATACAACTCAGATAAATATGGGATCTTTGCACAACCTAGTGACCACAGCTGATATAAAAAGTCATGCTATCAGCCGAGCTTTGCTGCTTCTGCTATTTTAATACAGCATTTCAACATTGCTCTCTCAATAATCTCACAAATATTACATTGTTTCTTCCTTTTACTTTTTTCTCTTTTCCTTATGTCTTTCTAGGGACTCGATATTTATGTTCCTCTTCATCCATTTTCTGCTCCAATTTATTCTGTCCCTGGGGCAAAAGCTTTCTGATTTTCTTTCCTGTGTCCTTTTCCCTCCCCTTGTCTCCAGTCCCTTCATCTCATCTTTCTTCCTTAGTTTCTCGCCTCTTATACATAATTCCTGAAGATGTTTGGGTTGGGGTTTTTTGCCATATTTCAATCTCAGATATCACAAAATGAAGATGTCCCTTCCTTTTTCTCAACCTTTTTTTTTTTTTTTTTTTTTAAACCAAGCAACTCAAAGCCTTTCATCTTCTTTTAACTACTAAAGCACTTACTTTAAAACAGGAGCTACTATAGTAGTTTGATACCCAGCCTTCGGGGCACGTGGGGACCAGAGCAGTAGTTGGAATAGGTGGAGCTGTGGCACCATTTGCCCACTGCTTACAGATATATTTTTGCTTTGTCTCACAGTCAAGAACATCCCATAATCCAGCTGCAGCCCCAGTTCTCATGGCCACACATCCTGGCTTACTTCCTTTATGAGAAACAAAAAACACTTTGGATATTTTATACAGTTTAAATTGTTCAATTCTTACTTAAATTCTTTGAGCAGTGCCCATTCCCTTCTTGCCATACAATAATACTTAAATAGCAGAGTTATATTTTAGGTGATACCTAAAATATAACACCTTTTCCAGATTATCTGTAAACACATTGAACAGTATGGGCCTTGAAACAGATCATTATGGGACTCTGTTGGTAAACACTCTTCCTCCATAAAAAAATAGCCCCCCAAAAATAGCCTCCATTAAAAAAAACTCACCTTCCATTCACTGCCTTTTGACCAAACATTTTATTCATGTAAGAGCTTTCCTGTGTCAGGTCAGATTAGTTGAAAGGTTTTTGGTAATTGAGAGAGACAACACTAACTCGATTTCCCTTATTTGTATGCTTTTTGCTCCTGTGTGGAGCTCCAGGAGTTCTGTGAGTATGACTTCCCTTTACACAAGTAATTTTATATATCTTTCCCAATATATGCTCTTTATTCTATTCGTTATTACAGATTCAGCTAATTTACCAATTACTCTTTTGCATTTTTTTTTTACATTTTTATTTCAAATTTTTTAAATGTTTATTTTTTTATCCCCCATGGGATTTTGAAATCTTGTTTTCTGTGCTTCTGCACAGTTTGAGTATGATCCTGTGAATGCAGTTTTCTTAGCATCACAACTAAAAAAAAAAAGGTATAAACATTTTTGATACTGTAATTTTGTAATTCTAACTTAAAATCCTTATTACAGTTGCTCTGTTTCAAACTCATCTCCCAGGGTAACGTTACCACTAGAGGGATAAATGTGGGATAGTCTCAGGAGCTGCCTCCTGTTTATCAGAAAGAAGGTGTTTTTCTAGATTATGATTTTCTTTGTGAAGATGAGCCAGAAGGTTAATCTTATGAGTAGGTATATCAGCTGACCTAATATAAAAATGCAGTTCAAATTGTTCCTTTCAAATTAAAAGATGGGGTTTGACAACTGCCAGTTCCTGTAAAATATAGAGAAAGCTTAAAGCATAAAATTCAGAGGACATTGCCAATGCAAACCAAAATAGGGACCGTGACCGCAGAGAGCACCCACCATCCACCGTCACAGCACTTACCAGGCATCGCTGCATCCCAGTGCGTGAAGGAGACGGCTTCACCATTGGCCCACCTGAAAGTGCCTTGGTCCTCCGTGTCAGACAGACCAAGCCAGAAATATTTCTCAGGCCTCAGCCCAACCAGGCTAGTCAAATAGGCTTGTTCATACCTGTAAAAGGGATCGCAATGACACAAGTGAAAACAAAATCATTTATCCAGATACTACTTGTCTAATTTGATATGAATCCTTTTCTCCTTTTCCTTGATTCAGACTGAGGGAGAGGACCTTACGATGGGATTCTGACTCTGGTCAACAAAGAAAAGCAGGACTTTTTTTTTTGGTCCAAGTAGAGACTTTGTCTGTAACAGGTAATTTTCTGTTTGACACTGTGTTAGACTTGAGCAGTAGTTCCAGGAGTATTTTAGAACATACAACCTTTACCTGTTTGAAAGCCAACGAAAAGTCATTATCATACCTGCTTTCAACTGTGGCTAAGTAACCTTTTTCTCCTTCACAAGTGGTGTTTGCTTCTGAAAATGTTGCTGGAACGTGTCCAATAAAATAGCAGTAGGTCCCATATCTTCTCCAGCCCTGTAACACGATATTAGGATTTCTGTATAACTGTTAAATAATTGTGATACCATGTAGTAAGTGAGCTATACCATTTCAAAATGAATGAAGCACAATAATCATTAATATTATGAATTAGAAACCCTTTGCAGTGAAATTACAGATTCCTTCTAAGCCGTTTCTGTAAACGGCTTAATACAATTTATAGTAACTGAGAGGGAGAGAAATTCCATAACAAAAATAAATCTATATGTAAATAATCAAAATTATTCTAGATTATTTTCAGACAAGGTACTTATTTGATCTGGGGAATTGTTGTTCCATTCTTACATACTTACTTTTTTGCAGCCTGCATCAGTAATTTCCTCTTCTCCAGCTATTTGTGATACAGGTTTTCTTTTACAGATGTAACCAGCTTTCTTCTCACAGACATAGTCTGCCCAATAGCCATACTGTAAGGCAGGGAAAAGACAATGAGATTAAGATGAATAATCTAAAGAAAATGAATAGAATTCTTTCTTTATAATGAAAACTCTTTCCACTTTGAAAAGGAAATACATATTTTTTCCATATCCAGTCACCCTGACTGATAACAGAAATAAATCTGCCCACATTCAGTGAACTGGTAGACTGGGCTATGGTAGTATGACTACGGCTGGTAGTGATGAGAGGGGGTGAGGGTGTGGGGAGTCAGTCCCCGACCTGTCCTGCAGAGCCCTGCACAGGCAGTTGTGCCACACAGTGATGGGCGAATGAGCAGGCACAAGGGAGGTAGCAGGGATCCCTGCATGCCACCATTGCCACCAGAGGAAAAGGAGCAGAAGAACATACTCAAACTACATTCAGAGACCGGTTTTATAGCCCAAATAATTTCACTGGTGACTTTCAGATGAACTTAAAGAGAAAACGTCATCAGTGATGAAGTAATGGTTTCATTTTCTTTTTTTTTTTTTTTTTTANTTAAGAGAGGTCATATCCAAGTCTCATCCTTTGTCCCCATGTCCCTTTTTCCGGCCTTAGCCAGTTGCTGAAATAGTGGGGCACATCATTCTTTTATTAAGAAGTTAGTTTCAATATTAAAGTAAAATACATATTGAATAAAGTTACCCGGCCCTTGATCAGTACACAATCTTCTGGCCTGTTGTTTGTAGTGGATGGCTCCCCCAGGTGCCATTTTGTGTATGTCACTGGCGTCCCATCACTCCATTCAAAATACATTTGAACCTTATGATCATTCAACCCAATCCATAGCTTGTCCGTTGGCTCTAAAACATGGAAACACAGAACTAGAAAAGATATCTAATGCCACTGCATCCTTTTCACAGCACCCTCAAGATCTAGAATGTATAATCCTTTTCATAAATTTATGAAACAAAATTATTTAGTTTGTTGCATCATCATTTTATAAATTAATATTTTCACATAGATATTAGAATAAAGACAGTATGCTTGGAAAATTAGGCTGTAATGAAATCCCTGCACTGGATCAAAACGTATTACTTTTCCTCATAGCAGCGGGAGAAATTTACCATCCTAATGCTAATACACTACGGTGGTATGATAGAGCTGTGTGAACAGTTACTTTTTAGGTTCTGTTGCACTGTTAAGATTTTAAAATACTGTTTTTATGTAACTTGCAGTGTGAATGTTTTAAGCTTCCTTCAACAAAATGAAAAAAGCAGAGAAACCCCCAAAGGCCAGCCCCCCAGCCCTAGATCAATTGTTTAGGCAATAAGTAAAATCAGAGTTTCAACAACGTCCAAAACTCAGCAGGGGAGGGCTGTCAGCAACCAGACCTGAGGCTGGCCCAGCTCCAAGCTGAGGCTGGACCAGATGAGCTCCAGGGTTCTTTCTGGCCTAAACCAGTGTGTGATCCTATGGGTTTAGGCATTTTTAAGGAAAGGAAAGCAAGGAAAATAAAAGGTAAATTTAGGCAGTGTTCACAAAAATAAGAAAGACAGACATGCAAGGATATTCACAATTTCTTCAGTAGTCACTAAACTGGGGTATGATAGCAGAATCAAAAAGTATAAGAAACCAAAAATATCTCCTTTTATGGTTGGACACTAAGCAGATAAGTTACTCTTTCTGAAGAAAGAAATTTTTCTGTCTTGACTATCACTTTTTCAGTGGTTAATTAGAACTCTCACTAGCTCTAAGCATGAAAAAAAAAGGCTCAAAACAGTTAACAGGGGCAAAAAGTAGCAACATGTCTACAGATTCCTCATGTTTCTGCCAGTGATATAAAAAAGGCCATGGTGAGACCACGCTGACATGTTAGATCTGGTGACTTGAGTAGGGTTCTTTAGGCAGCCCAGGCAATTCCCCAGCTTGCTGCCTGGAAACCACTTTGGCTAGCTTTGCCAGTTGTTTCCATCTGGCAGTGTAGAGAGCTAAACTTTTCTTTAGTAGGTTTCTTCTGCGGAGACCTGAGAATGTGCTGATCTGGGCACTGGCTGACCAACAAGATGCAGAGAATGACTTAGAGCCCCACTAAGTTCCCCAAATACACAGAAAGCAGTACAAACGTGTGATTTTTCCATGAAAAGCACTCTTTCAAAGTGGAAGTTATATTTCATAACCCTTTCGCTAACAAAGCTTCTGATTGGGATGACTGATGTCCTCCTGCCCTCAGGCAAAGCAAAGCACGAGGCAAGAGAGTTGAGTAAGTCTGCAAGTTGCAGCACAGAAGGCAGCGTCAGTTTTGAAGCAGAAAGCACCGCGCCAGCCTGACACCTAACCTAACACCGCCGGACCTCTGGCTCCTTTCATGTCTTTGGCTGCAGTGTTTCATGTTAATGCAATTGCTGTGTCTCAGTTCAGCCAGCTGGTACTTCTTACAAAGGCAAAAGGCCCCTTGTAAACACTCACTGTACCCCAGGCGAGACACTATAAAGCTGTGCTCCTCAAGGCTTTGGATGCTGGCCAGGTGACTCCCTTTCTTCTGACAAGAGGTCAAAGCTTCTTCCCATCCTTTGGCCTCCCTGAAGATCTTGTAACAGTGATTTACGTACAGTACCCATCCATCCGGGCAAGTAACAGGCCCAACGTCACCTAGGAACAAATATCAGTGTTTTGGAGGAGTTCAAATGCCGTGCAAAGGACATGACACTGAAAATATTTTCACTTATTCTGTGCAAAAGTTCTAAACTAAAGCTTTTCTTTGAAAATTCTCATTATAAGGAAATGATGGATACAAGACATAGTAAAGACAAATATGATTCTAAATCTGGCATTTTTTAGCTTGGAAAATGAAGGCTTTTTAATACAGACATTATTTAATACAAATTCTAAGGTTCTTATATAGATAAATGTCTGTAACATACATTGTTGTATTAATTTTAACAGGCTGTGTATTACTTAGTACTTATTTGTCTGTTAAGAGAAATCAGAAATTATCTACACCTAATATAGAATGCTTACAAATTTTTAAAAGATTAAGTATATTGACAGATTTACAACTAGACATAGACATAGGGAAACACCAACAGGGAAATTTTTATCCACTTAAAATATCTTCTATGCTTGCAATGTGTCAGTCTTTCTTCTTTTGATTTTTTTTACTAATGTTCCTCTTCTGAAAAATAATTTTGGCTTTGTTTTCCTTTTTCATGGTCAGTAGAGTGTATATTTGAAGAGGAGACATGACTAACAAATCACAGACAGAGAGGACAAGTTGGGTGTTCTTTGCTTTTACCTGTTTCATTCTGTGTGTTATGGGGCCGGAGATCAGCCTGGTAAGGGTGCAATGGTTGTAAAAAGCAACCCAGATAAACATGAAAAATTATTGTTTGTAAGATAAACAAGAAAAATAATAAGATTCTCCTGCTCATCCTTGTCAATGTGAATGCTGAGCAATTCCAATAACAGCTTCTACTTTTAGTTATTAATGTATATCAACATACCTGAGGGAACCAAGGTAAAGTTTCTTCTCTTACAAACATAACCAAGTTTCTGATCACATTCCAAATTTTGCCATTTCGCTTTTGTTTCAGGATTCAAAACTACACAGAGTTTTCCAGACTGTGGAGAAGGGCTCCCTTTGGTAAAGGTACAGGAAAAAAAAAAGTTAACTTTTCTGAAAGGCAAATAGAGCTCTAAGCTCTAAAATGCACAGGAGAAACCAGTCCTGGCTGAAGTGACAGCCCCAAAGATCACATCTTTCCCAGCTTTGGCAAGAACTGGGGTAGGGCTCTGGTAGTGGGAATGTTTGCGTGAAATGCAGTATTGTTTAAGTGTGTATGAACATGTACCCACTCACAGTTTTGTTGCTAGGGATGAGAAATGGAAGACCATATATTTTGGGGAAATATATTGCTTTCAGAGCTAAAATATTTTTGCAATACATAGATGTTTCTGGCTTATATTGCTATAGAAAAAAAAAGCTTTTTCTAATGGTAAAGGAAGAAAAGCTAAAATATATTTTGGCGACCTAATGCTGAAGTCCTACTTTTTCTCATGCCCATATCTCATGGCATATCTATCTGATAATAGAAATTAAAGCAGTATTTGAGGTGTGTACAGTTTTTCTTTGGGAATACAGAATCAAAGTCATGGCTACCTGGAGCCCAGTTTAAGTACTGGAAAGGGCTGCCTCCAATCCATTCCCATCCACTCCTCAAGTCCAGCCTGTTGAGTCCAATCCACAGTGCAGAATCTATGCCTTCCGTTAAATCTAAGTAACCAAAAGAAGAGAAATGATTTTATAAATCACTTTTTTATTAGCAATAGTCACTAATAATGTCTCTAGGAAGACTCACAATTCTTAAATATATAACTGCAAATATATTTAGATATTGGGATACCTGACAAATTGAAATATGCCAAAGTTTTGATTACTATAAAAAGCAAAGAAAAAACCTCTCTTATTCTATTACCTAATGCAAAATGAGCACAGGTGAGATGCAACAAAGTAAATTTGGAGTGAAAAGGTTTCTGTAGAATAGCCTAAATTGTTCCCAAGACTGGAGTTATTGAAGTAGAAATACTGGTACCGTGTAAGTATAAACAATAACACTAAAGCTCTTAGAAGTTAAATTCATCATTAAAAATAAGAAGAGAGACTTTTTTCCATAGCATTCCTCCAGCAATACGTGGATAGGTAGAGCCATGATTTGGGATCTATGAATAACTGATATCTTTCACTTTGACAAATTAATGAAAAAATTAGGTGTCAAACTGCATTTGACACAAAACACATCTTTATTTTAGCAGAAAGATATTTCTTTTCTCTTAGTTTCACTCTCTTTTAAAGGTTACTTTTTACCAAAAATGAAACTTTCATTTGATTTTCACATTTCCCGCCCCCCCTTTCAAAAAAATAGAATAAACCAATGAATTTTTAATATAACATTTTTAAATAGAAAGTCAAGCTGTTACACTTGCAGGTTGCTGGAATACTTTGAATTCTGTTTAAACTTGGCAGTGATTTTGAGATGAACTTGCAAATTCTAAAAGATTGTTTTACTAGTTCATGCACGTTTAGGCCCACAGACACTCGCCAAAACCGTATCAAGTAGTCCTTAGCTGAGACGGACTGAACAGATCCTGCATGTAAGTCAGGGTTTGCTTTACTTCCTTACCTTTAAGGTACATTTGTTCGTGAATGTCTGTGATACTCAATAATTCTGCATTTTGCTGCTGGCAGCTCTTCCTGGCTTCGTGCCATGTGAGAGCCGATTCAGAGTTTATTTGGTAGTGGACATTCGTTAACAGATCTGTAGCCCAGGTGGTGTCTTTATCTGTGGAGAAAATTATTATTTGGGGGGGTGATAGTAACTCACCTGCGGAAAAATGAGTTGCAAGTTCTCATTACATGTGGCATTCTCACTAAATGTCATCTGTGATGTTCTTTCAAGAGCCCTGAAAATGTTATAAGTGAGATAGGGAAGGATGAAGTTAAGGCCTTTAAACTGACAGGTAGAGCTGGCAAATATTGCCTCCTGTTCCAGGGAGGCACATAATTCAGGCATTGCTACAAGGGAAGTGATTGCATAGAAAGAGATATTGCATGGAGTTCTGTAGCAGAAAACTTATCTATAAAAAGATATGCAAAGTCTCCTCCTTCTCTTTCTGGACAACAGTTCCCAGTGAGAGCTGTAAGGACCAGCTCTAGACCTGAATTTAGCATCAAAGAGTTCTTAGATAAATCCCCTTCTTGCAAAGAGCTCCTTGGTGTGACTGTCACACGGCTGCAGAGCCCGGGCACTGCAATGGTGCTGACCTGCACTGTGCTCCTCTTCCGATTATCTTTGCTTCTTTGTCTGGTGAAGGTCTATGCATGCTCAGTAAAGCACAATGAAAAATTGCATCAGATGTTTGGTTATTCACAAAAGCCAGTACGGAGTTCAATTAAAAGAAGAACTGAGAGCTGGGACTGGCTTTCAAGAGCTTTGAAAATTATTCATTGACCCTATGTCACATGCCACTTGGGCTCCCTGCCCTAGGTATCTTTGTAGGGACCTGGAAAGCATATTTGACTATGGATTTAAACCACACCAAAAGCACATTTTGAATCAACTAGAGTAAAGGAGCATTTTAATAATAAAATACGTAATGCTCAATAGAAGCAATGGGGAGGAATATAGGGGAAAGCTGAGAAGTGTCAGGAGGAGTCTTCAGCACCTTGAACGCAAAGCTCCCCTGTCAAAAACAAGGCCATAAAGGGAGATGGAGAAGGAAGTGCCCACAGAAATGGAAGACAGTTTTCAGAAAGTGATTGAAGTTGTAGAGAAACAACAGGGATGGGAGGCAGTTGTCAAGAAGGGTAGAAAGATTGCTTTCTAGGCAATACAAAGAGGGTTAATAGCATCATGGATAAAAGGACACATTCCACTTAAGTAAAAAAATATTGACATGAGAACCATAAAGACTGAAACATTAACTTCATCATGAAGCTTCCTACAGCACTCATTTTTGTGCCCACACCCATCGCAACAAGAATCCTCAGAGAAGGGTTGTGCAACAGTGACAGCACACATCCTGCCTGGGAAACAGCGAGGAGCTCAAAATTATTGTCCTGCTCAGTAACGCCACCGCAACTAGTGGGACCTGCATCCTGTTTTACTCTTCCAACACGCTTTTCTCCACATCTTTATGCAACATGTGTTATTTCCTTGTGTAGAGCGTTACAGGATGTGGCAGTGCCTCATATGCTAAAATACATTCTTGTAAACTATGCGTTATTATAAAGATATTCATACTCTGCTAGTGCTGGTTTGCCAATACCACACTGAGGGGAACTGCATGGGAACTGGTAACTTACCTTTTGATGGGCAAAATCCATATCGCTGGTCTGTGTCATAGTCTGCAGTGGTTGCACACCAGAGCCAGCCATCTGAGCGGCCAGCGTCCGTGCACTCGGCGTACCATTGCTTATTGTACATGAAAGGGAACACACAGGGTGCCCCAAAAGCATTTCCTAGCAGTGTAAAGGTCTCTGAGGAAACAAAATTATAAAGATAGTATGGAAAATAATAAAGGAGGGTGAACTGTGAAAAACGTGAAGCCTATGCTAATGGCTGAATTGCATCTCAAAGTGTTTTCCGTGTTACCTTTCCCATAACCATAACAAAATTCATTTCAACACTTTTTCGGACTTAAGCTGCTGACACATGTTTTAGAGCAGTGCTATTCTGATGTAAAGTAATATTTCATAGATGAGGTCTACAACTCAATTTTTGTTCTGACCAAGATGCTTTTACAAACTGTTAATAAAGCTCCAGAGCTCTCCCCCAGGATAGTACTATTTTAAACAGTGTTACAATTTATATGAAATGTGAAAGAGGAGGAACTAATATATGGATGTCCTGCTTCCTGGGAAAAGTAAAGATCGGATTAGACAGTCCTCCTCTGGTTTTATTCCAGTGACCATTTAAGTATCTCCCATACAGTGGAGCAGCTCCCACATGCAAGGCTCAGGGATTAATATTTTGAAGATCCTGAAAGGTGGTTTTTATAACATTCATTCTGGATGTGGGAAAGCCATTCAGAACAATCAGACTTCAGCTGATCACAAAGGGTAATTACACTGGTAATTATAATTATGCCATGAGCATCCTCATCTGCTGAGTCACAAAAGCCACATTTCCTCTGCCTACACTGGTACTTCCAGCCCTTTCACAGCTCACCCATACTGGCTGTCTTTCTTGAGGATGTAATTTCATTTCCATGTTCCTGTATAAGAAACTTATTAGTGTTTAGACTCTCTATTAACAATGTACTGACACAGTATGGTGAGGTATAGTGACTTTAGAGAATATTTCTATGTAGGATAAGAGTAAGTATGTGTGTAAATAAATAATACATATTTAAAGAATACTTATATAGAATACTTACAATACTTGTAATACTAATATACTATAATACATACATTAAAATAGTGTGTATATTTTATTTTATGTATATGTACATAACACTTGGTAGTAAATATGAAATTAAATTCAAGGCTAACTCCCTCAATACACTGATTTTCTAAAACTCTGATGGTCACCAAAGGAACCAGCATAGTCTAAGCCAAAGATTCAAAATACTCTAACACTCACAAAGAAAGTGCAAAGGATGAAAGAATCAATTTTCTGTACCTTCATATTCCTGGGAACATAAAACATCCATGGCCCCATAGATCTTCCAATTGTTCTTTGTACTCAGCCCCTTCTTTAACAAAACATTATCATGTTCTTCATTGCCAGGACTGAAAAACAACTCTTCTCCTCGGATTGCAAGGAGGCTTTCATTTCTGCATTCCCACCACTGGAGCTCACTCGTTCGATTACATGGATACAGGGAGATCACAGCCTGATCCTCCTTCGATGACACCCCCAGGCATAGGTTCAGTCTCACACTCATAAGCTGGTGATCAGTGATCCACCTGAATTTTTGTGATTCATTGTCTTGATGGCAAGTGGCAGTTCTAACTGACTGTGCAATAGAAGCCTGGAGGCAGAGCTTGTTGACTTCATTATATATTAAAAATGTTTCAATGTCTGTAAAACAAAATATTAGATAGTAAATGGTTAATACAGAATATATGTATAGTGGATACGTGACATGATTCTGCTTCCCATTCACATGAACAAGGAGTCATTGCATTCATATCAGATACAAACATGATATTTTTTGAACAGCGTCCAGCACAACATCAATTTTACTGATTAAAAAGCAGTAAGGTAGACAATAGGATATGTATTCCTTTATTATATGTCACCATACTGTGGATTAGTGGCAGACAGCAGCATCAGCAGAACTGAGCACAGCTTATTCAATTGATTTACATCAGTCACGAATTCCCTCAACCACACTGCTTTCACCATGTTTCACCCTGTTTCCATCTGCACAGCTTTGTAGATGTCTGACCTCTACAAACTTCCCTCACCCTCCCAGATCATACAGGTCCCCTGGTGGGGTCACAGCCATCTTGTCTGAGCCATTCGTCTTCCTCCTCTCAAATCCACATTCCCTTTCCTTTCACGGTATAAATGCAGGTGAACACCTCTGAGCCTCAGAGAGGGTACTCTGGGCTCATTGGCCTTGCTCACCTACAAGATCTGCAGTATCTGCTATGAGCCATTGCAATGTAAAACTGGGAATGACATTGGGAAACCAATCACAGTCTGAGAAAATAACAAGGACTGGATAGTAGTGCCTGCAAAAAGGTTAAATCGATTTAGTTGATAATATACAGTACATTGAAAACAGCTATTCTGGTCTGCCATGATATCACGGGCAATAAAAAACAAACAAACAAAAAAAAAACCCCAAAACACATATTCTGAGGCAATCCATAACAAATAGTTTTACTGAGGGTTACAAAGCTAAAAGGGTTTAACATTAAACTTTCAGGTCTCCAAAAGTCATCTGTTTACCATCTACAATAGAAGTGCAGCTAAAAGGATGGCAGTAACTGCGGCACTGCAATTCTACAATAACTTTGCCAAACTTCATCCAACTTTATTTTACACCAATTTTACTTAATGTGCTTTATCAATGCCAGTGAATTCAGTGAGCCTCTTCAAGAGTGAGTGAAAATAATCTTCTTTGTAAGCACCAAGTCTCTCTGGATTACACAGCCATCATCTGTGAGCATCTTCATATCCTCAAATAATTCCACATTTCACCACTCCTGAAGTTTTTCCTGCCTGAATTTGCTAGCCATTACCCAGACACCAACAGCTCAAAAATCAGAACACAGAAGCAAAGAACAAGAAAAAAAAAGAAATAAAAAAATAGAATTTAAGCATATTTTGTGATTTTCTTAGGTCTGATCTTCTGTGGTTAGTGAAATTATATTATAACTATATATGAATAAAACCATTAAGAATTCAGTCTTTGCTTTCTTTTCTGTCTGTTTCTTTTTTTCAGCTAGATCCTGCCCTTGTCTCTTGCCTCCCATTAAGAGGTTCCCCGTCTATGTGCCTATAACGTACGTATAGGAACTGGCACAGACCCATAAAGCACGCAGAAATGCCAGAGGACGTGGAAGCACTTTCACAGACACCTTTACAGGAGGCAAGCGGGAGGCACTTACCCGCCAGCTGCAAAGCACTGTGAACAAGAGAAAGAACAAGCAAGAACCCAGAGAACGTCATTGCCAGTGCTGTTTTCTTTTCTTCCCTTCACCAAAAGCCATATGATGAGAGTTGCTGGCGATAAAGTCCTGCTGAAGAGAGGACAGTGACCATTCCTCCTCAGTTTCAAAGGCTGGATGGTTGGATAGAAAGCTCTGAGTGCTAAATAAGGAAATATTCTGTCACATGCCGCATTTCGAAAAAAAAAAAGCCCAAGACCACACAGCACAAATTTTGCCTTCGGAAAAAAATGAGTTCTCACTGAGGGCAAATCGTGCTGCCTTGGGAAAGCAGGTGATACACAGACAGTTCTATCTCAGTACTTTCCTGCTCTCTCTTCTGAAGAAACATCAGGGGAGCATGTGGGGTCAAATCAACAGTGAAATACCACAGAGAGAAATTCAGCCTCAGCTTTTAAATCTTACACCTTAAGTACACAGTGAAAAAATACCATCAGGAAAACATGTCAGTCTCATATTTTTATGTGTGAGATGAGACAGGATTCAATTTTAGAGGATTTAAGAGAAATTCACTCTGCAGGACATTATAAAAATTACTTTCCTTCCAAATGAGATTGCCATTGTCCTACTGACCATTTCTGTATAAATGCAACTAGAAGACCAGCACCCAAAGCTACCTGAAAAATGGCTCATTTTAAAAACAAACCCTGTTTTTCTTGTGAAGTAGGTAAATCTGGTCAGACAGTCATCCCAAGAGCCAGTCATAATTTCAGGAAATACTACGTATTTTTTCTTACCCAGATCACGGAGCGAACACTCAGGAGCTTACATTTCAAAAATGTATAGGTGGAAACCTGAAAGAAACGAGACTCCTCTCCTGACCACTATAGACTGTCCCTATAACTGCACAAAAGCCTGACTTTATCACAGTAGATTTTTATCATGGACATATTTTGTTTTGTTTAGAAGAAACTGCTAAATGGAAAAAACCTGTCTGTGGTGTGAAAATATTATTTGAAGTGCAATAACATTCATAAGTTCAGCCCCTGTATGAAAAATGTGATAGCAAGGAAAATTGGCATCATCTCCCATTTGTTGCCAAGAGCATTGCATTTCCTAAGTACAGGATTTGATCCTACTTTGATGCTCAGCAGAAAGACAATGCAAAAAAGAGAATTAGTTCCCTGAGAAAATCTAGAAGATTAAAGTAAAAAGGAGAAAGTGAATTATGAAATAAGAAATTACAAGGAAATGCAAGGTACAGATGTTAGGAAGTTAAGGGCAATGTTAACTGATTTTTTTTTTTTTCCAGATGACAAAATATACTGACAACAACAATAAAGTCACCACCTTTTTCTGGAAAAGACATTTCTAGAATGTTTAATCAGCTGCCAAAGATCTTGCCTAGAAAGAGTAACAGTCGTCTTTGGCCTCAACTGATTTGTCTTAGACTGACAGCATTTCCTTACAGCATGTGGCCTATTTGTATAACAGGTACATTACCATTTATACCATCAGGAGTTTTAGAAGCCTTGTTTTGTTCTAGAGCTCATATGGCACAAGGCCAAGAGGAATTCCACTTTCTTCTCAGTTGGACATTGTGCAATAACAAAGAAGCAAAAAGGGAACTATCCCTTTTCTTCACCCTCCTCTGCTCCTGAAGCCACACTGGAGCCATCAGCAGCCTGGCAGTAAAACAAACACCGGTTCCTTAAGAACAAAAACAAGCACTCGATAGGAATCCCTTCAGCCAGGTTGCAGACCAGTTTTGGGGCTAAAAATCTGAACAATTTATAACTGTGTACTTGGTACTCCAAACACACCTTGTGCACTTGTATCTTTCCCACTACAGCCAGTGCTGTGAATTACGGGGGTGCTGTGCCAGTTCCTGGACAGGAGGGGCTGCTCAAGGCTGTTGAAATCCCTGAGGCCAGACTCCAAGGAAGAACAAGGCCAGAAGAGCAAACCTCGCTGCATCATCTGCACCCAACACCTGCTGATCACCGTGAGCCACCAGATGCATGCCTCAGGGAGCACCAGGCGGGAGGTGGCACTGCCTTCTTGCTCCTTTGCACTTCAGACACATGGCAACGTCAGGCACCTTCAACTCACCTCTGCTCAGGGGTGTAGCCCCAGCACAAGCTGCATCCAGCCATGAGGTGCAGGTTGGCCCATCCCAATCTGGAAGGTCAGAAGCCAGGCTAAAAGCAAAGTTGTACTCCCTGGTACGAATTTAGCCAATTCTCTGTTACTTCAATTGCTAGACCTACATCCTAGACGCTTATAAAGAGATTACTGATAGTGTAAAAGTTGACTTGCTCAGGAGTCCCTGGAAATCCTACCAAGTTCCTTAAACTTCTACTCACTCAAAGCTTAAGGGAAAAGGAGCAGCACAGTATCAACAGCACCCTATACCTCAGCCTATCTGATGAGCCTAAATGAATAACAAGTGGAAGGTAACATGTGATGGTTACTTTGCAGGTGATGATTTGCCAATTACTGCTTCCAGGTGTTTGCAGAGAGCTACAGTGACATAAAAGGATCCATAAAGTGCTTTGGGATCCTTCAAGAGCAAAGATCCTTTAGGATCTGCTCTGCTGAAAGAGCAGTCCCCACCAGGGTAAGTCTCCCCACACACTCAGACCAGCCCCAACCATCAGGGACTGATTGCAAGGGGATTGCTCTTGTGGGTTATAGCATTAATTGGTCTTGCTGGGCCAAATTTAGTTGAATATTTCAATACAAAGATGAGATGAGCCTGTGCTACCTCTTATTTTCCTGAGTAGACTCTAGCAAGGGTGACAGGTACTCTCTGCTATGCTTTGTGACCCTTCTCATTTAGGCTGATAAAGGCATCTGTTTAAAGTTCTGTTTATCAAAAGCTCAAACAGTGAGATCCACACAGCTCAAAATAAGAACTAACTTAGGGGAAACATACCCTTGGACTGAAAATACCATGGCTATTGCATTAATTTGCTTGATTTTTGTACCTACCTAGTGAAAGCAACCACAAAGCCTGGAGTAATTAAGCAGAAAGGCAACTTCATCATGAAAGGGAGCACAGAAAGATTTCCCTGGGGAAAAGCAAGTTTCAACATTGTTTGAGGGAGGGTATTGTTTCTTTATTAACATTTTTCTAAAGAATGAGGATTTATATGCACTCCTTGTGAATAAATGGTATTGCACAAATAAGTAATTTCCAGAGTCTCAGAAGAGCGCAATTATGATGTCCTCACATCTTAAGTCCATTATGCGCTGCCAGAGACTACATGTGTGGGTACTACACAGACAATAGACTTTCTAAAAGCACATTTAGTGACAAACAAATGTAAAATGAAACTTTAAATGAAAAAACATCTCCCTAATATGAAATCATGAAATGAGTCTTCTCTAGCTAGCAAGGGAACCCATGAAAAGTCTGCACTTTCTTTTTAGCTATACTAGGAAGTATTAAATTAACTAAAATAAAATTTTAAAATGTCAGCAAGTATTTGGGGGTAATGAAATGCCAATTGTCATATTGTCATAAAATTGGCTTACACTTTCTACAAAAAATGGTGTGAATATTTGTGATGGGATGAATAATTTGCTCCATATGATCTAGCATGTATCGTGCTAGCAGCAATGCAATGCAATGAGTAATAAAAAAATGGCCATATTGTTTTCACATCTAGAATTTATTACATATTAAGAAAAATTTAATTTGGTTTAAGAGGGGAAAACTGTCAATTGCATAATTCAATAAAAAGATCATGAGAAATAATATAGAATTTTGACAGCTATGAAGAGATGTTTCTTTAATACTTACTTTGCTAATAGTCTTATTTTTTTAGCGGTTACCAGAAAGTTATTAGACTCATTATACATTGTATGCTTGCACGGCAAGAACAAGGAAGATGTAAATGTAACACTACTGCTCAATTCAAGAAAACCTGTTGCTAAAGTAAAGATCCCGACAATCTTCTCATCTTTAATCTATTTGGCAGGTGCAATTAACAAATAGCAGTGATCTTATCTTGAGCAAAAGTGGAGGAAGCATGCTTCAGTCCAAAAAGTTTTCTTTATTGGATAGGACCATCTAATCTATATATTCTCTTTTGAACTCTGTGAGGTGATATACCCCAAAACATGCTTTGAGTAACATATTCCGTTGACTGAGATGTACATTTGCACACTTGACGCAGGAAGCCACGGGATCATTATCAGACCCTCACTTCTTTAAGTGTTCTGTATCAGCCCAGCCTGATTTCATAAATAATTTGTAGGGACAGCTAAGGCTAAAACATCCTTAGGTCTCGCCTAAATATACTCCAAATTAACACCTCCATTCATTCCATTGCCACTTTATTATCCTGTCCATAAAATCATATGTGGTCTTCTGTGTTTAAGGCTCCTCTCTTATTTCTGCTATACAAACTAAAAGGACCCTTTACTATCTGTGCCTTTTAGGAATCTGTTTTCTTTTTGTAACAAAAAACTGCTTTCAACAGAGGGAGAAGACTTATCAAGTGCAAATAATGTCAAACCTGTTCATTTTTCTCTTTTAAAGGAATACCATAATCCCAGAAAGATGCAGAAGAATTACATGGTATCTGAGCAGATGCTGGAAGAACTTAATCCACAGGAGGGAAGACTGGAGCAAGACTTGATAACAGTCTGCAAAGACATAAAATGTTGCTGCAAGAAGGAAGGTCATAAATTATCCTACATATCTGCTTGGGAAAGGACAAGAAATACAGGAAGAGAAACAATGGAGTCAGTTTAGCAAGGGAGAATTAGGTACCAGGAAAAAAACTTCTTAATAGTAGAATTAAGTACTTAGACAGATTATTTAGTGAGAGACTTAAAAAACAAAATAGGAAAGTAGTTGTCAGAAATCAGCCAGACTCACTTGTCTCTCCTTCCCCAAGGATAGTCCTCAGGGTTTTCTAGTTTACCTTTCTATCTCTAGAAATTTAGAAATATTTTACGAGTTTCAGTTGAACACATGCTCGTGAAAAGGAATAGAATTCTGACATTGATTTTCAATCTTAAACTGATGTAACCCTTAACTGCCATGTTAATTTTGATTCATAATTTCTCATTGGAACAGGTCTTGTCATCCATTTTGGATACCTATGACAAACCAAGCCATTAACATCCTCTGTTCTGACTCTCATGTGGCACTGGAAAGTCCCAGGCTGTTGATATGCAGTTCAATACAAATGAGTCTTGGGCACCTGGGGCACCTGTGGGACACTGGGGAAGAGCATGACAATGGATGAGTGACTGCCACTGAGGAGCTGTCACGGGTGGCCCATACACTTTGGTAGCCTCTCAGCTGCTTTACCAGACCCATAAAGCACTAATGCCACTCTAGGAGAAAAATAAAGGGTCTATAGCTCCTCAGGCCCGTCATATAAAAAAAAGGGACACAGGCAAGCAAATTTGGTGAAAAAAGACCCTCAACCACCCTTTGCAATATAAGCAAGAGAAAAAGGAAGGGTGAAGGAGAGGAGATTTCACACTGAGCTTCACCGGCAGCCTGAGTCAGACTTACGATGGCCTCACTGTGTCCTATGCCCAGCTGGGCAGGGCCATCCTCACCCTGGAGCTGGCACTGGGTCTATACAGAGCCCTTTCAGCATACTAAGATAGCAGGGATGTAGTCCTTTTTTCTTTAAGGCGCTGAAGCATCTCACAACAAGATTGAACTAGACCCAGAGTGGGTGGGAGGTGAGAGTGAGGGCTGAAAAGCTCTGGTGTGAAGGGCAAATCTCTAGGTCCATTGTGCAACATCAGCCTTGGGCTCACAAGAGATGGTGAAACCTAGCCAAGCTTTCCTTGGAGAGAAGAAGCAGCTGACTACCTAAAAAATTCTCATATTTTCCACAATTTTGGGGTGTTAAAATGAGAATAGCATGCTAAAATGGAAGAGTAAAACATGAGGCAGCCATCATCATCCTGACAGATGTCTGAGTGAACACCAGGAACTCAGGAGGTCTCAGCCCTTGTTTCCAGTGCAGGGGCTACAGGCGCTGCATTCAAGGGAAAGAAGGCACCAAGGGAAGGATTGCACCCAAGGGTGCAGATCACAGCTGCAGATGTTGCCCAGTGCTGCCTGATGACCCAAGAGCATTTGAACCTCAATATTTTGGCTGAGGTACAGCAGACCGACGTATGGTCCATGACTGCTGATTTACAGATGCACTCATCAACCTTTTGTACTACCCTTTAACGGCTTCTCATTAACTAAGCCTCAGTAATTATTGGAAATAATCAACATGCATCTTTAGACTATTGTTTAAATAATGGATTGTGTAAGAAAAAAATAACTGATCCAGACACACTTCCTGGATAACAGTATATAGTTATAAAAATGACTGGAAAAATGCCTGTTCTTTATATTATCTCTATGATGAGTCATTGTTTTGTTCCTTTGCTTTATCACTGTTTCCTTCCTTATGAAAAAAAAAATATACCAATTTCCAGAAAGAAATGCTTCAAAATATTTTCCATGGGCTAATACCTCAAGGAACGCCTGGACAAAACTCCTAGTCATATGGTATAGTGTTAGGTAGTTCTGCAAGGAGCGGGTAGTTGAACGCGATGATTCTTATTGGCCCCTTCCAACGTGGGATATTCTATGATTCAGTGGTGATTTTCAACACCTTTTCAATCCCTTTCTTTAGGTTAATTCCCTGCCATATCTAAGTACAGTGTTTGACTTGAATATTTAAGAGAAGCAAATTGAAGCAGAAAGGTTGGCAGAAAAGGTATTTAAGACTGTTTTCTTCCCCCGCTCCCTGTGGATTGGTGAGGTCCAGAACATGATTTTAAATATGTATAACAAGGGTATGTGAAAAATGTCACATCTGGAAAATGTCCTAATGCCAGCTCCCCAACACCGACTCATGGCCTGACCTACCTCTCAGTCTCTGTGGCGGTGGGAGGTGTGTAGTAGTAACTGAAGCTTCTTTATATCAACTGGTAAGACACTGTAGTTCTTCCCCTCCTCACATACCTTCCAACTACAATTGTATCAAACCTATTTTCTGAAAGAGGAAGGAAATTTCATAATTAACTGCACAGAAGGAGACAGAGAGAGCAGACATTCACACGGACTATAACTGAAGGAATGTCTTAACTACAGAACTATAAAAAGATCTGTAGGGCTCGGTTTCTTTTTTTTCTAGGAAGTTAGACACAGTAATTCAAATGAAGAGTAAAAGGAGCTCTGTGAAGAACTCTCAGGGCTGGCTTTAATCTGAAATAATTTCCAGATTTCTTTGTTTTGAAGGGCATCTAAATCTATCACAGCTCTTCCAGGCGTAGTCTGAGCATTGTAATATCACTGCAATGCAATTTGTTCTTCTTTTAGTTCTTTTGGGGAATTTATAACTATGGAAGCGGAAAGTGGTTTGCCTAAGGCTCACTCATCAGTTCAGTTTATCTACTTCTCAGGACTGCCTAATACTGAAACTGTCACCTTACTTAGTCTGAACATGCCCTGGGTGCATTACTTTGGTCATGCCATTTGTGCAGAATTGCCTGTTTTGGAGAGAAAGGCACCTATCCCTTGCCTAAAGTAATCCATATTTAGGCAGGCAGTCATCTGAGCTCCACTAATGAGCTTGAAAACAGCTACAGGAGTGATGATCAAGGTTGGGATTTATGGTTCAGCTCCTGTTTGCAGGAAAAGTCCTGTTTGTTTAGTTTGTGCTGACAACGCAAACCACACGTGCCACAGGGAGCTGGGGACAGGGCTCCACGTCTGCTTTAGCCCAGCCACCAGCCACGGGGCACGCAGTGAGACTGGCCTCCCTCTTGCCTCTTCGCTCTCTGACTCACCCACTCCTTGCTGCACGGACATAAACAGAGCAGCGCAGTGTCCTCACTGCTCTCTTCTAAAAAGAAATCCAAGAAAAAGTGAGAAAATAGAGAAAAAAAAGCTCAACATGGGCATTTCAGACAGGAAGGCTGGATTACACCCACTGGTGTTAGTAGCCTGGGGAATTATCTAACGCAGAAAAAAATTACCGGGTGCTCCTGTGTATTATTAACCAAAAACTAGCCATTTCTTCACTAAGGCATAGACAGAGAAAGAGGAAACTTAGGAACTTGCAAAGCTAAATCTTGCCATTCCTATCTCTGCAACTAACAAATGTTAAGAGGATGGAAAAGGAAGTGAAAAATAATTAAGAATGTAGGAACAAGCTATATGTAGAAACATCCATTTGACAGCTGTGAAATGAGCTGGTCACCTCCAGCTGGTTTTCCATGGACAAAACCAGAATCTTTAGAGTGACTAAGAAAATTTTGCACTGTGCAAACTTGCCCTGATTTTCAACATACTTGGACACAGAAAAAGTTAGATTAGTGTGTCTGTTCCCAGATCTGCCCTTGTGTAACCTATCAGGCCCTCCTCCTTTCCAATCAAACCACACATCCTCTAATTTTGACATCTGCACAAAGTGATGGTGTTGTGAAGTTTAACATCTATAAAAACGTTTTCAGCTCCTCAGATGCAAGACCCTGTGTCACCATACACAGCATTAAAAACTGTTAGGATGGTCTGAACTACCTCTATAAAGCTGGTAAGCCTTGGTCAAAACTTCAAATTCAAGTCACGGCCAGTTCCCAACTAAAGGACTATCCAAGGCCACATTCTCTGCAGCCAATGTCACGCTTTTTTTTCAGTTAACGCTGATCTCTAAACATTCGTCTAAGTAGGCACATCATCCATCAAAGTACACTTTTGTGGATGCTGTTCATATCACTGCATGTACAGAGTGCTTTTAACTTAGCTGAATTTCCATATTTATGAAACCAATGTGCATTTAAAATGAGTTTGGGCTCCTGCCCACATTTTTAGTAATCTCGCTCTTTTTCTTGGCAGCAGCACAGTATATCAAACTCAGCCTGTTCTGGAAAGCTTCAGTGCAGAATACAATTTCCTTGTTATTTTACATGAGGCAGTGGCACTGCATTCATGAGTGCAATTCTTCATACCAAAACACATGCATACGTTGTTTAAAGTACGCTCTTCATTTCAGTAATGTTTTGTCAGCTGCTTCATTAGGCGGCATGTAAACAAGGGAACATCAGCAAATATTTGCAAGATCGTTTCCTATACCATGAACATCAATTAGTTCTGCACAAGTTCTGCCCACCTTTGAATAAAACAACAGTACAAATTAAAGATCAAAACCAAATGTGATAATTGGGCTACAGGAAAACCCCATACATTATTTTTATCTACTATATGTAGCTTTTTTTTTTTCAAAGAAGATGAATTTGATTAACTTGACACTTAGAGACTGGCTGGAGAACTCGGAGAAACTGACAATTCTCAGTAAGCGCTGATGAAAGCTAGACAGGTTTTGAGCATATCAGAAAACAACAAACAATATGAGCAAAAAAGAGAAACCAAGGAATTATAAGCCAGGCAGACTAACTTGAATTCCTGGAAAGGTAGTAGAAAAAATGGTACTATTGTTAATCATGAGAGGATAACTAGATAGTAAGGAATCATAGTCAAGCCCTAAGGGAAAAGCAGTAATTAGCAGTTTATGTTGAACTGGAAGGTGTACTGGCAAGGCTTTTATGGAAAGATTTGGTGCTATTCTGTATGTTAATAACTCACATAATGGCAAAAGGTGTACTTAACATAAAACTTGGCAAAAAAAACTTAAACAGTGCTCAGGAAGAGGCGTTACTGCAGAGTTGTCTATCCTGTAGATGGATGCTGGCATGTGTCCTTCACCCATGCCAGGGAGCACTCCCCCAAAGGGATTTCTAGGTCTAGTTTGGCACATGCAGTGTTCGAGGGACTATTCCCATGAAGCACTTTGAACACAGCCACCGCCAGCCTGTTACGGAGCAACCAAGAGCTTAATACTACCATAGATGTGGACCGCTGTAGCCCAGTTGTCCCGAGGACCTGGCGACATTGCAAAGCACGCTGATATTAATAGTACAGAAACTTTGAGTACGTTGCCCAGGGGAGGGGTGAAACTTTGTAAGAGGTTGTATCTGTCAGCAGCTGCTTAGGTTTAGCTGACACTGCCTTTGGGCAGGACATTTTCAGTTCCCTATTTCTGTTACGCATATGATAAAAGGTTCCTATTCATGGGATATATAAAATCCTAAGATCATTAACCTTTAAATTATGTCATGCCTTCTATTGCTTACTTTAGCATTAGAAGAAAGAAACTCCATTTGCACTTTTCTTTCAGTGGCATTCAGAACAAAAGAGAGTATGTTTATTCAAGAATGATTGAAATGCCTCCTAAATTCTAAAATTAGGTGTTGCTGAAGCTTACGAATCTGAAGTAACACTTTATTTCACAAAACAGCTAGTGTGACATGGAAGTGACACATCCCAGTATGAGGACACAATGTGCCTTGTGTACTGAAGTTTTATATACTGATTGTTTTCATAAGACTGAAATAAAGTGCAATGCTATCAGCTCAGAACTTGACATTTGCAGCATCACAACAGACTTGCACAGATGCCATATGTTAGGAATTATAATTGTTATTCTTGCAATTACCTTGCTGAACTTCACATTCTGAGTATCTCTGAGTGATACTGCTCCTGTGAACAGGCTCGAATCGCTGGATAACCGCTTCACCCCATGTGCAGCAGCATCAGCTACTTGTCTTCACATACCAGGTGAAGCACCTCTGCGCTTTTCTCTCCTCTGTTGCCTCCTTCTCTTCGCACAGACAGGAATCATGTGAAGGAAGAGACTGTATCCATGTGTGCTCCTGCACGGCAATTTGCTTTTGCAGAGACCAGCAACTAATGGGTGCTCACTGAGGGTCCCTGCACAGCGGTCTCATCGTGAAGAGATTGAGGAAAACAGGGAATTGGCAAGAAATGTGCAGGGGTTAAGATACTAACAAGAAGCAGAGGACTGAGAGGTAGATAGCAGTCTTGGGAGAGAATCTGATAGTGGGAGACAGAATATAAGTGACTGCATGATAACAAACAACATGTACCCATGGCCACTCAGAAATATGAGAAGGAGGGAAACATTGCTTTCAACTCCTGCCTCCTTACTTTCTTTTCTCAATTGTTTTCTTTGTTTTGTTTTGTTGTTGGGGTTTTTTTCATGCTGACATTATAATTAATTTCCTGAGGACATGGGAGCCCAATTGCTTGGAGCCTCCCATCTGCTTTGGACCCCAATTTGGAATACCAGCTGCAACTTTTACAGCCTACTAGAAGCACTCATCTAATTGACTATAGGAGTTTAACATACAGGAGCATCAATCCAGCTTTCCAAGTTGGTTAATGTGGTAATCGTGGCCACAGGAAGAGATCCAAGGTGAGTATCTGATACAGGACTTTGTCCGAAGAAAGTGCCAGTGAACAATAATGAGTAAAGACACACGTATTTTGAAATTAATATTCTTTTATAAGCAGGCCTCTAGGTTGCTAAATAAAAAAATGCCTGTAGTAAACCATTGGTAGAAACTATGGATGTGACAACGGTGCCAAAAAGGTAACCCTGTATTTGTGGTACCCTGTTGATGAGCCCTGCACTCACCCATGCCCTGGATCTGGATCATCTGGTTGTGATGCCAGGTACAGCTTCACTGCCAAGCTGCTCTGAGCAAAATGCCATGCAGCAGACGGGGGAATCAAGCCTTGCACATCTGCAGTCTTGGCAAGGACTCCACTCAGTGGTAAATAAAAGATGCTGCAGCTAGTAAGGGTGGCACCACGTGAGGGAAGCCCCTTGTGGTCCACATGCCAGAGCCAGAGATCCAAGCCTGGCATCACCTCGCTCCTGTCTGCAAGCCTGCAAGTCTGCAAAGCCTCGTGTCCAGGCTGAACTGCTTTAAACCATGAGAAAGGTGCCAGCGAGCTGTGTCTGGCACCCGCTCTGCATCTGAAGAGGCCATGAATGTTCACACCTGGTCTCGTCAGCAGATTCAGAGCTACAGCAAAGTCACTCACTCACTAATGAAGAGCAGACCATGACTTAAATGGACAGACAGCTTTCCCTGAAACATATTAAAAACCACAAGAATATTTTAAAGCACAGGGTAACAAATTACTTACTTTCATTACTGTCTCTGGCCCTTTTTCAGCCATCACAGGACTTCTGAGGCATTAACAGTCGTACAGGATCTTTAGCTCATGTTATCTACAGACAAATTCACAAAACAGGCTGGCTCTTCTCGATATGATTCCAGATTTCTGCCATTCTTATTCTTTATCAGTAACTGTATTTATTGCTCACACTGGTGTGAATGTGGCTGTTTCATTTCAGGTATTTTTACGTATAAAAATGTATGAGGACTATTTAGAAGAGGTCCAGTCCTGCAATTTCTGGGCATTTATATTTCCTCATAAAGCTCAAACACTGGGGCACAGAGGGACGGCGAGAAGCATCTATAAACTAAAATGCAGAATGAACTTCATGAAGAATACGCAGTAACTGGTTTGTGGCATTAAATGCAAAATTGAAGATTCTTGTGTAAGGAAAGACTGACCAGAGAAAGTTTCCTTAAATGAAAGCAATAAGAAAGGGTAATACACACAGACCTTCCTGTGTTCTTCATGGAAAGGTGTGAAGCAAAGTTTTAGTTCTCTGAACTAAACCAGAATAGTCTACCATCAGGCTACTTACAAAAAGTGACATATATTTTTCTTTAAAGATGCTTTCTTTTAGAAGTCATCCATTGAAAAATCATGAGTCAAGATGTGTTGGGATGAGAACAGGAATTAAGCAGGATTATAGCATGTCTTTAACTCTGAGGAAAAAAACCAGTATGTCTCCTCAAGGACACCAGACCTCTGCCTTCTGATGTACAGACCACTCGAAAATCTTTTCATATTTTGACACTGCAAGTTATACTACATGGCCCTAAGCTGTTCACCCTGTGGGGCATTTAATAGGATGAATTTGTCAGAAAAGAAACTGCAATTTTGAAGTGGTAAGAGAAACACAGTGAAGAGGACTGCTGTCAGAAATTGTCTTGATACATGTGAAGTATCAGAACATCCAAAGGGGTTCAACAGGAAGAAAAAAAGAATTTAGCATGCTGAAGAACTACTAAATACTTTACTCTTTCCAAGAAGTATCGCAATACCATTTTTTTTCTCTGCTGGCTTTCTGGGCTCTTATTTATATAGGAAAATTTTGTAACAGTATACACTGATTGTATTAGCTAGCCTGTTGATAAGTCTCTATGTGGATTTTTTTTCCTATTCCATGCAAATCGGAGTAAATCACCTCACATTTGTTGCACATTAAAATTTGTCTGTTCAAGGACTTACTGTGGAGTTGCTAGAGTACTGTAAAATTCAAACCCATGGTTAATTGCCTGCTGATTTCTATATACAGATGAATGCAAAACCCACCAATTTTAGCTCAGGAAATCGCTCAGCTGCAAATGTTGAGGCCAAGAGAGGCAAATAAGGAGCTACCACTTGATGTTTGCCAACTCTTGTGCTCTTCATTAGGCACCTGCTTTTGGACACCACACCATTAGGGACAGAATGCTAGGCTAAACAAACCTTTGATATGACCTGGTAGAGCTGTTCTTAAGTTGCAACAAAAGCTAAATTTACTGGCTTAATTCAAGTAGGCATCCCTGTCAATTCTGTTGTGTAGGCCTGGTAGGGCTCTACAGGGATCCATTTTGCCATGGCTGTAGAAAATGTCTGACCAAAGATAGGTCATATACACACTTTCAATCAGCCCTTTCTGCTGTTCTTTGTCACTTCAGGACACTCTACAGATGCCAGTCTGTAGACCATTTGAAGAAGACTTGGATAAAGTTTAGAAATCTATTCAGAATAATGGAATTTTTCCAAGTGTGTTTAAAAAAGAATTGGATAGAACTGCTGGGTTTTGTCAATAAATAGGACTCTATACCTGAGTTTCAACTGTATAAAAGTATGCTGCATTAAAACTAGTTTCAGTGTATACTGTTTTCTAAACAGCAATTATCCCCCAACTTCTCCAATTACTGACTTAATACAGCCTTTAGAGGATATTGGCAGGTGCCAAGAAACACTTAGAAATAGTATTCAGGCAGGACTTGGAAGTAAGAGATTTTTAGTCATAACTGACCACTTCCCTTTGCTTCAGGCATTGTAATTAGTCCCTAAGGTAAACTTTAAGGTTTTTGATTAGCCAAATACACCTCATCAGCTAAGCTAGGCTGCCAAACCCAAGGCTGAAGCCATCATCCCCAAAGGGCAGGGAACAAGACTGAACTTGTTGCTGGGACTTGCCATTCCCAACAGAGTCTTGTGCAGCCAGGGACACATTATTATCCCTTCTCTAACATTATTTGCAGTAGGCTATTGACCTCTCTCCCAGGCAGCTGGTTTGCTGGCCTCTCTATCCCAGTAGGAGCTTCTCTGGCCCAGATTTTGTGCCATCTATCAAATGCCAACCGAGAAGCAGGACCAAACACCCTCACTGGTTTGCCTGGATCCAGGGGCATATTTTGTGGTCACCTATGGCTAGGAGGGAGAGACTACCCCTTCGCCTTTTCTAATTTGGGATGGCATGGGAGGCTGCTACAGGGACATGATGGCTGTGACTGAGTAGCCTTGGAGCATATCTTGCTCCATTTGGTACAGTCCCTGCCACTGCATGATGCAAGGCTGGTGGGGAAGTGACATCAGTCCACTTATGGACAGGGATGAGGGGAGTGGAGGGGATAAACCACGGTTCTCGAGCCAGTAGCATCTGATTAGATACCAAAAAAATGGTGTTGATGGAGGGTGCTTGTGGCATCTGTGCTTTGATCTCACATTAGTAGAAAGCTCAAGACTGATGGGGGTGCCAGCACTGCCCATACGGCCCATGCAGCCAGGAGAGCTGTGCTACTTCCTACAGTGTTGGCTGTGCCTCATCCCTGCCTCTGCCACGTTTTCTGCTCGCTTTCTTTACTATTTCCAACAACACAGGCTTTAGCTCATCAAAAGTGCGTAATCCTGTATACCACTACTGACCACAGAACTAGAGAATAATTTACACTGGAAGAGCCCTCTGGAGGTCATTTGTTTGAATATCTTGCTGAAAGCAGAGCCTCAAAGCTATATACTCTTTCAAAGATTGCTCACGACCTTTTCCAGCTGAGTTTGAGTATTTCCACAATGAAGAATGGCATTTCCATAGAAAAATGTCTCTATGTTGACACACTAAGTGTGAGAACAGGCGGAAACTGTTTACAAAATTCACTCTGAATGGCATTTTAATTGTTTGAGCTGTCAAACACCATATGCATAATTGAGAAAAAAAAACACCTTATGAATATTTAGAGTGAGTTATGATAAAATATTAAACTTCTGGAACTGATATGATTCTAGTATTCAGTGCAATTTCAGTCAAATTATAAAAGTGCACAAGAAGCAATGGAAAACAATTAAAGGAAGACAACTCAGAATGTGCTTCTGTTATGATTCTTTAGCTGAATGCAAGTAGTTTTCATGCAAAATTTAAGGATTTCCTTCCTTTTTATCTTATTTCTAGCTTCCTCATTTATTTAAAATCCCTTCCCATTTTGTGTCACTATGCTAAGTTTTTATATCATTAAATTTCACATCTTCAGTAAAGTAATTATCATGTAGCCAGTTTTTAGTGGCATAATCAATTCCCTTTCATTTTTAATCCAACTAAGAATGAACAGCTTCACTGTAATGTGCTCTAAATATAGCTTCTTTGATAAATAATCAGTCAAGAAGTGACATCGTCTCTTCTTTCCCAGACACTTGTTATCTTTGCAATGTGTGGAGATTGCACATCCCTACTTTTCCATTTCCTGTTAAAAATTTGTTGTAAACAGATTTTACTCTGAATAGATCCTACATTTTGCTTGGTTTTAAATGCATTGTTAAGTCAGAGTACACAGCAAACTGTGCCTTGAACAGAGGCTTACTTTCAGATAGCAGCCTAACAACTATCACCATCCCAGGGGGTAACTCTGAAATTAAAAGTACTATTACCAGGAGAAAAGGCTGCTGTTCCCACTGCCTATTAATAAAAAAAAAAAAATTCTTGAAACGTGGGATGCAGGAGAAATCTTTGGGTGGGTGGGAGATGTGTAATCAAGCCTCATTGCTATTCCACCTGCCTCTGGACAGCTGATTCATCCCCCTCTCTCCCCCTCGCTGATCACAGGCCTTGTACATGCAATACACCTTTTCTTTGTCCTGTTTTTCTTGTTCCAGCCCCTGCCCCTCCCCAGCAAATAGTCCCCAAGCTGGCCAGATCCAGCAGGCAGAATTATCAGCACCTTTTCCTTTTCCTCAAATTGAGTGTATCTCAGGACACCAAAGGGTTTTCATTCTCTAACTGGTTGTTTTGAAAAAAATTCTCCCCGCTTTCCATAGTATCTTTGCAGAGAAAGTGTTTGTCTGTAAGCTTTCTTTCAGTGGCTTCTTGGGTTGCAAAACAGTCCATACGGTTCCGCTGTAGCTCTCTAGGAGAGGAGAAGCCCCTTCCTTTCCATCACCCCAATGGCTTCCCCACAAGTCCACTTTCTGTTCCTCTTAGAAAACTCTGGTTTCCTTCCCATCCTCTGCACTCCAGCACGATGCTCCAAAGCATGCCCCCTGCCCTGTGCACAATTGCCACTGTCACGGAAGAAACCTTCTCCTCATCTTTCTAGATGGTTCTTCCCTGTGCAAGGCCTCAGGAGTCAGGGCAAGGAGGAGAGGCAGCCTATCTTCTTCCCTGATCCCCAGCTGTGGCTTTTCCAAAGAACACAGAGTACCCAGGCAAATCAGGAACAAACATACAGATATCTTACACCCTCTGCCTCCTTCCCGTCCACGCACGTGCCCTCTGCCCCGGTCTGAAGGGCGCAGCTGGGCTCCTGGGGCAACGGTTCCCTTCAGCTGTGTGTTTACTTCTCTTGGCTCTCTCCTACACAAAGCGTGCTCCCTCCCCCATTGCTTCCCCATAACCAGGAATCCTATCATCCCACAGGAACCTTGAACCCCCTGCACTTCTCCCAGCACTGTCTGCATTTCCCAACCCTTTGCTTTGCTGAGACATTGACGACCGGCCCACCCTTGCCTGGGTCTCCCAGGGATGGTCAGCACTTCTGGTCCAGTTCAAA
Organism: Himantopus leucocephalus; assembly: GCA_003993805.1. NCBI lineage: Eukaryota > Metazoa > Chordata > Aves > Charadriiformes > Recurvirostridae > Himantopus > Himantopus leucocephalus. The sequence goes on from RSEF01000002.1 coordinate 22,619,977, forward strand.
CTCCTTCATTTCTACTTTTGCCTTTCCCTTCAATCTCCTTTTGTTCGGACACCTCACACTCTTGATGCTATTTTGTATTTTTGTACCATCCTCTTACCAACCCCAGTCTATGTTTCTCACTACACAAACCCCCATTCCTCCCATTACTGAATATTATTTCCTCCCATCTCTGGAATCTCTGTCCCATCATTAGCCTCGTCTGGAGGACCATGGAGCAACTGCAAGTCCTACATGTATAATCCTAACTATTGACTGTAAAGGAGAATTATGTCAACTAGTTCTAAAAGTGGGTGAGATGAATTTCATCTAGCTGTCTAAATCAAGAGTCTAGATAAAAAGGCAGTATAATGGTTGCACAGTGTGCGTTCTCCTGAAATGAGAGCAAATACTTTCTCAGAGGAACCAGAGCCACTAACCATATCCTAAAAATGCTTTACATTTCATTGTTTAACAGTGAATTAAAAGTTCTGCCCTGCAGAATGTCATAGAAGGGAGAAAGCTGGATGTGTCAGATAAGGGCACAGCTGAGAAGAGACAAAATGAACCCTAACTGTTCCTGTGTCCGGATACAGTCACATCAGGACAACTTTATGCTTATGGAGCAGTTCAAACCTTTCCTATTGACCCCGGAAAATCTGGCTCTTGCCCATTGGAATCTGGCCTGAAGGCATTAGTTCATTTCACAACTATCTATCTATCTATTCTATTTGTATTTATAGATCTTTCTTACATTTTGTTCCAAATTACTCTTCACTTCCTTTTTCAGTCTCTTAGTTTCAGAAACCTAAATGACAAAATTAAATACTTCCAGTTCATAAACTTCTTTTTAGATTCCTGCTTTAGCCAAGGAGCTGTAGTTAATGTTTTGTTTTCTCTTCCAAGTTACTGGTACCGATATTGCCAAATAGTTTCTCTGTAAACTGGTGTTCTTTTGCAGGAGGAGGATGTTCCGTTCTTCTTTGTACGTCTGTCTGCCACAGCTCTGTCACTGTCTGACATTACAGAAAGTTACAGCGGTGAATTCTTCCTCAGCTCTTCCTTACCTACAGACCGTTACTGCTTCTTCCATTGTAATACGTTCAGGTTGAGAATCTCTCACTTCTTCAGCAATGTTATAGTTTCAATTTAGGGATATAACGCAGTGAAATAGTGAGAAAAGGCAGAACATCCTCTCTAAAATACTACCCTAATATAGAGAAAGAAAGGGCAAGCAACTGAAAAAGTAGGTCTCCACATCATGTCTGTGTGGAAAGGCATTTTATAAATGCTATTATGTTGCACCTAAACACAATTCCAGAATCTATGTGGAAGCTGGACAAATTGACAAATTGTGACTCCCCAGACCTCTGTTTACAGCAGCTTAACCCTGAAGGTTCCTCAGCCCAGTAAAAAGCTTGCTTTTGGCACTAAATTTCCCCCCTCTCTGTTTCTGGGTACACGTCCAAGCACCATGATGTGGCAAATATGGGCAGCCCAACACCTATTTCGTACCTTCATATGAGTAGTGTCTTTAAACTAGGTGCTAGTTCTGTCTCATTTGAGGAGCATTCTTGGAGCAGGTCTATCAGCTAGGATTTGGTATGGAATACAGTGGCAGCCACAGCTTTCCTTCAGAAATCTAGCTGCAGGGGAAGAATTTGGAATCAAAAAACCTGGGAGGAAACAAAAACTTTGAGAAGAAAACTCTTTGCTGCAAACCAAAGTTTCTTGTAAATTCCCTTTACACTGATAGGGGATCAAGATGGGGAGAAATGCAGATCATAAGCAGTATTTCTTAGAACAAGGGTTGTTTTGATTTTTTTTTCAGTAATCTGTTATTACTAATAGATAATAAATAGCAAATAACTATTCACACAACACATTCATATCTTCACTTGCCGAGTTCATTTGCAGTCACACAGCTACCTGGTCGGAGCAATATTTGGAGACTAATCCCGGCTATATACCCAGTTGCAGAGAGCCATACTGGCATTCCAGGGGCTTCTCGGGAGATGTCCGGAAAGTCCCTCAGAGGATCTACTCTTCACTACCAGACAGCAGCCACTGCTGTCTTGGATGCAGTCCAAGTTATACAGTCCTCTGCTGACGCTTGTGTGTGCTAGTGCCCTCGTACAGTCCCAGAAAACTCTTGATTCGGTTCTCACAGATGCAACAGGACTACTAGTCTGTAAAGCTTGTCAGTCCTTGGAAACTTTCACAAACTAACTTCTCATTAGCCACCTTTCCTGTCTTATTGGCCTATTGTTTTCTGGTAATCAGTTCTCTGTCCAAACCTATAGATCCCATAGAACCAATTCAGAGAATTCAGACAGAAGAGTCCTTTATGGCAAGTGTTACAATGGTGGATTAATCTTTTTGATCTTCTCAGTGTTGTTAGGAACTCACCTGAAATACCTTAACCACCAGTGCACTGTACTGTCAGAAGGACCTACGTACCACAGAGCAAGGTCTAGAAGGGAACAGCGAAAAGGATTAGAGATCTAGAAGATGCAGCCGGTGAAGTAAAAAGGGAAGAACTAGTGTTACTATCAGAAAATATGGAGAAAAGACATGACAAGAGCAATCAAAGATATAAGAACCTGTCTCAGAAACTGCTAGACCAGTACAGCACATAAGTAGTCTTAAATTACATTTCCATTAGACATTTTTTAGGGTAAACTTTGAAATGTTGGGCATATGAGACACAATTTCACAGGATGGTAAAGACAAATTGCTACTGGTGTTTATGAACACACTGGATTAGGAAAAGTGGATGATTATTTGTATAAAGAAATTTAAGAATCCCGTCCCTCCTTCCTATTATTTTTACTTTTATCAGAGATTGTTCTGTTTAAGAAGACACACAAACTTTTACTTAGAACCAGCTTTATGATGCCCATTTAATGAACCAAAGTAGAATAAAAACTTATTTATATGTATTTCATACACATGCAAAATATTTTAATTTAAACACAATTAAAATCTGTCAAAAGATTAAAATATCAAAAAATATCAAATTAAATAAGGACCTTCTCTAGACTAGAGCTTTGAGTCATTTGATTGTTTACATTTGGCATAAAATACACTGGAAAAGTGAAAAAAAAAAAAAACCAACAAAAAGACCCCAAAACAAACTATATGTGAACCTACTGTATATTTTTAGGGTTTCTGAACCCAGAGAATATACCAGTCATCCAATATGAGATGCAATGCTACCATCTCAACCATGATGCAAGTCTGGAATGATACTCAAAGGATTAAAACAGACTTGGACAGGGGGAGTTTGATTAAAAATCAGGAAAGACTTTCTAATGATAAGTTTCATTGGGCTTTGAAAACATGGCCTAAAAAATCATGAAATCTTCACTGGTATTGGAGATTTCAAGAATAAATTTTATGTAAATTTTTCAGGTATGAATTAAGTGCAATTCTTCCTGCCTATTCCCCCGTCCTTTGCAGAATCCTTTGAGATACCTATTCTATTATTTAAATGATAAAATATTTCCATTCACAATACATTCAAGCCTCGTATTATAGTTGATCTTCCAACGCTTATGTTACAGAATTACAGCAGAAGAAAAACAATTTACACTTTCCTTTCTATCAATTATATACAGAGGAGGAAAATGTGTTAATTCAGATACTACGGGCAACACGAAGGGTTTCTGTGGGTACCTCAGTAGCAAAAGGAAGACGTGGGCTCACAGCTCAGGCTGCCTCGAGCAGGGACCTGCGCCGGCTGAGCTTGGAGGTCCCATCCAACCTGCCCGATTCTGCCAGCCTGCTCTGGAGATCAGCGGTGGCATTTTCAGGATTCCTACAGATCTGGATGAACTTTTTTGGAGCATGCTAAGGAGCTTATTCTCACAGTTGCCTGTGATGAGCATGGTTCTTCTTGTGCCTAAAGGTGATGCTGGCCCCATGCAGAGACTGGAACTGTCTGAGTGTTCACTTTACACAGTGTAGCTCCGGGTCTATGTGTATGCTCAGCACTCATCCCAGGTACTACTCTTTGTCAGCAGATCTCTGGATCTGCCTCGCAAGATTGCTTGTTCCTGCTAGTACAGAAAGCAAGAAGCATCCTGTGCAAAATGAACTAGAATGTCCGTAGGAGAAAATTGTTTTGCCTTAAGAATTCTTGTATTCCACTGCTTTAGTTCCTTTCAAAATCAGGCCCAAGATTACCCTGCTTATTAAACTGTTGCCTGCTCATTTTGTTCAATATTGGTCACAAGACAATTTGATTCATGAGTTCCAGGGTCAGCATCACCACAGTATATGGCATTGTCAAAACTGGCTGTAACTGTTTGCCGATCACGTCTTTTTTTATACAAGAAATAGAACGTAAGGCCAGTTCCTGTTAGAAGAAGGAAGATCAGTACAACAATCATCCCTCCTAAACTATTTGAGGATGAAGAAGCAGCTTCATTTTTTGATGCTGTGAAAGACAAAACAGAACAATTACTACAAATGGTCAGAGACTGCTATTGCATGCAGCAAACATCTCCCTAAGTAAACCAGCTGGGTGGACTGTAAAAGTACTGAACAACCGTAACAACAGTTAAAATTGATGCATGTGGCAGATGGACAATGCAAAATTGGGCTCGATCTATGTTTGTTTTAAAAGCAGTATTATATTGTACCACAGCATACCATTTGTAAAGCAAAAAAAAAGAAAAAATCAATGAGGCATCCAGTTTGAGAAAACCCTCCTTATAAACAAATTTAAAGTAAAATCATCTGTGACTGTTAAATATGTATTTAAATTAAACTTTTCTGGAGGCAATTTTACTTGTAAATAATAAATGCCTATAAACTTATTGAAATTTCTGTTTAATGTGCTTATGAGAAACCAACTTACCTTTATTGACAGGTGAATCATGGGTTGGCTCAACTTCAGTAACTTTAAAATTAAAAAAAAATAGATATTGTACACAGTTTGCAAGCAACCATTCAAAGATTAAATAAATCCTGTACACATAGTTTTTACTTTGCTTTCCTATGAATTTTAAATAATCATAGAACGTTTTGGGTTGGAAGGAACCCTAAAGATCATCTAGTTCCAACCCCCCTGC
>RSEF01000002.1:22625130-22657034 GCA_003993805.1 Himantopus leucocephalus
GCCCTCTGACCATCTTTGTGGCCCTCCTCTGGACCTGCTCCAAGCAGGTCCATGCCTTTCTTATGCCAGCGGGCCCAGAGCTGAACACAGTACACGGAGGTGAAAAATAAATGAAAACATTTTCCCTGACAATTCAAGCTGAGTCTATCAGATATTCTTATAAAAAATATTTGGGGGGGGGGGGACCCAAACCCAAATCCAAACAAACAAACAAACAAACACCAAAAAACCCAAACCCAAAGTGTTGTCTCACTATTAAGTGCTTTGAACACTTTTTTTTGGTAGGGGAGACAGATATTCAAAGTTTTTACACTTCCACAGTATAAAGCTTCACACTTCACAACTCAGTTTTTTACACTTGCAAAAATTAAAAACACATTTGTGCTTAAAAGCATTTAAGCTCTATTTTTAGGCAACTTCCTCTCCCTCCCTTAATGGCTTGGGGAGTATGATTCAGTTAATTGCTTGCAGGTCGGTCTGCCTGGGCCCTACAAAGCTTGTGGATGACTCCATTGCCAACCTGGGGAGATCCAGAAGCAGGAGATTCAATTGGTTCCACATTGCATCTATTATATCTGTGCAGTGGATCTGTTTGCCAACGGCAAATCTGGCCTATTTCAAATTCTCTCCCAGTTGATGTGTGCAAAGACAGCTGATTCTGTGTGTATATGGTGACTCCAGCTGCCAAAAAACCACAGGGCCACAAGTAACCATTAAAAAAGAAATGTACTGTGCTGTTTGGTTGCCTTGGCATGTCGCCCTATGCCTGTGTCAGCAGAGAAATGAATTGGGCCCCACCACCCACCCTCACTTGATGCTTTCTTCTTGGCCATTCAGCAGATCCCAGCATGCTTCGCTGGCACTCACCCCACCAGCACCACCTAACTTCCTTCTGCGGGAGCTCTGTGACTTTGCACCGCTGCCCTTCAGCTTAGCTGTCAGGAGAGTGCCTGCCTTTCTTCTCCGCACTAGTTTAGGCATCTATCCATTATCTACTGCCCCTTGCACTCTAACCATAACGGCTCTGAATTTTCTCCACACTTTCACCAGGTGACGTGTTCTCCCTTACCCCAGGGCACAGCAAATGCCAAGAAATCAATGCTTTTAAACTGAGAAGAGGAAACAGTGACAGGTTCTTCTCCAACATTGCTTCTCGTTGTCCTTAACAGAAGTTACTCTCGGATTTGATGCAGATGCATCAACATCGATACACAAAGCATACCCGGTGCATAAGCAGTTTGGCTTGATGTATATTAACCACTACTTCTGAAATAAGCCAGTGCACAGAAATTCAGAACTTACTTTTGGGGATTTTGCAAATAAAATTCTGGTCAACAGAGCAGTAATAGTTCCTCCAGGTTCCACTTGAGACATCCATATCAACACAGTATTCATCAAAAATTACTGTAGGCTCTCCTTTCTCCCAGTTGACAAATTCTACTCCACTTCTGTCTATCCATAGCCATTCCCCTAAAATTATAAGTATTAGTGAGTGAATGAAGTGGGGAATCCTTGCTAGTCTATCAGGCATGACATTGATTATGGAATTTATTAGTTGATTAAATCAGCATCACAGTGGGCTCATTTCTCACTCTTTTAACAGTCAGAGGCATTCAGATGGGAGCATACCAAATGCAAATGCTCACAGAAAAAGTTAACTCCATCAGCCTTCAGGGCCATGGCTGTCAGTGATGTGAGGAAGACATGCCCAGGCTGCCCGAAGACTTTCAGCTGAAGGCTATTCCCAGAAGTCACCTGTGCCTGAGAGCCTTAAGAAAAGCAGAGCACCTGCACAAGCCACACTCTGCAGTTCAAGGATCCAGATCACTGAGGAGATTTTCTTTATATGTGGACCCAAGATAAGTAAGTTGCTGCTTTATTTGAACTGGACTAATCAATTATCTTTGCAGACTACATCAGCTCTCTTTAATAATTACTCTCTGCTTATCTCCTGCTGAGGCCCGTCAGGTAGCAATAATTGCCATCTCTGCTCCATCAGGGTGTGCTTTCATGGCAGCACATCCTGATATAACTCACAACTGCCACCTCCGCTGGCCTCCCATCTGCAGCTGCACTGTCCTCTTGCCTCTGCTTGCACTACATGTGGCAGTGTAGTGGGCCAGGTTAGGAACAAATCACTGCTTTTGTGTCATTAGTTTTCAATTAGAACCGATGACCTTGGCCCACCGTGCAACAAGGTGCCTGCCATTGCTGGTGGTGACAGACAGGGACTTGGGCGGCCATGGCCAAGGCCACTCCCTGCAGCCCAGTCAAGACTCACTCTGGAGATGTACCCTCAAAGCCTGCCATGAAAAACAGGCTTCAGAACTACAATGATACAGAAAACAGGATCAAATTTGCAGTTTAAAAAAAAAACTGAAATATTTTTGGATTAAAATTTTGGATGAAAATTTCCACCAAAAAAATCATGAAAAAAACCCTGAAATTTAGATTAAAAAATGTTGCTAGGCAGCTTATATATGCTGCTATCCCCTGTGCTGTTTAGAAATAAATTTCAGTTTAAGGTTGCCTCAGTTTTAATTGCAAGACAATATTTTTCTTAAAAGACTAATGCCGGTTAAATGTCAAGCACTTTGAGTAAAGAGAAGGAACAGGAAGCATTTTAATCAACTACTGCAGTGCTAAGCTAGAATCTTTTACAGACTGAAATACACTGTAATTACAGTCAAGATGCAAAAAGCATAGATTTTTTTCATGGGTTATGTTTTAAGCATTTTAACAGAAAAGCTATTGAACACTTAACAGTTGATTTCTTTTTGATTATCTATTTAATATTTAGTGTATTAGTATTTAGTATTAGTGTTATTTAGAATTCTCTCTGTTTATTTAGTATTTATTTTCATCCAAGTATGCATTGTAAAATAATTACCATCAATATTTTTGAACAATCCTATCCAAAACTTTCTGTATTCATTTGCCATTGGAGACAAATGAAGTAAGAGAAAGTTCATTTCAGCTGAATCTTCTATGGAAACCAGAGCAGCACCTAAAAATATCAATTAAATATTACATATAATTTCAGCAAGGTTTTCCATTAGAAATTAATTATCTCAGTAAACGATCATGACATGTTTCGTGATCAACTTTTTCTTGTAGTGGAAAAGCTTAATAATAAATTTAAATTAGCTGCAGCTTATAATTGATATACATACACACACATTTATGCATTATTTCTTGGTTCTGGATTAAAAAAACAAATACAGAAACAGCCCGTAGAACAACCTAATAAAAAAAAGGCACTTACCCATCTGAGTACATATCATGGAAGCATGAGGCCAGCTTTCCTCAGAAGTGATGTGAACATAGTAGCAATGACCACGGAAGGCAATCCAAGATCTACCATGCTTCGGTTCAGGACACTTTCCAGGAAGCTGTGGTGGTTCACTGGGGATTAACTCTATTAAGGAGACACACAGGTTTCAGTGGGGCCTTAAAAGCCAAGGGAAACTTGTACTCCTGCACCACACACCAGCCCTACCAATTTGACAGTGATTCCAGTAAAAGAAACATCCCAGAGACTTAACTAATGATAAAAGGTAGAACTAATCATGGTAAACCAGTAATAAACTATACTGGTTGGAGCTGGTTCTCCAATCGGCTAAAGAAGGCTTACGCCAGCCTTGCTGCAGTTGTCTTCAGCAAGGCGATTTTTACTTACAACTTGTGAAGCAGAATGAGGAATGAATCAGTATGCATAAAGGATCTTGACAGCACCACCACAAGCCAGTGGCTTGTGTCCAGCCAGTTCGTAGCAAGGTTGGCCAGAGAAGCTGTCTGTACCTGCCCTTGTACACACATCCTAAACTACATAAAAGTAGAATTAGTAGCCTACTGCATCACCTGATTAAAGCCAAAGCAGAGCTTAGATGAATATAAAATTTATTGTGAAATATGGTGCAGAGGTCATGAATTTCATATATAATTTAAAATATGTTTGAAAATTAGGTGCAATATTTGAGGCCTGAAGTATCTCAGTAGAAGCTTTACCAGCATCTTATAATTTTAACAAATATAAATTAATCGATTTGGCTGCTACACTGACAGAAGTTTCTTATCTCCCAATATTTCAAAATATACTTTAAAATGTAAAAATATATCATCTATATATTTATAGTTAGGCTAAAATTGATCAGTTCTGCAGTTCCTGACAAACAAGGATGCAGAAAAGATCTATTGCTTGTGGCATGAAACGTCGCAGTTGTCCTCATGAGGTGCATGTGTTGACTGGCCTGTGAAATGAAATGTCTGGAAATCACTCAAGACAAACTGGATCTGGGAGTCCTTCCTTAACAAGAGCAATATTTTATCACAAGGCATACACTGTTTATCACAATCTTTGCATCTGTGGAAAAGTGAAATTCAAATAAATCCATGAATCTAAATGCCAGCCTCCCAAATCACATTTCTCCCAGTCACAACTTACCATCAGACTGTTTACAGAGAGATAAAAATGTTTCATTGCAAGATGCTGTCTTCCAAAACCCATCCAAATCTAGATAGACACAGGCTGTGTTCTTATTTGGCTCTCCACTGGCCCAGTTATGATACCTGCTCCTCCTTCTATCTGACCATACGTAATGGCCTTGAGTCTAAAAGGAAACGACAATAAAGATTGTGTCACACGCAATGATTAGATTGCAAGAACATTAAGATTGCACTTGCAGGTATGTAAATGTTAGGAAACATCAGAATCATGGATTCTCACACAAAATTAATTCATCTTCTGTCATGAATACGTAACAGTCTGTTCCAGACTTCTGCTCTCCACAGCAGTTAAGGCAGTGGTCCTACAGATGCCTTTTTGGAACCCAACCTACATAATTCAATTCACATCATCTGTCTTGTGCAGTAGATGGGCAAAGGGCCTTGCAGTAACAAATGTGAATATGCAACTGAAGATTGTATCAAAGGAGTCCACATATACACACAGATCAAATAAAGATTGCAGAGAAACTATTGCTAGCATTCCTCTAACACAGGCTTCTCTATATATCTAGAAAGCAAACAGAAAAAGCAAAAGTTCCACTGGAGAGAGGAGTACGATGATGTTTTTCATGAGACACATGCCACAGACCATGCTGCCCATGCTAACAGGGCTTGTGGTAGATTTCTAGCTCTTGCAAGGAGCAGCTACTTGAGACAAGCTGAGTGTGTATTTTTTCAGTGGATTTCACCACTATTGGCAGAGGATGACCAACATTAGTCACAGCCATGGCTCCTGTCACCCTATCCTGCACAGCCTAGCCCCTTCTTCCCATGATCTGTGGATACAGGCTGCCATCCAGTTCTTTGTGCCAGTTCCTTTCCTGTCCTTTTTCCTTTGAAGTCCTCGGCTACATTTCATCTGGGATTCCTGTTGAATCCTGGTTTCCCAGTGCCTGCCCTCACTGAAGTTCAGCTCTGGTTCCTCTCACCTCAGCACCTGTGCCCTCTCTCAGTCCTGTGTCCCACCAAGCTCCAGCTCTACCTCTCTTCTTTTGATTTCCTCACAACTCTGGATCCACAAATAGCCAGCTGTGTCATGTTCTTTTTACAGGCCTCTACTAGATGCTTTCCCTTTCAGGCCTTTCCACTCTTCGCTGACTGAATCTGTTGATAGTTTTTCACAAGGCACTGGCTTCAGCTTCCAAAACCAGCCTAAGGTGTCCCTGCTGCCAGAGGCCTGCTTCTGTCTCTACACTGCACCTTGCCATTTCCCCTGTTGCTCAGCACAAGCTCTTGTACTGTTAGGATGGAAGTTAAAACAAGTCTTAAAATAACCTCACAAAGAAAGAACTATTTTTAATGCAAGTAGTTTCTGTGGTGTGCTCCACATTGTGTCTTCAGAAACATCAGCATGTGGTAGACAGTGTCGTAGGAAGTGGAAACTTCATAGGCACTTTCACCGCTGAAGCCACTATCTACCACAGCTATGTCCTTGGTGGCATCTGAAAAGCAGGCTGTGGCAGTTCTCACATTACAGCCAAACCTTTGGGTGTGTAAAACCCCTGAAGTGGAGGGTATCTCAGCAAGACTTTGATAGCTGCCACACATTCACGGATCTGCACTCACATACGAGAAAACAGCGCCCAGAGCAGTGGATCCTGTCAACCTCTGAGCAAGAAATATGGCTGATCTGCGCTGATCTAGGGTAGCAGTATGATTATCACAAGCATTCGATGGACTCACCGTATTGCTGTTAAAACCAATCCATACGGGTTCCCCATGCTTTAGTATTTGTAACCACAGGTAAGATTCAACATAAGGATCCAAAACGCTGGCGAGTTCTGCAGACTGGTCTCTGCAGTTCTTCTGTGCCTCTTCCCAGCTCATTTTGTAGTTGATGACTGCATAGCGGTCGTCGCCATAATTGTTAAAGCCAAACATCGGAACTATGGGTTGGGAGTTTGGCAGTTTGGGGTCTGTGATGAGCAAACAAGCAAAAAGAAAAGTCAAACGCTTTATATTGGCTAGACATGTAATGCTGAGAGAAGATCTAGTGTACTAGAGTAGTTAAATAATTAAGAGAGGCTGGAATAGCAAATTAAGATGCATCCCAACTATAACTGCAGTGATGAAAGCCATATTTTCACGTTCTGTGACAAAATTTTCTAATTCTTGTCAGAATAACCTTTTAGCATAAATATCTGTATCACCTCCAGGAACATGCCCTGCAAGCTCTAGACCTTCCCAAAGCACACTGTAACTGTGTAGGGCATTGAAGAGAACAGTGTCCCCACTTTTTCCATTATGTATTAACATTTGTTGTATTTGTGACAAGGAACAGAGTATGGTAAGCACACCATGAGCAAGGAGTGGGATGTAAATGCTGCTGATGGAATTGCCTAAGTAGGACTGTAAAGGAAATCAAGCAGGGCAGTTTTTCGAAACAAAGAAATTGCAGTGCTTTTAAGTATAACAGTAGAATTTCAGTTTTGAAGAATTTGCCCATATAAAGACAAAATACTGTTCTCTTTCTCTCCCTCCTGATGACCAAAAATAGTAAAATACATGATGATCCATAGATTTATTTTTCTTTTTTATTTACTGGTTCAGTCCTTCAAATAGGAAATGATCAGAGTTTTTCTCAAAAAAATAAAACGTGTGCTTATCTTGTTAAAATGGTCCATAGTGCATGTGACGCTGTCAGAATAATTTCAATTAAAATAGGGTTGAATATAGGAAAGTCACTTTTAACATCAGTTTGTCATAACCAGAATAAATCAGCTGTACTAGAAAGTGGTGAAAGAAAACTCACCAGAATTTTTCTGGCATATGTAGCTTTTGCTTGTTTTACACTCTTCATCTTTCCATTTCCCTGCCTGTTCAATAGGGTTCTTCATCATAAAGACACAGTCATCCTACAGAGGAAATGAGATTAAAAAGAAAAACATGTGGATACGTAGGAAACGTTCCTACTCCCGCTGGATATACAGACCCGCTTGTCACACGCAGTCACACACAGATGAATAACATGAAGGTCATTATATGAACTCATACAAACGACGGTCAGGAGCAGTAATATGACAACAAGCATTTACGACTCAGCCCCAGGACAGTTTGCACTTGGATGATGGAGGGAGTCGCAAAGTGCAGCACAGAGGCATGAAGAAGCAGCTGGGACTATCTGTGTGTATGTAATCTGTGCATGCACATGTGTGTGTGTGCAGGTAGACGTACGAGTGCCAGGTCTGGCCCACAGGACATTTCAGCTCTGTTGCTGGTTTCCTGAAGGCTATGGGGAAATTCTCCTCAGCACTGCAGCTTGCCTGGAGAGCTGAAATCCTCTTCCTGCCCCAATCTGGCACTAGGATCCAAAGCTGTCACCACAGTGCAGTAGTGTAGAGGCAGTGATCAGAACCAACTTTTTGTGGGGGATACCTCCCAAACTCTTTCCCCTGCAGTCTGGGCTCTTTTCTTTCCTCCTTTGCCTCCCCCAGTGTGAGAAACTGCTGCTTGGCTTTCTGCAGTGGGAGGCAGCAGCCCTCCCCACCTTGTAACAGCCTGACCTCGTGCTACCTCCAAACCGCCTCAGGGGCATTAGCCCAGGTCTTGGCTGCAAGTGAAGGAAGATATATAAGGAGCAACTCATGTAGGGAAACGGGAATAGCCTTCTATAGAAAGCGTAGGCATGTGCGAGATGGGAAAGTCCTGGAAATCCCAAAACCCAGCTCTAGCCTGGATGGCAGTAGAGCTAGAACCTCACAGAACTTCCCATTTTAGCTGGACTCAAAGCAATTTGTTATGAAAAAGAGAGAAACTTTGTAAAGCTAGCACAGGAGTACAGAAGCAGTACTATCAAGTACAGTATTTTACATTGTAATTTTACAATTACTGTGTAACGCTCAGTTTTGTCTTGCAATTAAACACAAAATGGTATAACAATGCTGAAAGTTTCAAAGCATGCAGAAGAGATCTTTCAGAAGGAAGATTCGATAGAAGGTATAGAGGGAGAAGACAAAAATGAGAAAGAAAGGTCCAGAGTCTCCTTCTTTTGAGGATTTTTTTCAACACATTTATCTTAATAAGCTCAGTACCAAGAAAGGTAAATATAAACAGTTATCTGAGTGTTTTCATCAAGTCTAAATAACATTCACTGTATCCCAAAATTACACAGTTACTGCTATGCTACGGTTTATTTGAATCTCCTCATCAGTCATGGTGAAAGTGAGGGAAATTGCTCACTTGTCTGAATTTTGCATAATGCTTCCAAACCTCTCTTTGGATTCATTCAGAATCATGACAAAACACAGAAGTTGAAAAAAATATATGAAGGTAGACCTCCCACGTGATTACTCTGCTTCTAAAGCTACAAGATTACTACAAATCTTCATAAAGGAAACTACAGAAAATACAGTTGTAGCTACATACATTTTATTCATCTACTAAAGTTATAATGTTTAAGTGATAAACAGAAATTAATGTTTACCTTACTATAATAACTTCGGGAACCTTTTGCCCAGTTGGTATAGTAAACTGGGCTTCCATCTGTCCATAAGTATGTGTGCTCCTGATTTATGTCATTCAGTCCAATCCAAGCATCTGTTGCAGCAGTTTTTAAGAGGGACATGAGAAAAGCTGAAGGAAAAAAGGAAAATTGTACAAGGAGGAAAACTGAATGCACCTTTCCCCAACAGTGCAGACTTTAGAGTGCCTGGAACCAGGCACTCTTTGGTTTTCTCTTTTTTAATAAGGCGGTAATCTTAGGATAAAAATAAAAAGAATAGATAGTTATCTGATGTTAAAGTCAGGAAAAAGTATTTACAAACTCAAAGATGGGCAAATTTTTATTCATAAAATTGTTTTTAAATTTTTTTTATGGAATTTATGTGTATACTCTTCTATGTTGTTCATCATCTGAGGAAGCAGAGAAAATGTTTTAATGGTATTACAGGAATTAACATGAGCACACTAAACCTTGGCGTATAGAAAATGAGTCTACAGACTGTGCACTCCCTTTCCTACTTTGGTAACTACTCCATTAACCAGACAACAATTTCATTTCTAAACAGGCATAACACAAATAAAACTCCTTAATAAATAACCGAGTATGTATGTAGTGAGATCTCAGCTTTTTTGGAAGGACAGATGCTGTTTTCCTTAGCTCCTGCCTGGACTGACTTTCCACTAAAAGAATGTCCTTCCTCTGCTATAGAAAAAAGTGTAAACCACAAGCACTGACGGAGCGAGCTAGGAGATAGTCCATGTCCAGCCCTCAGGACCTCAGGCATTACATTTCCTGAGCAAACATGAGGTCTCACTTAGAAAACTGTAACATGCTGAGCAGCAGCAAGACCAGCAGGATGAGGTCCAGCAGAGCAAGCGGAACAGGGGCAAGTTGGGACTCCAGTATTGGAGTCTTCTTCTGCCTGAGGATGTGTCCTCCACTGACGCCCACAGCATTTGGCTCAGCAGCTAGGTGCACGGTGATTTGTTTTGGATATTACTCCCTTTGTGTGCTATTTTTACGTGTGCACTTAAAAAAATTAGAATATGGACATATTATTATATGACAAGCCCCTAATACAAAATCTTAATATTTGAACAGTATGAATTCCTGTGTACATCCTATATTAACCCCAAAGTATGATTTTAAAAACTTATCAAGACACTAAAACCTATGCAAACATTTTTCCAAGAGTGCAATTTCTCATTCAACATAACTTTATATTAATATGCGTAAACAATAGCATATATTGCAGAAGCTATAATGTCTGTTTTAATCTGTTTATCAGGAATTACTTGATGTCTCATCCAGTATCAAAACATTGGTGTGTTATACCTTGCGTTTCTTTTTTTGATATAGTAGCCAGGTTTCCTCCAAAACTAATACAATTGTTCCGCGCAGCGTGCCATGTCAATGTATCATTTTCATTAAGACCAAATACTTGGAAGCACTGAAAAAGAGAAGTGTGCCAAATCTGAAACTGGATGGCATTTTAATTTCTGGTGAGAGCAT
The DNA here is from genome assembly GCA_003993805.1 of Himantopus leucocephalus. NCBI lineage: Eukaryota > Metazoa > Chordata > Aves > Charadriiformes > Recurvirostridae > Himantopus > Himantopus leucocephalus. The sequence goes on from RSEF01000002.1 coordinate 22,635,590, forward strand.
CTCTGTTGGTAACAAACAAGATAAACTGGATATTTTAAGCAAAAAGGGATATTAGCTAATTTAATAGTCCTTTCTAGCTTGTCTTTAGGTCTTTATGAAAGAGAAGACCTATACGAGAAAACTAACGTAAACACCAATATTTTAGCAGGCACTCGGAAGAAGGAATATGTTAGTCCAATGATTTCAGTAGAAATTATGTTACAGCTTCTGAGCACACTTCTGAGGTGTGACTTTCTGGGAAGAATGCCTAGGAAGACCTCAGAAAACAAACAAGGATGAGATATGTTATTGAAGCTCAACATCTCAGCTTCTGTTGCCCTGTTTGTCAAACCAGGTTTGGTTCTCACAGGATAATCACAGAAAGAGAATGATTCTGACATTACAAAGAAAACCATAAATTCACCATTTCTTGTAACATGATGCATGAGATTTAACCAAGACATCAGACAGCTTTGTCAGAGTCAAGCAACCTAAATGTGCTAATTAAAGCATGCAACTGAAAAGTTAATCGGGAAATCTGGGTAAAAAGTTGGGCAGAAGGGAGGTAGGCCCATGACAGTCAGAAGTGGTGTGTAAACACTTGGAGAGGAGTCAAGGAAGGAAGCTCCTCTTCCAGGAGGTGAGGAAGAAAGAGACATTGTAGCTTGAGAGAGCACCGTGAAAAGGAACAAACTCTGAGTTTGTGACTCTCTTGCCCAGGACTGAGAGAGGGAAGGAAAGAGGAGGCAGCAGCCAGTGGATCTCAAACAAAGGAGCTCCATCAAATTGTAATCGTATTTTAGCTTAGCCAAAAGAAAAACAGATGGAGCTAGATGAGGCAATGTAATCACGGATAATCTTCATTGCTAGGTGTATTCACAACAGTGTACGCTGTGGTTTTATAGATTTTACAGCTTCATTGTTGACAATCTATGGATTACACAAGCTCTTATCCTGAACCTCTGTTTTTTGAGAAGGCTAAGAGTGATCTTACATAATAAAGTGTGGTGAAGTTTATACCTGGATTATTTAAAAACCTTAACAGATGTTTGGTTGTAGAAAAAAAAACCTTATAAATTTGCTCAAGGGAATGTGCCTTAGTGCCTTAAGACCCAGGGACAAATAAGTGTCCAGGCAACTTGTGATAGCCAGATAAGCTCAGCAGAGTAAACGAGAACGTACAACAGCTCCACGCAAGCAAAGTTGCTCAACCATCCTTGGCAACATTAAACACTAGCAAAAATATAAGATGACTCTTTCTTCTTGTATGTCTCATGACCTCCTTCATAACTGCTGTGATCTCAATAGAGGTTATAATTTATATTTCAGGAATCGTATTTTTAGAGTTTTTAGATATACACAATCAGAACATATTTTGTGATTACTGAAAACCTGCTACAACTGAAAAACTGAATCAAAGATAGTTTTTATTCTGCTCTTTTTAAAATACAATATTTCATACTGCACCTTGTTATCAAAGAGGAGCCAGTCTTCTGAACATCCACCCTTTGGTGGTGGTGAAGTGGGAGCAACAGCTGGACGAACAGTATCGTTAAGCCTTTCACAGATGAATAACTCAACGCTGCCACAGTTGAGATCATTCCATGTACCTGAAAGCAAATCAGAATAAAAGAAAAATGAAATGCAATTGACACTGGGATACAGTGTCCTTTCCTAAAGCAAATCTATCATAGGAAGTAGAACTGATTACAGTATTTGTATTTCTCTCCTCCAGAAATAATGAGTAATTTTTATGTACGTTCCTTAGAAATATTCAGGTTTCCAGCAACATTCAGAATATCAATATTTTGTCTGAGAATAGATATATTTCAATATTGCAAAACCATAGCATTGTCAAAGAGGAGTTTTAGTTCAAATGTTTAATTCACCTCTCTAAGGTCTGTAAGATCTCTAGAATCACCCTGTCTACATAAGGTACTTGGTCCTTGTTACTTTACTACCTGAGCTTCTCACAGTCTTATGGTCTTCTGGGTTTCGTTTCTCCCTATGGAAGCATGATGTAAGAATGTAACATTAACGTCATCATCCCCATTTAACAAATCAGGAATGAACAAGAAAATGGCATTCATTGCATTAGCTACAGACACAAAGTAATTATCTACAGCAGAGCTAATCATACCTTATGCTTAATGCAGATATTGTCATTATAATTCTGTGAACTTAAGGACATAATTCATCTTATCTTAAAGATCTCCAAAACAGGATGTAATATTTACTCCCCAAAACTGTTCACTTCCTTCCATTTGACCTCTAACAGAGCCTAGGAAAATTACCTCAGCTATAGATTTTGAGACTAGAAATGTTTAAAAGTAGAAGAGATTAACTGCTCCAAAGAAGACTAAGTGCTTGGCTAGTGTAAGCACAATTACTTGCAACTCTGTATTAAAGGATATTTGTATTTATTTTAACTAAAATAGTGTATAGCATTGTTTAGCAATAATCAAAGCCATGCCTAAGCCCTAGATTTTTAGGAACTGCCCAAATTATAACAGAGACCTGATGTCCTCGAGAGGCAGTCATAAAATGGACAGAGGTTAGAGGAAAAACAATACTATCTGCAGGTGGTCTGATGCTTAACTGCTTTGTTCACATTGAAATGAAGGGATGAAGGGATCCCAGTGAAGGGACTCTGAATGGACCTGCCAAGAAGGGCTTGGAGGTACTGGTGGATGAGAAGCTCAACCTGAGCCGACAGTGCACTCTCACAGCCCAGAAAGCCAACCACATCCTGGGCTGCATCAAAAGTGTGGCCAGCAGGTCGAGGGAGGTGATTCTGACCCTCTACTCTGCTCTTGTGAGACACCACCAGGAGTACTGCATCCAGCTCTGGAGCCCTCAACATAAGAAGGACATGGACCTGTTGGAGTGGGTCCAGAGGAGGGCCACAAAAATTACCAGAGGGCTGGAGCACCTCTCATGTGAGGACAGGCTGAGAGAGTTGGGGTTGTTCAGCCTGGAGAAGGTGGCTCCTGGGAAACCTTATTGTGGTGTTTCAGTACTTAAAGTGGGCCTACAGGAAAGATGGGGACAAACATTTTAGCAGGTCCTGTTGCGATAGGATGAGGGGGAATGGCTTTAAACTAAAAGAGGGTAGATTTAGACTAGATATAATGAAGAAATTTTTTACAATGAGGGTGGTGAAACACTGGAACAGATTGACCAGGAGGTGGTAGATGCCCCCTCCTTGGAAACATTCAAGGTCAGGTTAGACCGGGCTCTAGGCAACCTGATCGAGTTGAAGATGTCCCTGCTCATTGCAGGGAGATTGAACTTGATGACCTTTAAAGGTCCCTTCCAACCCAAAGTATTCTATGATCCTATGAAATTTTCTGACAAGGCTAGGAATCAAATTGCAGGTGTCATCCACTAGGTTAGCTACATAGAGTTGAATCTTTTAAAAGTGCATAAATGAAAGAAGGGAATATGATTTTATTTTCCTATGCTTTTATGCTGTCAGTCAGCCTGCTCACTATTATAAATCACCCAGCCTTGCACACACAGCCCTCCCAAGCCTATGCCATACTGTGCATACTGAATGTTGTTACAGCACCCACCTGTTTGGGCATACATGACCACACAGTTTTCATCGTTATTTGCAAAATTGGGTTCATTTGGAGCCCAGGCAACATAGTTCACTGGAGTTCCATCCATCCACCTGAAAGAAGGTGAATTAGTTAATATTTCTTTGTAAAGGACGTATTAGGGCTTTGTATTTTAAGTTTCGTACATCCTTGCTTACAAACAACTGTTGTTCTCTGGTAAAGACAACCAAGGCTTCCACTTGGAATTAGTGAAAAATATCTTTATACCAACTGCCTACTCTGTTGAACTGGACCAGGTCTGAACTAATCTTCTCAACCGGTGGTCCCAGGCTTTCTGGGTCTCTAAGCATTGATAGCCTGCAGGAAACACACCAGTGTAGAACTGGACCTGGCTTTCTCTGGAGCACAGAAACAGAAACCTGAGCCTATTTTAGTAATTTTCTGGGTCCAAACGCAGTAATATAAAATATTGTAGGGTAAGAAAGAGCCTTGAACCACATGCTGGAGACCACTTGGAACCATTTTGTTAAATGAAGGAATTCTTTAATCTTATGAAGCTATTGCTTTCAGTTGTGCAACAATCATTTCCCAGTTTGGTGATTCACAAATTTATTCTCAAAAAGTAGCTGAGAAAAAAGTGAAAAAGCCTCAGTGTGCTGGAAGGAGGAAAGTCAAGTGGACAATCTGCCAAGAATGAGAGCCTCCAGACAACACCAGCTGCAGATTAGTGTTTTTCCGGTTTTCGAGGCTAAGTAACTGTATGTGTGTTTTGCAAGTAAACTACAAATAAGGAATTCAACAGGATGCCTAGCTGCTTCCACTTGCAAATCTCCTGAGCCAAATAGGAAAAAACAGTACATAATAAACCAGGAGAAATAATATAAAGACAGATAGTGGCACCGTCATCCAGCAGGGAGGAGGATGAAACTAGTGAGGAAGCAAGGGAGAACTGGACAAATAACAGGGTTTTTTTTCTGAGCAGTGGATGGGATGTAGAAAGCAGGAGCTCCAGGAGATGAGACTATCCAGTCTCTGTGGCTTGTTGCCAAACAAGGCATCCTGAGACAATAGAAGAAAGGCTGAAATAAAGAGGCTGAGACTCATCTGACCAAGCTTCAAATCCCAGGAAAAGGCACCCAGAAAAAGAAAAGGGAGAGGGGGGATGACTGGACTGGGGGACTGGCAGGGAGGTGGAGAAGAGTGCCACAGGAGAAATGTGTCTGTAACTCATTCAAGGCTCTATGGGAGGTTTAGTATATTCCCAGGGCAATTCGTTTCTGAAGACGTTTGTAGAAGAGTAATGGTTCCATGTAGCCTGGAGCTGTCCTGCCCTGGGCTCTGACAGTAAAACCATCTGGAAATTACTTCCCAGGCAAGGGCTTTCCAGTATTGATGTTTCACCTCTAAAAACGAACATGACACCTCACTGAAACTTTTGTGGTTTGGTTGTTTGTTTTTCTTTTGATCATTTGAATATTCAGCAATGTCTGCAAATACCATCTGGAACCTCCTAGAGACCTCCAACCAATTTTGTGTTTCATCTAACACGGAAAAGGGGACGACACTGCACTGACTGAGTGAATATCTCAACCTCACAATACAAAAGTAGAATACAGAACCAAAAGAAGGGGAAATAGGTAGTAAAAATATTATGTGAGAAGTACTCCCCTCAGGAGCAGAATTATATTTTAAAACTTCATGTCAAGATATGCTTGTAGACATATTTTGTCAGTCATTGAACTTCAACAGTCTTTTACGGACAGCCATGCCAAATATTTGCATTATGAGTCTGAAAATCTTAATTTGTTTTTACTTACCGGAATGTCTTATCAAGGCTTACACTTAAGCCAATATAAAAGTTATTTCCCCAGTCTTTATAGAAAGCCTAAAACATAAAAAAATGAGAATTTTAATGAGCTGTAAGAAAACAGATTTCAAATAAAATAAGCAAGCTCTCAAAAACTGCTTTGGTTTCAGTTGTACAATTGTATAGTATACAAAGTATAGGGAGTTGCTGGGATTGTGTGCCTGAACACAGCATAGGAAGAGGGTAGATTTAGATTAGATATTAGGAAGAAATTCTTTACTCAGAGGGTGGTAAGGCACTGGAACAGGTTGCCCAGAGAAGTTGTGGATGCCCCACCCCTGGAAGGTTCAAGGCCAGGCTAGATGGGGCTTTGAGAAACCTGGCCTAGTGGGAGGTGTCCCTGCCCATGGCAGGGGGGTTGGAACTAGATGATCTTTAAGGTCCCTTCCAACCTAAACCATTCTATGATTCTATGATTCTATGAACTCCAAAATACTTTTTTTTTTTTAAAAGCAGAATAGGATGCAAAAGAAATGGAGCAAAAAGCTCTGTTAAGAAGATAAGAAGCAGGCCATAAAATAAAGCAATATTCTTAAGAGTTTTAGGAAAGCATAATGAGAATTTGCCAAAAGGCTACAAGTAAATGAGGGGGTTTAGTACTTAGTCATGTGGAGGAAAGGATGGAATCATATTTGGTTTTAATGGTATGAAACTATTTCCAAAAGAGTATATCATCATCAGGTTATTCTCTTCCTATTAGAAAATATTCTGGCTTAAAACTTTTACTGAAAATCTGAAATACGTTTTGACAAAAAAGGGACAGAATTTTTCTTGAATTCTGTGAAAAGAGTTGGAAAACAAAACGTATGCAGTAACTGTAGCTTTCAGCTAAAGAGAGCAAGGTTTTTGAAAGTTGCACCCTAAGAGTGTTCTTGAAAAGAAGCTGAGGTCTTTTCTACGTGTAGCAATTTATCAAAATAATGATTACGGGAAAGCTCCGAAGTAGATAAACCCATGAAAGGTGGCACTGGTTTTTTTTTATGATGGGGACCACTTTCTAATATTTCATAAGCCAGCTGAAAAGGATGCCTCAGCACAGGACAGAACAGCACATTTTTTAAGTAAAACGTGTTTCTTACATATTTCCAAAGAAATTTTTTTTCACTTTCACTCTCAATGACAGCAAGATCACCACCATTCTTCTTGCAAAAGTCCCTGGCCTTTTCCATAGGCATTGGTTCCTTGCTGAAGTAGTATTCCTTATGATTGTATATTATCCAGTTGTCTTCACTAACAATATATTCATAATCTGCAAGGTAAAACATTATGCAGTCTGTAATAGAACTTAACATCATTATATGTTAATTTATTTCTGTTATTGGAAGTAGAAGACTTACTGAATGTGGAAGTAGGCTCTGGTTTCAGTGGTGCTCCTGCAATGGAAATCAGTATATGAGTATATTACGTTTCTCAGGCATTTCTCAATTAAATGTATTTATACAGTTGTTAGCATTTTAGTTCCAAGTAATAAAATGAATCTTAAGGGTTACTCAGTATGCTTATTTTTGTCACAGAATTTCTCAGAATACCAGGAAAAAAGGCATTACACTGAGCAAAATACTATATTAGAGCCAATCACAAGTTAACCTTACAGAAACTATGCTCAACTTTAGGCTGATATATTTCCCTTCCTCAACATGATGCGTATACACCCCAACTTACATGTGTATCTCATGGGTGAATTTGTAGTTTTCAACTGCTTTTATTTAAATTAAAATGTCTTCAGTGTTTCATTGTGCATGATGGCACAGCTGGCTCTAATATGTGCAGATAGTGTAATCAGACCTGGGAAGGATGCTCATATCTGTTTCTAAAAGTTGTTTAAGGAAGAAAGTCACCTTACCTTTTTTTATTTGGCAAACATAGTCCCGCATATATTCACAAAATAAGTCATTCCAGTTCATATTATTGTAGCCACTGAACACGCCACATTTTTCATTTCCATCATAGTTGTTCGGTTCTCCATGTGCCCATTTTTCAAAATTCACCTACAGTGGAAACACAGCTTTGTTACTATTTTCCTTATAAAGTGAAACAATTGTCTTCTATCATCCTGTTAAAGAAGAATGTACTTCGTTTGATTTCATTGTCCATCTTGTGCTTCGATGCCAGACCTTGTAAGAAGGACATGACCCTTGCATATAATGATTCGCCTGTGTATTTACAAGCTGTGTTAGTAAGCCCAGAAGCTGTTGCCCTCTGTTATCAGAAGAGATTAAGTTCTCCTGCCAAGCTCTAGAAAGAAGTATCTAAGTACCGTCATTTGACCCCTGGGTTGATTATCCTGCTCTGATGTTTCAACCTGAGACAATCCATCGGTGCTGCCACATGAAGTCGGGCCTTGCAGACCTTGATCTACTTAAGACGGCGAGGGCAACAAAGCCTAGCTTGTGTAGACACACAAAACTATTTCTAATAGTAAATGACAGATGGGAATATAGAGATTAGTACAGCCAGATTTGCTTAGATCAAGAGAGATGTTCCATCACCTTTGATGTTATTTCATTACTCTAAATGTCATACTGTTATCTGTAACTATGAAGATAAAGAGTAATTCCTAGAGTGGAATCAGGTAGTAAAGGCTTAAGGTCACTTGTGACTTGTATAGGAGAAGTTATGAGAACTATCTGCCAAGATATATGTGGAAAATTAAGCAAAAAGCTGGAACAATAAATTATTTACTCACTGGTGAGCCATCACTCCATATAAATCCACTGTCGGAGTCCAAGGCGCTTAAACCCATCCAGAAAGAGAAGTGAAGATAGTCTCTCTTTCTGAATCATTACAAATATAGACAATGAGACACCATGTGAAATAGAGAAGGAGAATATATATCATTACATTATTCTCGGTGTTTTGACGCTTGAAGTATCATTTGAGACAGTCATATAAAGCAATCATTCAATTATCATGTGGGGAAGAACACACTGGCACTGCATGTTGCAGGAAGCAGTGAAACACAGAGCTTCATGGGAAGGATCACAGCTGTCATGAGTCAACAAATACTGAGTTAAATGAAAATATATTTTAAGGTCTTGATTTGGCCAAGTAGCTTAGGCATCCAAATTCCCACATGTCTGTACTCATAGGCTTCATTTAAACACTTACATAAGCACATCAATAGGTCAGGCTTTCCTTAGTCTCCCAATTTTTCCCCATAACTAAGGAAAGAAAGCAGCCCATACTATTCCTTGAATCAAGGGTATTTCATTTACTGATCAAAATGAGCTAAAAAGATCAATTTTATCCCTTTGCACTAAACTCAGTTGAAACCAATTTTGATGATCCTTCTTTCGTTTTTGCGTATGTTCAGGGCACCCCAATGCATAGCACCGCTGTCCCAGAGGCCTGCCAAGAAACCCCTTTGCTCACCTCTTTCTACACCTTTCCTTCTCCTGCTTTGCAAGGATATACATTGTCTTTGCAAAATAGATCACCAGAAATCCTTTACGTCTTTCAGAAAGGTAATATTTTTTTTTCCCCTACATTTAAACAATGCACTGTGCAGATACTTACAAGCTAGCTATCAGGTTTTGTTCCTCTTCACTGTGGATACATGCCAGATCTCCTCCGATGGCTCTACAAAAATCTCTTGCACCAAACCATGTTTGCATTTTCTCCCTTCCTCCCTGAAAAATCTATAAAAAGTGGACAACTTAATACTCCGTTGGGTATTACAGGAATTTAGAAACAGCATTAGGGGCTTCTTCTATCCTTTGTCTGGTCTCCTGGTCTCTAATTTTATCACTTACTATTTAATTGTGCAACCATAAGCCTGTGGTCCTCTATCAGATTTGATTATTGCAATTTTGGTATTCCTATCGTTTCCAAGTCCCAGAGACTCCAAATTCAGTTCAACCTACATACAGCACTTTCCAGCACTTCCCCGTCACACCACCTGGCGATGGCTGGAGATGTGTTACCACATGTCTATCAGGCAGGCGAGGTAAAATCCACCTCCCGTGCATACACGAAACATATTCTCATTTGCACTGACAAGTGTTTACATTCAGAAGTTAAACACTTACTTTGAAGCAGGAGCTGCTCTGAGGAATGGATTGCCATCCCTCTGGGCACAATGGGAGAGGGGTCGTCGTTGGAGGAGGAGGGGGGGTCACTCCCTCCACCAGCTGCTTGCAGAGAAACATGTTTGTTTCTTCACAGTTCAAAATATCCCATAATCCAGCTGAGGTTCCTGTTATCATGGCCACGCAGCCCGACTCCCTTCCTTCATGAAACATAACATTTTTAAACCTTATTGATAAATAGCTGCATCTTCTCAAAACATAGGCTACTTCATTAAATGTAACCTGTCCTCACCGTGTTTGGATGCCAATAACTCACAGCAGCTCACATGTATTTCAATTGCATCACAAATAATCTTTATCAAATTGTTTTCGCATTTCACTATGAATCACCCATCAGAGCCATCAAACAACAGCGAATGGTACCAACAGCCACATGCAGTGCCACGTGGTCTACTGGAAAGAGGTACCATGATCCCTGTTTTAATCTCTTTAGCACAACAGAGACCTTCAATGTCATTTTTGCCGCTTTATGCCAGATGAGTTTCTAAACCCCTATTTATTTTCCAAACCCTCACTTCTCCGGCCCTCAGAGCAGAAACTCAGTGGCCCTCGTGGCACGTACCAGGCATCCCCGCGTTCCAGTGTGTGAAGGTGACCACATCCCCACTGGCCCACCTGAACGTCCCCTGCTCCTTTGTATCTGAGAGACCAATCCAGAAATACTTTGCTGGGTTGAATCCAATTACAGAAGTCAAAAAAGCTTGTTCATATCTGTGAAGAATAAGTACCAAACTGATGTATCGCATTTTATCGTAATTTCCTCATTTCTTCAAACAGTTCATTGTAGCAAATCTGGTAAAGTTAAGGTGATTTGTTAATATGTGGGAAGAGATAAGTATGAAATGAAGCAGGGGTAGTGATCTCACTTTAAGAGTTCTAATTCTTATAGAAATTAATTTTTATTTTATATTTTGGTAAAGTAAATCATGTTTAGAATGTAGCTTGATTCTATTCTGCTTTTGTACTGCACAATGAACAGCACGAGCCAAACAATACTTGTGTTAATGCATATATGTTATTCATTCTATATAAATAAGTACTACAGTGTTTTACTGAACTATACGATAAGGTCTAGATCTTTAAATCTTAGAAAAACTACCCTTATTCTAAATTTCCAGATCTGCTTGTTGCAAAGAAAAGGCTGAAAAGCTCAAATCCAGAGGAAATAAATAGTTCTGTGTTTATCTGTTTATTTTTAGTTCAATAAATTTTAGAAAGATCTAGCAATTTGGAGTTCTTGGGGGGTTGACATAATTTTTTAATTCCTGGAGTCAACAACAGTATAGGTGTGTAGTAGCAATGGCTTGAATGTTTGTATTGATGACGTACAAGCCCCTGATTTATTTTGTAATACTTATTCCATTCTACCATAAATTTTCCAGCAAAGGAGTGGTGTCACATGAGACACTATGAATAACTGCAAAGTAAGAAGAGATTTCTGTTTGGCCATTCCATCCTGGTTGCGCATATGAAAAAGGACAAGAATTACATTTCCATACCTGTCTCTGACAGTAGCCAGGTAACCTTCGTTTTCTTCACAGATTTTGTTTGCTTCTGAAAACGTTGCTGGTAACTGCCCCACGGAGTAACAGTAAAAGCCGTGCTTCATCCAGCCCTGTCAGCGTCAACAGCAGACATGTACGGAGGGGCTGTCAGAGCACGCACCACGGTACACTTCCAAAAGCCACGTTAATACCACACCCCACGTCAAAATCAATCTCAGAAACCATGAGAGGAAATGAAGAGGATAATCAGACATAGCTTTTGTAACCACAGCTGTGTGCCTTGCCCCTCGACAAAGGACACAGCGGGGGTCTTTGCGAGTAGTGAGCTGTGGTTATGTCTTGGAGCTGGCGAGCACGCTCACCGACACTTTGGGGCTCCTGTGTAAAGCCCACTCTGCTTTCTCTTCATGGAAGCGTAGCTGTTGCAAGAGGCTACGAACAAGTTGCAAAACAGTCAGCTTAAATATTCCTGCCTCCTGGGGAGGATTGATTGACCTGAGAAGGCTGCGTGCAACCCAATAATGTCATGCGGAGAGCAGCTTTTATGGGTGAAGGGACCAGTTCTGCACTGGGAGAGAGCTGAGTGAAGCGTGCATGTAACGGAGTGAGAAAAAAGAAGTTGATCTAAATTTTGTTTAAATAAAGAAAAACTTTCCCCATTAGTCCGAGATGTATCAATACATGCAAAATTAACGTTTTTTTAGGGCTCCACCAAGAACAGTCAAAATAATTGACTTCTGTGATACTCACCATCATGGGAGTGAAAGTAAGATGTAACGACCTTTCACTGCTTTTGTTTTACACTTACTTTCTGGCAGCCTGGGTAAGTAACCTCAGCTTCCCCTGATTCTTCTGCCAAATGTTTCCTTTTACAGACGTAACCGAGTTTTGTTTCACAAGCACTGTCGGCCCAGGATCCATCCTGAGCACAGTAAGAAGAAACCACAAAAAGAAGTGAAATCTAGAGAAAATCCAGATCCAACCGGAATATTGACCACCCTCAGAAAGAACCCTTCTCTTTTTGCATGGCTGAGGCTTTTTCGATTCTCTTCCTTGCCCTGATGCTTTCTCCAAAACCCCCAAATAGGGAGCACAATAAAGACAGTGAGGGCCACATTTCCTCAGAGCTGTGAGAATTATTAATGGTTCAGTGGCTGATGAGAGCAAGAAGGAAATGTGCTGTTCTACTCTATTCTCACCAGCATAGTGTTTATTACGTTCATATAACCAGGTGACGATAGCAAGGAAATGCTGGATAAACTAAATGCAAAATACGAAAAATGTATTGTTTAAGCCTTTTTCTGTAGTATTACGATATGTCATTTTATGCTGAGTATCAAACAAGATAGAATTTTTTGTACCTAATTTTTTGCACCTCCAGTAATATGAGCCTCCAAAGTAGCTCTAGTAAATGTACATTTTAGGTGTTTTAGGGGAAACATAAGAAAGTCCCTGTTCCAAGAATATACTATGCAGCTGTGATCAGCCATGTTTAACGTGGATGGTGAGTTACTTCAACTAATTTCAGATGGGAGATTTGTTACAACTGTTGCCGACCAAGTCTCAGCGCTGTGGACTGGTCCTGGTGCTCTACCATACACCTTCCCAGATCTGCTCTCCAGATTCTCTCCACACTGGGATATTCTGAACTAAACCAAGTTCCTAAAAACCTTTAAAATCCCTGTTCCTTTTTACTTTTTTTCATTTTTTTTTTGTGACAGATTCTTTCCTGTTTGGGGGCACAAAGGACAGAAGAAAGCATGAAAGTGGGAGAGGGATTTTTACCTCTCCCTTCATAACGACGCAGTCTGCCTTATTCCGCGTGTGGGTCGGCTCTCCGTGATGCCATTTGGTATAAGTCACAGGTGTCCCATCACTCCATTCAAAATACATTTGAATCCTGAAGTCGTTAAGACCAATCCACAGCTCATCGTCCGGCTCTGGGAACACAAATGGAATTGTAGATATGGGTATGGCTTAACATGGAAAAATCCCATCTCACACCCACTTTTGACTGACCAAGGACTTTTTAAAAAACTTAAGATCACGGTTACAATGATTAAATGAATGGGAGTTGGGCTAGATGATCTCCGGAGGTCCCTTCCAACCCTGACCATTCTGGGATTCTGTAATACTAATAATAGCATAATTCCAGATGAAAAAGTGACCGGCAGGAATACTCACTGTACCCAAGCTGAGACACTGCAAAGCTGTACTCCTCAATATTGTGAATACTCGCCAGCTCTCCGTCTTCTTTTCTGCAGGAAGACTGGGCTTCTTTCCATATTTTGGGTGTTCTGTAAATTCTATAGCAATGACCTGCATAGGGAACCCATTCCCTAGGGCACTTAAAAGGCTTTAAGTCACCTAAAAAAAGTGATTTCAAACAATTAATGAGCAGTCCTGTTCAGTGCTTTCTTTTAATTAAAAAGAAAATTACTTGTACTGACATGAATTTTAAATATTGACGCACATACAATGGAAAGAAGCAAAAGTCTGAGGATCACAAAGAATACGACACAGATTTTTACATCCCAGTTTTGCTGGGAGCTGCCCAAAAACTCTTTTAAAGATTGAAATAACTACTAAGTAATTTGGCATGCAAATTTGCAGGGCATAACTCCATGTTAAATCCCCCTCAGTGAGGCTCTGGGTACAGCCATGTTTTACAGAAAAGCACCTCTTTTCCAACACAGGGACTTTATCTTGGTGAATTTTGGAGATTTTGTATATTTTTTCTCTGGAAACACCAGTTGCTCAGGAGCCAGTTGGAGCTCCTGCAGAGCCCAAATCACGTATCAGAGAGCCTAGACACGCTTACGTTATGCCAGACGTGTCAGAAATCCCAGCTGCACAGAAATGCCACACACTTTGTTCAGCGGCTGTTTCTTAGTGTGAATTTAGTATGGCCAACCATCTTACGCTGCTTCAGAGGTTCACATGGTCTGCACCTATAAAGTAAACTGAAGGGAGCAGGATGTGCACCCACCATTGGCGTGTGATCAACCACATTGCTCAATGCTCCCTGGACATGGTTTTGACCTGTGCAAACTCGCATTCTCCTAGGCAGCATCCAGGCATGGTTTGGAGGTTAGCATGGGCCAGAAACTACTCCCAGTAAGCTGTCCGGACACAGCCAGAATGTACAGGATGCCAGCTGCGATGTGCCGTTCATCCCCCAAGCCAGAGAATAATTGGATATACTAGTATATATGTATTTGAGGGAGTTACTGCAGAGTTAGTAACACAGTGGGAATTCCCAGGTGAAGTAACTGCGCACCGTTTCCTTCACATGGATAAGATTTAGTTTGCCTCAGGTGGAAAAGGAACTCAATTGGGAAAAGGTGTCAGCCCCATATTCTGAATTTTGTCTTTCAGAATAGAGCAAAAATAGTCAGAGAGAGCAGGGGGAACAGGAACTCTGGCTGACATCTTTTTGCAGAACACATTTTTAGTGTATTTTTCAGAGCACAGGATATTCATCAGTGTTTTGTGGCCTGGATAACATGACTAAACACATAATTCTGCCTTCTTTAGTACCCTGGGATCTGTTCAAAATGATGAACAACATCTAGACATCATCTTTAAAATGAGCCAGAAAATTAAAGTCTTCTCAGTGTTTGACCCAGCTCAACAAATGTAACCCTTTTGTTTTGACAATATACTGTCATTTCATATATGACAACCTCCCAGTGCTTCTTACACACTGCAAAAATAGCCTTATTTTTTGACAAACTTACCAGAGACAATAGTGGAGGAATCTGAAGAGGAGTTTCTCTTTTGGCAGATATATCCCAGTTTCCGATCACACATCTGGTTTTCCCATTTGCCGTTCCTACCTTGGAAGGTCCCACATATTTTTCCAGATTCCTCAGAGGGATTTCCTTTAGGAAAGAGGCACAACATACAGAGAATCCCTCTGTTAACACTGAAAATCTTCACCTCATCACAGGAGGGAACACGCAAGTCTTGCAGCTGCAAAGCCAAGAGTGTATTATACTTCAGAGTGATAATTCCCAAGAGAGGAGACGAGGGAGCACCACTGGGATGGCCAAGAGAGCCGACATTTCAAACATGAGACTTGCTCTTCTCCCAAGCACTGTTTAAGAAGAAATCCACTGTGTTTGAAGTGCGGCAGAGTACAGAAAAAAACTTCATACAAATGACGCTTTTGAATCAATTCCCTATGGGGTGGTAGGATTGCAAACAACTCAACATCCTTTACTGTTAAATATTGGACATGAAATGCATGTTTAATTCCACAGTAGTGCTCGCCCTTTGGATTTCCCTGTAGTCACAACGGCGATCATGAAAATACATAATAAGGCAACATGCAAGGTAGTGACTTAGATCCTAAGAAAAGAGTGGAAGCTTACTAAAATAATGTACATCAGATAAATGTCATGAGCAGTGACTGAGAAGAACAATTGAAAAAAAAATTATGCAATGTTTCTCTTTGGTTTTTTTTCTCTTTTCTTTACATCCTCTTTATATAATATTTCATGATTTGTTTTTGTTTGAATAATATGCCTGATGAGAAAATAGTGGAAGGAAAAAAAATGTAGAACGAGCTGTAGATATTTTTTTTAACTGTTTTCTTCGATGAGCTATCAGCTTTTTCTGGGAAATTCAAAACTAATGGTGAACCATCTCTGATGTGATGCCTATTACTGTAATATCCTACCTTTCCCATAATCCCCTGTAATCTGTGAAAATTCTATGAAACCAAAGGAATAATGTAACAGGAATTTGGGGCAGAGAAGAGAATTCTGACTCAGACACTGAGCATTGTTTCAGAAAAGTGCACTTACCTGGAGCCCAGTTCAGGTATCTGAAAGGACTGCCCCCGATCCACTGCCAGCCACTGTCAAGTGCACTGAAAAGACCAGTCCAGAGCTTTACATTGACACCCAGGTCACTGGTGAGCCCTGAATGGCCAAAAGAAACCAACAGTGAAGTTATTAAATGCCTCTGATTTTGTAAGTTAATCAATAAAACCTGAAACAAAATTTTAAAACATGGAAAAAACAAAAAGTGTCATAGTAGATTTTTTTAATATATTACATTTTTCCACTATTTTAATACTCTTCTTTTTGTGAGAAAGTGACAAGCTTTTTTTTAAGAATGTCACTGAGACCTATTTTCACAAGGTAAATGTAAGAACCCATGTTAAAGGTCTTGGATGAACTACATTTTAACCATACGCATTAATTTGTTTGTTGATTTTTTTACTTTACCTAATAAATACATTTCTTCACGAAGGTCTGTGATACTTAATAATTCTGCATTCTGCTGCTGGCAGCTTTTTCTTGCTTGGTGCCATGTCAAAAGCGACTCTGAATTTATCTGATAGTGGGTTTCTGTCACAGGATTTGTTTTCCACAGGTCATTGTGGATGGTGTCTATAAAACATGATAACAGCAACTTGACAAGATAATCATACTTGCTAATGCAGGAAATAAAATCTTCAGTGCAGACTAAAACTATGTGACTGTATGATTTACTAAGTTTTTACACATAGTTTTCCCCACATACATACTTGGTCTATTCAATATTAATAATACGTTGATAATGTAAGGAATTATTTCTCCTTACAAATGTATTTTTTCTGCATTCCCCCTGTTCTTTTTTATTTACACAACTCATCTACTTCTCTCTCAGTTCAAGGCACATTAACCCACTCACTGATACATTCTACCTGTACGCACACACTTCCCTGTTCCTTATACAGAAAATCATGGTCTCCACATCGATTTCTTATCTTGGGACCCCTCTTACACTCTCCCAGACCTCCCAACATGACAGAAACCATCGTTTCCAATCAGATGTGAAGCAGGGGTGAAGGGGTAGGGTATTTGTGCTGGGGTTACTGGAAAGCTGCGTTGGGTGATTTGTGGGTGTAAGGAACACCAAAGGCAAGTGAGGGTCACTGCCTGTGTCCTGCACCCTTCCATTTGCTCCAGCTCTCCTCTTCTCTGCTCCATCCTGTGATACGCCACTGTCTCCTACTTCCCTATATCTCACCTTCCTCATCCATTGCACTTCTCTCTGCCTTTCATTTGACCTGACTTTCTTCTCACCAGGTCCTAGGGGTTTTCTATTCTTTCTGCCATCAGTCCCAGTCACCAGCCTCACAATACTCCCTGTGTGTACCAGTCTCAGGAGCACTGTAGGACTACTCCTCATCTCAGCTGGAAAAACAGTGAGAGTGAAGAGCAGATAGCTCATTTTATCATTGCATAGCTCACCCATGAACCAGACTAGCTGGCATCCAGCTCACTGTCCAATGCTACTTCCACATCCCAAGGAGATTTTGACCATGAGAGTGGATGAAACCTTTTCTTAATGCCTTTCCTGAAGTCTCTATAAATAAATTACCTTTTAGTGGACAATTTCCAAAAAATTGGTCTTTATCAAAATCCGAAGAAGTTGCACACCAGAAAGAGCCTGTATTGTCACTCCGAGGGATGCACTCAGCGTACCATTTACCATTAGCCTTAAAAGGGAACACGCAAGGTGCACCAAAGGCATTTCCTCCCAGTGTATAGATATCTACAGAGAGAAACATAGAGCAATAGTAGTCAGTTAGCATCAGATGTTCACCACAGTGTCTGCTCAGAGGCAGCTCTCTATGGACACAGCTGAGTTACGCAAGAGGTCAGCACACCAATGCTTCATTACTACTAAGCCTTCCAAGGCTGTTGAGCCAGTTAGACATTACTATGGCAAGATACTCAGAATTAAGACTCTCAAACAACCCTTATTTGGTCCTCAGACTAATTTCTGTCTAATTTTTTCTTTTTGTTGCTATCTGGACTACTGTGTTAGAGGTGCTTGTGACTCAGCCTCTCCCATTGCACACATACTTCTGTCCTTGGATGATTTTTTTTTCCCCCCTGTATGGTTGAAGAGGCTTGGAAAGGGCATATGAGAATATTTGATTACTCTTCATAAGAGGAAGTTTTATCTTAAATTTTCAAGTGACTCTGCTGGGAAGAGACGGTCCCATCTCTCCGCAGTCTAATTTGCTGCTATCTGAACAAAATTATGACAAGCTTCATTCCTGCTGGAACTGGTGTAGGGCACAGCAAAAATTTCATTCCCTGTTATTTAACTTCCCACCCACTCTACATATCCCAAGAGGGATAATAATGCAGGAAAAAGGAGATCTGACTCTTCAGTGGTCTTTGTCAGGGGGTTAGGCCTTATTGCCTCCTAAACCTTTAACCACTGTTTTTCCTTTAGGTTTTTTTTCCTACTTTTTCTTCTTGCTGAGCCTGGAAAACACCAGGTAAGCACTGTTAAAAGTGGATTACATCTATGTTAACTAGAAATTAACTTCTTAGAGATAATACATGGTCAAACCAAGTAATAGCAACAATAAATATTTGAATCACCACGTTACAAGTTGACCAGACATATCTTGAAACAGTCATAGATTTCCTCCCGCTGTTGCTGAACAAATGGAATTCCCATTCTCCCTTATGATTACATCGTAGGCCTTTGTCGTTTTATTCTCTCATTTGACAGAATTGCACTCCCCAAGTTATGCAGATATGTATATAGTCATATTTGCCTTGCTTTTCTACTCCCCATTTGTAGTCATCTCCACTACTGAGGCCACTGTAAGAAAAGTGTTGCCGCACGACAAGCAGGCAGCGGAATGCTTTGTAAATAGGGGCAGCCAGGCTACCTAGAAATAGAGATTAATTTTCGGTACTCACCCTCATAGCGCCGGGAGCACACGCTGTCTGCAGTTCCGTGGATTTTCCACCTGCTCCCTTTGCCTGATAATGGGGACAACCTGATTTTCTTCCCCTTCCCTTTGCCATAGTTGAAAAATAAATCCTTGCCATGGGTTGCAAGCGTCTCATTTCTACATTCCCACCACTGGAGCTCATTCGTCCTGTTACAGGATTCCAACGTGATGGCAGCCTCCTCGTCCTTGGTGAGCACTCCCAGGCACAGCTTGAGGGCCATGCTCAGCAGCTGTGTGGCAGAGACCCACCTGAACTTTTGAAACTCGTTGTGCTCATCACAGGCAGTAGTTATGACTGAGCTAGAGTTTTGAGCTTGGGCACAGAGCTTGCTATCTTCGTTATAGATTGAAAATATTCCGCTATCTATAAAATAAAATGAGAATGCAAACATCTGAGGAGAGACTTCATAGGAGATAAGTCAGTTACTTGCTATTTGACAGTCTGCTACAACAAAAAAATTGAATCCATAAAGTATATAGAGAAAGAAACCAAGGGAAGTTCATCATGAATATGAAGGATATTCATCAAAATGTTCTTAAGATGGAAGAAACACAGAAGCTGAAAATATAGCTCATTAAAAAGAAATTGCTCTTCTTCACATCCCTCCTTAAAGCACAAAGTTCTCAAAACCTCATGCAAAAATGACCTCTATTAAATTTCATGAGTTCTACAAAGTTCTACCACGACACAACATATTAAACAGGCTTTAATTTTGCAAGTAGAAAGGGATTTTGCTTCAGAGCTATTAAAAATTTTTTACATACTCAAAATTCAACCATTTTTATATGGCCCAGAATGACATTGTGGTTTTCAGCGCATCAAGCAAGTGGGATATTTTTCATTCTTGGCTATTTATTTTGGAATTTTTTGTCAACTGTGCAAAAAGTCGTTTCTTCACAGAGTTCAGCTTGTGAGTTTCTCAGGAGGGAAGCCACAACTTGCAACATCGTCACGTCAGTTCTGAGCATGGCTAAGCTAACTAAATATCCTAAGTGCCATTAATAGCTACACTTGTAATTAGAAACATAACACACTGCACAATAGAGTTGTGTTTCTTAAGACCGACTACAAAAAAGAGGCACAACTTCAGTCTGCTCCAAACCTTGACCATTTTTGCAGCTCGCCTGGCATCCCTTAACTCCCCTCTAAGCAACCGCAACATCAGCCAACTCGCTCTGCTGTGCCATTGACCTTTACTGCCACCCAAGGCTTCTTGCCAGGGGTGGAATAGTGAAATGGGGCTTCGTAGCCCCCCACCCCCAGAGCTGCCAGGGAGTGGTTGAACAGCCTCCGTAATGTTTCTCTGAAAGGCTGCAGACCTGAACAAGCCAGATGGCATTTCCCCCGGCACAGCTCTCCTGCTGCAGCAGTTCTTCAGAAGGTTAGCAGAGGATGGGTTAGAGCCCGCTTGGTCTCGCTCAAAAACGCGCACGTAAGAAATTCTCCTGTAGTGGATTAGATCAGCATTGTTGGCTAGTCCCTGCTGCCATTCAGGCAATAGCACTGGACTCCCGCAGTTCTCTAGGTGGGAGCTTCCTGCAGGAAAGGGCTACAGACACAGCATCATGTTTTTTTCCTTCTCAGCGGTAGGAGGATCTGAAATCTAACAGACAGAAGCTTTTAAGATCCTTCCTAAAGCCATCAGCTTGGAAACAGGATTCCAATATGCAACGACTAGTGTGCCATATTCGACATGAGCTGTGCAAGAAACTCAAAGCACCCATCTGCCAGCGGTTCTGTGCATGCTGAGAGGACACTACCCTGTCCATCGGAGCTGCTCTAACCTCCTATGAAGTCATTTCAGATCAGCTTTTGCCCACATTCAGCTGGCTGATTTTTCAAGAATCAGCACTTCCCGGGTTATGCCCACATCTGTTGGCATATTTTTCACCACTTTGAAAACTGGGTTAAGGAAACAGAATGCCTACACAGATACCACCAAATTTAAGAGTTGAATAAAACTGTCTCATACTACATGCTGTGACTAGATCTAAACTCACCATCCACCAAGGAGGACATCAGGAAAGCATGAGAAAGAACTTGCAAACCTCTGTACTCAGCAGAGGACAAAGACTTACCAGACATTTGAAGAGATGTGCTCAAGGAAAAGAGAAAAATCAAGAGCAGGCAGACAGCCATGGCTAAATGCCTCGCTCCGTTCTCCCTTCACCTCAAAGAGATGCTGAAGACCGAACCTGTGCCTTGCAAAAAAACTCTTCTGCACTGAACCAGATTGACAAATCCTTCTCGGTTTTTAAGATCTGACAGATAGAGGGAAGTTCTGAGCTGCAAATAAGGAACTGCATCATGTCACATGAGTAATTTTAAAATAATACATTAATGAATAAACTTTGCTTCCTGAGCTTCTCTACTGTGTAAAAGTTTTCTCTTCCATGGAAATACAAGATCCAAGAGGTAACATTTTAGTGAGGATTTTTGGAAACACACCTTACAATCCAGGATCATTATTTTTATGAAGAAGGTGACATGAATGTCTCTTTACCAGAAACAAACGAAAAAGGTAAAAAAGAAGAGAAAGATTTGTCGGTATCAATGAATGATGAAGAAAGCCAGAGTGCAATGCAGAACTATGAAAAATTGGCTGGGACAGCAGACAATCACAGAATTAAAGAATGGTTAAGGTTGAAAGGGACCTTAAAGATCACCTAGTTCCAACCCCCCT
>RSEF01000002.1:22657134-22673311 GCA_003993805.1 Himantopus leucocephalus
ATGATTGGACTAGATGATCTTACAGGTCTTTTCCAATCTCGGACATTCTGTGATTCTGTGATTCTGAGAGGAAAAGCAAGTCAAAAAGATGTGCTCTTTGATTAAGGAGGATACTTACCTAGTCGAAGACATTCTAATGAAGCCTGGGCCCAGTTTCTTGTAGATGAAGATTCAATGTAGTAGCAATGACCTCGAAAAGGGATCCAAGACTTGTGTCCTTCTGATTCAGGGCACTTTCCTGGAAGCTGAGGGGGCTCAGTGGGAGCTTGAACTGTTTAAAAAAAAAAAAAGTGTAAAAAAAGAAAGCACAAAATGTAAAGAAACAGCTTCTTATACATTCTTTTATCATGAACAGATTATTCTAACCAAATGTTGGAAAATTCACTCAGATCTTTAAAAAAATCTAATCTTGGTTGTCTATACTGCTTACTACAACACAATAATGGGAAAAGTCCTAAATCTATGAAGAAAATGTACTGCAACTGTAGTCTCAAAAAATCTAATTTAGCAAAGAATCCAAGCATGTTTTTATCTTTTAACACATTCTTAAATTCAGCTCAACTCTTTACTCACAAACGTATTTTCCCACCTACTGCTTTGCTGAATTAGGCCCATATGAACTTGGACATATGGGTTGTGACCTAACATCATGGAATGCAGAAGGCATTATCAGATGATAGTAACAGGAGTTTCAGGTCAAAAACATAAGAGAAGGTGGCCTGAAGAAGTATCCTTAAACATTTCTATACCACCTGTAGTTTGTTATTCAATTGTAAAAGGAAAACATGGAAAGCTGTTGTAGGTAAACATTCCTACAACATTCTGTGACACCTTATGGCTTAGTCATTCAGCTCTTCCCCCTTCAACACCGCAGCCATGTGACTACTATCTAACAATCATTACCTTTTGATTTTTGAGAGTTTTGGTCTTGAGTGTTTACACAATATCAGAATAAATAGCAGAGTAACATGAGTCTAAGCTTTGCAAAATATATCTAACATTATTAATGTAAAGTGATGCCTATTCACAGTGACACTAGCTCTTTCTTAATATGTGCTGGCCCTCATTTTAAAGCAGCCCCATTCAACCCAAGAAAATTTTAATGACTTCACCTATTTAACTCTTGAAATAAAACCCAGCATCTAAGTATATATCAGCAGACCACCCAGCACAATGAACTCTAAAGAGATAATAATTGTAATTACAAGGGTTAGAATCAAGTTCTTACCATCAGATTTTTTGCAAACAGAGAAGTAACTCTCATTGCAGGATCCTGTCTTCCAGGCTCCAGCAACGTCTAGATAGACACAGCCTATTTTCTGCTTTGGCTCCCCTTCAGCCCATTTAGTATACTTCATTCTCCAGTTATCAATCCATTCATAACGCCCATTGGTCTACAAAACAAATCAACGGGAATGATTAAACTCTAAGCATTAATCATTTCTTTGTCAGTCAAATGTCTGTCTATGCAGCACCTCGTGTTAGAATATTTTTCTTTTAGAAATCAATAACAAACACAAATGGCTCAAACTTTTAAATTTATGTTGTGACAAGCAGCTATTCATTGAGAAATACAGCATTGCAACGCATGCTTTTCAGAAAGGAAATGCAGAGTAAGTAACATTGAATTAATTTTGCACTTCGAACCAAATGGAGTGAATGTGGGACAAGTGTCTGTGCCAAGAAGAAAGGGTGGTGCATTTTAGCATCCAGAAAGTATCAAGATATCAAAGACCTGGGAGAGGAAAGACAAATAAAATTAAATTCGGTAAACCAGTTAGTTATTTGGCTGCCTATCCTCAAAAATGTTGAGAGAGTCACAGCAACAGCACCTTATGCTATTTCTGAATATTAGGTATTGATATTTAGAACAAATGCTTTGCACTGTACGTCTTAAGATACGTGGATTTTATCTCAAATACACCATATATACAAAGAGATATTTCAAGATACTAGCCTAAAATGTCTTGTTTGGAAGTGTACAGAGTGTAATATCACAGAAAAAGCATGAAAAACATGTGTAGTATATACAATTTAATCAGAGTAATGGAAGATGATGGATCCCTACCTGTAAATCTTACAGCACATAAAAGTATTTAGGACCAAGATATAAACTAATACGCTGGAGTAAAGAGAGATAATAAGACTTTTCAGTTCAGTTGTCCATAAAAGAAGCAGCATCATATTCAATTAGTGTAACATTCTTACCACATTACTGTTAAGACCAATCCACATAGGCACTCCATACTTTAACATCTTTAGCCACAGGAATGAATGACTGTAGGGGTCTAAGACACTGGAAAGGTCAAATTGATCACGTTTGCAGTTTTTTCGTGCATCCTCCCAGTTCATTTTGGTATGGATGAACAAATAACTACTGTTACCATAACGGATAATGCTGGATGGAGATGAACTTGTAGAAGGCAGAAACTCAGCATCTGTAAAATAAAGGATGAAAAAAGATTCACATACTTGTTCAAAAGGGGATTATGGTTTCACTGTGGCTGCAAATAGAATTAAACAAAAGCCTTTTTTTCTTGATTTCACATTCCCTGACTTTTGATCAGCATGGGTTAGATACGCTATTCTTTAAGCCAGGATCAGTAGTAAAAATCAATGACAAAGCTGTAGAAAGACAAAGAGCTCCTCAAAGTAACCTCTGACAAGGAGTAAAGGAGAATTCTGTATAATCCTCCAGAATAGTATTACTGAAGTGAATTAGGATTAGATTAGGTCACAATTTCTTTAATACAATATTTTTTCATCAAAAGAAATGCTTTGCAGAGACTGTGTTGTTTTCCAGGGATTTTTTTGCTGGAGAAAAGAAAAAGGCCACAACAGACTGGTCCTTAAAAATCAATCAGGTATTTAAATCCAGATTTTCACTGCTTTTTAATTTCCTTTTTGGAGGTGAATTAGCTCAAGTTCAGTGCGGGTGAGTTACAGTCACACTCCAGACAGTTCATGCTACATGTACAAGTCAGTATTTTCTAGAACATATTTTGAAAGACAATGTGTTCAGAAAATGACAGACAAAATCATGGAACAAATATGTCAAGGGTCATACTAAACACAAAGATGCAAATACAAATTTCAGCACAGGAAGGTAGTAACATGGCAGTTACTGGGAAGGGTCAGCTGAGAGTAGTGACTCTAACTGGACCTCTGACACATATGACCCTTGTGTTCCTGCCTGAAAAACAATTTGTGGATGTATCTTTATTGGAAGTGAAATGATGTTGAAATCCATACACCCAAATAATTCCCTGAACGCCCACAAGGTTTGATTGTGTTTTAACTAAAAAGACAAGTACCTGCATTAATTTGGCATATATATCCTCTGTTGTTATCACAACTCTCATCGGCCCACTTCCCTGCTTCCTTAACAGGACTGTTTCTCATGACAACACAATCAGCCTCGAGGCAAAAAGATATAAAATCAGTTACAAATAGCTAGAAGAAGCAAATACAAAACTTTTGTCCCCTTTTTACATCTTCAGACATAAGCAATGCTGTAGTTTTACTCTTGTATCCTTGTAACATTTAACAGCATAAGTTTTATGATGTGGAGGTTCTGTTCCTCTTGCACTTCAAAAATTTCTTAATGTTGCTCTCTCTTGCACAACATCAGGGTGGATAAGCAGACCAGAGAAATTCCAGTATTCTCCTATCTCCAGGCATACAACATAGATAGAAGGAAAGCCACAGACAATTTAAAGAGAGGTGAAATCAACTATAGTAGAAAAGACTGGTTAACTTTGCTCCAGAAAAAACCTGGATCCTCAATGGGCAATGCAACATTTCTGACATATCAGTCTCTTCAAATTTATTGCAAGCTGTAATTGTACACACAACAAAATCATAACTTCTCCTGCCCAAAGGCAGCCATTGATCTGTCGGTACCACACTTGCAGTGACATTTCAACTTCTCTGACATGGACACGATAGCTAGGACCTATGTTAGCACATACTAAACAGCGACGAATGCAAAAGGCTGCATGTGTACAAATAGTTTTACACAATGAAGCATCCCTATTTATTTTATTCTATTTACTTATTTGGTTCTGCTGTCCAGGAGGAGATGCACAGGAAAACACTTCATTTGTGAGTGAAATGCATTAAGATTTACATCTTTCAAACTGAACAGTTGCATGGTATTTTGTATTAACTATGATAACTTATTTTTTTGCTAAGGTCAAGTAAACTTAGAAATAAACCTGAAATTTATAAAATAGGGACTTTATAAGGTTTCAGAGAAGACTTCATGGAAATCCTACTACTTTGCATAAAAAGAGAAAAATACATATTTTTCCTCCTAGAAATAACATTTTAAACGTGCTTTCTCTTTTGAACTTTGAATTCTTCCAAATTTTCTCCTTCCATGAGAGATAAGAAGCTCAGAGGTGCTACTTTCAAAAACAGAAAAAAAGACATCATACATAAAAATAAGATTTCTACATGAAAAATGGCATTCAAGAGAAATAGAGCTAGTACTGTAATATGCTGTAGTTCCACAGCACAGAACTATCTAAACACATAAGATCAGAGAGAGGAACTGCATGACCTATCAGATCAGTTTGTATGACAGAGAAATAGAGGAAGTGATTTTCTTTTTTTTTTTTCTTCGTAAAAACTGAATGGCTGTCTTTTTATAGAAGCATGTCCTTTCCGCAAATGCGACTGGCAGAATTTGCTGCTATGTAAGACATGGCTGTTTGAGGGAAATGTTTGTAAGTGCCCCTCGCAAGCTGCATGCCAACTGAGAAACCTGCTAAGTTCAGGCACTAATGTGGTCAGAGGACTAGGACGATGTGCTCATTCAGTGTGCTTTTGGGGCATGAGGCAGGAATCCCACTGTCCTCTTTACCAGAGCCTATGAGAGAATGCGGGGGAAACACAGAAGCAGTGTAGCCTTCATGGACACAGAGAACTGAAATCTGAAACCAGTCTTTGTATAAGCACTTCACAGATCCTATCACCAGCTAATACAGCAACTGTCCAAGGGCTCAAAACTATTCACTCTATTTGGATTCATATTTGACATGTAAAAAAGTATGAAAGTAATAAGTCAAGCAATAACAAGTCTCAAATCCCAACAAATGCATAAATGCAATCTAAAAATAAAATTTCAGTGAAAAATTTGTGATTGCTATTTACCTGGCCATCATATGAGTATAAATCCATACGTCCTGATGGGAAGCCTTTGGCCCAGTTTGTAAAGTAAACTCCTGTTCCATCTGTCCAGAGGAACCTCAGTTCATGATTTATATCATTTAATCCAATCCATGTATCAGTAACAAAATCTTTCATATGGAAGGTGAGAAAAGCTAGAGTAAAAAAAGGCAAAGAAGAAGAGAAATACTTTTAGTGAAGGACAGTTGAAATGTCTGGCCTCACTGAGATTGGTGACATTAAATACTTTTTCTGTAATACAGAACACTTCATTGTTTACAACACCAGCAGGTAAGATGAAAAGTAGGTGACTTTTGAATTTAATGAACAGGGAACCAGATATATAACTGTGGCTTTGGGCAAAATACCTCAGCTAAGTATCTAACCTGGTACTGGGATGAATCCCAACAGCATGACAGAAATGCTTTTTATAATGTCTCAAAACATTTTTGAACCCTAGTCCCACAATTGACTTAGAAATATACAGCTGTGTAGAGCACATACATTTTTGATAATCCCACCGGAGTCGTTACCCCTCAATGGCATCAGACAGCACCACTGAGCACCTACCACTTGTGCATCTGCATCTGTAGAAGTGGTGCTGTTACAGAACCACAAGAGTGTTTCCTCTCTCCCTGGAACACCTGGGCAATAGCCTGCACTGGCTTAGCAGGGAGCAGAATGCACAAGCGACCTGCTTAAAATGAGTCTCAGCAGAACTATTCATCACAAGCAAATCAATTTCCACAGCTTTGAACAGTCCAGGAAGGTGCTCGTGTGTCTTAGCTAGCATGGCTAGCTCAAAAATAGAGCAGGCTAGGCCAGCAGGCATTCATCCACAACATATCAAACACTCTGATAACATGAACATATCATGGCGTTTGCCAACTGCTACAGTCATTGTTATGAGCTTACTTTTCTCTGCAAACAATAGATGAATTTCTGTCTGCTCTATCAACCATTCACTTTCCTTTAGTCTTTTAAAACGAATGCAACTTATACTTCTAGGAATTAAACCTGTAGATTTCTTTGCCAAATGTTAGCGTTGCTGTCCTACCAGAAACCGTAACAGGAACTCAAGCCTTTATGCCTACATTGCCAGCAATAACAATAGTTTTATGGTTTATTGCTCATTTCTCTTTTACCTAAAATTCAAGCCCTGTGCATGGACCACCTGAAATCTGTACTGCAGAAATTAAGTTGCATAAGAATTTAACTACGTTTGAAAAGTGAAAGTTTGGTTCTTCATCTCTTCACATGTGGAAAACATAAGTAGCACTAAGTTCATGTCATCTCCCCCAGTCAGGGATGCAGCTCATTAAAATAAGGTCCTCTAGTGAAAAGAATGGTAAATCTATGTGGTGAGTTGTAAGTAGGTGCATGAGTAGTCAAACCTCTGCCCCAAGCTGCCCAGAGAGAGCAAGTTCTGATCCTAAAGGTGTTCTGCTTGAGTTAATAGGAAAGCCATGCAGCGAGTTAATGCCACCTAGTGAAACTACATCATTTGGAATGGAACTTGCTGGGTCCAGCTGGCATCATGTGTGTGCAGAAAAAGCTCTGCTTTGGCTGCCAGGACGATATAGATGTCTGTATATATATCTAAGCCAACATTAAAATTTGGTAGATTTAGGTGAAGACTTCAAAATTGTAAATTTCAAAAAATTATATGTTTTGGAACAAAAATCAGATGTGCAGTCATTATTCAAATCCTGTCCATATTCACACAAATACAACAGCTATCCTGTAAAGATTAAATGTCATTTCATCTAATGCTACAAAACTATAAACAGTACCTTGCACTTGTTCATTAGGGATAGTGGCCAGGTTTCCTCCTAAATTCATGCAAGCTGTTCGTGCAGCATGCCAATTGACACGTTCATCTTCTGTAGATCCAAATATTTTGTAACACTAAAACATGAACAAATTCTCTATATATTATCTTTACTCCAATATCCCTCACAGATTGAAAACCACTGCTTTAAGCAAAGAAGGATGGAGAAAAGGTAGTAAAATAATGCATTTATCTGAAAAAAAACACATTCAGCTTAAAATGAGCTTCTTCTGTTAGTCCTTGTTCTATATAAAATTGAATGCCTCAAGAAAGTGTTTTGCTCAACAAGACACATACTAGATTTGATCTGAAATCTCTAGAAAATAAGTAAAACCTGACTTTTTATAGACAGTCAGCTAACAGTGGTAAGTTATGCATGACTGATATTAGTCTGCCTGTTTATTTATTTCACTGTACAAAGCAAACCACGTTAGTAAAGTTAAAGAAGACAAAATGTACTCAGTACCAAAAAAGGATTACGGTTTGATTAAAAAACATCAAGATCAAAGCATCAATACTTCAGAAACTCTGTCAAAACTATTTAGGAAATGCATCTCAAAAGGTTCAAAGAGATGACTAAAGAATGACTTTCAGCAACTGCAACTGAATATGCTCATCTGCCACTACATTAGAAGCATCAAAAAAGCACCCTTCCTGCAAAACAGTGGATGGGCAACCAAAGAAAAGCATGCAGGCATCAACCAGCTCTCTGAAAAATAGAATAATATTTTACTTTAATAAGGAACAATACTATTAAATAATTCCCTTGTTTTCTATTTAATGTTTTGCCAAACATCCAACATGCACTGTATTTGTTATGGTACCTTATTACGAAAGGAAAGCCAAGTTGGATGACAT
This sequence comes from Himantopus leucocephalus, assembly GCA_003993805.1. NCBI lineage: Eukaryota > Metazoa > Chordata > Aves > Charadriiformes > Recurvirostridae > Himantopus > Himantopus leucocephalus. The sequence continues at coordinate 22,664,996 of RSEF01000002.1, forward strand.
CCTCTTGGGGTTGAAAATGTTGTTGGAGGAACAGTTGAATTAATGGAACTGTTGTGCCTTTCACATATGTAGGGATTTGGATAACCACAGTTTATATCATTCCAAAATCCTGAATGTAAGATAAATGGGGAACTGTATGACACCACATCCAGAGCTGGTTAAATGGAAATCAGTTTCACTCATTCTTACACAAAGTGCTATTAGTTGAAAGATAAGATTAAATCCTCAGAGTCTCTCAGTTTATTATCATTCTGTATCAGCATCTAGGATAAATATGTCACTTCATACACACTGTAATTACAGAATGTTAAAAGCAGTGTAGAACCAGGTACTAGAAATGTCAATTTTATAGTAGCACATTAGGCCAATTTTAATAAAAAATATAAAACAGTTGCATAGCAATCACAACCACAGACCTTTATCAGAGCTTCCCCACACTAGGCTTAAGGCGAACACAATAGCACAAAATTATTAAGTCCTAAATATAATACTACGGTCTACTTCTATAACATGTTGCAAAAGAACAAAAAAAAAGGGGGGAAGGGGTGCCTCAGAAGAAAAAAGACCAGTTGTGACACAAACACACAAATAATGAAATTCAGGAACAAACATACAAGACTCACCTAAATTCTTATACATAACTACACAGTTTTCATCATTATTTGCAAAGTTAGGTTCATGTGGTGCCCAGGCCAAATAATTTACTGGAGTGCCATCCATCCAGCTTAAGAAAAACAATCCAACAAAAAGCTTCTTTAACATACAAATAGAATTGCTTCCATGATACAAAAAAACCAATTTTGCAATATGTTTAATATAGCCACTCATAGTTGAAGGTGTACAAGGTTTTTTGACCAATTTGCCTCTGCTAATTGCACTAAACTTCTTTGCTCAAAGACGTAGGGTATGTGTTGAAGTTGTGTTTACTCTGCATTTAAGCAATACACTGACACTTTAGGACAATACTTGAAATAATTATTCAAGCCAACGTGAAAGCCAGACATCATTTCAGCATGAGAGAGCCCAGATGCTCACCATTTCCCCCAAGTCATACGTTCCTTCTGCCTATTACAGAGATGAGATTTTATTCGTAACACTGGTAAAATGTTTGATATTTCCCCCATGCAGAGGAAAACAGCATGACAAACTACCTACAAGGAAATTCCTGAGACAATGGGCCTTGACATAAGGTAAAACACAAACATTAAAATAGTTGTACATCCATGTAGATTAAACAATAAAGAATAAAATCATAACCAAGAACCAAACCCTTATTAGGAGACATATTCCTATCAGACTACAAGTGGCAGGTTTGCCCTTCAGGCACATACATAAGATACTTCACTTAAAAGCACATTCATGAGAGGCAACTCATTTTCAGAAGGTGATCTGGCCCACCTAACATCCTAATTATCATCTGGAGGGTCCTCATTGTCCTCATTGTCACTGTGGACTATAAGGAGATCCAAGAACTACTAGGCATCTATCCAGGCACTTCAAGACCTAGACTGAACTGAATCCAGGCCTAAATTAACATCACACATAAAAATCAATATGGTGCTGCATACTGACATTCAGAAAAGCTTGCAGAATTGCTTTCTTTATTTTAAAGCAAGCTCGATAGTTTTACTTGACCTACCTTGTCCTTTGGTCAACACTCAGTTGTAAACCAATGAAATACGAATCCTCTTTGCCATTTTTCAAGATCTAGGATGTAAAGATTCAAATTGTATAAATTTCCTCTTTTTATCACAGAAATCTATTATGTTAATAATGAGTAATATACATCTGACTGACAGAGGATGTGAAATGCTATATTGTCTAGCTACAACATTTAAGTAAAGCAGCACACAGTTGACAGTCTGCAGTCAAACTTCACCATTGGCCAAAAGGTTTGGTCACTTTATCCATGCTTCTCAAAGTCTTACTTGAAAGTCCCTGAAATCAGCACCTCTTGCACAGTCTCTGCAGTGGACATCATCTGACAAATTTCTTGAAAGGGACAAGCCTTCCTACAATTTGGATCTAAACTGATATAGACCCTTGTGTCACCTCGCTGCCACTCTTCAGCCAGCTCAGGAAAAGTTCAAACCTGACTTTTAAGCACATTCCTGATTAAAAGAAGTTGGCCTCAAGAGAGTATAAACAGGTAACCAACCCCAGTCACCTAGGAAATATCATGGAATCATAGAATACCAGGTTGGAAGGGACCTCAAAGATCATCTGGTCCAACCTTTATTGGCAAAAGCGTGATCTAGACAAGATGGCCTGGCACCCTGTCCAGCTGAATCTTAAAAGTATCCAATGTTGGGGTATCCACCACTTCCCTGGGGAGATTATTCCATGGCTGATTGTTCTCACTGTGAAAAATTTTCCTCTTGTGTCCAATCAGAATGTGTCCAGGAGTAAGTTGTACCCATTACTCCTCGTCTCTTTCCATGAGTCTCAATCTTCTTTGTAGCCACCTTTTAAATATTGGAACATGGTGATAAGGTCTCCCCTTTAAAAGCTCTTTCTCATGGCATAATCCATGTTCTTCCTGCATAATTATATTCTCCCCACAAGGAGAATGAGGCAAAGGCGTAAACTTGAGGAACAAAAAGAGGCTGCTAGGTAGACTACATCCCAGGTATACAGACAAGATCAAAAGTCAATGTTCTGAGTGTTGCATGTAAGCCAATATCTGTTTTGATCCACTACTTAAGATATCTTATCTGTTGATAAATTTTACTTTCAGTTAACTCACCTGCCTTACAGAATTTTTGCTTTTTTAGCTTCTTGTGAAAATGAAGCCACAGGTCAATTAAAAGTAAGCATTAAGATTTACCTTAGCGCATTACCAGCTGCAGCTAAATATAATGTGGTGTAAGTGCCACACTGAATAGGAAAAGCAGATAATGATCTGTTTAATGCTTACTGTACTTATTTCTACACAAAACACCAAACCAATATTGTCCTCATCTCAGCTATGAAACAATCTAAAAAAGACTTGAGTTTGTTCTTCATATTAATCTGGCTTAATGCTACTGCAATTTTACTTTCATAAAACTTATAGGGAGAATACGAGCATGAAAAGAATTTGTGCCCATGCTCACTTGTTTTGGATAATTTATTGCATAGTATTAATGATTTTTCTTACATATCGCCAGAGGTACTTTCTTTCACTTTCACTCTCAATGACGGCAAGGTCTCCAAAATTCCTTTTGCAGAACTCCCGACCTTTTTCCATAGGAACACTCTCTGTGCTGAAATAATATTGTTTGTCTTCATGTATAATCCATCCATCCTCAGTAGTCTTGTATTCTGTAAAATAAATGGTAAGCTGACTATATTTTCCCTGAGATACAAGACATTCTCATTAATAAAATTTTTAAAATGCTTTTAGACCTACACACACACAAATAGTAATAGCAACAACATTTACCGGGTGCAGGAGATTCTGTTGGTTCAGGCTTTACACTTGCCCCTGTAAGAAAAACATATTTATTATTATTGTACACTTTCTATTGTCAGAGAATAATATTTACTATGATTCATGGGCAAGTTTTTCTATTGACATTGAATTTTATGGTTAGCAATGGGTTTAACACCAAAATCTAGAAGGAACTAAATAGCCTAAATCTCTTATTTTTGGTACACTATTCAATTTTAAATGCATATTCTTGTTCCCTGAGGCTCTAAATATAAGCTATTCCTAATTTGCAAGGTATTATAAAATACCTTGAAATTTACCTGAATTAAGTCACTATTTTTGGTATTCGCATTAACTCTATTAAGACAGTCCTTTATCTCACTCTCCCTCCTTTCCTCAGGTCACTTAAACATGAATTCTGGCTTAAACCAGAGGCAGCAGGAATGCAGGCCAGGTTATCTTCTTCCGTGGTGCCCTTGCTACTACACAGTGAGGTTCTTTCCATTGTTCTCTGGATGAGAAGAACTTCTATCTCGATCCTAAAAATTCCCCTATATAAAATCTCACTGGAAAAGATGCCAGAAATTAACTGGTCCTTTCTGAAAAGAAGACTTCAGGCTAAAGAATTCCCCTATTCATTTTTGCTATGGCATCATGGAGACCATCATCAGCGTTTCAAGAAAACAGTTTCTAATACAGGAGATCTCTGTCTTTATAGGTTTACCAATTTATTTTGTGCCAAAATGTTATATCACAGATACTGGCATTTAACAAAAAATTCTCTGCCTAAGAAATTCTTTTACCAATATAAAGCAGAGGTGGTACTTTATTGTCAATAATCTAATGCAGCATCTTTATTTTGCTCCCCTCCCTCCCATTATAAGAATGTGGTAAAATGTTTAAATAAGGACTTTATAGAATACTCAATCTTAGGTAGATGCACTGCTTGTGGAACTCAAGATTTCCCTAAATTACAAATTTTGTCTTGATGTCTTCAGAAAATAAAGCATCCAAACTCAGATCTCAAGAGAATTTAGCAAGAAATCAACATATGAATTTAAAACCCAGTCAGGGCAAAATATTTTGAAACCAGGCTCCATCTTGCAACTACAGATTCAGTTAGCTAACAAAACAGTACCTGAACCAAGTAAAGGAGGGAGTTTTCACACACAAAAATTCAAGTATGTGAACTGATTTGCAAAGCATTTTCTAAGACCTTGAAACTCAACTCAGAAAAAAGATGCCAAAATAGGATTTGTTGGAGAAGGCATGTAGTTCTCTAAGAGAAATGTCAAAAGTGAATGTGAATATTCAAAGTAACATTTCCTATTTTTCAAGTATCACGTTTCCCATTCTGAAATCATCAATCTCTTTATCTTTAAATGCATTGAAGACATGGAAATCCTTATACCACTTTGATATTTCACATTCCACAGGGAACCATTCTGATAAACAGGTTTTGAAATTTCTTAAAGTTAAGGAAAAAATCAACTGAGAATCTTTTATTGTTATACTAATACACAGGATTAAGCGATACCTTTTCTTATCTGGCAAATCCATCCATATAGATAATCACAGTGTCTGTCATTCCAAAGCATGCTGGAATCGCCACTGATCTCTGCACAAAGTTCAATCCCTTGATAATTATTGGGTTCTCCAAAGCCCCAGTTTTCATACCTCACCTATGACAGAAAAGGTTTTGTGAAGATTCTGTTAAGTAGAAAGAAAATAATTCAGAGAGGGAGAAGACTTCAAACCACAGGCCTAAATTTATTCTTACTGTCAGTTTAAAAACTTAAATAAGAAGAAACCAGAAACTCCCTGTGCAAATGGTGACATTTAAAACTTCTGTTCAGATTGCAACTGGACTGCAGCTTAGATAACAGTTGTTTCCAATCACACTTGGAAGAATACTGACATTTTCTATAGGACCTAAATTCTGTAAAATTCATCTAATAACAATGATGGGGCATGTTACTTGTTGGTATTAAATGAAGTAAATATCCTGTATGAGTAAAACTGTAGGAATTATTGAGACACAACAGAAATGTTGGCATTTTTCTCAGAAAAATATTACTGCTATTCTAATTTTCCTGTATAAATTCCAATTTCAGTTTTCTGTATGGTAAACTTCCATCGTTATATTTTGACCAACCTTGCATGAAATACACCCACATCTCCAAAGCCACTTTTGTTTCTGCAGTTTTATATCTTAGTCTAAAGTACAGTCAAGTCACACTGGCACAAAACAACTGCCATCAGCTTCATGGAATGTAGGCCATTTCGGATACAGATCTAATCACCAAAGAATAGAAATACTAAAGATGGACTATTTTACTCAAAAAATCCTTGCGTTTATAAGAACATCCTTTTAGTCAACATGAATTTAATTTTCTTGTTGATTCAATGCCATTTTTTTATCAAAAATCAGTATGTTTAAGCCAAAAAAATCAAGCCATGAAATTGCTATTCATAAGCTTTCCTAAAGAGAGCATGACACAGTAGAAGGTTATGATTAAGCATAAAAATACACAGAAACACATACACCACACACTCTTGGGAAGCACAGGGAATGCAAAATAACAGCTGTGAAAAATTAAATCACTCACTGGGGATCCATCACTCCAAACAAAGCCATCATCAGGATTCAAGTAATATAAGCCCATCCAGAAATGCTGGTGGTAATAGCCATTGTTCCTAAAAAATAACCCCAAAATAATAAATGTCCCATTTATCAGAAGTTTAAACATAAAACCAAAACTGATAAGGGCATTACAATATTTTTAATAATCTATCATTCACAACAGTCAATAAGCTTCTCTAAAAATAATCCTTAAAGCTGTTAGAAACAATAACAACCAGGGTGGAAATTAATTAACATGCAACCACTTCTAGCTATTACCACTATACATTAACTCAGACAGACTGAAACACTGACCAAGAAAATGTCGAAATCCAATCCAACTCCTGAAAATAAGGTGGCTTAATACTTTTGTATAAAGGTTCAATAACTACTGCTGCTCCATTTATCAACTCTCCATTTTCTCTGTAAAGGCACTTACGGTTTCCGAACACAAAGTTACTTGCTGCAGTTGAATCACATTTGAAAAATAGTACCTTAAACTAATTCTTGTCTGCAAGCAGACACACTTTACTGATTTATCTGAATTTAATGAGTCAATTTGTGGTAATGCAGAGCTGAGACTTCTTCCTTACTATAAATACGTAGCTGGGATTCTGGTACGGTTATAGCATTTTGCAATGCTGCCATGTTTCAGTTAGAGAAGGATATAAAAGTTCATTGAGCCCAGTCTCTTCAGGTCATATTTCAAGTGTTACCTTTTTAAGAGTATTTGATCTCATTCAGAAATCTCACACCTACTTTTCAGAGTTCAGGGACTCACTAACCTTATTTACATACCCTGTGTAGGAAACAATGAATCCGAAGTTGCTTCTGCTTTCTGATTAGTTCATAAAAATGGCAACAAACACATTGACCAGATTTATATCACAACTTGTTACCCTACTTGTATATTTGCTTATGTGAAAACAACTGGCATCTGTGGTAATTTTACAATATCCCCAAATCCACAGTAAATATTTTTACATCAGATGATAAATATTGCCTCAACTAGACATCTTGCCAATCTTATTTTAGCATTAGCTTCTGGGGTGATTGCCACTAGTCATACAGCTCCTGCTATTTCAACTGCTCTGCTTTTTTGCTATGTGTTTGATACTGTTGCAGATCATTAATCCAGACTGGTTTATACTGAAGTAAAAACATACACCGAAAATGAAATATTTCAGAAAGATCAAAAGGTTAATTAAAGTGAATGGATGACCACACTACAGATACTTACGCAATAGAATGCCAGATCACATACTGTTCTTCTTTACCATTAATGGAGGCCAGATCTCCTCCTATAGCTCGACAAAACTCTTGAGAATCAAGCCATGTTTTCTTTTGATCTCCTCTTGAAAAAGGCTGAAGATAGCATTTTGCAATCAGACAAAATAGACCATATAGATCACAAGATCAAGAAACATCAGCTACCCAAAAGCAATTCATTTACAATTCACTTTTTCTGTGGGGATTACAGAAACTTTGAATATAGGGTTTATGAGTGTTCACTTCTGTGAAACACAGGCTTAGTATGAGTGTCTTTAAGCCAACTTAGCAAACTGCATTGCTGACAGGAGTATCTGCTGCAAGAAAACAACTGAGACAAAGGCACTTTTAATCCTAAAAGAATGCGAAATTCAGTCTTAAAAGAATGAGCAATTAAGATCAGAATATCAGGCTTAAAGATCAGACTTTAACGGAATAAAAAAACCCGTGAGCATTTAAATAGAAAGGTCCGAGACCTCTACCTATAATTTGTAATTAAGCTTATGAAAAAGTAAGACATATGTATACCAAATTTTATGGCATGTATGTGCAGCAAATAGAAACTACCTTTATGCAGAAATAAGCAACATACTTACCTTGAAACAGAAGCTAATACGATTGTTTGAATCCCAGCCTTCTGGACAGCGGGGAATAGGAGTTGTTGTAGGAACTGGTGGAAGTGTCACTCCCTCTGCCCACACTTTGCATAGGAACTTTGCCTTTTCTTCACATTTTATTACATCCCATAATCCACCTGAAATTCCAGTCCTCATGGCAACACAGCCTGGCTTTCTTCCTGGTTGTAAACAGGAATGCACAAAAGCAAAAGTTAGGGGGTCATGAGAATTTAGAAAACTTCATATTCTATCCTGATGGAAATTAAGTCTTTGTACAGCGTCAAAAATTTTTCTAATGTTAAAGTGGGTCCAGAGGAGGGCCACACAAATCATCAGAGTGCTGGAACACCCCTCCTGTGAAGAATGGTTGACAGAGTTGGGGTTGTTCAGCCTGG
>RSEF01000002.1:22681534-22710670 GCA_003993805.1 Himantopus leucocephalus
TTTTTTTATCGCCTTTGCGACCCTGTCAGCTTTGCGTGTGGGTCAGCGGTTTGTTTTCCAAGCCAACGAGCCAAACCCGCTCCGGGGGAGCAGGACATCCCCCTCCTTTCTTTCGGGGGTGAACCCGAGTCTCGGAAAAAAAAAAATCCCCCAAAANAAACCCCCCCCAAAAAAAACCCCACAGCCCGCTCTGAACGACCGGGTTTCTCCCGAGAGCCGGGACGACGGCGGCAGCAGCAGCAGAGACCTACTTTTGGGAAACCGGGATTTGGGTTGCCCGTCCCCCCTCACGCCTCCCCCGTGTGCGAGCAGGTCGCTCCAACGACCGCCGGGGAGCGGGACGGGGGGAGGCGGCGGCGGGGAGCGGGGCCGGGGGGCGGCGGGAGGCGCAGCCCGTGCCCGGGTGTGGAAAGGAATGAGCCGGAGGAGACGCGCGGGCTTAAAAAACCCTAACGAGGCGTTTTCTGAGCACCAATAATTGAAAATCGGCCGATTTATTTTTATTTTTTTTCAATTCATTCTTCGGACCGTGGCGGCTATGTCTGCTGTTAACGGGATTCAAGTCTTGCTCGTGGATCAAGAGTATGAGAAAAACCGAACCTTGCTTGCTGGCTGGGTTTACACGAGCTGAAGCGCCTACGTGGAATTAAATAGCCTTTCTGAAAAGGTGCCTGTAGAGCACAACCTGCCTTGAGGGTTTTTATGGCTTCTCCCTCTGCTGGGTAGGAGACCTCTCCGTGCATTTTTTTTGGGGGGGAGCAGCGTGTTGTTCTCTTAGAAGGCGTTATCAGTATATGGTCTGAAAGGCCCCAAATGGATTGAAAACATCAGCCTTACTGCTGTTTTACATATAGAGGCTTTTGTAACATATGGGACTTACTGAGCATTGTGATACAGCATACATGAATTTGCGAAGCATCAGACCTACCACGTGTCTGAAACATGTTGTACGGCAGCTCTCCCTGTACTGTCATGCACTCGGAAATCTCGGGCAAGTATTGAAAAATCTTTGAAAGCCTCCTTGCTGGAGGTTCTGGTGGAAAAGTAGAGCTCGTCCAGGGAAACACCAATGTGAGATTAGTATGGAAGGAGACACAGAAGAGTGAGAAAGTACTTTGGCAATATTATTAGAGGAGAAGAAACAATGGAGATGAAGTCCACGCTCATTTGAAGTCAATGATGAAACACCGGTTAACATTAGAAGGGATTCCAGCCAGGCCCTTCAGCTGTGCTGGGCCCTCCTGTGGAATACGTGCAGGGAGTGAAGAGGAAGTGCTTCATAATTTCTCTTGACATCTGTGGACGCACGTAAAGGTCAGGAACAGCCCAGCCCAGCAACAGGAGGTGGGAAGTCTTTCAGCCATAATTGGCAATGTTCTGCATTGTTACGTTGATGAATTCTCGTATGGGAAACTTGATATATTGCTGCAGTATATGGCAGATATTTATTATTCACTAACTATTTGCAATGGCCTTTATGCTGAACAACTAAAAGATCTGAGTGCTTGCACTGAGGAGATTATAACTAACTCAAATAATCATAATGGAATTCAGAAATGAAGAATTCCTCCATATCCTAGTACTACCACCTTCAAAAGATTCAGGCATTCAAAGCAGGTATGAAAAGTGTTTTTAGAGGTGGAAGAAAAAAATATTTTTCTAAGTCACCTTAATATTTGTGTACATATTTATTTTAGTAGCAGTTAGCAACACCTGGAAGCCCAGGAAAGCATCTAGTGCTAGAAGGAACAAGTCAGACAATGGAGAATGATGCTGCCGCCCCAACAGAATACTGTTATTTCTAAGACCGTCACTGAAAGTTTGGGAATTCGTGGTATTCTTTCGGCCCAAGATAAATAAGTTCAGTCTCAATGTAAGTAAGTACAACTGCCACAAAAGTCTTTAGCTCAAATGCAGATGATTCAAATAGCAAAGAGAGCTGCACATAACTTAAGTGCATATGTGTATCACACAAATAGGCAGAAAAATGACAGTAAGGGGTTGAGTAAGCCTATTCAGCAGGCAGTGGCTGTACAGAGACTGAGCCATGCTCTGAAGTGACAGAACTGTATTGGGCCATTCTTGGAGATTCCCAAAACTGAACTGGACAAGGAGCTGAGCAACCTGATCTAAATCTCAAGTTAGGCCTGCTTTGGGGAGGGGAGTCATACTGGATCACTTCCAGAGGCCCCTTCCAACCAAAATGAGACATCAGAAGAGCTACTCCCAAGGCAAGCCTTTCTTGGGATCCGTGCCTCACCAAATTAGCTCCCTTCCAGATCTGAAAACTGCCCTTTTCTCATTGTTGCTGGCACACACTGGAAATACTGCCACTTCAGAGCCATTTTGAGTGTGGGGGGTGTGTATATGTGTATATATATATATATATGTGGAGTGTGGTGTATATATATACTCTTTCTAGATCAGCACAGGTCTCAATGAGCTTATTCACATAGCCTCCATGTCTCATCTGCAGCGTACTCTTCAACAATTATGTCTGGATCTGGCTTGCTCTTTGGCAATCATCATGCAAACACGTGAATTGTATATTCTGATCTGATATAGTCCAAGGGAAGGATTTTCTTTCCTTTGAGACAAAAGGATTCAGCAAAGTCTCAGGCTATAGTGATTTGTAAGCAAATAGTTACCAGAAGTCCAATCTGCTAAATAACTAATGACAGGATACATGCCCTAGATAGCCATATGTTTTCATCTCTCTCTGTGGGTAGGAAGCCAGCTGCCATTTACATTTGGAACACGAAGGCCTAAATTCCTCTGAAACAGGTCGGACCCTCTCTGCTTCTGGCACATCCCATACTTGCAACTGGTGGCTGTTCCTGGCAAAATACCCTGAAATCCTGAAGTGACGGTGGCCCTTGACTTTGATGGTCAACAGGAAGATGGAAAGTTCAGTCTAAATGAAATCATATCCAGACCTGAAACATAATATGGCTGTTTTGTTTGTGTTGAAGCAAAACAACTAGATTATTATCCATTCTTTCCCATTTACATCCAAGATGTTTTTTGATGTTTCATGTGGGAACCTGTGTCTGTCAGATGGCATTCAGTAGTTTTCTATACAATTCTAGTGTCTGCATGGTCATATATAATAAACATATATTCAAGAACAAAACGTGCATCATTTGTACTACCTATACTATGTTAAGAAGCTATATAAACAAGACATTGAACGGGAGGGGAAAGGAATTGGCAAATTTAATATTTCCTTTTTATGCAAATCATGCAAATCAGATTACTCTGAAATGTTATCCAAAACCTGATTTTGAGGTTTCTGTTTTCTAAAACCAAAATATAATAAAATGTTTTGGGAAGGAGAACAATCATGGCTTTAAAATCTGTCACTGGAGAACCTTTACCTAGTAAAAGTCCCTTGAGAATACCATTAATATAATGTACAATATTCCCTTTAAATTCAACTAATGCAGTCTTCTATCTGTGCTTTACATTTAAAAAACATTAAAAATTCCAACATTCTGCCTTTACTGCAAAGCAAGAATGTAATTGTTCCTTGCGTATGCTTTAATCGCTTTATAAATATATATGGCTATTGGGAATGTGTGTATACTCCCATGATTTCTAACATTTCAAGTTCACTTTATGCTTGACCCACACTATGAAAATAAAGAGACATGTCCATCCCCTTGCATTTCTGGTTGCTTACAGCTACAAATGAGTGTTGTCTGCATAGTTAAAAGCCGCAGTAAATACAGCCCAAAGTTTTCAGATGCTCAGGCCAAGTTAAGAAATTATAGAAACATAGAATGATAGAATGGTTTCGGTTGGAAGGGACCTTAAAGATCATCAAGTTCCAACCCCCCTGCCATCAGCAGGGATACCTCCCACTAGACCAGGTTGCTCAAAGCCTCATCCAGCTTGGCCTTGAACCTTCCAGGGATGGAGCTTCCACAACTTTCCTGGGCAACCAGTTCCAGTGCCTTACCACTAGGTTTCTGCTTTCTGTCATCATAGAGGAGTCTCAAGTGGCGAAGGAGAGAAGATCCATGACTGCAGAACACCCGTTGTGCCTACATAGATCCTGTCACGTGCCTTTTATCAGTTCTTATTTGATTTTTCTGTGGTCTTCTACTGTGGTACATTTCAGAAATACAGCTAGATATTGGATTGTGGGGTGGGGACGGTTTTGTATAAAATAGATAAGAGGTCCTTAGTTATAATGTGTTCACATCTTAAAATTGCCATATTATGTTAGGGGCAACTTGGTGAACGCAGCCGAGACTTACTTTCTTTTAACAAAAGGACTTCTCCTTAGACAAGCCACTAGCTTAGCATACACATGATTTTTTGTCTCAAAACCAGAGACTTTGTAAGTTATATACATTTCACAGAATAGCCTGGAAAGTAAAGATACTCTGCATAGGGACAGGGAGGAATGTAGCCATAAACCGGGACACTTTCTATCCACCCACCAAGAAAAACCGCCTAGTTTAAACAGAATCTAAAGATACCAAAGATTTTTGTATTGAAAGATTTCTTCCATGGGCATCATGAAGCCTTCCAGTATATCAAGACATCAATGTCTGGAAGTTCTGCAGTCGAAGATGCTGATGCCTTCTCCCTAGATAAATTCTCAGTGTTTTTTCTTAAATGCTTGACATCACAACTTGCTTGCGAGATACCAAGCTGCACATGCTTTCTCTCTTGATACAGGCATTACGTTCTTATTCTGTGAACAATGAGGTAGTTTATATGCAACCAAGCGAGGGTTTTTTGATGCTACAATGGGTTACCCGTAATGGAAGACTGTAAACACTGAATGATTTTGGAGAGTTAGCTTTCTAGAAGATTGTATTGTTGTAAAGAGCTAATTAAAGTTAGACAGTCTACTGGTTTTGGCTGGGATGGAGTTAATTTTCCTCATAGAATGTCAGATGGTGCTATGTTGTGGAATTATGACCAAAACAGTGTTGATAACACAGGGATGTTTTAGCTATTGCTGAGCAGTGCTTGCACAGCGTCAAGGCCTTTTCTGCTTCTCACACTACCCCATGAGCGAGTAGGCTGGGGGGCCACAGGAAGTTGGGAGGGGACACAGCCAGGACAGCTGACCCCAACTGACCAAAGGGATATTCCACACTGTATGATGTCATGCTCAGCAAAGAAAGCTGGGCAAAGGAGGAGGAGGAAGGGGACTTATGGCATCTGTCTTCCCAAGGCCCTGCTTTCCTTGGTGTCATGGTTTAACCCCAGCCAGCAACCACGCAGCCGCTCGCTCACTCCCCCTGGTTGGGATGGGGGAGAAAATCAGAAGAGTAAAAGTGAGAAAACTCGTGGGCTGAGATAAAGACAGTTTAATAGGTAAAGCAAAAGCTGCACACGCAAGCAAAGCAAGGAATTCATTCACTGCTTCCAGCCATCTCCAGGAAAGCAGGGCTCCATCATGCCTAGCAGTTAGTTGGACAGACAAACACCATCACTCCAAATGTCCCCTCTTCCTTCTTCTTCCCCCAGCTTTATATACTGAGCATGGTGTCGCATGGCACGGAATATCCCTCTGGTCAGTTGGGGTCAGCAGTCCCAGCTCTGTCCCCTCCCAAATTCATGAGCCCCCCCAGCCTTCTTGCTGGTGGGGCGGTGTGAGGAGCAGAAAAGGCCTTCACTGCTTAGCCACAATCAAAGACCCCAGTGCGCTACCACACCATTCCCATCCCAAATCCAAACCATCACCAGCTGCTACTAAGAATGTTAACTCCATCCCAGCTGAAACCACGACGCTTGGGAAGTAGCTTAACACCTGCTGGGCCATGGGAAGTAGTGAAAGAATTCCTTACTTTGCTTTTTGCTTCACCTTTAAACTGTCTTTATCTCATCCCACAAGTTTTCTCACTTTTACTCTCCTGATTCTCTCCCCCATCCCGCTGCAGGGGAGTGAGTGACAGGCTTCATGGGGCTTAGCTGCCGGCTGGGGTTAAACCACAACAGACACGGACTAAAACATTATTTATGTGGCTCTTTTCAAGAACTTCACTATTCTATAAATTTTAATTAGTATATAGGAGTCAGAGAATTTAGCTTTATTTAAACCAGAATCTCCCAGGGGTCAAAAGGAGGTAAAAGCTAAGAGGAAAATCACAGAAAATGGCCAGAAATCTCGAATTTTCTCTAAGAATTTTTGATGACAGACAAACTAAATGTAACTATGAAATTGAGGAAAAATGATAGCACTGTTGTGTAAGAACTAAAAGAGCAAAGACACAAACCTACAGGTGCTGCCCACCAGTCACCAGAGCTGATTTCAAATGTAACTAAGGCTGGACCAGGCACCCTTCCTCCATACAGGAGCTAGTAGAAAGAAGGATTATGAAATCTTTCAGCACTTTTTCATCTCATCTCTTGCTTTGTAAGGCTTAAGCTCATCCTGTTGACTTCTGCAAGCATGTAGAAATGAGACAGCTAATAGCAACAGTGAACCAAACTGCCTAAGTTCACAGGATCCAGTTCAGCACTGGTTCTACAATACCATTTTCTCAACAAGAAATTTTGACCACTGGTGAGGGGGGAAAAAAAAGTAAAGCACTGCCAAGAAAGTAGATTAATTTTTCTGTAATCACTTTTACCACTTTTACCACAAAAAAAGTCTCCTCCAAAGAGCCAAATGTGTTCAGTCCACCTACACAACTGTTAGTTGCTGTCAGTGGCAAGAAAGGAAGGAGCAATTTGGCCCTCACACCCTTCCATGAACACCTCAGATGTCCATTCCTACCTAACTTGAGCCTGGGCCTGCATTCCTGAACAGGATACGTACCTCGTTGTGCTAAGCAGACCAATAAAATAAATATTATATCTGAATAAACATTTTGTTTTTCTCAAGACAACACCTCAAGTCTTTATTGTGAAGCCCTACATGCTTTTCTTTTAAAAAAACCCCACAACCTTTTTTTAATTACCCTTTTTACCTTTCAGTTGTCCAGCATAAAGCAAATGGGATTAACTTCATTTCCCTATCATCTGCCTACAAGATGTGGCAGGTACCTGTTGTAGAGGAAGAAAATAGCTCACCACTGATTTGGGAGGTAAAATACCTTAGTTCACTCCTGGAACAGAATTGCTCTCAAACATGAAATCCATCCTACAAATCCTCTCCAGCCAGGAGGTGGAAAGGGAACGCCACTGTAGTAAGTGTTGGTTGCTCTTCACAATCTATTGAGCTTTCTCTCACATTCTGTAATAATAAAGCACTCCTAAGTGACAACTGTGGGAATTTTGTTTTAATTACAGTGCTCTGCATGGCCAAGAGCTGTACACAACCAGAGCAGTGGGAGCCACGGCGCTGTTATCTGCACAAGAGACAATTACGAAGCTCTGGACTGCCATTTCTCATTTATCTAGGTGCCCTAAGTCTTGTGATAAAACTACTTCTCAATTAACAAAATGAATACACACGTTGAATCCCCCTCATAACTTCACAAGTACACCAGTGGTCTCTAAGTTTTCTTCATGCATAATAATATCCAACTATGTGGATATTATTGAAGAGTCAAAGGTCAGCAAAATTTGGAACTCAGTCTCAAATAGTTCAAGAACTATCATCCTTTAAGACAGAAATAAATCAGTAAGAGACTATTTAACAACAAACTTCCGAGCAAGTTATGAGATCAATAGGTAACTGTCAGGTAGAGAGTCTGGGTCGGCTTTGTTTGCAGAGGTGGGGTATATTTTGGGGTTTCTTTGTTTGTTTGTTTTAACTTTACTTCAAATAATCTAATTTGGGCCGTACTCCTTAACCACAGATTTGATCCTGTCTCACTGGAATAGGAATACTGTGGCATTCCTGTAAGTATTAAGAGGATACCTGAGAAATCTTTAAATCATTCTTTTGGCAACTGCTCTGTTGGGTAGTGGTTGAGCAACATTGCGATGTTCTTTATTATAAATAAAAGCCTGCGTCCATCATCAGTATGACAGTAAGTCTATGCCATCATGAATATTAATTCATGACGGTTACCGTAGCAAAGTAGCGCACACATGTGACAGAGGAGTTTTATTTGAAAAAAGGAAACAGTTTTCAGTGCAATTTCCCAGAGTCATGAAATGAAACAATAATATGAGTAAAAAAAAAGGCATGTGTTTTTTAAAAAATTGATACTATTCCTAATATTAGTCATGTTATTGTTACAGAAGTTTAAACATATGCGAACCTTAAATTTATGAAGTGTTACACATAGTACAGCGTTTATCCATGGGCAGAATATTGTATTTTTGGAAGGAAATATACCTAATTTGACTAAAGGCACTTAGAATTGTGGTTACATCTATGATTTAATGTTCCAACCTCCTGTCTTATTGAATACACTCCTTCAGCCTCTGCTGTCTGGACTTTTTTTCACCATTTTTGCAGAATTTGATATTTGATATGAATTTGAATTTGATATGAAGTCTTTTTTCATCAGAAAATGAACTCAGTAAAACTGAAACATTATGAAGTATTATGTAAACTAAACAGTCGCTGAGTCCATATTATTGCATTTTCAATATAGTAGGGGAAAAAAAATTTACTTTGCAGAACATTGTTACATTTCATTCTCATTTCAACAACAGGATTTTTCTTGTGGCAATATTTCCTGCAGAACAGAATAAAATTTCCATGCCTCGGTTCTGTCTATGCCAGAACAGCCTGAGCATCCCTCCCAGTGACTTCCCTTTCGGCCAGCACCAGAACTGCGTGATGGCCTTCCGCCCCGCAACAGCTCACCCCCTGTTTTGCTCATAAATGTGCCAGGTTTGTCTCGCCTGAGAATGACCGAGATTGATAATGATGTTTTTATTTGACATTGTTTAGTCACTAAATAATGTCATTTTGATTAGTCCAAAACTGTTTATGCATTCAGACCCAGTTCACCAAGTTTGTTTGAAAAGTGATTGTCATGCTGGATTCACAAGACGGGATGACTCATTAGACCACAGCAGGGTGCGTTAGATCTGGGCACGTGTACGGTGACGGATGCCTCCCACAGTGGATTTCAGATCTCCACAGCACGTGTCCTGTCACTGCAGCATCACCCAGGAACGTCGCCAGTCCTGATGCAAACGCAGTTCTCCGTAAAGCCGGTCCTAAGTACCTAACTCAGTGATCCTGTGTTTCCCTTTATTCCTGCCCTCGCTTCCTTACTCTTGAAATGAGATAACCTACCTCCCTCGACTTACTAGAGAAGCAAATATAGTGGTGTCTATATTGAATATAGTGAAATTTATGAGCCAAAAAGTGGCTGAGACAGTCTCAAAGCTATTCTACCCTCCAGCCTATTTCCACCGAAACAAAAGCTGTGTAACAATTTCGTAGATTGTGGTCTGAAGAGGTATGCATGAAGGAGGGTGACCTGCGAGAAAGGGGTAGAAAGAGGGAGGCTGGTACTACCTGGTGTGTGGGAGTAGCGCTGATGGAGGGAGCAGACCTGTCAGGGGGTGAAGAGGGGCAGGGATGATAGCGAGTGCTGCTGTGAGAAGGCACACACTGAAATAGGAGGCTGGGACCACTGTAAAAGATTCTTTGGAGCTTAATCCTTAAGTGGATCTCAGG
The DNA here is from genome assembly GCA_003993805.1 of Himantopus leucocephalus. Taxonomy (NCBI): domain Eukaryota; kingdom Metazoa; phylum Chordata; class Aves; order Charadriiformes; family Recurvirostridae; genus Himantopus; species Himantopus leucocephalus. The sequence continues at coordinate 22,691,091 of RSEF01000002.1, forward strand.
AGGCTGCTGGAGTTGCTTTTTCCTCTGCTCCAAGAGATAAACACCTTACCACCTTCTCTCAATGCAGTATCTCCTCTGCTAGGTCTTCATGGGAGAAAGATAAAGAGAAGTTGTTTAAACCACCCTCCTCCTCTTACAAAGTTTTGATGACATATGAGGGGTGAGTCTAAGTCTGTAAATCATCATCTCTGGGAAATTCGACAGCCTTGCCTTGAATTTTGAGAGTTTGGCAAGAGCTCCAAAGTTATTAAGCAATGTAGCAACGTGTTAAATGCACAAAGAGCACTACACTACCCCAAAGACCCGGCCATCTGAAAACTGCTCAGTGAAACAGTAGTAAAATGATTAATTGGGGCTAGAAGCGTCCTAACGTAAGCCATCCCTTCAGCTCTTCACTGGGTAGCATTTTCAGCAGAAATGCCCTGGCATGAAAAAGCAGAGAGACTGAATCACCTTTTTCTCTCCTACTGGGAAGCATTATGAGGAGTCAGAAAATCTCACCCTGCCTCAGAGCCAGGCTGTACCTGTTGTATACGTAAGGAAAACAGCCAATTTCACTGTTACTTGTCTAACTTCTTTGCCATTAAAAGAAATATTTTTAAATGTTGAGATTTAAGTGAAATATCTTGTACCACTGTGTAACAGACCCAACAGGCATTTCCTTGAGAATATTTATGAATATTGACTTTGTAAAATCTGAAAGGGAAGTAGTACAGATTCCCGGGAGCTATGCCAAGAGATTTTGAATCCAGGGAAACAGCACTCTCATGATGTGCAAACAGGACTAGAATCCAGAGCTTGCGGAATTTAACCTTGGCTACCGGTTTTCTGCATGTTTGTGGCACGCGGCACAGTCACTGCGTGCCACATTTCACCAGTTTAAGGTGCTGCGTGCTGACGTAGTGTACTGTGTAGGTCAATCAATACTTGTAAGATGATGAGCACTCGTATGCAAGATTGTAATGTTCCTCGTGATGAAACTTGTTTGCAGAGTGAGCAGTAAACTACAGTCATGAAAGCTTTCCTCAGAACAGCAGGGAGCCAAATTCAAACGTGGTTCTGAAAACCACGTAAAAGACCAAAACGCTAGGCAACAGCACCCGGTCTGGGCCCTAGCCAAAAAATGTCCTGCTCTGCAAAACACCTCAGAGTACCATACTGTTTTCTGTGACTACTATTTCCTTTTTTGCACCAGCAGTGGGTATCAGCCCTCACACATGTGGACATCAACAGCACTGTAGGACTGAGGAGCCTCATGCACTCTTCCCTTTCTCTCCTACGAAATAGTGCTGTACCTCCTCCCTGGCCAAACAGCAACGGTCCTGTTAGCAGGAGAGCTTTCATCTCCTGTTTTCATACAGATACAGGTTGTTTACGGGTGACCTGGACTCCAACATTTGTAGGTATTTCCACAGATGGACAAGACACTTCTTATGTGAGTCAAAATAAAAAAAAACCAAACCAAAAGAAAAACCCCAAACCACATATGGGAAAGAACATCCAGTAAAACGTGCCTAGAGGAAAGGCGTAATAATCCCAAACCAGGTAGGGTTTGGAATTCCTTAGTTGCCTTTTCTGGTGCCGTGGCTAGAAGCAAGAGATCGGCCCCAGTTGTGGCTGGGTTATTTTGATGTCTCATTTCAGTGGGAGTTAGGCAGCAAAATTACTTTGAAAATGTGAAACCCAGCTGTTAGTTTAATCCTAATTGTGAAGTCTCAAAACTGATTAAATGGCACTTAAATCTGAAAAATTAAAACGGAAGCAATTACTCTGATAGATTAAGAATAGTTTTGTGATAGAGTAGGTCTTTCCCTTTTTTGGACCCTCTTTTTGTCAAGACCAATGTCTTTTCGCCATCTCCACCATTTCACAGAAGAAACTTCTTAATGTTTCAAAGCACTTCTGTCGTTTCAAGCACTGTGAGAGTCCTTAGATAAAACATACTGATTTTTCATTGACTAGTAGTTGTCTGTGCCATCTGCGTTTGAACCCAAATTAGGTTGCCTCCACTAGCAATCCCAGAAGTTAGGTCTCGTCTGCAGCATTCAGTTGAGTACAAGAGATCCTCGCAGTCCGTTTCTGAAGGTACAACACCAACTGTGCCATTTGTTATTTCAGCCAGCACAGTGTGTGACTGCTCGGGCAGACCCACCATGGCAGCCTGCCGAGCAATCGGGACAGCAACCACATGACAACTTTGTTCTCTCTTATTTCATTTCACGTTGTCATCTTATCTACGCTTTCTGTAGAGCAATGGGTTTGAAATCACCAACAACTTACAATATCTGTATTTTCTGAGAACAGCTTCCTTCTGCAGTATCAAAACATGCCATTTGCTTTTTCTTCCTAAAATAAAAACACTCACTTCAGCTCCGTGCTGCATGGAGGATTTATACGGACTATTCTTCTTAGGAGTGCTGGCAGCTTTTCCTGCCCATTATCTGTGACCAGAAGTGAGCTGATGTATCAGTTTTTACAGGAAACCAAATCAGCAAATGTCACACGGGCAGCGAAGCAGGATATAGTAAACCATGCTCCATGTATACATCCCATGCTTCCTTTACGCTCTTCAAGCTGAGAGCCAAGTGGCAAACAGCAAACTGCAGGGGAGGGGGGGGTGGGGGGGGGAGAAAGCCAAAGTGTTTCATAAATCATAAAACCTGATTTTCCCTAAAAACTAGTAGGGAAAATGTAAGCAGTTGAAGATGAACACTGAAGTGCTCAGGATATTGCGTGCCATAGGAGTTGGAATACTGTCCAAAAAGACTCGCCTACCTATCCTTAATTTTTGTTCATTGTAATAATTCTCCTAGGTGAGGTACTCAACTACTGCACCCACAGCAGGAAACTTCTGTAAGTCTCTTGACATTAGAGAACATGTTGTAATTCTGATTTCGCTCAGAGCCCTGGATTACTTCACGTCCTTTATAACACAAAGAGGTTACTTTTTACACAGACTTAGAATACTGCTTAGTTTACAGACAATTGAGGGTTTCTATGGATGAATCCTCTCTATACGAAGCATGCGTGTCCTTCTAGAAACATAGCTTTGTTACTAAACGTTCATTTATTTGCACAAAGTCTTCTTCCTTCTTTGTCTCTCCTGATTGCATCAACCATCTCAAGTGCTGATTTGCTTTCCTCCTTCATTCTCCCCACCACTCTTAAGTCTTCGAGACCCTACCCCACGTGTCATACCCAATTCAAGTGAAGCCAACGCTTGACAAATTTGGCAGTGAAGTACTAAGAAAAGAGATTTAATCCATTCCATCATGGTCTCTTGCGTGTCATTGCTATTCCAAAGTACACCATTACCCAAAAAGATTGACCACTATATTCCATGTTTTACCATTTACCTTCGACAACGGCCCCTTCTGTTCTTTTCTGCAAGACAAACAAGTATTAAAAATAAATAGTAAAATAGCCCAAAAAGCTGTAGAGAGCTATGGATAACAAGTCTGCTTTAGCTGGGAAATTTAGACAAAATAACTATTTCAGGGTAATTATGACAGGCTAGATCTGCAGTCAAGATCCAATTTCTGACACAACATCCTTTGTGGCACTGGGAATCACAACTAATGAAAGATCAAAGAATCAGTGAAGCCAAGATTACAATCCGTGCAAAGCATATGCTAGAAGTGACATCTTTATCAGTACCTGAACACAGCATCCTCCTATTAAAGAAGCTGAAGACCCTCCCTTCCCAACCTTCTCAAATGAAACGCAGACTCTTGAGGCTGGCAATGCTGATACTGACCTTATGCAGGACTGATTTTTATTTTTAAAATAAAATAACCCAAGTACCTCAGTAGTCAAGTCCCCCCCCCCTTTTTTTTTTTCCAAGGGACAATTTAAAATTTTGTGCTCCCAATGGAAATTGAAAAACCAGTCCATCTTGATATTCTGCTAAACTCAGTGCTCAAGGTGGGCTTTAATATTCCATGAATATGTAAACAATGCTACAGCTGTCCTGTAGGATCCCAGGGCTTAGGAGGGAATCATGAAAGAGAGACTTTTTGGCAGACTTTGTCGCTAAGGAAGATTCCTAAGCCTACAGGATTTGCTGATGTGGAACACGCTGTAGGGCTGCTGATAAAAACCAGTCTGGCAGTAATGAACCAGGAGGTCATATTGCTTCACACGGCAGTGGAACAGTCACAAAATAACGTTGCATGTGTAGGAGGTCAACACTGTTTTTCCTGACTGCTGCCTATATGTGAAAATGTATGGCAACGGTAATAATGACAGTTTTGCTATTAGTAAAGATACAGAAAATTAACTCTGCAGGCATCCACCAGCCAGCATCTACGACCTTCCAGTCCCTCGTTTAGGACGAGCAAGTGTGCAGTACCGCATTCACTCTGGAGCACTCTTTCAAAATACTGATGTGGAGTAATGCCTCTGGTGTCATCCCTTTGCATACCAGTAGCCCAGTATGTAGTAGTACATACCAGTAGTAGTATGGAGGTCCCCGTGAGCACAGGTAGTTGGATCTGGGTTTGTTGGAACACATCCAGGGAATGTGCGGCGCTTATCCTGCTTTTTATCAAAAATACGAACTGAAAATAGTTCCGATCAGAGCTGCTACTTACTTGGTTAAATCTCTGACTCAAATGTCTTCCAGAAAAAAAGGAGGGAGGAGTTCCAAGATCATAAACGGAATATAGTCAGCACCGGCATTATATAGGTAAGACAAGAGGCTGTAAGAGTCTAAATTGACATTATTGTACATAATTCCAATAGGTAATGGGGACATTGACACTGCTGAGACATACTCCGATTCAGCACATGCTCAAACTGTTTAAGCGAGACAATTCTCTTTGAACTTGGAGGAGGGGGAACTGCAAAGTACCCATTAGTGTTCTGAAGTGTGTTAAAAGTCAAACTCAGTAAAGAAAACAGCCAGAAACAAATCGAGTGACCATAAGCTGCAACGCTGGTCTCCTCCTGGCAGACCACAGGAGGATTTTGCAGCAAATCTTCAGTAGCGAAATGCGATTTCCAAATACCGAGGAGAGCTGTGCATCACACAACTGCCTGCAGCCTGGAAGACTTGCTTCAAATTGAGACCAGTAAAGTTGCGGTTTGTCAGGATAAAAATGAAAGGAAAAATGCAAACATAGGAAGGAGTAGGAGGTAAGGCAGAAAATAAGAGAAAAATGTCAAGATTGCCGCGTTTTTAGTTATTGATTTATTTGAAAAGGAGCCAATACAAATGGGAGAGGGAAAAGACTCACTTTTTCCACCAAATACTAAAATAAAGAAAAAAAGAGGGGAAAAAAAAAAAGGTTGGTGAAAGAGGCTTGTTAAATAGAGTATTTTAAAGACCAGGATGGGCACTCCCAACATGATTACAAATGTCCTGCACTTGGAGCCATTGTTGACTCCATATCTTATGAATGTGATTCTTTTTTAGCTGGGAGGTGCCTTTATGTAAACCCTATTTTAAAAAAAAAAATAAATCATTAAAATTACCCAAAATAAAATAGAAAAATATGAGGAGGGAACAGATTAATAACACAAATACCATGATAAAAATACAGAAACATACTGGATTATGCTTAAGTGGAAACTCTTACGAGGTCTATTACAAATTCCACTTCTTAATAGGGTTGGCTAATTAGGCAGACAGACATTTCCGTCAGAATATTGTGTTCAGCACAGTACGACACTTAAAAAAACAACGACTTCCAAAGGAAAGCATTTACTTTTAAACACTTAAATCTATTCTATTTGCTCTACCTAAATGGTACAATTAAAATAATTAGAATAGCCTCCTCCTGAGTAAAGCACGAGAAAGAAATGAAGAGCTGATCATGAGATTTTGGTTGTTATCTTTAGAACGGTTCCATAACAGAGTATTTTTCTAGCAGTTTATGTTCAAAGATGAGGCCAGGACATGTCAAATAGAATAGTCCCAGCAGCACTGACTGACTGACTGATTCTTGGAGAAGCTTAGAGTCTTCATCTACCTGTGTGGGAAAAGTGGCAGCCATTCAGTAATGCCTAAAAAGTTATCATTTCTAACTACTTGGAATTTGTGTGCTTACATTAATTCACTGTAGAATAAAGAAAATACTTTATTTTCAAAGCAATCTATGGTGTTCTGGAAGTACACCCATATTTGTCACAGATTTAGAAACTTTTCTTTTTTTTTTTTTCAGGAAGTTGCAGAAAAAACCTGTGCTCTTGAAGGACATGCTTTCACTTCGGAACATACAAATTTACACCTGAAAAATTGAGACATAAATTTGATAAATGCAGTGTTGGAATATATTACTCTTACACTATTAACAGTCAACTTTCTCCTACATTCCCTCCGTCCCTCCATCCATCATATGAAGTCCTTGGCCAAAAACTAGAGTTCAAAGAACACGAAAGGAGGTTGTAGAGAGGTGGCGGTCGACCTCTTCTTGCTAGTAACAAGCGATAGGAAGAGAGGAAATGGCCTCAGTTATGCCAGGGTAGGTTTAGAATGGATATTAGGAAAAATTTCTTCACAGAAAGGGTTCTTAAGCATTGGAACAGGCTGTCCAGGGAAGTGGTGGAGTCGCCATCCCTGGAGGTATTTAAAAGATGGATAGATGTGGTGGTTAGAGACATGGTTTAGTGGTGGTTTTGGCAGTGTTACGCTGGTGGTTGGACTTGCCTGATCTTAAAGGTCCCTTCTGACCTAGACGATTCTATGATTCTAAAGAATGTACAAAGTCTCTAGCAGAGACAAACAAGACTGCAAGAGCTGTTAAGTGCATGGTCCAGTTGGCATGAAAGCTGCAATAATCCCTGGAACTGTATAAGCATAATCAAATTTTTTAAAAGTGACAATGTGTGGTGAACCACTCATAAAAGTTTGTGATGGACTTGCCACACACACTAAAGTGATTGCCTTTCTGAATCCTGTAATGGACAAAAATAGCAAATAGGATGTAACTATCAGCTTGTGTCGTTAAGCCATTTGGAACTAAACTTTGGTCCCCAAGAACAGAAGTGCTTTTTTCCCTGGGTCGAAATCTGGCCAGTTGTGAATTTCTGATGAAAAATCTGACCATTGAGAAACTGTACCACTGATGAACAAAAAAAATAAAGCGAATCAGAAAATGATGATCCGAAGGCAATGGATCCTTAATGGCAAGGTTCTACGAGAAGAACACACTGTAGGCCAAAGCCACGTTACAGAGACTTGAAAAATACAAAGCAGAATTCCAGCAGTTGTGTGACTGATGCAGCGATGAGGGGAAGAGATGGTACTTCAGAGATTAAAGAGCAGGACTGTCTGCATTTCACAAAACAACTTAAAGGCTCCACGAGACACCTGTATTATTGTGGAAGGACAATCTGCAGAGTGGGTATGTCCAAATATAAAAATATATACATGTATATATAAAATTAATTAAATTTATTATTTACTAACCATTAGTATTTGTGGGCATGCATACTATAAGGATCAAGTATGAGAAAATGGATGAAAGAAGGAGATAACCATTAGGACACGCATATAGTAAATGGAAGGGATTGAACATAAATATATATATAATACACATATATACACAGGAGAGCTGGGATTTGGATTCTTTGCATTGCTGCTGCTGAACTACATGATCCGGCTGAATGCTGCTCGGCTCAGTGCTGTTTACAGGTGTGCAATTAATTGCTCGCTACCTCCTATCTGTCCTGAATAAAGCAACCCGAGCAACAAATCTGGTGTCAATTTGAGCCTCATGGAGAGACGAATTCAAGGGAGTCTAATTCTTGGAAGAGGCAAAATTAGGGACTGGTTTGAGCAACTAACTGCCGCCTGAAGTGATCAGTGGGACTCTGAAACCTTGTAAGGAACAGCCAACATTTACAGGAAGCCTTGATTATCCATAAGATAAGAAGTGCTCAAGAGCAGAAAGCATGTCTGTTTTGAGAGAGAACAAGCTTACTGAGATAAATTACTAAATTAAAATTATCTACTTGACAGTTAAAGTGAGCAGGAGAAGTTTTAAAAATTACTAATGCTGAATCCTACTTCAGTGTCGTTACCCACACAATCAGATAATATAAATCACAATTCCACGGAAGCTGCAAGAAATTTGTTACGGAGTGAGATTGTGGACTCTGTTAAAGCAAAACATTCTTCACTCCTTGTTTTTCCTCACCGCATCAGGAGGAAAACGAGCCCTCTGGCCAAACACACCCCTAATGAATCTTTCAGACACCACCTATGGTTTCTCTGAAAAACACCTATTTGAATGTTTCAAGAGCACATTTCCGTGAGGTGGTTGGTACTGAGCCTGTCTTCTTACACGGTTCCAGCAAACCATGACTTCCCTGTCCTCGGCTGAGCTGAGGCTTCCATTTGTTCTTATGTAAAACACCGTATTTTTATGTAATCATCACACTACGTATATTCCTCAGGCGACGTTTTTTTGCTGCAGGGTTTGCCTAAATGAACTCTGCCACAATTCCTCACCATCAGCTACACGAGTATGTCACCAGGGGAACGAGGAAAAAGACTAATTTGGGAAAAATTTCACAAGTCTAAAAGACAGCAAAACCAAGGGATCTAAATGTTCACACTCCTTTGCGAAGCACAGTAATTTGGGACAGTCTGACACAGCGTTTGCAAAAGTAAACGTCTGCATAATCCACACATACCTGAGGGTGCAGCAGTCAACAGGGGTGAGCCATCACAACCGGCTAGAAATAGATACCAGTGTGATTTCAGTAGCAGTCAGGGCAGATTTGTTTGCTTATTATTAAATCATGCTTAGAAAACAGCTACAGAATATACTGTATAAAATTAAGTGGCCCTGGCACGGATACATTGAAGGGTTCCATCTCTTGATACATGTGCTTCCTATAGCCCAAAAGAGGTAAATAGAGACACTGACCAGTCAAATAATTATGAGTTTCTACTAACAAAGAGTGTCACACTGGTGATGGGCTTTACCAACCACACAACACATTCCTGCTGGATTCAGCACCAAGAGGGTCCAAAGTACAACTACTAATGTAGTGGATATGACCAATATGGAACCATAGAATCATAGAACGGTTTAGGTTGGAGGGGACCTTAAAGATCATCTAGTTCCAACCCCCCTGCCATGGGCAGGGACACCTCCCACTAGACCAGGTTGCTCAAAGCCCCATCCAGCCTGGCCTTGAACACCTCCAGGGATGGGGCCTCCACAAGGAACAGAGGCATAAACACCAACTGCATTAATTTTAGGAAGAAAAGGCACTCCAAACTCATGCTTAATACAGTTAAGCAAAGTCAAAGCAAAGCATATAGTGCTACTATCACTAGTGGTTATTTCCTTCCATTTTATATCAACTTAAGAGATTGTACTCTTAAAGATGTTCTCAGTCTGCAACTGGTAATATATATTTACCTTTTTTCCCTCCCCGTATGATTTTCTGTATTATTGCATGTTGCCCATGTATACTCCCAACATTGATGTGAATTTTCAAAAGTGCAAATCAGCCTTAATCAGTGAAAATTTCTCCACAAGTTCTTTCACAATGGCTTAGTTCTCATTTCTCGCTTAAAACACAGATCACCATCACTATCAACCAAAACAGCCTTGACTTAAAATAATCCAGAAAACGTAAATTTACAACTATTGTAAGAGATAGAAGTTTTTATCCTGCAACAGAGTAGCATAAGATTTTGGAAAACAGCTACAGTAGTAAGAGAATGCATTAAAGTGCCCAGCTTCGTAACGCAATATAAAGTGACTGCTACGAAGAGAGATCACATATGAACCAGTTCATGGAACGTTTAACTCGAGATAGTTGGTTTGACCCCCTCTAAACACAGCCCAATGCTTATTTTACCTGTTGCCCACATTCATGGCAGCAGATTTAAATACTACAGAACAGACTCTCAAACTGTGTTTTCATCATAGGCATCTCAACTGAAACACACTTTCTGTCCAAAACAGAGAGGCAGTAAAGCAAACTCCATATTCCCCCTCCCTGATCCAAAGCAAAGACATTACACAATGTCTTTGCTTTCTACACAATCTGTAGGACTTTTAATTCTGTCAACTGAATCTATATTCTCTTGAAACACAGAAATTATCATACTGAATTAACCCACAGTCCGCATAATCACTTATCCTAAGGTGTTTAGCTCACGTTTTTAGGAAGTGACCCTAACAACATGGTGACCTCAGATACTTACATTGATTTAAGCAAGAAACCTATAAAGTTTAACACTGTTTTAAGAACACAGCATACATCTGTCAAGACTATAGTTTCAATTGTGACAGTATTTTGAGCAGTGATGTAGATTCAGGAACCAGGCTTCAGCCTGATCTTCAACTCATTTCACATAGATCAAACCACCGAGTCTTAACGTGACTTTGTGTTACTGTCATCAGAAACGGAATTAACTGTCAAATAACTGTGTAAATTAACTTTCAAGCTGCCAGCAGTATTTGCTTGTTGAGCTGTAAGACAATATATACATTATAGTTGTTTTCATTTGTTCTTTATCACCCCTTTAAAATAATCATGCTGTATTTCTTACAAAAAAAAAAAAAAAGGACATCCAGCATACTTTGAAGTGAGCTGTACAATGTATTACTTCGATTTTAGCTGAAGGAAGTTAATGACAGATGAAAAACTTCAAAAGTAAAACCAGTATAATCTATGTGTAAGCATCATCCAAAAAAAATCCACAAAAAAAAACCCCAGAACAACAAAACCCCCACCTCTCGCCTGCCTGAAATTAGAAAATTTGAGCTAAGTATTTCCAACAGACCTCGCCTATTGCATCGCCAAGTCCTTCCAGCAAAGGAAGTCCTTTTCTGGTTATTCTTTCGTAAGATTTATGAATTGACTTTACAACGTAATGAACTAAATACTCCAACTTTAATATTTTGCATTCATACCAAAAACAATTAACAGTTTTTACAAATAGTGTTATTTACTAAAACAATTCTTGTACAACAGTGCAGTATATCTAAATATATACATATGCCAACATCAAAGGGAGCATCAAAACAAAGAAAACCAAAGATGCACTTTGCTACTGTGTACACTTTATTAAAACCAAAGCAGACTGCAGCAGGCTTCTTTTCTTTTTCATGACAAAGACAAAAATTATTTGGATTTCCAGAAGCACATGCAGGATAGAAGAACAAAAAAATCCTACCACCTTTTTGCCAAGGTAGCAGCACGAAAAGTGAACTTTAGATCTGCCATTTTACATCATAGCAAATGGAATGTTTTTAAACACAAACACCCTAATTTCAGAAACGAGGCTTCAAAAACGTACATCATGTTTTTTACATCTTGAAGCCAAAAGTTCAAAAGGCAAGGCCTTCCCATGTTTTACTGCCGTGGTGGATAGTATATGCGTGAAGGTTAACATTCTTCATTCATTGCAGCTGAAAATGAAAAAGGAGTATCTGTAGTGTGGAGTTGGTCAGCTTTACGAAGATTGAATAACAGAGTAAAAAATGATTCTGCCTGCTGTTCGCAACGGAGGTTTTTCATAGCAATAGTGGGCTTCGTAACTTTTACTTTACCTTTTTCTTGAAGAAAAAAAAAAAAAAATCTCCTCCCAATTTTTACCTGGAAAAATTACGCTTCCTTGTTCCACAACAGATACATGCAGCTTCTCCCGAGAAAGCTGCAGTCATGTAATTCAAAGTGCCATTGTAGCTGCTGCAATTAGAGATGTTCTTTTTCGTTCCGTCTGTGAAACCCAGCAGACAAGGAATAAGGTAAGACCTTTCTATATAAAGACTGCACAGATATCTTTGAAATATGAGTGAAAAATAAGGTAAGTGATATGAGAGACAATACTAAAAAAATTGGAGAATGAGGTATTAAGCAGTTCTCCAGTGTAAATCTGATGTTCCTGCCATCTAGATGAAATCAGAGAACTGTAATAGCAGCCTAGATTTGATCACCAAAATACGTACATGTATTAAATGCAAATTTATCTCCTTTGTTACATCTAAGCATCTGCAATCTGGCAGAATTCTCTGAAGTTCTGGTTACTCAAATTCATTTCAGTTCTCCTCCCCTCAAAATTCATGAATAGTAACTGTACCATGAGGGCACTATGCTGCTCCACAGCTATTGAGAAGCATGCAGTAATTCTTGTATTTTGTTCCTTTTTACTGTTGTTTTACAGCTGTCTATATATACTTTGGCCGGTGACATAAACACGCATCTGCATGGGTACCAGTTACTAAACAGAGATGAGTAAATATGTTGCAACTGTTTCTGCAGCTGCGCACTCCGGAATATACTGCCATGACATCAATGTAGCAAACTTTAGCGCGCTGTCTCAGTATTTTTCCTGGGATGCTTTACAGTAAATCTTGACATCTTTGTTATGCCCACATAAATTGAGATGATACACATGGGTAAACAAGCTTTGTTTATAGACGTGAAATGCACAGAAGGCACTTTCCAGCATTTGCTCCAGTTCATGATAAACAAGCCACTAAAATACCCCTTCTGGAGTTCATTAACATTTTTGTATTCCTTAATGAAAGGGTTAAATAGCAAAGGTTTATACAAAATATTATGAAAACATTTTAGCCTTTCGTTGACAATTTACACGTAAAGAAACAAGACATTCAAAAATTAGGTCTTCTATTGGAACACGAATAACATATCAATTCCAGGGATTCTTAACTTTCAAACAGATTAACTTCCTGACACTTTATTTGTTTGCTAAAAAGCTTTTCCATACAGTAGCTGTACATGTACTTCCCCCTCTCACCCATATTCAGTGTTCAATACCATAGTAAGACAGAACACACGTGAACTTGGTCAAAACAACGCGTAAACGAGGAATCTCAGAATAAATCACAGCAGAGAAGCCCCAGCAATGGCATCTCCAGGTTCATGATACTAAATCAGCTGAGAGGAGGTGAATTGAAATACAATTTCTAAATTATCAGTTAAAGCGGAAATGAGAGGATAAGTGAAGAAATTAGTGCAATGTCAGCATCTAGCAAGGTAGGAGGAGGCATCACTTTTGAGTATGTAGCATACAGGACACAACCAAGTGAGAACATGAAACAATCTTTTCTGATAAATGAGAAAAATCAACATGAAGCAATACAGCTCCAAATTCAATTTAATCTGAAAATTGCACCTGAAATGAAAAACGTAGGATGCAACAGAAACACTAAGACTCTGATCCTAAAATTCTAGTGATCTACTGCACCAATTGTGGACAATGAAAACTGATTCTAAGTCAACTAAAGTTCACAATGTATTACAGGACATACCTTAGAGCAGTGACTCTAATAAAGGCATGAAGGAAAATAGAAAGTGTCCATCTTTTTTTCAAAACTTTTATTATACTGAATTTATAGTGGCATTGCATTTTAGAAAGTGTTTTTTGGTCACAATGAAGACAAATTAAAGATGATTTTAATTTTCTTAAAGATGGATAAATGCCCAAAATAAGGAAGTTGGAAGGCAGAAAAACTTAAGATATACGTAAGTTTTCAGTGTTCAAAGGAGAAACCAGGAACAAGCATTTCTGTGTTTTAAGGAAAGACGACTTCAAAAATTTTAAAAACAAAGACAAATTAGTAACAAAAAGTATTTTTGTTGAGTCTTTTCCGTACAGAAGTTCCATAGGCCCTTATTAGGGAACATGTGACACAACATGTGAAAACCTGAGAATACAAATAGTCAATGTCAGCTGGACTATTATTTTGATGCTTCAAGTTCATCCTTGAATCAGGGCCTAAGCACTATGGAGTAGAAAGTTATTTTTACTTTTGTGTAGAAATTATACACTTCTATACACACTGTTTCTCTGGTTTTGGAATAAGGTACCTAAAGCATACAGACAACACTATCTAAATGATACTACATGCCCTTTCTAAAGAAAATCACCTCTTCAATCTATTAAAAATGATCTATGACAGTATCTTGGATTATTTTTTTTTAGTATTTCCTTTCAAATTCCACAGACTTTTGTGATGACACCAAGTACTGAAGTAATGACAGTTTTTGAGGGTGCTTAAGAATTCCGGAGAAAAAAAACAACATGAAAATACTAGTATCAAGACAGCCAGCTAGCTAGAACATCCCCAACTGGAACACGTCAGTTATGGGTACATTTTGTAACCACCCCAGTTAGCAGTTATGCAAAGTAGTCATCTGAAAGCATTAATAAGCAAAATACCAGTGTCTATTAAAACAAAGGCATGTTAGCTAACTGTGAGCAGATGCAAAAGTGTATGGGATAACTGAGGTCAGCTTATAGTATAATGTACAATTGCAACACTTAGTTTCTGAAGCATCACACTAAAATATAGTACACAAAAGCAAACAATTTCTGACATGCACACTAACAAGACTGAAAACACAGATCTGATGTTGAAGCCATCTAGTATTGCTCTAATTGGAATTAGAGTCGCTGGAAAAGATAAGAGGAAACCAGGATGCATTAACAGATTGAACACAAATGCAAAGTAACAACAGCCTTTGTACAAGAAACTCTGATCAGGCATATCTAAAATGCTGCCTTCCATCACCATGTTCCTTTTGCAGCACCTCAGCTGTAGAAAGAAAATACCATGCCTTAAAGAGCCACCTGGCTAAGTTACTGAGAAATGCAAGGGTTTAAAAAAGACTTATGTATGTTGCTGCAGAAGAGAATTCAAAGTAACCTGAAAGTGAATGAAAATAAGATGCCTCATAAACTAGTCATACTATAGAAGGGCTAACAAACTCAAATGGTACAAATGGAAACTGAAACAGATGTTTAAGGCAGAAGTGTTTGTGTAAGAACAGTAAACAGAACAAATTGCTAAGCAAGGCCACAAGAGATAAAATAAAGCCCTGAAGGTTCGTTCAGCAAAGTGATTTAAATGTCCATAATTCTTCATGGTCTAATTAAGAAGACTTGAATAAAGTAGTGTTATTCATGTTGTGTGTTCCAGTTTAAAACTCCATGATTTCTCCTCCAACTCAGTTCCTCTGTCTTTGGTGTAATCTCTACCGACACACATAGAATACAGTTCTGGTTCTCACTGTAAAAAACAACTTGGAAAAAATAACTTACATGCTGTCATGATAAAATGCAAGATTCTGATCTTTTGCATGGTCCCATGATATGTTTAGCAGCCTCTGAATAGTAGTTTTAAGTTATTAATTATATCTGAAGCAGAATCATAATTTGCTGTTATCCCCCCAAATCACGTAACTAGTTAACTAGTTTACTTTGGTAGATAAGCCATCTAATAGTCATGATACACTTGGGTTCAGTTCAAGAAGCAATGAAACCTAGACTCAGATAAGTTTGTAAATTCATATATAGACCTTAGCTTGTAAGTGTAACCATGATGCGCAGAATTACTGCTTTTCCTGCATTGGAAAAAGACATCACATCTGTCATAAAACTAGACAAAACTATGAAACATGGTTGTCAGTTCATGATTAAAATAAAATAGTAAAGTAAATTATTTTTAAACATTGTGTTAAATATATTCACATGATCACCATAGCTATACGAAATGGCCACTATTGCAATCACACACTATATGTACATAACACATATGCCACAACAGTTTGCAAGTGTTGAGTTTTCACAGACTAGCCAATTTTACCAGACATAAATAACCTTGTACCAATTTTAGGCATTTTAAAAGGAATTAAATGTCCTAAATATATCCGTTCCTCTGCAAAATTAAAAAAAAAATCCTAAAAAGTCAGTGCAAATTGAACTTGTTCACCAAGATAGATTCTTATTAAGCTGAGGATAAACAAAGTTTAAGAGATTAAAGGAAGAAACTCATAGAATTGCCAACTGCCTTTAGCAGAGGTTAAAGAAGATTAGGAATCAGAAGTCCTGGATCCTATAGCAGAGCCTTCTGCGAGTAGCTATGCTGTGGTTGTTGAGGTGGCGGAGGCTGTGGCTGTTGTGGAGGTGCTTGTTGACTGCCTGCTGTCTGTGGCAGAGGTGTAGATGCTAAGTTATAGTTTGGCACCTGGGACATATTAGTTCCAGCATTCTGATAAGCAGCAACATCAACAGTAGCAGGTGGTGGACTATACACTGAAGCCTGGTTAGAGTAAGTGTTTCCAGCAACAGAGCCAACCATTGCCCTGAAAAAAGAAAAAAAATTAAGTTGAATTAACAAACAAGTTATCAACAGAACAGCAACACTTTATTGCTTCTTCAGCTGTTCTATATAAACACACAAAAATCTCCTAACTCTGGACATCTTGCATATTTAAAACTATAGCCAATGAATATTCCAATTGAAACTCAAACAGACTCCTCAGATTTAAACACACCTAACACACCTCCCACCTAACATTTAAAACTAGACTATGAATGTATACTTTGTTTTATTTTAATGTGCAACATGGAAACCAATCCATCTTCCATCCTGCTCATGAAAAAAAACCAAACCCCAGCCAACTGTTTTAAATAGCAAAACAAGTCAGGTGAAGTATGCGGAAACTCATTTTATCAATGTATGTCTTAGCGCTCCAAATAAGTAACTCTGGGGGACAGAGACCAACAAATACTTTAATAACTCAAGATGGATATCTCTCCCAACTTTATAAAATAAAATTACTTTATACACAGAGTTAAAAAACATTTCCTAAGGTCAATTCAAAACTTTTTCACAATATAGGTAGCTTAGCCAAAGCTAAGCATGTTTGGGCAGCTACCCAAAACAGAAAGCCACTTGTAGCTCCTTTATATGGGGAAGCTGTATAAGCTTTAAGTAAGTGTTCATAGTTGATTCGCTTCTTTTCCAAAATGAGCAGAATTCTCCCCATGCTTCCACAATAAGATATTTTTTAAAAAGTACAACACAATATACACTATCTCAGAAGTTATGCAAAGCCAGCCACAGCAGCAGATAATAGACATATAATGATGAAGTTATCTAAAAAAAAATAAAAAAATTATCAGTCATGTCTATGTAAATTTCTCTAATTTTTCTTTTATATAAAAGAAACATATATTAAAAAATGTATTTCTTATATGTAAAATTAAAAACCAGAGAAAAATATAAAAACAACAGAAAAGTTTGAAGTTTGTCAGGAATTTTTACCAAATACATGACACCAATAAAAAGCACACTGGAAATAATCGCATTGAAGTATCTTTCAGTTGTGTCTAAAATTATACTTCTGTAAGAAAAAAAAAATCTCCTTTAAATATTATCTGTAGTCCTTTATGTTTAAATTGATTTAAACCTGAATAGGAAAATACTTAAAATTACGTTGTGTAAGACGTCTGTGCAGGCTGACCAGGCAGTACTGAGCTGGCAGATGGAGTAACTGTGCCTTGGCTGAGAGAAGAGAGTTGTTCAGGAGGAAGGCTGTAGCCTTGAATATGGCCCATCTGTGCGCTCCCTGCCACCAAATATGCATTACTTTGAGGTTGCCCCGGGTAAACCTAGGAAGTTAAATAAAGGAATATTAAAAATAAAATACAAGAAAATTTGGTATTTAATATCTGACTTTAGAACTTAAAGACAGTCTCTCAAACCTTTTATTACACATGTTTTACCAGAAAGCAACTGATTGTCTTCTATTAAGCGTTGCAGTAAGAAAAAAAATACCAGGTTTTCAAAGGACACTATTTACACTTCTTACCCCAGGCTCCAGTACCAAAAAGGTCAAATAGTTTGCTGGAAAACTTGTATTCCAAATTTTATTTTAATGACTATCACTCATGCTAATTAAGAGCTTCTACTTTTGAATGAAAACACTGAAGGATGTAAATAACGTAGCAAATAGCAGTCCAAAGCAGAATACTTCTTGATGCCCAGATAACTTTCACTAAGTAAAACAGTTAAAATGGAAAGCCAATAATGTATTATTTTTGTGTCATTCGTTAACCTATCACTTCACACAACTGTTGAGACTGCCATTATAAAATTGTTTGAGCAAGGCAGAAGGGAAAAAGAGGTCTTAAGAAAATTTCAACTGAAAATAAGGTAATGTTTTACAACTAACTAGAGGAAAAGCTTACTAGTATATGTGTCGACTGTATTCTAAACCAAGACTAAATTTCTAAACTCTACGCTTTTGTTCAATCATGAATTATTTGGCTTAACACAAATTACCAGAAGAAATCATCAGGTCTCATGCACAAGTTCATTTAAGTTTACAATATACAGCCCTCCTATCTTAAGATCCATTAATCTCAGATAACATATTCATAGAAGGCTTATCAATATCACAAAAGAATTTTAGAAGGCTGCAAAGGCATGAGGTCTCCTAACTTTTCAGAAATCTCCTAACTTTTCAGAACTTAGTCTGGCTCATCTTCACCCCAAAATCCAGTTTTTCCCTTTAAAAATCCCCAGACACATGCCCATTTATAAAACATTAAAATTATTTAATAGGGTCACGGCATGACTGCTTATCACATATGAACAGAAGACAACGTTCCTCTTAATGACACTGCAAAAACATACATCCTCTTCTTAAAAGACACTGAAAGAAAGTACATGTATTTAGGAAGCTAAAACAACTAAATCAACAAAATCTGCTTCAATGTTTATATAATCATAGAATCACAGAATGGTTAGAGTTGGAAGGGACCTTAAAGATCATCTAGTTCCAACCCCCCTGCCGTGGGCAGGGACACCTCCCACTAGACCAGGTTGCTCAAAGCCCCATCCAGCCTGGTCTTGAACACTTCCAGGGATGGGATATCCACAACTTCCCTGGGCAACCTGTTCCAGTGTCTTACCACCCTCACAGTAAAGAATTTCTTCTTAATATCTAATCTAAATCTACCTTCTTTCTGTTTAAAACCATTACCCCTCATCCTATCGCTACACTCCCTGATAAAGGGTCCCTCTCCACTTTTCTGTAGGCCCCCTTCAGATACTTGAAGGCTGCTATAAGGTCTCCCTGGAGCCTTCTCTTCCCCAGGCTGAAGAACCCCAACTCTCAGCCTGTCATAGGAGAGGTGCTCCAGCCCCCGATCATCTTTGTGGCCCTCCTCTGCATAGGTATTGATACTGTGTAGGTATTAATAAATTGGCTTGAATTTTTTTTTTTTTACTCACTCAAAAAGCAAGTAAATTATTGGAAAAACAGTTGGAAAGGTTACATATTCCTATAAGCAGGAAAAGAATACAGAAAGTGTGCTACGTGACTATTGGATTAAAAAATTAAATGTTTAAAAGACCTTTTAAAAATACTATAGTCTATGAATAAGCTAAAAGACCTACTCAGAGATAACAGTCAACTACGCAGAAATGCTACCATGAAAGAAGTAAAATTTTTAACTTCAGTAATTTAAATGCTAAATGCCTTCTACTGATATTTCAGAAAAAAAAAATTAAAAGAGATTGATTTTAGCATGGGGAGGGCATAATCTTAAACAGGAATTGTACTCCTTTGGTTCTTTAGCTTCTTTGACCAACTATGCAAAACTCTGGCAGCTTTAATTTTATGTGCAACTCAAAGCACAGGATGGGCTTTTTCCTTGATTAAAATGAATCGAACAGAAAAGAACTAAAAGCGTTAGAACATGAAAAAGGAAAATAGCTTGTAGGTGAAAACAAACAGGTTTGGGGTTTTTTTTTTGGTTTGTTTGTTTTGTTTTGGTTTGGTTTTTTTTT
>RSEF01000002.1:22710770-22777829 GCA_003993805.1 Himantopus leucocephalus
TTTTTTTTACATACTGTGTTGAAAGAAAACACTGTTCTTTCATTTGATATTATCTCTGAGGGAGCAAGATAATTTTAACCTAGCATTAAGGTAACAAAGATCATAAAAAAAGGTTTCCAACTCAGGGGGCAAGGGAGGAGGCAACAGGAGGGCAGAAATAGGAAATAAATTATTACTTGCAGTCAACGTGCTCCACAACACTTTATATATCAGTATAAATTTATCTTAGTAATGTAGAGAAGTATACTGTAAAAAAAGTATTTGAGCAAGTTTTGTAAAAAAGTTAGCTCATGTGAAAAACTGTTTATCACTAATAATTTATAAGCAATCAACCATAGCTCAGTATGTACTTGATCATGTCAATAGCTATTGAAGGTTACATACATACCTGAGAGCCAGAAACACCAGATGACTGCATATAATACTGTTGGTTTTGTAGTTTTGCATACATGGAATACATTGGGTCTTCATTCATCAATTTGTTATACAGAGAAAGAGCCTCCATTGCTTTAACATTGAGCTCTGAAAGTTCTGAATGTTTCCTAGAAAATATATTTTACAGCTTATTCTCCAATTTAGATAACTTCAGTAAGAACAGACAATACAGGGAAACTTTCATGAGGTGTGATAAGCAATATACTCTTACTGCCTGTGTAGTGATGCCTGACATGCGCAATAATGTCAAACGGTACAATACTATAAAATATTATGTGACTAGGGAAAAAACCCTTCAGACCTCCTCCCAGACGAGAAGCTACTAATAAATACACTTATTTTCTGTGCCAGTATCCACAGATGTGATTAAGATATCATTAAGTAACAACAGTGGTCTTTCTTAATCTTAATTTGAGTCAAAACGCATGTACTTTTTTACCTGTCTATATCTTCCAACTTTTCATCTATGAGAGGTCCCATTTGGTGGCACATTGCTAGAATAGAAGGATATTAAAATCTATCAGAGTAATGAAGATTTCCATACTACAAGTCAGAAAGTAATTTTTAAAAAAATTATCACATAGAAATGCGTAGATGCTAGTCCAAAATTTTTATAAATCATTACTATAATCTGTATGCCAAAACAATTATAGTAACAGAGGCAGGGTCATGAACAATTTAATAGTGAAATCCAGCAGAAGTTTTCAGAAGTGGTACAGTTTAAAAAGTACATTTTAAAAAGAAAATAAAAATACAGTGAAACAAAACACTCTGAACATCCAGGGAGTGTAAAACTGAAAATATTTTGCATAAAAAAGTTCAGGTAAATCTGACAGGTGATCTCTTCTTCAGGGAAGAATATTTGCCACTGCAACCTAAATCATGTGCTCAACAACATTACTACAAAACAATGAAGGGGAAAACAGGTTGCAATGATTCAAATCATCTATCTGCACATCAAAGACACTAATAGCACATTGCTAGCTCACTGGAATCCTAATTGGGGTAAGGGGGCTTTTTCAAACCACTAATGTGCAAAAACCAACAGAAAAAACTTACCAGAAGCAGAACAGAAAAACATGAAAATAAACAAAAATGCACCTCCCACCAACTTTCAGCACAAGGCCATGGGGTTCACGTAACTGCCAAGCAAACCACAGTTAACTAACAGACTGAGTTTGTCAAATGCAAAATAAACAAACAAGGAAGCTGAGAGGGGATACTACAGTCTAACACTACTCCAGAATGCAAAATGTGCCCACTTATCCAAGCAATGAACTATTAACTAATCAAGAGATGTGTTTAATCCCAAGAGCCACTCAACGTTCAAACTGAGAGATGAGAAAAAAAAGTTTCAGGCATCAAAGATGACCTAAATGCATTATAAGCAGCTCTGGAACACTGTCTTCACTCCCGGTTTTCCCAAATTAGAGATGCAGAAAGTCCTGAAAGCCTCTGGGCCATGATGGGTGAAAGGGCATAAGTGATGTGTTCCTTGAAAGCAACCCCAGGTGAAAGAGGACTGGTATGAAAGGCACCCGTCTGCTTCTTTGAACCTAGGATCAGTAACACATTGGCAGAAATGCTGGTAAAAGATGTAAAAAAGTTCTGCCTATTTTTATGTATAACACAAAGTATAATAAAAGGCATGACAGGGATTGCTTAGATGTCTGTATGCTAACATGATGACTGCACTGCTGCCAGCCACAAACCCTGGGCTCCTGACAGCGCTGGGATGAGGTCTCCAATTTAAAGACATTTGTGACTGGACATGGGGATGGCAGAAGAAAATGAAGTGGTTTTTTCATCACATGGTGATCAGCACCTGCCACCACTGGTAGGAACCCAAGATCCAACAGACATCTATAACAAAATTCCCAGAAACTATGCCAAAACCAGTAGCTACCCAAGGCCTATCTGAGTGTAGAGCAAGTACAGTCTTGAATAGGGCATTGTAGAACTATACACAGCCATGTTTTTGGCAAACGCTTTTGTAGGTAGCTGGGGAGCAAACATCTGACTACACTACAGCTTTCAGATTCTAGGAGCAGTCCCACAGTTTAATATAAAATTCAGCATTGATCTCACAATACATTTTGAAAGGAGATCCTAGTGTAAGCCGTACCTGGAGGCTGGTTGACAAGCATACCTTTAATTTCTTTGCCTCTGTCCTGGACCAGATATAGCAATCCACTTCTTAGACAACAGCCTCTATAACTATATTTGGTACTTGAAAGAATAAAAGCATTCATGTTTCTTTTTACCCCCCTTTAGCTTTAGCGGAACTAGAATACATGCAGACACATCACTGATGTGCAGTTCCTAAAACAGGATTCATTTACAGGTATGATGAACCAGATGGGTGTGGAAAGATGGGGAGATATCCAAAAGCTTACAAGCTTATGCACTTTTTCCTGATTAACTTCTGGAATCTGCATTTTCTTAACAAAATCTGTTCCTATATGAATTGTCAGTTTAAGCCAATGTTCTGTCTCATAACGGGCAAGTTTCTTTACTTCCTTCTCCAAATTCCCCTTCCAAAATTTTTGCTGCATCTGTCAACCTAGGTAGAATGGTCTATAATGCCTATTTGAAGAGGTAGTCTGAATAATTTGAGTCTAAAGGACTAGTCCAATTTGTAGAACTCTATAAGGTATTTGGTAATATTAAAGTCCTATAGAAATATGCACATGAGTGAAAAACATGTTGGGACACCCACAGGCCTATTGTAAGCCTCAGTAGTATTTCTGCATCCCCTCATGGCATCTTCCTTACATTCCTTTTGCAACTCATGCTGTCCTACTCTATGGAGGGAAAAAAATGGACGAATAAGATTGAATTAAGTATTTTTGGGTCTTGAAAAGGAAAAGAATATGGAATATAGTTTCCTTGAGAGAGGTGTGGGCTTCTTCTAAGTTAAAATTTTGCACTTCGGTCTCTTAAATGTGGGAAACAGGAAGTGAGAAGATAACTATGGCTCAGGCACTTTTCTCAGGCATGCTTGTGGTGCGCAGTAGTGTGTGAAGTAGTTTTAGCTTAGTTTCAATTTGTTTTGATGTAGGTAATTACTAGAGATGAAAACAACAACAAAAAAAAACCCATGAGATTTTCTTACCCTCAAGATGAAGCAATTCCGGGAGGTCTGGCTGGTCATCAGATGGATCCGCACTTTGTAACATCTGCAAGAGTTGATCCATTTTATCCTAGAACACAAATTGTGTAATTAGGGCATATGTGGTTGCAGGGGGTGGGGGGGAAATTAACACCTTCAGGATAGTAAATTAAAGCAGTTATTTACAACAGTCATTTGGATCTCTTGGGACTTGGAAATCATCTAGACTAACTTCTAAGAAAATACAAATCATACATGGTACTTTACAGGAATGAAGATGCTTGAACAAGGATAAGCCAAATGATAAAAATAATTAGCAGTAACAAGTGGAATGTGCAGAATATCCCTTTATTCCTAAAAGTCCTTCTAAACTGTATTTTATGAGCAGTTTGTATTTTTCCGTTCTAGTTATTACATATGCAATACTACCACCTAGTGGGATTAGTGCAAATGTTTTGACAGAATACATTGAGAGAGTAGTTTAAAAAGAAATGTGTACTTTAAATTTACTGAAAAACTATCCTGCATTTTGTAAGTGTATGAGGCCTATCAGCACATGAGCAATGTCATTACTAGTTTAAGATGATGTTTGATGGGGTTACATCGTTGACTTCCAAATAAGACATCCTTGATTAACCAGTTTAAGTGCAACTCATTTATAAAAATACAAAAGGGTGGAAAATTAACAGGCTCTTTGAAAAGTATCCCTGGGAGCGAACTATATTGCTTAACCAATGTAAAAGATCAAAAATCACTTTTTAGCTGAGTGCTATCACATAAATAGCCTTTAACAGGCCAGAGTTTTATAAGTTGTAACTACGTGGAAACTAAAACCATGTTTTTCCTCCTTAACCCGCCAAAAAGCAGGAAGAAGCCAAACAAACTACTTCCTTAAAAATCACACTATGGTCATTTTAAAAACAAAACAAGACACTAAAACATAAACTAACATGGAATAACAGAAGACAAAAGCTGGAAGGCACCTCACGGCAGGCCTGATATAAGCTATTTTGGCAGATTACAAACTAACCTATATCTCTTGGGAGGAAAAGTACTTGAGGCAGGAGTTAAATAGGACTTTAGGAAGGCAGTAATTGATTTTTCATTTCAAAAAACGACAGAATCCTAGTTGAGAAAAAAATGGAAGGTAATGAGAGGGAAAGAGAAAAATTCTGAAGAGAACAGTTCTAAGTTCCCCCTGGGAAAGAAAGAAAAGGGAAAAAAAAATGAAAAAGGAAAAAAAAAAGCCAGGGAAAAACACCATGGGCTGAGAGTTCCTGGGAATCTTGCAGAATCACTGTGGTGAGACTGTGCGAATGTCACTAAATATGACTTACATAGCAACAAAATGCTCACAGTTCTCAGAAAAGGAAAGAGATCTTTCAGACTGGGGAAAGACAGTGGTGGTTATACTGGAAATAAATCTAAGCCAGCATTCAAGATGGGTATCTCTGAGGTATCCAGAAGTACTTAAAGCAAAACTTGAAAGCAAATGCTCACTCCAACCAAGCTTCTAGTTTGGAGGTGAACAGCCCTAAATGGAATCTAGTATCCAAATTCAGTTTCAAAAATTCCTGAGAACTTCAAGACACATGAACAAATTAGAATACTGCAGATTTTTTTTTTTTTTTAATTAAATCAACTTCACTTTCCCATTCTCTTTTGATTATGTTCTCCTGATTTTTCAAATTGTTTTTGAGGTACAGGATGAAAAGTTTAAACATCACATATTTAAATGTACCACCGTTGAAAATCAGTACTTGTGTCACACTTACTTCATCAATATAAACTGGTTCAGGCTCAGGTTCTATTGTCTCTACTTGAACTTCATCACTGAACTGCACTGTTTTCTTCTCAGCTTTCACTGCAAGATAAACAAAACAATGACATAAATGGTATACATCTAGCACGTTGCCTAAATTCTTTGCATTTCAAACATCTACTGTGAAACTTTAAAAAATTAGTATTTTGTTGACTTCTGAATGCCAACACCATCTCCACAGACTTAAACAATTTTCATAAACAAATCTGTAAATTGCATTAGAAAGACATCAGTTCACACACGGTCAATAGAAACGTCCTAGCAAGTAAATGTCTTTATTGTAGTCTCCCTGCATGTAACATACTTATTAATAAGTCATCAGAAAAACAGACTGAGAGAGAGAGTGTGATTGGAAGAAATAAGGCTAATGAGTCAGGTTTAAGAGAAAACTGGTAAAATCTTTTATGACAAACTGGAGCCTTCTTTTCTCCAGAGCAAAGTATAGAATCAAATGTTCTCAAATTTTGCTATTTCTTCTCTGTCAAATAACACCTGCAAAAGCATCTCACTCCTCTGTAGTGGAGACCGCAACAAAAAAAGCTGCCAAATACTACTCTTACCATACTACTCTTATCAGTTAGACATAGAACATAGAACAGATGACTCCTACAGCATGCAATTCTGCTGACCGGCTCATTTCTTTGGCACACTCATATTGCGATCACAGGAGATTCATCTTGCAAATCCATCAGATTTACAGAAATCAGTTCTAGCATCTTAAAACCTCGTCAAATATTTACTATTTTTAACAAATATTTAGAGCAGGTTAGACTGATATAAATAGATAGAAGAAGAAAACCAGTATGCAGAAAAAAAATCCTTCCATTATGCACGCATACATACCTACACTATGTAGGTTTCTTGAATTGTCTGAACAGCGGTAACCTGTCTCTGACTCCCATCTGGCCTGGGGCCTTCAGTTTTTCCTTGATCAGAAATGTACCATTGCAACCAGGCAAAAAGGCAACTTGGAAAAAACCTGCTGTTGCTTACATTTATCTAGGTGTCAACAGAGTTGTTAAATGAGTCTCAAGGAAGCTACTGACAAAGTGAGCAGTAGACACAGCATCAAGTTTTTCAGCACATGCCAGTTTAGGCAACCTTGGTCTGACATATAAAGATATGACTGTTGTTTCTGAGAGCACAGCAAGGGCTCCTCAGTTTTACTTCAACTATCAGATTAACTTGGAACTGAACTCTATCATAAGGGAAAGGAAATCGGAAAAGTACATCACTACTGAAATATCCCTCAGGCCACAGCAAGACTTAACATATATACATAAATGTAGTGTTACTTACTCATTTCTGGCTCAGCAGAAAGATCAGCTGTTACAAAATTAGATGGAAACAATCCTATACCCTGATGAGTTTCACCTTTCCACCAATTTGGATCACTAAAGATAAAAAAAATAATTAAAAACCCCATACATTAAAAACCTCATACTCACATAGAATTTTCCTAAGAATTGCACTGTACAAGGCATTTATATTACTTGTACATATATAGAATTTGTATACCTGAAGAAATCTTTATGTAAGACTCTTTATGCAATTAAATTTTTATGTAAAAAATCTAGGAGATAACTAAATGAAGTATTTAATATGTAAATATATTTTATTGCAATTGTATTCCAATGTATGCTTCTACATAGAAGATACAATTATTCTCAATTGATTTTTACAGTCTAATATACTTCTAGTAGGCATTCTATATAAATTACCTGTCGTCAAGGATAGTTATAAGTTCTCCAGCTTTAAAAGTTAATTCATTGTCTTCAGCAGCCTCAAAATCATAGATTGCACGAACTTTTCGGCCCTCATGTTTGTGATTTGTTAAAAGGCTTGAGGTGCTCGGATACAAACTGGAAAGCGTTGTTTGCTGTTGCCTTTGTTCTTTTAGTGACAGTTCAATAGCTACAAAAGAAGAGTTAGTCACATGAAAATTCCCTATGAAAATGGGTTGAATGATAGGAAAGTTTAACGCTGTGAAAACTTTTAGTATAATTCCATTCCTGTTGCATCATAATAACTGTCTGCCTTTCACTTAGAAATAACAGTAAAAACCAAAAAGATGTTTTACAACTAGAGAGCACAATCCTGCCTATAGATTTACTGAGGTTTTCAACACAGACGGATGAATAAATAGCACTTAAGCACAAACAGGATAACTCAGTGAAGTGATCCATTTTTTATTACTACATTATTGTTATTATCTTGAGCTGATGTAAAGTATTTCTATTCCTACTAGCATATACATGATGTTCAACTTTTCCAGATCACTTGAAACATTAAAAAGATACAGCTATTCAGGTACACATTCTTTCTCTGTCAGATTAAGAGTCTTTCGCCTGAATTCACAAAATCAGAGAATCGCACAGATTGGTTGCGGTTGGAAGACACCTCTGGAGGTCATCTTCTCCAATCTCCTGCTCAAGCAGGGTCACCTAGAGCTGGCTGCCCAGGACTATGTCCAAACAGCTTTTGAATATCTCCAAGGATGGACACTCCACAACCTCTCTAGGCAACCTGTGCCAGTGCGCAGTCACCCTCACAGTAAATAAGTGCCTCCTTAATTCATAATTAAGAAAAAGATTTTTGCTTAGACAAGCAGAATTCTGTCCATTCCTGTTCCCTCCCTATCATTCCCAGAATAATTTTACACTTGACTGAGCAGAAAGGTTTCACTCATATTAAACTCTTCCTTTCACGAGTTTGTGAAAAAAATGATCGTGTTTAAGAAGAGACAGAGCGGGACACAAAAAACAAGAGAACAAACATTAGAGAACCCATGCAGAATCTGAACCTTGGAGACACAAATACCTTGAAATTCCTTGAGTTGATCCTTTGGCGGATCAACTGTTGAAGAAACAATTAGTAACATATTAAGATGGGCTAATGACAATTTAAATAAATCAACGTTACATTAGATAACAGCTAAAATAAAAAAAAAAAATTCTACCAAATATGAGAAACTGCAAACACCCACCAGCTACTAGCTCAAGAACTTCACTCATATGGTGTTACACCTTTAAGCCCAAAGCCATGCCACACACAACGGCTAACATTTGATGTCTTTTCCTTGCTGAAGTTTGACCTCAAAAAACAGTACCTAGACCATAAAGATCAAACCATTCTAAGAATAACTCTTCACATGTTTCTGGTATAGGATCATTAAATGACCTTTAAATATGCCTTAGTACAACAGTAAATCAAAAGAAACCATCCTAGTTTTGTTTATTGGGACTGCAGTGAGATATTTAACAGCCACTTATGCTTACAGCAATCAAAGCCTTAAAGCATACTACAGAAACAGTATTCAAAGGAATAAAAGTTTAAAGTAGTATACCCAAAATACTTGGCATGCAACTTATACTATAATCCTTATTTTCTCCCTCCATCAAATGTTTAAATTGCAAATGCATGTGCTTCACATGCCCCAGGAAGAGGGAAAATCCAAGTGCAGAGCTTGTATCAAACAGGTCCATAGTAGAGCATATCCTTAACATGAGATTTTGCAGATTTTTTACTGTGCTGTTTCAATTTGGCAAGGAAAAAAAAAAGTGAAAATCAGTAGTTTTTCATATTTTTACCCACAGAATAGTTTTAATCTCTAACCCTCCAGGAAGGGTACAAAAAAAAAAAAAGAAATAGAAATCATAACCACAATCCATAAATGTACTATTCTCATAGAGGAAGGAAGCAAAATTTTTTTTTCCTGCTTTATTTGATATTTACCAGATATATTCATCAGGTCAGCAAGTAAATGCACTCACCTTTAGCTAAATCCTCCTCTTCCTTTTTGTTGGCTACTGTACCAGGATCTTTGGCAACTAGAGCTGGACTTGCTTTTGCCTGTTCAGCAGCCTAGACAAAAGTGAAAGATGTAAAAATTAATTCAGCAAAAACTGACAATGCATCAAGTTCACCATTTTGATTTGTATTCATTTGCAATACAAAAATCTAAAGTAAACCAGAGCATTTTCACCCCTCAAAGGAATATTTTAAGACAAGAGAGATTTCATTTTGTTTGCAAAACACATTATAGAATTCAAGACTACAAACTGTAAAACACAGAACTGAGGATAAATGGAGTTTGTGATACCCTTTTAGAACAACCACAAAATTTAATATACCTGTGAACCAATAGCTGGGAAAGTAACTCCTTGCTCCTTAAGATTTTTTATCATAGCAGATATTAAACTAAGCTGTGGGTCATTCTTGAATTCATCAGTCCATTCCACCATAAGGGCTTTCAGCTTTTCACAAACTTTTGGATGACCCTGCAAGAACAGTAGAAACTAGTTAAACAATGTAGGAATCTGTTCTTAATTCCTTAACTTCAAATAATTTCATGTTGCTGTCAATATAAACTATATAGACATTCTATTCTGAAGTCACTAAGGGATATTAAACATATCACTAAGGGATATCTTTATTAGAAAGGGAGAATACTACATCAGCATTGTGTTTGTACTAGTACAGTAAGTACTAGGCCCAAAAGAAGTAAAACAAGGTTAGATAGAAGCCCTGTATTATCTCCATTTCACCACATCTGTATTTAGTGTTTCACTGCTGTTATTTAACATAAAAATGAATTTGCATAGTTATAAATTAACACACTACACCCCGCCTCCACCAGGCAGAACACATAAGTAACTGTAGAGTGAAGCGTCATTCAGGGAGTTCTTTCTCACAGCCACAGCCTTCCCAGTAATCTTGTATCCTTTCCCCCACCACCAGATTTCCAGTCTTCCAAAAGCAGATTCCATTCCACTTTCAGATTACTCCAATTCTGTGTCTGATTGCACTTTTCTATGAATTGTATAAATCAATTAAATACATTACCTTATTCAACACATTGCTTACTTCACTGGCAAAATCTCTTGAACAGACTTCTAAATGAAAGATTTTACCACAGTTTGACACACACGCTCCTAGAAGCTAAAGAAAGAAAGATTGGAACTCAGGGAAGATTTTTTGCAATGTGACTTTTCAGGAAGGAAAGGCACTATATTAAAAAGAACCTACTGTTAATGCTTGCATAGCAACATGAGGATCTTTATGATTCACTCTCTTCATAATAGAACGGAGACAGTCCTTAGGCCTAAAAAAAACAAGACACATTTAAAAAAATGTAATGGAATGAACATTTCCTATTGCACACAGGACAGCATGACAACACTAACAGACAGCAAGCTCTCCCAAACATCGTCAGTAAATTATTTAGGAGCTTGTAAGTGCAATATTAAAAAAAATAAATTAACACCATTAACAGTTGCAGCCATTTCTATCTGTAGGATTGCTAGCTTTCTTAGTCATCAAAACCTCTCAGTAAATTATGTCACCTTGCGTAGTTAGAATTACTGTAAATAGTCCAGAAATGCAAAAAATCCCTTTCAATTAGAGAACTGTAATTCTCTGTAGTCCATGCACCTATCCTCTGTATTTCACATACATATGTAAGAACATTTACTTCCATACTGGTTAGCAACACCATTTTGCTACTTTTTTTTTTTTTTTAAATTACCACCACTACGTTCCTCAGAGTCTCTTTTAATCTACAGAATAACATTTATAAAGAAGATACGCAATCAACACACAAGCGCTAAAAAAATTTTTAGACATTCTACAATTAAATACAGAATTCAACTCTTACCTATGTTGTGGTAGATACAAATAACATGAAGGAAATTTAAGGAAGAATTTGAATGAGAGTTTCAGACACAGTTGACCATATTAAAATCTGTGTGAATTTCTGTTACTTTGTTCTGTCTTTAAAGGCGGTGGAAGGCTGAGTGAGGCTGGGGTAGGAACTATCATAGGTGTACAAGCATTACCTGTTGAATAGCCCTGAAAAGGTTATCCTGAAAGAGGGTAAGTAGGGAAAGAGGAAAACAGAGGGCAAATTTAAACTAAGATTTTATGCATTTCTGGAGTAGGTATAGTAATATTTTTTTTTAAGCAAAAATTATTTTTCTATTGAACTGATATCCAAGAACTAACATGAAACTTAGGTATGTTACACCACTGCTTGGCTATACTATATTTGGCAGTGTCTACATTTTACAGAAATGTCCACCTCATATTTACTAGTACTAATTATAGAAAATGCTGTCACACAGCAAGACTATATATCACTCAGTGTATACCTTCATATAACCAATTATTACAAATGAAGGCTATAAGGCAAGGACCGCCTTTTATCTATTGATTATCCAAGACTTCTAAGTTCACTTTAATTGACAAGGAATACATGCTAAAATTTTCACAAATAACTCCTTTTTTTAACCATTAATTTATGAGTAGGACTACCAATGTGGTATAAGAGCAAGCACAAAAAAGTGTATGTCCATTAATTGTTAAGCCAGGATTTATAAAGGTAGGGTGAAGGATCAAGAGCTTAGCAATTCAGGAACAGGACCGCTAGCTTAACATTTTTTTATTAAGAGATCCAAAGTCTTATTAAAAACTAATAAAGTAACAAGAAAGCCTCAAAGCCAAATGATCTTCCGCATGTGTGAAGTACAATTTTGAAAAGGTAAAAAACACAACAAGAAACCCCTCAGTAATTCATAAAAACACCTTAAAAATAATCAATCTATTTGCTCATGCATTTAACAGAAACAATCAATATTTGAGTGTTAATGTTTTAACATGCTCAAATGTTTTAAAAAAACATCTTTTGATTACATCTACACCAAAAAAAAGAAAAAGGCTTACCAATGTTTAGTCACACAGACTAATTGCTATTCTAGACAGAACTTGTATTCCTTATTTTTACTTCAAATTAATTCATCATAAAATTAATTTGGAAATTATTGGAAGCACTATGCAGAAATCAGAGGGAAGGCATGCACGCTGCGAGAATAAAATTCTATCTATTTATAAGGCATCTCTCAAGACCATGCTATAGAAGTACTGGGCCACACTTCTGCTCCAATGATTCTACAACTCAAAATTTCAGAGGCAGCACAGTGAGTGGGAATAACAAATCAGTAGGGGGAAAATAGGGCAAGATACAATAGAAGCTATGGTATTATATACTAATATATCCAGAAAACATTCATAATAAATTTCAGTTTTAGTTTTAGAGAGGAAAAAATAACCTATTTGATTATGTTTTATTTAACAAAGACAAAATTAACAGCAATTGGAATCTAAAATACTACTCTGCACAAAACATTTCATATATTTTCAGGAATTTATTGTTCATTTACAGTCTAAGGTGGTGGGGCTCAAGACTACACAGGTGACCCAATTTTCCTCCTTGCTCCTTCAGAAACAAGCTAGTCAAAGAGCTTCCTGGTCAGCCTGTTAGACATACACTGCAATGACTACATAAAATCCTACTGAGATTGGGCAACTTGAGGGGAAAAAAAAAATAGAAGTTAGTTTGGAAGACTGTCAAGTAAGCAATTTGACTGTTCTCTCTTGTATGAGCAGGCACAAAAGCAACGAAAGAAGAATCAGCTAACCAGAATACTGACTCACTGAGGCAGTGATTAATCCATAAGGAATCAGGACAAAGTTAGGCAAGCAGCAATACAGACAAACCATTTCTCAATGACAATTTTTCAATACCCACCCCCAATAGAGAGTGCTGTAATGAACATTTATATTTTCTCAACCATTGGTGTATTCTCCCAGTCGCTGACTTCATTTTTTTTCAGCCATCAATTTTATTAAGTAACTTTTCTGGAGAAAAACTGAAGTTGTGGTCGTTTCAAGCATAAACACGGATATGTCTCATTAAGTAAATACAAAAGGTACAACCATCTCAAAGCCAAATGCAAACAGAATTAGACTCAGGAACTGGCTAGCACTGAACTGACCGAGGAAGGAGGAGTGCTTCATGCTAAAATATACCATACGTGGCCTTTAATTTTCCCTTTTATTCTGCTTAATGAATCATCCAAATTCTATAATGTTATTTTACCCAGAGCTGCTAAACCGTAGATTCAGCTGTGTAAGCATTTCCATTGCAGAAAACCAACACTATGCAAAAATCTATACCTTTCCTGTAATCAGATATTTTTAAATGCTGGTAAAATACAAGTTTTTAAAATAAAACAAGTTTTCAACAATGCTGTACAAAAAACAGAAAAAAAGATTGCCTCTAGTGGTACGACCTTTGTTTTAATCATGTTTCCATGTTGAAAAGGCAACTTGCTCACTGAACTATCAATATTCCCCAGAAATGGGATGCAAACAATGTCACATGCAACTGCTGAGCTGTATGAGTTCATAAAACAAATTCAGAGATTCAAAAAATGCATTGATTGTCTCATAGCTAGACAAATTTTAGATCATCTTAAGAACCTGATATGTGAAACACACAGAAATTACCCAGTTAATTCCACACTACATATGGCAATACTTGATATATGCTATTGTAAAAAATGCATGTTATTAAAAATTTTGCTGAATCTACTGTCTTTCCAGTGTTTTCTATGAAAATTCTGGCATCAACTCTAATCAATTAGATTTTGAAATTCACAAAAAAAAATAGAGAAAATAGCGAGATTCAGTAGAATTCTAATTTGCTAAAACCTGGTTTAGTTGGTTGGATTAAGGGAAGAAAGATAAATTTTTTAGCTATTGGCAATTCTCTGAAACAAAGGTATTGCAATGTAAAAATTAACAGTAGCAATTCCGTTACTTAACTGTAACTAATTTATCTTAAGAGAAAATGTAGCACCTTTGTAGCATAATAGATTTCCAACAATTACTCTGGATGCAAACAAGTTGTTGGCAGACCTAAATGAGACAATGTGCCACGTAACACTGTGGGACAAAAAGTGCCACTTAATAAAGAACAGTCCTTCTAGTCTACTGTGGCCTCATGTGTAAGATGATCTACATCTAAAATGCTGCAGGCATACAATGGAGCTTACAGACTGGTACAAAGAAAACCCATAAAACAGAGATTTTGTAATCTAAACTTCTGCCAAGAACAGTATCAGACAGCCTGTATTGGACCAGAATTTGTTAAAAGACTAAAGCAGATCCCAGTTAAGAAGACTAGCATCCTTGCCACAGGAACTTAAACTGCAGGAGAATTTCAAACAGCATAGCATATCTCATTTAAACTTCTTAATAGGGGAACTTTGTCTTGCTTTACCTTCCTATGGCATGACATAATCCATCAAAACAAAGAAAACCCAATATCAGCAAGTTTTAACAGAATCTGAATTTAAGCAACAAGTCAGCTGACAGCCTATTACAAGCAGGGTAAATATCACAAAAGTTAAAGTCACAGCCAGGACCAAACCACTGTTTTATTAAAAAAAAAAAAAAGAAAAAGCAAACACAAAAACCCCCAAACCAAACAAACAAAAAGCACAAATCATAACAGAAATTCCAGCTGTCCCAGAGAAATCTACCAGAAGATCTCTAGCTTTGTCTGTACTCCCAAGAAGCTGTCTCTTGCAGCTACATACATTTGAGCACTGTTCAGGCTAAGTTGCTGCGAGACTCAAATCTTGCCTGTGGAAATGCTTCCAGTGATTATATAGAATACTGAAGCCTCCAATAATACAGTTATATACAGTTATACCTGTATTATATATGGGTTCAAGTTAAGCCAGGGGAGGTTTAGGTTGGATATTAGGAAAAATTTTTTCACTGAAAGGGTTATCCAACATTGGAATAGGCTGCCCAGGGAGGTGGTGGATTCGCCATCCCTGGAGGTGTTTAAAAAAAGGTAGACGTGATACTTGGGGATATGGTTTAGAAGTGGTTTGTCAGGTTAGGTTAATGGTTGGACTTGACGATCTTAAAGGTCCCTTCCAACCTTAACAATTCTATCATCCTATGATTCTATGATTGTTACAGACTCAGCATCAAAATGCACACGGAGCAGAAATGCAGTTTTACGTATACAGACTAATATGAAACATTATTAACAACCTGCCAGCTGTTATCTTAACTACAGTAATACACAACAGCACAGAAGTCTCAATATGCCACGCTATTTGTAAGTACTCCTTAGCAGGGAATCTGCTGTCTGGCATCTCGTACTGTTTCCCACAGCTTTACAAGGTGATCCAAGTCATTCTCAGAGAAGACTTTAACTAAATAGCAGCAATGGCAATACTCTCTTTTTGAGGCTACTCCTTACCTGAATTAGTACAGGGAATGCAGCAAGAAGATGTATTTAAAACATTTCCAAAGTGTAATACTACACTGAATAAAAACACTATAGATGCACCGAAATAATGTCTTTAAACTGTATTTTTATTTGCTAACTCAAATTATACTTCAACTTTTCTTGTCCAAGAAACGAGTGCATCCATAAATTCTATGCGAGAGCTCCATAAAGAATCCATAATGGAAGCATTAGCAGCCCATATTAAGATGTGTTTAATTTAATGTCTCATTTTCAAAATGTACATTTATCAAAGCCCTGATGTCAGAGAATAGCTTCTCAAAACAAGGGGAAGAAATACAGAACCTCGTTGCTTTCTGTGGCAAAGACTCTGGTGGTGACGACAAGGGAGAGGCAGCAGATGCTTTATACCTTGGTTTTAGCAAAGTTTCAGCATAAGTTGAAACTCCTTATCACCCAACTGGTGAAATATGGGCTGGATAAAAGGATGACAAGTTGGGTGGAAAACTGGCTGGCCTCCTAAGCTCAAAGTGTTGTGACCAGTGGTGCAAATTCCAGCTAGTGGGCAGTAACTAGCGAGGTCCCTCAGGGCTCTCGCAGCAGGGCAGGGCAGGGCTACTACTCAGAGGGATCTGGACAGGTTGGAGAAATAGGCAGACTGGAACTTCATCAAGTTCAACAACAGCAAGGGCAAGGTGTTGCACTTCGGATGGTCTGCGCCAAAGGCCAGGAGCTGACCACCTAAAAAGCAGTTCCCCAGGAAAGGATCTGCAGGTCCTATTGGGTGACAGATGTCAGCAGTGCAGCCTGGCAGCAAAGATAACTAACCACATCCTGGGTCAAACAAGTGGCCAGCACAGACAACAGGGCCAGGGAAGTGATCCTTTCCCTTTGTTATGCACTTGTAAGATTCCATCTGGATTACTCTGTCCAGTTTGGGGCTCCCCAGTGCAAGAACGATACTGATGCACTGCCGTAAGTCCAATGGAGGGCTGCCAGGATGGTCAGAGAACGGTCACGTACAAGGAGAGATGGAGAGCTGCTTTCAGTTTTGAGAAGAGTGGATTAAAGGGGACCTTACTGCTTTCTACAACTAATTAATCACAGAATACACAGAAGATGCAACCAGACTCTTTCTTAGAGCTGCACAGTCATAGGACAAGATGCAACAGGCAAGTTGGAACAGGGGAAATTGTAATCAGATTGCAGGATTATTTATTTATTTACTTACTGTGAGGGCAGTTAAATACTGAAACATGTTACCCATAGAGGTTGTGGAAACTCTGACCTTGGAGGCATTCAAGACTCGACATAGTCCTGAGCAACCTGATCTAATTAGACCTGTTTCGAGCTGGGGGGTTGGACTAAATGACCTCTGGAGGTCACTTCCAACCCAGATTATGATTGTGTAAGAAAAATCCCTAATGAAGTCTCTTGGGTTTACAGTGCCACTGCTAAAACATATCAGTTTATTTATTCTGTTGCACTGAGGAAAAGCTGCTGTACACAAGTACTACTTTTAACAGATCAGCAAATATCTCCAAGGAAAGAATTGCAAAACATTTGAGCAGAAAATCCATACATTTTCCTCTTACTTGTTACAAATTCAAGTTAAATTGAGCTGTTGCAAAAGTCTATACAAGATAACAAAAATTCCATTCCTCTCATCTGAATATGAGACTGAAATAACAAAATTTTAAAAGTTTGGGGAGGAAATTTCTGAAGTCACTTACCCTGTGCGTGACTGTCCAACTTTATCACAGATGTCCAAGATGAGGCCCCAGTCCTCTGCAGTGTTCATCTCACTGGTTGCTTTCTCTGATGAATAAAGTATAAGTAAATCAAAATACATATTTAAAAAAAGATAAAATAATTTAACAAAATTATCAACAAATATGTTGTAATGTTACCTCTTTGTATATTGCTAAATGCATGACAAATCCCTATATTTAAAAAAATTCATATATTAAAACTGTCATACCTAATACTTTTTAATTTTCAAATGTTCACTTGTGGCCATGAATTTAAACTCATAAGCAAATATATATTTCGGGGGTTGTTTTCCCATATAACAAAGATATACCCAGAATATGACAGAAGTAGTATAACTACCAACAGATTATTTTCTTTCTCATTTAGAACTATAAAGTTTAATAGGATATGAATACCCAAAGCATTAATTCACTGCTTGCAGAGTCAGACACAACCACATTTACCACTTCCTCAGACACTAAAATGCTGTGTCTTGCAGTTCCTTTCTATGCATTACAATTCAACAAGGAAGATTCAACAATTCATTAATAATCACTAAACTTTTATCTCCCCTTTCTCATCTCTGCTTTGGATGATATATTCCACTGTGTCTTTTCAGCTATAAAGACTGCTAAACCAAAGCTAATCTGATAGAAGCCATTGGGACTCTTTCTTCCAAATCTTTTGAATCGGACAAGAAGAGTCCCTGCTGAAGAGTGAAGAAATAGAGAGGGTAGGTGGAGAAGAAATAGATTCCAGTTGAAAGAAAAAAAAAAAAAAATAGAGTCCCTCCCTATTTCTCCCCCAGAAAAGCTTAGGTACACAGAGACTAACAATAAATAAAAGTGTTAAAGGAAACTGAGCCTTACACTGCAGCTCAATGGAAGATTATCTAAACACTGATAGATCAGATCAGGGCTGGAGAGCATAAGGGAATGCGCAAGCAGTTTCCATTATTCACTGATCAGGAAAATGGGCACAGAACAGTACACAAACTTTGTTTCCTATCCCCGCTTCATCTAATATTCACCTCTTAATCTACAAAACATAAAATATGCCTCCGCAATGAGTACCACCCCTCAGGGAATGTCTCAGACTACTTAGTTTCATGAAAGGAAGCAAGGATTTCCCATAAAAACGTATCTGCCAGGAAAGATTCATTATCCATATTAGCACTTGCAAGACTTCAGGGAAGAGAAAGACAAAACAAAATATCTAATCTCCAAAAGTTACTAGGAATTATTCATCCTAAAGTTGATGTCTTGTCCTTATAAATTAGTTTCTCTGTCCTACAAATTGAAGTCAGGTTACAGTAAATCAGTTTCTTATTCAGAACAAAAATGCAGAAAAGCAAAGCTCTATGGTTATGTGCTCTTAAAGTATTTCTGAGGAAAAATTAAACACTGCTATACACAACTAGAACGATAACACATCAGTTGTACTGTCTGATGCAAGGAAAACAGCAAAGCAGCAGAGGGAAAGCCTAAACAGTAGTTAGTTACAATTCTATGTGTTCTCTCAGATAAAGTAAAAGAGAACTGCCTCTTCTCTCTAAACTGAATCGGAAAACATATTTGATTACAAAAAATGGTCATAATCAAAAATATTAAAAATTCTGGGTAGATACCTGCTAACATCTAGCACTAAGATACACCAGCTGATCAACAAAACACTTTATTTTTCTTTCAGTCTACTATTGCTCCAAATCATGCTTAGGGCTTGTATAGCTAACAATCAGAAAAAGTCTTGATTTTTAAATCTTGTTCATAAAGGAAACGTGTCAACAGTGAAGCAAAAATTGAGAGGAACGCCATAATGGCAGAATCCATTCAGCATGCCCACTAAAAATGCCCGAACATGAGAACAGAGCAATGAGACTGTACCCTGCTAATATCAATTAACATTGTTTCATTATTCCAGAATTACAGTTCTTTAGTTTGGTATACCTTATAAATACAAGCAAATGAGACAAGGGGCGGGGGAAAGACAAGGAAAAACCCATAGCAGAACCATGAAATATACTTTTCCTGCTTGTTATTTATCATTTTAATATAGCCAGCTCTCAGTCATCTGTATGTGCCACGCATGGTAAGACACCTGAACTGAATGCCTTGCATAGAGCCATCAAAAGCCCAGACAGGCTTCTGTAATCACAGTCTGTGAGCACAGCAGCTGTACTGCTTCCAAAGCCAGCCTCAAGTCTGAGACATCAAAACTGCTTTTTTGAAACACAGAGCCTAAGTGGAGTTGTATCTGAGCCGAAGGTGTGCCTATACGACGTTCCCAAAACTGAAAATAGCTGATAAGCACAGTCCAGAGACACACAAAGCAGACTGCACGGAGGCAATTTAGTGCCAGGACTACACTGTTTCACTTGGACCAGCTCCAGTCAAAGCGTGCCTGCATGATGCTCTCCAGAGCCGTAAGTTCCCACCAGGCTCAGAACTCACAGGCAGCCTCGCAAACCCACACCATTCACTCACACCTAACATCGTACTTCAGTTAGCACATCCTTCAGCAGTCAGAGCTGAGAAATCCAATGGAACTGAGACTTTGACCTCTTCCATTGTTCTACATAACAGACAGTTGTCTGTACTTTTGGCAACAATTGATCCTTCTTTCCTTACAATGTCATTAGAGAGAAATGGCATGGCAATTGGTTATGTTTTTACAAGCCAAACAGTAAAACAATGCATGCTTAACATTTAAAAATAACAACCAACTGTCTTTGATGCTAAGTTAAATAGTTTGGCTAAAACTAAAAATAAGATGGTGATGGATGAAATCCCTGATCCATATCAACCACACCATTACAACCTTCATTTTAATTCTCAGGAAGAATATTTTGTAAATTTATCTACAAATACAATTACAAGTTTTCTATCATGGCTACATTCCTTCTTGGAAGTTGAACTTAGTCCTGCATAGAAAATGCCATTTGCTTGCAACACCTTCCCCCTTGTTCATCAGGATATTTCCTCCACCAACACACACTAGATAGTTTCTTACTAAATTTCAGTCCAAACCCAGTTTCATTGTGTACTTTCTGTCTTCTGTAGTAACAAGCACCATTAATTCTCTTGAATAATAAAATTAACTGTAAGACATGAGAAAAAAAAATTGCCTCTAGAGTTTTAATTAAATTCTGTCTCAAACAAGGGCAGTTAAAAGTTAACGGCATACTGTGAATGTTAGCAGTACACTATCTGACATTGACTGCCCACAAAAAAGGCCACTATCTCTGTCAGAGCATTAGCAAGCGACTATCACCTTTCACCACTCTGGGAACAGGAGGAACGAAGACACTTTGACAAAATTCCTATGTTGCATCAGCGTTTTGTAGACAAAATTATGACTTAAAGCTACTTAAGTTAAATTACTTACACTATTATCACTTAAAATCCATGAATGCTCTCTCTTCTAATGCAAGGTACACATTCACAGCCAAAAAAAAACTTTATGTACGTTCACTATTTGCTTACCCTAACAGCTGGCACCCTACCAGCCTTCAGGTACAGCTGACATGTCACTGTCAGAATCTATCTCAGTACCAAAATGGACTCTGATAGGGAGGGGAAAACAGACATTCATATTTAAAGTCTTAAGGTAGGTTAGCACAGGAGACAGAAGATAACTTAAACTAGAAATGTTCTTCATCTTCCATCTCTGACCAAAAATAATTCTGCCATAGCAATACTAATGTTTACTTCAGACCCTATCCCTCCACCTCATCATTGCTACAAAACCTCATTCAACTTAGTGAATATCAAGCCAAGATCAGGTAACTTTTCAGACTTTATTAAAACAACTTTTAAAGACATCCCTGGCTCCTTCGTGTAATCAGTGTTCTTTAAAAATTATTAATGCTATACCAAACACAAAGGGAAACAGGACTATGTGACACAGAGGTATACACGATGGAACCTCGTCTCTAGTTTTCCAAAACAGCTCCCTCCCATAAAGCTGTATCACAAAGAACTATGGCTTCTTTGGACAACAACAATAACGACAACTCTGCACAACATAAGAATAGCTTTCTAAATAACTTCAACGATTTATTTAATTCCTAAAACAAAAGCAAGACACACAAAGCAAAAACATCACATTTTTCAGCCACCTTGCAAGGCACAGAGCATGGGATCACTAGGCTTCTCCCTTTATACTACTTCTGTACACAGAACACTAATCATACCAAACCAGACCAATTCCACCTTGCCCAAGATTCAGCCTCTAACATATATTATACCTAAAGAAGCAGATGCCTAGGAAAACATAAAAAAGAATAAGGTAAGCATTAGTTGTACTTCCCTGCAACACACCTTTCAGTGACCAACAATTTGCAGCTTCGTTAACTCCTGAGTCAGAAATGGTACTTCAACTGCATAAACGTAATCATAAATCACGTATAAAACAAATAAATAAGAAAGCGTTCTGAAGCAAAATGCACCTCCTCTGATAGAAATCTCAGCTGTGTCTGTATCTTCAAAATTTCTCAGTAAGTTCTAGAACATAATATCCTTCAAATAAAATATCTAGGAGATGAAATCATACTTCCAAACATATATTCTATCTTCTTTTCTTTTTTTTCCAACTAAACCTCTGAATAAAATTTATACAAACCTGGACATCATCTGCCTTCTAAAGAAAACAACATTCCTCAGTATAAATTGTGTTTAGTCTCACTGAAATAACAACCCAGGAGACACTGTTACACCTACTAATCAGAAGCCAGGCCAGAAAGATCTAACTACATGAGTTACATTACTTACACTTTGGTTGTGGTGAAAGTACATGGGCTTTTGCATGGGCTTTTTGGGGATACCTACAACCAGCCTCTCCTTGCGTTGTAAAGTTCATTAATCTTGTTGAGGCCCCATTTTCCTCCAATTTATACAAACAGGAAGGCTTGGAGCATCAATAAAATTTTGTTTTCTCCTCTGGTTTTGTGCACTATTTAGAAATTATAACCAAAGCAAAAATATTTGCATTGTGGTTCTATTTGAAGTCCCCTGTTACATACATTACTGTTGATCATTTTAGGACAGAAGCAGCAAACTTTTCTCTGAAGAAAAAATAATTTCCTAGTAATTCATAATTGTCCTAAAAGACATTTATCATCAGATTTATAAAGTACTATCAGACAGATGAAATGTAGTACATGCTGAAAAACGCCACTGCCAAACTTAGTGGTTGACTGTTTAGATGCTGATAAAAGAAATACAAATATTGCCACAGATTTTCCATGCAAATATGTGCTAGTCACTTGACTTCTCTGCCTTAGTTCTGCATCTTAACAAAAGCATTTTACTGCCTTATTAGCATTTTGCAAGATTAAATACTCTCATCAATGTTTGGATACAGCAGTATCCGAAGAAATGCATGATGCATTTCTTAAGGCAGAAAACTTAAAGACTACCCATTGCT
Organism: Himantopus leucocephalus; assembly: GCA_003993805.1. Taxonomy (NCBI): domain Eukaryota; kingdom Metazoa; phylum Chordata; class Aves; order Charadriiformes; family Recurvirostridae; genus Himantopus; species Himantopus leucocephalus. The sequence continues at coordinate 22,733,424 of RSEF01000002.1, forward strand.
AACAACACTTTTAGAGGGAAGCCTTGGCCAGTTTCAGCTTCCTAAGCTTTAGATTTTAGTGAAGTTTATTTTTAAAAAAATCCAATCTTAGAACCGAGCTATTTCTCTGCTACAAAGTCTCAAGATGTTAAAACTACCTAGAATTTCAAGAAATAATAAAACCAGATCAAAACACTCCCAAACCCAACACTTAAACATAAGTGATTTGAAGCAGTTAAAACAAATGAGTAAAAACTGTCAGAATATTCTACTAAACTAAGGTTTCACGGACATAATTCTATTTCCCCAGTTGCACATCTCCAAAATGAAATACTGAAGCTCTCGTTAATCAAAGTTACAAAGAAAAGAATGGCTACAGAAAGCCTTCAAAAGAACGGCTAAAGAAAGTCTTCACTCACAGACTAAAATTACAACCAGTTTCTAGCATGTTAAAAAATCCTCAAAAATCCATTATGTCAATGTAAACACCACAGAATTAACCAAAAAATTCAATGCTCCCCTCAGCCTTCTTTCCCCCTCTCCCACTGAAAGTCTTGTTTTCTTCCCAAGGCTAAATAAATAACTTTCCCCCTCTCTATATAAATGCAAATACTAAAATTCCAAAGCATTGTAAAAACATAAATGTAACTACTTCATCTCTTCAGTATAGTTTCAATACTTCTGAAAGACTGAAACTGATTGCAAGTTTTTCTTTCTTTTTGCAGTCACTCACCAAGACATTCTGATTACATTCAGTTCCACATCACTGAAGTTAAAAGTAATTCATTTTGTTCTCTTTGTCTGTCAAATAAAATGAACAAATGCACTTGTTGGCCCATTCTACAAAAAACACCACTGTAATATTAACCACTCTGCACTTCACTAGCATGTTCAGAACTGCACAGAATACGTCCAACCAGACTCCGTTTAGACAAGATTGAAAATAACCTCTAACAGACAATGCCAACATAGAAAGAAACTAGAATTCCCTGTTGAACCATTAACTTCCACAAAGCTATTAACCAACTTCTTCAGTTTAACTGTATCCCCAATTGCAATATTCCTAAAAAGTCCTTATGGGAGCACTTGTAGAAGGTGTCCTATGAAAGCACTGCTAGCTGATCCGAGGCAAAGCAAACCGCAGTGACCGAGCTGACATGAGGCCACCTCAACTCATTCCTTCAGAAGACTATGTATGATCTCACCACACATGAGGCAGCCTAGCTAAGATAGACATTGCTCAACTCAGTAAGCTGAACAGAATGAAAACAAAAGGATTCAAGATCTGGTAAGACAATGCTGAAAACACTAGTAAGACAAGCGGGACAAAAATAATTTAGATGTTTAGACATCTTAGGGCAAACCCTAACAAATCCATGGAACTCAAACTACCTTTCACCCAGGAATGTTACAACAGAGCAGGAAGGTGAGCACATTAGAGATATATGAGAATGATGATGATTACTCTGTAAACAAGGTGTATCACAAGCATGTTATACTAATAAATGGTGCCAGGATCTATTTGCAGAGCCCCACAAACCAAGCCGCAGTAGAAGCAACATTTCAGAAGAAAGATCAGCAAGAGATTTAACTTTTCACATCAAATATACAGTCTTATTTTTATCAGCTAGAGGAACAGATTTTACGTGCTAGAGAACTACTTTGATTCTTCTGAATTTTGATATTATAATGCACACTGTCACAGCTGAAATGAGGGGAAGCACTTAAAATGACAGCTCTTCCCTGGGAGGAACAAAAAAGAATTACCAGGAAAGTATAATCTACAAAAACTCCTTTGCCTATGGAACACACTAGGTTGGCTTCAAATTGCCCAGCTGAACGCAAAAGTCTGGTGTTTCATTTTCAGAAAGGGATACTGAAAAAGATTTTCTTTTTGGCAATTATACAGAAGGGGTATTCCACTCATTTTTATCCTATCAGTCTTGCTCTCTTTCACTGAGAATATACACCATAGGTATCTTTAGTGAGAAGTTCTTGTTTTTCATAAACATTTATAAATAACTGAAAAGGGGGGTGGCTATAGCTCCTTTCCCACACATTTTCTACTCAGCCTCCCTGTTAGCTCACAGTTAATATCCTTCTTCCTAAAACAATGCTGAGAAAAGCAGTAGGCCAACTTGGGCAAAAAAGTGCCAGCCTCATGACAAGCTGAACCAATCCTTGGAATCCTTCTTCCCTCGCAGCCAGAAGTTAACTCACGGTCTGCAGTCTCCATAATTACCTGGGGTTGAGAATCTCCTCTGCAACAATTTTGCCTCCTTTTGGCAAATCTGGCCTAAACAGAGAAAAGCCCAGCTCAGAGAGACATGTAACTGGATGTTTTTGAAGATGTTGACTAACCAAGGGAATAAATCTCAAGAATAATGAGTTTAAATAGCAAGAGTGTTTTATTACAAGAAATTGCACCAGGGGAATCATGGTCAAAACATTTCTTACATTCTAATACATCAAACTATATGCTGTAGTACCTTAACATCCCTACTTACCTACAATCATATGTAATTCATGCATATTATTAAATATCGAAAGAGTTGTGAGCATAAAACAATGAATAACTGCCACAGTTAATAACACATGGGAAAAATCATTTCAGGTCACATCAGGTTGACAGTTCTACTACAGTACTAAATTACCTGCTTAATTTCCTATTACTGTAAATAGTCAACCCGAATCCTTCCTTTCTTCCCACTCCTGTGGTGCCTCAAACCATTACACCAGCTACATTTAGAACTAGAATAACATCCAAAGCAAATGCAAGTAGTGCCTTCGTCCCTTACTATGCGTAAGTGAGAAAAATCATGCAAAACCCCCAGTATTTTTTAAACACCTACTCTTAGTATCATGTGTGATTTTATGAGTACGCACACGAGAACCTGTATTTATCGCAGCTTATAAAATTTCAGAAATAATAAGCTTACAGCAGGGAGCAAAAAGTTCTTCCAGTTCTCTTCTTACAACAGATTAAGTTTACAACGCTTGACATCAAGTTAGAATAAAGTATGCACTATATTAAGTCCAGAGTTACAGATTTTATTCTTGTGATAACATCTAAATGACACTTCAGAACTGCTTTCGCAGTAAGTTCTTCATCAAACCTACCCTAACCACCGCAACATGACTAAATAGCCTGTCGTGACAGATTAGCAGATGGTCTTTTGGTTCTTAAAGCACAATTCACCATTATTTTGCCTGCATCAAACTTACAGATAAACCTGCATTTCTCAGGAACAATTCTCTGGGAGTAATTTTATGATTAAGCTTGTGAAATATGGCAGAAATAGACTTCCCATCAAACTAATAAGAACACCATTAATTCTAACTCCTTAAATGGAGGGTTAGAGTCTCTTAATTATAACCTCAGCAGCGTGGTGTCTTGAAGGTTTTTTCTTTTGTTAAATTCCAATATTATGTTCCTTACTTGGACACACTGTCAAAAGTTCCCAAACTTGATTGTGAAAATCCACACTGACTTGTGTCACCACTGATTAGTATCCCTTCCTGTTGAAATATTCCTAAATATGGTAAAAAGAAGGTTCAGAAAACAAAAAGTATTTGGGATTCATCCAGAGATTTGGACTCTTTGAGGATGACAATGGCTTACCTCCTCAAATGTCTGGGCAGCTTAAAGCATTCTTTAATATTAGTTTACCAGTAGCCTTAATCAACATTCTTTTGCCAATCCCACCTAAAGAAAAGGTGCCCCCCTCAAAAATCCCTGTACAAAGTTGACATTAAATGGTAAGCTATTATGGATGACCAGGTTCCACACCAGGAGCATGCTAGCAGGACTAGCCAAATACTGACGACTGGCCAAACTGAGAAATTTCTCCTTCTGAACTGAGAGATACTTATGCTCCTCGGAACAATGGAAAACAATTTACTTGCAGATGTGTTCTCTGCAATCCATCACCCTAAATGGTTCCAAAATCATTTCCAACTATTACATAGTACTGATTAGCTGTCCAGCAGACGAGAATGCACAGCTATCACAGCAATACTATCAACTACACCAATGTCCAAATTCATATGAAATTAAGAACAGCTTTTGACTGCCCTCCTGCTTCAGGAATCAGATTTTCCAAAATCATCTTGCTGGGCAAGAACAAAAGCAGAGTGCTCAAGTTTCATTCTGAGAAAAGAAATGAAAAATAACACTACTGCTTGACAACTTTTCGAAGTTTCCCGAGAACATGAGAGCTTACTTTACAGCTGACGTTACCGTATGAAGCCTGCCAAAAAGTTCATCCAGATAATAGCACATTCCCAAGGGGCCTCAGGGAAGAAAAGCCCAGGGACACTTTCTGGGAGACTTCATTCCCATCTCCCTGGCACAAATCCAGTTAGGTGACGGATAAAGGCAGCAGGCTCTTGAAAACAGGCTGTCACCAACTGAAAAGCCTGCTGCTCCTTCTGCCTCCCTCAGGACACCATGAAAGGGGCCAATGGAAAGAGGCTGTGTTTACTGGTGAAAATCAGCCTGGTGCTCACTACCTGCTTTTCCAAGAACAATTTTGGATTGAGTGGTTATTCCACTGTGCTCATACAGTATACACAATAACACTTTTGAAAAATATCTACTGGCGATCCTATTAGGCAAGAGAAGCAGATCAGGTGTTGGCATCCTCTGCACCTAGAAACTAGCAAATAACTCACCGAAGTAACATAACACTTGGGTGCTACTACCCTGCATTATGAAACTTCCAGAGCTGACAAGCACATCTATCAGACTGAGCTCTAGAGAAACCCACTCAAGCAGTCTGATCTGCACTGCTAGACGGCGGCCTTAGGAAGTAAAAAAGTGAACATTTGCCAGAACCTCAGCTATCACTTTTTAATCTTATTAGTTCAAATCATTCTAACAGATCATATTACCAACGTTTCAATCCTCTAATGGTCCAAGGAAAATTGGCAAGCAGTGCAATCTCTTCCTCATTTTCAACTGCCAAATTACACTAGAAGACAGCAAAATAATTAGGAAAAATTATTTACTACTTTTCAAAATAAGTCACTGTCAACTTTGCCATGAAGAAAATTATAAATTGAAGGGCAGTCTTCAGCAGAAAAGCGTTCTTAACTGTTCAAAATGGGAAGAAAAACAAGCTATGCTTTATTAAGATGCAACAGGCTAAGAAATCCTAAAAATATACATATTAGTGTCACAGTCCCTCCTTTATGCACTAACCCTTCCCCCAGAAAAGATACATACTTTTCAACCAGTTTTGAGTTGTTTTTTTGAAGAGCTGGAAGAATTAGATTGGAGTCCTGACTTCTAAAGTTGGATAAACATTAAGAAAGAAACAATGTATCATAGTTGAAAGCTACGGCAAGTATAAAGAAATTTGTTCCAAGAAACATATAGTGTTATACTGCTGTAATAATTTAGGGTAGAGGGTACTTATCCAAACATGAGAAAAAGTCCCTTTATATTATGCTGTTCCCCAGACAAAGCTTCTATCACTCAAAATAAAACAGACGTCAGCAGCACGCAGGAGACAAACTGTATTACACAACCACAAATCAGACATGCAAAACGAATTTTTAACTGCCTATATGTTATTCTACCTTCAGTGTGGACATATCAGCATTAAGCATATTTTTTGTCAAGTAGAGCCAGGTGTTTCCTCCCCATCTAGTTTGGCCTTAGAACAAGCAAGGTGGGGATGCAACCTGACCACAGCACGTCAAGTTTCACTTGAAAGGGAAAAAGAAAGCTCCCACAGGAATCTACTTTAAACCACTGAGTACAAAACGCTTCGACAATTTTCTCATGCCTGTCCGCCAAGCAATTGTAGATGGGGCTTTTTACTTCTCATCCTTTCAGCGACGCTCCAGCACGAGCATTTCTCACTACTTGTTTTGCGATGCTGCATCGTTACTTCGGCCGAGCAGGCCAGCTCCTCTCCCACCAGCATCCCCGTGCTCGCCCCCCTCGCTCCCAGCCCCACGCAGCCAGGCAGGGCCGGCACCAGCCCCCGCCTCCCCGGTGCTGTCACCGACCAGGCCGCAGCCATCGCCGCCCGCTGCCAGGAGGCGCCCCCGGCCCGGCCGCTCCCCGCCGCACCGCGACCGCCGGCCCGCCCGGGCCGCCTGCTCGCCGCCGCTGCCCCCGGTTCCCCGCCACAGGGCAGGCCGCAGCAGAGGGCTGTGGGGAGAGCGGGCCGGCAGCCCGCGGGGGAGGGGGGGGGCGGAGGCGGGAGCGGGGTCGGAAGGAGGGCCGGCCGCGGGGTTACCTCAGGAGGAGGCCGGGCCGGGGCGCCGCGGGAGCCACTCACCCACATCCTGGTCGAAGGGGTTGGTGGCGAAGAGCGGCATGGCGGGGCTCGGGGGAGCGGGGCGGCCACCCCTCCCCTCCCGGCAGCGCGGCGGCGGAGCGAGAAGCCCTCCGCGGCGGCGGTGGCAGCGGCTCCTCCTCCTCCTCCCGCCGGGGGTACCGCCGCCGCCTCCTCCTCCTCCTCCTCCTCCCAGGGCCGGGGAGGCAGCCCGCCGCGCGCAGCATGCTGGGAAACCGGGGCTGGCCCCGCCGCCGCCTGACGGCCCGCCGCCCCCCCGCGGCCCGGCCCCGGCTCCAGCCCCCGGCCCGCCGGGGAGGCCCTTTCCGCAGACGCCCTGGCGGCCCGGACTGTGCCTGGCCCTCGCCGGGCCCGGCAGGTGGGCGGGCGGGCTCCCCGCCCCGCCGAGGCCGGGCCGGGCTCCCCGGAGGCACCGGCCCCGACCCCGCTGCCCCCCGGGCCGGCCCCGCCGCCGCAGGCCAGGCAGCTGAGGGCTGGCAGGGCCGCTCGAGGCGGGGGTTTATTTTACTTAGTTCTGCTGAGCTCCTTTGGCGCTTCCCTAGTTAGGAGGTGAGTGGGTTTCGTGCCCAGACACGTTCGCTCCCTGTAGGAGATTTTCAGAGCTTCCCTATACATGGGGCAGACTGAGACTTTTCACTGTTAATGCCGTCGTGCTGCTGAAGTCGGTGGCCTGGCACCGAAGGTGCCGGGTGGTGGTTATGGCAGCGCCTTTGACAGCGTGGCGTGGGAGCCCACAGTTAGGTCCCATTGAGATCAGTGGGTACCTGCAGTTCACAGGGCCTGGCGTGTTGCGTGGCCTTTGCACAGTCGTATCTTGATGCTTCACTTTGTTTAAATATCTTGTTGGCTCTGATGGGATGTATGCCACGGTAACAATTTGACTTGTAGGATATGACACATTCTGCCTATTCATGCTGTCGCATAAAACTTCAGTCATTAACCTTAAAGACTTTTAGTACTGTTTAATTACTCTGAACTAGTTGGATTGCAAATTAAGCAAGAAAGGGCACATGCACACACGTGAGGGAAGAGTCACAGACATCTAAAAGAACACTATGGGCACGTCACAAGAGTGCAAACAAGAAATGAAAAAGATACTGTTTGCAGCGCAGAAACACTAGATGCAATCAATAGCACTAACAATGCTCAATAATGAATGTGATTGCATGCATTAGGCAGACTTCTGACACATCAAATGAAAACTGCACACCAAACCTCTTCCCACAGGGCTTAACAGTCATTAGGCACTTCCTTATTTTACTAAAATTTTTTCCAGGATCTCAAATTATGCTTTTTTGCCTATCCATAGCAACTGTTTTCAGCAGCTGATGCAGGTCAGTATTGATCTACTGCTTAGGACGGACTACTTTTAAGGAACTGCATGTTTTCTTGGGATTCAGCCTCAATTCAACAACACCTGCTAGATATTCTCAAAGGATGCTTTACCTCCTCACCATTCACCATCCCCCATTATGTTCACAAAAGACATATGGTAGATGTTCTCAGAGCCTGTTTTATCCCCTCCTTTTTCATCCCTTCCCTCTGATGGGTTTCAAAATGAATTTTAAGGATCCTTTCAAAACAGGCAGAGCTTTTCTGCGGTAGTCCTGCGGTAAGAGCAAACACAAGAGATGCGGGGAACTGGGCTTTTAGACTGTCTTCAGCCTAAAAGGATTCCAACCCAACTTTACCCTATTTTGAAAAAGGTAGTCTGTACTCAGGGAGCACCTTAAGGCTCTGTAGTCGTGGCTCATGTTTTGTTTCTGTAACATTTTTTTTCCGTTGAACACACTACGAAGTACAAGAGTCCTTTGAATACTCTGTATTACACTGTATTTCCCTCTTTTCCCTGTTCCATGGCTCTACCGCTCTTCCACAGCACAGCAATGGGCGGTGGTTAGAGCACTCTTCCCAAAGTGTGGGCTTTGCCCTCTCAGGCACACATGGCTACAGAAACCAGCTTTTCCACCTTATGTGTGAGCAGTATGATGAGTATGCTATTAAAAAAAAAAAAGTGTTAAACTTCCTTTGTTGGATGCAGTTCAAAATGTATTATTTCCTACTGCATTTGAAATGGGACTCGTGCTGCCTAAGTTAGCTATCTAAAAGTAAGGAATCTAGTTCAAAGGTACAGTCTCAAATTGCATCTAATTTCGGGGTAACTATAGCTGATAGAGAATGTTGCAACACTGCACTCCCTGTGCCCACAGCTATGTGCTGCCACCACATTTCTCGTATTAGATTTGGAATTTGATCCAATTCATTTGTGGCTGCATAATCAGCTGATCCAGCCGAAAACTACCTCACTGCAGAAAGTTCCTTGTTGGACCATGACACTCATCTGACTCACCTTGCAATTACATCCCAGGCAAGGGAAGAGGTGGGAAGGCACGGCTGGGGACTCTACTTCACCAGACTGGGTCAAGAAAAACAGGCATGTCCAGGGGATTATTCATGTGTTCTATTTCAGACTTCCTTCTGAAGATGGCCTCTGCAACAGTCTTGACTCTATTGATTTCACAGAGGAGCTCGTCAACCCAACAGTACTCTGACTTGAGACTTGTCTCCAGACAGCCTTATAGCAAGTTTTAGGTAGGGTGTTTTTTAAAAATATGTGCTACTTTTGTCCAAAGTAAACAGTCTCAGATGATTCTTCTTTCTTTGCACTCTTCACTTTTTATACAGAACTGTTGTTCAGATACTGCTAAGTGATAAAGGCATGTATTCAGTTAATTGCCAGGGCAACTTGCTTCCTGGATTTTAAAGATGTGACATACTTCTGAATTTTCTTAAGTAACTTTAATTTTGTTGTTTGTTTATATAATTTATTACTTATTTTTTAAATTATGAGAAGTGTTTATCCATACCAAGGTTAGTTCCAGATTCTGATGATATACAATAAATCATTTCCCTGTAGCCTTCCAGCAGGAAAGGAACTTGGATGCAGCAACTTATAAATGACAGTCTGCTAGAGAAGTTCTAATATTTTTTACAATCACTCAACTGACACACATCTGCATTAGACAATCATATTTTTTAGAGGAAAACAAAAACATGGCCATGGAGGCAAAGTCCACCGCAGTTCCAATTACTGGAGGAGTATTATAGTTGGCATCCTCATTTATTTTAGCACGTATTAGTTTGCTAGCTGCTGCACTGTAAAGATAAAGTGTATAACTCCAGGAAAAAGTCAGGCCAGTACACTTTTAGCAAGGAGACAGATATGAAGACCAACGGTTGTCTCAAGGATCAGTCACACTGACCTCTATTTTAACTGCATTTTCATTATCGTCCACAGTGTACATTGCTTTCAGAACTGGAAGCTGGGCAGAAAATAAAATCAAAGGAAAAGAGGAAGGTTCAGAATAGAGAAGGTGCCAGCAGTCCATTTAATCACAGCTTTTGTCTTTGACAGGGCAAGTACAAGATGTTTTGGGTGGCACACAAGATGCTGTAATGCATAACAGTACAATGATATGACTAAGACAAAATGTATCCCAGTCACAGGCCATATGTAAATGTTCTAAGTACTGGACTACAGTGATTTACTCCCTGTCTATAATTTTATTGTACATGTCCTAATATTTTGCAAGTGACCAAATTGTATGGCTTACTTATGGTATTCTTACCCGTTTCTTTATATAAAGAGAATATATGAAACAGTAAGTCTGGTGTCCCCTGTTATACAAGAAATCAGGCTAAAATTATTGAATTGTCTTTTTTGGCCTTAATATTTATGAAGTATGCAAGTAGGATTACATGAAGCGTATAGCTGGAGTTCCCTTAAATCTGTGTAACTGGAACTAGGCAAGTATTCAAATAATAAACTTTATAAAACAATTCATTTTGTGCTGACAGCATTAAAAATTGTAACATGCGACTTTCTAGTTAATATTTGCACGTATAGATGCCAGAAACAAGGGTGTATATCTTCCTCAGTCTTTCTGTATTCAAAGCAGTGCTTCCAAAACAACTCACATGAAGTAATATTTCATGTTTACACCGCAGTTTTGTTAAATGATTTTGGATAACAAGTTCACCAAAGTCAAATATAAAAATGCGTTTATACTGTTTGCTTTAGTAAGCTTATAGTGCTGTATTGTGATATACCTGTAAGAAGCAGATAGCCTGAGAGCAGCTGGGATCTCTGGGTGCCTGGGCCTCCCTGGGGATGCTGGTGGGAGCATCACTCTGTGCCAGCTTCCTGACACTGCCATGGGGAACCACTTGTCCTAGTGCTTTTTTTGGCACAAACACCTGTTCTCCATGTGGCCAAACCAACTACACCCAATATGGTCGCTTTTCCTTGCTGGTAGCTCAGACCAGTTTTCAACCAATGATGAGGTTAAAATTAATCTTTTTGTTCTCCACCACTCTTCTAAGAAGGGAAGTAGAAATACTTCCACTGACCATAATGGGAGTTAGGTTGGCACATTACTCCCTTGATAAAGAGCCCTTTTTAGCTCAGGTTCTTGAAATAAAACTAAATAACACGCAAAGATTGTGTGTGCTCTGAAACTAATAATGGAGGCAGTCTCCTCTATAGAGACTGTAGCGCTCACACAAGCAAGCTACCATTGAAATACACTGAAAATCAGAAGGCATTTTTAATATTAATGAAGTATGTTTTGTGAAACTCTGAAAAATCTGCCTGATATCTGTTGGCAAGGTAGTAAAGCTTCTTTATTTAAGAAAAATATTACATTTATTGCATAATATAGGGAAGGGAATTTAAGAATATCTTACTTATGCTAGCAGTAAACTTTCAACGTGTATTTTATTTTACTCACATGAACAGTACCATTGAAGTTAATGGTAGTAATTTTAAGTTTTGAGCATTTTATATGTGTGTCTGTATAATTAGAACATTAGAGTGGGGATAGCTTCTCGATACAGCCAGTCTCCGTAGCGTGCAAAAGTGCCGACTGTACAGTTCACAGTCTGTGGGACTGGTCTATACATAAATCTATCCAAGCCTAGCAGTGCAAAAAAATGCCAGGGTAGTTAAACAGTTGTACAGTCCGCAATGTCCCATAAAGAAAATAATTATTGTACAGAGTCCAATTAGTCTATTATAGCAAAAAGCGCACTGAGTTTGGATAAACCAAACTCAGATGAGCAGGATAGTCATCTCCCTTTAACATGTGTGTGTCCTTCAGCATTGCAGTTTGGGTTATAGTTTGCTTCTGAAGAGGATTAAATAGAACGATACACAAGGGCATCTCAAACTGGTGCTTTTCAGAACATAAAATATATGTGCTTTTCAGATATACAGAATCAATAGTTTTCATACAGACTTCTAAATGTTCGCACCAGAATTTTGTATTTGTATAACAGAAATATAAAGTTCCACTTCAGACTGTGTTCATGGCACCTGTTTTCTTTTGCTGCCTACTGAACTGTACAGTCAAAGGTTTAATATGAAAGCTCCAACTGCTTTAGATGTGCTCAATACAAAGACATCTTCTGGTTCTTCCCACAAGATTTATGCAATCCATTCTACACCACACCTTTTGAAAGCATCTTCTGTCCTATTTCTAGAGTGGTAAATAAAATAATAGATATACACAACTGGATGAATATACAGAAAGTGCATAAACACTGTGTTGTTCAATTTAGACATAGCTAAATTCTGTTTACTTGCATTTATCCTTGAATACCTCACTGATTACTACATACCATAAACCTAAAATAGTGTCCAATTACTATATATAAGTCTGTTGTCTAAACACTTTGTGCTTGCAAAGTGTGTTGGGAACATTAAGTGAAGACAGGGCAGAAGGACAAGCAGAATTTCAGTTGTTACTTTTTTTAACAAATTCTCCTTCCTTGAGATTTGAAGTTATCATCTGGCATTTAACTATTCTGCAGCATAAAGGTAATTCCATGATTCTGCAGGGCTAATACTAAGTAATTCTTGCAGCGTTTCGTAGTAGATGACCTTCCCCTGTGACAGAGGAGCTGATAAGTCATTATATTCTCTTCAGAGCACTACAACTTTTCATTTCATAGAAATGTTCCCATATTGGATAGGTAAATTTTATAACAAAAAAAATCATTATGGAACACTGCATGTGAAAATAAGTCTCATAAAAGCTTCACCTTGTATTTCTGGAAATAGATTGGAAATAAAACCCATTCAGCTTTACAAGGCATTGAATATCTACTTGTGCAATAGGAATATAGAAGATAAATATACATTGATAATATCAGTCATGAAGAAGGCCAGAAAACCATTCATTTTTGTAATAACAGTATAGCAACGTTGGTGGTTTGAAAGCAGAGTGAATAAAGGAGCACCACCTGTGAAGGTTGAGAATGAGTATGAAATGTAATGATGCGCTCACCTACAATACAAAAGACCTTGATCTGACTCTCTTAAAATTTATTAGGAAGTTTGATTTCAGACTGTACTTGAATAACAGCAAAGTTGAGCTAAATTGATAAGCCAGTCATAACTGATTTAAAAAGCTGATTTCGATAATGCAATTAATGTATAATCCTATTCTGTTCCATTGATTAAATTTCTGTATGTGGACAAAATCTGTCTTAGGAATAATTTTGAGATTTCAGGGGCAAAAGGTGCTAGCCAAAGTTAAAATATTAGATGAAATAATTTTGCCACTGTAAAAGTACAGTATTTCTAACTAAGCACAGAGACTGTACTTAATGCTTTGAAAATAGCTGACATTTTATCAAATTTAAATAAAGGCTCTTACAGTGATTCAGAAAATACAGACTAGTAAACCACAAATATACACATGGTAAATGGACAGAAATCATGATTAAAAGAATAACAATAGAAAACTTATGAAAAGGAAATGACATTTCAACTAATTTATTGCAATTCCTGGAACATGCAATTACAAAAACAGATTTTAAAAAAAATCATTAACACACCAAACACATTTTGAAAATGCTGCTGAAAAATTGTCCCACAGGAACTATGAAGGATATGAAGTAGTTATAGACTAAGGAACAAAATATCTCCATGGATTGAAACATGGGAAACAATAACAAAGAGCAAGTTTTCTTTATTACAGCAAAAAGAAATCAGTGGGGTGTTTATGAAAGTTCTGTTTTTGTGCTTAAGTTTTGTGCTTAATACATTCATAAATGTTTGGCAAACACAGGGAAGTGTGCCATGGCAAAAACTTGCAAATGTCACAAAATGTTTAGTTTATTCAAATCCAAAAAGGATGATGAGGATATTCAGAAATTCCTCATTGATTGGGTGAATGGGTAGTGTGATAGCAAGAGAAATTTTATGCTTATAAATAAAAGCCACAACATTAGAGCAAAAACATCAAGGTACTTGTCCTCACTAATAAGCTCTTAATTGACTAAATCAAGTGACGACAAACCTGGTCATCATTACAGATAATTTGTCCATCCAAAATCAATGAGTTTGAGCAAATAAATAGTGAGAAGGAAAATAATACTGTATTCTAATGAGACTATATCAAATATTATTTATCAAATTTCAAAAGATTCTGTGCAAAAGCATGGAGAACATCCAATGATCAATTTAAAAATGGAAAATGTTTACTTCAGAAAGCAAATGGAATTTTTTCCCTCAAATTTGCTGTGGAAAACTCTCTAGAGAGACATGGCAAAGAATAGCTAAAAGTATTAAAAAATCACAACTAATATTAAGAACTGGGATCAGGTCATGCCTTCCTCCGTGTATAATTTAAAATTGGAAAGTCTTCATCAGTTAATGAACTTATCAGTTGGCAAATTCAAACGAGACAAAAAACACTTTACACACAGTGTGTGGTTAATTTGTGATACCCATTTCAACACTGCATTGCCCAAGCCATGAAGCTAGAAAGGTTTGAAGAGAGAAGTGAAATTTGGGTAGAAAAAAGGTGTGAGTAAGGTAGCGGCAATACCCAGATTAAAATAGTAAATACAGAAAATATTTTGAAAAGCTACAGAGTTTAAACCAATTCATACCTGTTACATTGAGATGAAATTGAGGCTCAGATTATCCCTTATTTGCCCACTACATAAGTTTCTTGCACCTTCCTCTGAAGCCTGAGGTTGGCGAAAACTTCTGAATTAGGTTGTTCAATCCTGTGTGTAAATTCTTTTGACTAGATTTTCTAACTAGAGGATTCCCCAATTGGTTTATGTTTATGACTATTTGAACACAAAAGGCATCTTTATATATAATATTGGTACTTGCTATAATCTTACTAGCATATACATGGTGCCGTTTTGCCAACTACTCATTTTGCATCCACGTGTTACACATTTGCCGTTGCCAGTGGGCGTGTGTTTTGAGGATGGAAGCTGAACATCTGCTTGTGTGCTTTGGTGAGGAGAGGGAGAGAGACCAAGTTTTCATATGGCACATCTACTTACCTTTTACCTGAAGGCCTGCAAACTGAGACCATCCAGGTGTTTTAAACACTGAGATGACCTACCCCATCCTAAAGGAGGTAGACTTGGACTCTTGAAGTCTTCGAGGACTGAAAAAGTAGCATTCCAAAGATACATCCTGGTCCACTTTTGGAATTCTTCTGTCTGTGCGTGCCTGTGTTCGAGGTGTTGGGGCGGAGTGGCCATGGTCACCATGCTTAGCTGTGGAAATGAGGAGCCGAAGGCTACATGTACACTGCCCGACGCAGTGAACGGCATGCCCAGGCTCGCACGGGCTGAGCCAGGTGTGAGGATGGCGGGCACAGCCTGCACCTCCGAATGGCCGTGTCACACCAGTACAGCTCACGCTGAGGCTGCTCCCCCGTCCAGAGCCAGTCCCACCAACGTTCCCGGTGCTGCCAGACTTACAGGACAACGTATTCAAATTCCAGCCTTCAGTCTGCCAGCTGGGTTCTCTTCAGGCCCCAGGAAGACATTTCACCCCCATCTCAGGTGTGGGCCTCACACCTTCCTTGTGGATGGAGGGTGGTATTTATTGAGACTTCCCAGGCTGGAAGGTGTCCTCTCCCCGGGGTCACCCCGGCAGTGGCTGTTGGTGGGGGCCTGGGCATATTGCCACCAGTTGGTCTCTGACCAGACTCCCAGATGTTCACCCTCAGATGCACATTTCTGTGTTTTTTCAAGAACTGTGGTATTTTCTCTCACTTTTATTGGGGTGGACTACACCCGCCGCTCTTGCCCAGCGGTCACCAGCAAGGCTGGAGAAACGGTACCAACCCACAGGGACCTTCCTGCCGCGGGAGGGGACACCGGCGTGACGCCCGGGGGTCGCCTGTGAGGGCCGGAGCCCTGCCGGAGCAGGGACCCCCAGTGAGGGCCGCCGCCAGGCTCACCGCCCCGCCCGGGGGTGGCCCCGGCCCTGTCCGCCCAGGGACCCCCAGTGAGGGCCGCCGCCAGGCTCACCGCCCCGCCCGCGGGGGGGGAGACCGCGGCCCTGCCCGCCCGGGGCGGGCGGGGGGTGGCCGCGCCGCGCCGCCCCCGGCGGCCCTGGCGTGCCCCGGGGAGCCCCTGCCAGCAGGAGGGAGGAGCGCGCAGCGCCGTGTGAGCGGCTGGCGGCGGGCAGCGGCCCTCGGGGAAGACAGATGGGGTGAGAGACAGCGCGAGGTCCGGCTGTCAGCGCGGCCTCAGCCCCGCCGCGGAGGGAGCCCCTCCTCCCCGCGGGTGTGCGCCTCTCGCTCCCTGGCCGGGGGGAGGCATGGCGTCCAGCGAGGAGGACGGAGGCGGCAACGGCGCGGTGGAGGAGAAGGAGAATGGCAAGAAGAGGAGGCTGGGCGCCCTGGCCACGGCCTGGCTCATCTTCTACAACGTCGCCATGACGGCGGGGTAAGCGGGCGCGGGGCGCGCCGCGGGCCGGCAGCGCGGCGCCTCAGC
Source organism: Himantopus leucocephalus (assembly GCA_003993805.1). Lineage (NCBI taxonomy): Eukaryota > Metazoa > Chordata > Aves > Charadriiformes > Recurvirostridae > Himantopus > Himantopus leucocephalus. The sequence goes on from RSEF01000002.1 coordinate 22,749,533, forward strand.
GGGGCGCGGAGCGGCGGGAGGCGGGTGCAGGGCGGCCGAGGCGAGGCCAGGCGGCGTCCCGGGGCCCCGGCGGGCTGGCGTAGCCGCGGGGCAGCCGGGTGTGAGAGCCGGGGTCGCGGGGCAGCCCTTGCCCGCCGCGCATTGCCTAATACGGTGCAGCGCTGCCAGCCGCCAGCGCGTCACCCCGAGCCCGCCGCGGAGGTTAAGTATAGCCGGGACAGGAATGCCGGGCGGGGGTGCCGCGCAGGCCGCGTCCCTCGGCACGGCCGCCGCCGCCCCGCCGCCCGCCTCCCGGTGGGCACTCCCGGCCCCCCGCGTCGCGCCGGGAGGGGGCTGCCGGCCGGCGGCCGCGGGGAGGAGAAGGCGCCCCTCGGTGCCGCCGGGGGGTGTCGGGGCGGCGGGTCTCGGGGCGAGCGGTGGCGGGCGGCCGGTTGTGTGAGCTTGACGCCGCGGGTTACCGCCTGGGGTAGCCCGTTCAGGTCTGCGGTGCCCCCGGGATGTAAGCGGGCAGGGGTCGCACCGGCTCGCCCCCTGCCAGGCAGCAGTTCCCGGAGCCCAGCGGGGAGCGGGCGGGTGGAGGGGAAAGGACGGGCTGTGGTCGCCCGAGGGGCGGGTGTGAGCTGGTGCTCGGTGCTGCGGGCGGTCGTTTTGAGTAGAAGATCAGAAGAGCACTCACGTTTATGTTCGTAGTGCTTGGCAGCACATTCACTTCTTCAAAATTTGTCCTGTTTACTAACTTTTGGGGGAAAAAAAAACCCACAAACCCCTATTAATTTCCACATGCTCAAAAGAAAACTAAGAACGAACAGTATCATAACTTTCAGACTGACATTCATCATGAGAACAGTTTTACCTTGGTCACCAGCGGGTGAACTCTCTGCCATTTGAATCCCGCAGAGCAAAACTGATACGCTGCAGCTGAAGCAGGAGCTCGAGCGCTGATGTGGGAAGCCGGGAATATGATCGTAACGGCTTTCTTCTCACTCGCATCTGTGGATCTTGAACACGCATTCAAGTCTGTTCATATATTGCAGCAGCACCTTTTGAAAAGTGCTTTTGCTCAATGTAATTTTTTTCTAGCTGGCAGGTTGATGTTACCTCGTTGAATTCCCAGCCTCGTGCTCCATGTGTGAATTTGCTAATGAACACTGACTCCTGCCACTGACTTTTATGTCTGTGGAAGATTATCGAACTGTATTAGTTTTGACCTTAGGTGCTCATTTACTTCCTTCTCTCCCATCTTCCATTAATATCAAAAGGGATTAGGTGCTCATTCACTTCCTTCTCTCCCATCTTCCATTAATATCAAAAGGGATTAAGCCATGTAAAACTGCATATTTTATGTGGAAACAGAGAAAGAAGTTTTAGGAACAAATTCTTACAATTTTTTACAGATACAATGTAACAGAAAAATAAACATTTGAAATAGAGCACTACTTAACAGGGGCACTACACAGGATAAATAAGTAACAAGAACAGTGTATTTGTCCATTTGTCCAGACAGTGCAATATAGCAAAGTGTTCCTAGAGTTTTAACAAACTAATACATAATTGCATGTTAACAACCTTTCTAATAAAAAAGTTGTAGCTTATCTTTCTTTCTAACAAAGGTTTAAGGGACTAGAATGACCAGTACTCAATCTTATTCAAAGTCCCAACTGGAAATGCCACCTTTATTACGGAAAGTGTTTTCCATTTCCTGGTGATTTGCAACACTTAGTACAAGGGCTTTCCTGAGATCCAAAGTCAAAGTCACTGACAACTAAATAAATAGATCTACAGAAGTTCATGGCCAAATAAACATCTATTTAAGAAAAATATATCTGCAGCCTTTGCTTCTGAATGTAGTCTGAGGGTACTTCTCTCTGCAACCCTTTTGTTACAGAATGAGGTGCAGAAAATGCGTTGTTAGATTAGATGTATTATGACTTCTCAGGCGAGGGCTGGGACGGAGCTGTTGCTGTCACTGTTTGTGCTGCCAGCTGGATGTAAACTCACTGGCACCTTCTTCTTGTCAAACACTTCACTATAAAACAGCGCAGTTTTGCTGTGAAGGACTACCGGTGATATTCCAGTAGTTCCTCATTTCCACAGTGGCAGGAGACGACTTCAAATTAATGCACTCAGATTTAAAATCCATTGTAAAATCTAAATAACACTTGGGGGGGCAAATTTTGGAGCAGCTGACAGATTGGATTCATGGGCTTAAAGTAGAAGGGATCGAGGAGGGGAATCATTCCTACCAGGTGGGGAAGCCTGACTAATTTATGTGAGTTTAAATACTGTCATGAAGTGCTGGGATGGGCCATGCCAAGTGACTGCATAGCAGTGGGCACCGTGTGTAAGAGTTGTTAAGGGGCTGATACTGAAGTACATGCCATCCGAGGGGAACAGAGAGCTGTCACGATCCATGCGACTGTCATGCCATTACAGAGTAACGGGTCTGACCAAAGATCAGTATTTCCTGGTAGCCTGTTTCCAATGTTAGCCAATACATTATGCTTAGGGAAGAGTATAAGAACAGCAGGTGTGTTAAATATTTACCCAAATGTTTATGTAAATATTTCTCTGAATGTTTGTATGCTCTCTGAATCTGCCTCTGAGTATTTCTCAGCCCCCTCTGCTTTGTCACTTGGGCCTTTCCTTAGCCAGAGCTCCTGTCTTTGTACAGTGTGCTTGCTATGGCTACATTCTACATATGTAGAATGAAAGGACTAAGCAACTTCCCATATCATCAGACAAGAAGTTAAGCTAAAATTATTGTAATTTTTGTGGGTTTTTTTGCGATTTTTAACTCGCAAAATCCATAGCCATCCATAGCTCTGGTCATGCCTATAAGTCTATATTAAATAATTTTTGTACTTTCTTAGTCTTCGTGGATTGAAACCTGGAGTTTGTGATGTTTGTGATAATGTGGTATAGCTCTGTATTAAGGATGGAACATATAGTACACTATTTTGAAAATCTTAATTATATAAACATGGATTAATTATGTGGAAGGAGTTGCGCATGCCTTGGGTTATTGTACTGGGTCTGGGCTGGGTGTTGGGGTTCAATCCACCACAGTTTAGAAGTTTATTTTTTTTAGTCTCAATTTCCATTTGAGATCTCAGTTTAAGTTTTATATCAAATTCCAGTTTGATTAAAAGATACTGTTACTTTCTTTCTTTTACATTGGAAGGGTTATCAGTTGGTAGCATTGTTCAGTTCCCTTAAAAAAATACTAAAAAAATTAGCCGACACCATCAAATGTGCTAGTTAAGTATACCAGCCTCTGGAAGCCAGGAGCATAGAGCACCCATCTTTCAGTGCTTTGGAGTCTGATTTTCAAAGATGACTTCTCAACACTTTTGAAAACTGAATCGTAATGGTAACTTCAGTTGGACAGTCACAAACAGAAACATTCCGATCACTGGTCGGTTCTGAAAATTAAGAGTTGAGGGGCCATGAAAAATGTAAAAATGATGTGCATAGGTTCCGGTCCTTTACTTATACAAACCTCTGACCCAAAAGGGTGGCTTCAGTGCGGAGGTCATGATGTGTTTTCAAATAACAGTAATGCACGGTAAAGACGCATGAGGATTTAATAGTTAAAATATATAGTGAAAAGTCTGATGGACCCGTGGGGTTTTTTTGGGGGTCCCCTTATTTAAGGTCAGTCTTCTGAAGGTAAACAAGTAATTCTCTATCCTTTTCCAAGTAAAGAGATAAGAGTGTAATGTTTACATAACATTATATAATATTTATGTCTAAAGATATTTTTAATAACCTACTGAGAACACCGACAAGTAAAGAAGCAAAGATATTCTGTGAAGAAAATATTCTACTAAATTATTTACTGTGGATGGATATTTTTAGAATTCTAATTTGAAATGTATCCATTCTCTTTCTTTTGTAGGTGGCTGGTATTAGGTATTGCCATGGTGCGGTTTTATATACAGAAAGGAACACATAGAGGCTTATTCAGAAGTGTTCAAAAGACACTTAAATTTTTCCAGACATTTGCTTTGCTTGAGGTAAATTTTAAACATTAGTTTGCTTTATTGGATGCTGCATATCATAGGCAAAACACATTATTATTAACCTGAATTTAGTATCAAAATATTCTATTAGTACTTAAAGTGCTTTTAACTTTATTATTCAAAGAAGATTTTTTGGGGGGCAAGGTGACTAGTTGAAACAAATGGGCACCTTTTTTCAAATTTAATTCTAATATTTCTTTAAATCAAATACTGTCTGGGAAGTGCTTTGATTTGAGAGTCTTTAACTCAAAAGGCAAAGTTTCTGAAGGCATTTCAGCCATCAGATCAACCCTCTAGCTTGGAGACGAGGTATCTACTATGTCCAGAGATGGTAACTTCGCTCTTATTCCTTATACCAGACTCATCATCCTACTGTGCCTTTCCTGCTTCTACTTATGTCCAGACTCAATGCACGTGCCCCATCTAATCCGTTACAACAGGGTCTGTGCAAGTTGTGCAAAGTATTTAACTACTTTTGCCAGCTAAGCACTCATGGTCTTAGTTTATGGTACGTCTATGAAATGAAACTGTTGCATGTATTGAGCACTTACGGTTCATTCCCAGGAACAACAAAGAGTGCCTACCTACATTTTAATGTTTTTTCTCAATCTGCCTATAACATCTGTAGTTCAAGCATATTAAAATCATGTGGGCAGCTGTGTATAGGCTTTTAAGCTGTTAAACTTTCACAGTAAATAACTCTACTCAAATCTGTCAAAATAATGAAAAGAACTCTATTTGCTAAACATTACTGACCGGAAAATACAATAAATCTGAAGCTTCATAGCTGTCATTGGCAAAATTATAATAATGTTATTAATTCATAATGAATACAGAACATTTTAAAATTGCTAGGTGTTTAGCATTCCTTATATGACTCCCTGCGCGCTGTCCTGTAAAATTCTTCTTTGAATAAGATAATGGAAGGGGAGCATACTAGTTGAAAACATAAATGCTTTGTCAGTATCTAAATCTGTAATGTATACAATTAATTAGGAAAATACATCTATGTCATGTGTTTGCACAGATCAGATGCTGAGCCCATCACAGCGTTAGTTGCCAGGGCTCTAACGTGTATTTCTTTTAAAGACTATTAGTTAGAGACAAAAAACAGTTCTTCAGAATTAAGCCCAGGTTTATATTAATATCGAAAGGCCATGTTTATAGTATAGAGAGTAACATAGTCTACATCAGTAACCTCTAACTTATTTTTATTTGCAGGTAGTCCACTGTGCAGTTGGTGAGTTCTTTGTTTTAGTTTCTCTTGTAACTAATTAGAACGTGAATTGTGGAACAGAGATAACATGTTTCTCTTTTTAAGGAATAGTTCGCACATCTGTGCTTGTGACTGGGGTCCAAGTGAGTTCAAGAATCTTTATGGTGTGGTTCATTGCGCATAGTATAAAACAGGTATGTGCGTGAGCAAGTCGCGTTTTGATTGTTTTTGAGGGGAAGCTATTAATACAGTTCTCACTTCACCAGGAAGACCAACTTAAAAATTAATGACATTCCTCCAGAGAATACTTACATACTCGAGTGTGATTTCGGAAGTTGGGGTTACAGGATGGAATTTATGTGCTTCTGCCCAGGAGACTGGGTCTGGGTCTTAACTGTGAATCAGCCCTGTCTTCGGCGTCGTGCCGGCTGTGGTCTGCCTAAGTGAGATCAATGACTGCTGCTATTATTTACCAGCAAATCTACCACAGTGTTACCGGTTCCCTTTCAAAAACTTAAATTAGCATTTACTGAATTAATCTAAATGAAAATATGTCTTAAATTGAATTTACTTGGATAAACATGGTTGTGATTTTGCAGTTTATTTTAGCAACCTTCTCAAGATTTTATTGTTATGGTAATATTAATATTTGATGGCATGCATACTGCATTGTTTTCATTAAAAATGTACCAAGTCATCCAGCATGCCACAGTGATGCTTAAGGTCCTGTGTAAGTGACAACAGTTTATTTGCCTGGCTGCAGGTGGTTATTGTAAGTCTAGTGATTTGTTAGCAGAATGAAACAAGCAGACTGCTTACAGCTAGTAGATAGGACATTCAGTTCAGTTTGAGATCTGCTTTCTGTGAAGGGCGTGTAAGAATTAAGTGATAGATTTTGAGTCTGTGCTCCTGAATTTCTTTAAACTTAAAAAGCTGAGCCATTAAACTGTCTCACCAGCAGATGGCATATGCCCTTCTGCTGATGGGATGTCATAGCACCTGCCTCGGTTTTCAGATCTCTTTGTTTCAGTTCACAGAGGATTCGTTTTCTACACTTCAGCTTTTCCTTTACTGTTGCTTTTCTTAACATGGAATAGGCTTTTCATAGCTCTTTTTTTTTTTTTTTGTAAGCTAAGTGTTTTCATTTGTCCCTTAAGAGAAAATGTTTCAAAGATTAATGAGGTTTTTTGTATTGAGTGTTTACATGAATGCTGGAATATTGCACTGCATTTTGCCATTTTGTTATTATCTGCAGTGGATTAAACCTTTAGCATATCCAGTCATTTCTTTTGTTTCCTCTATCTTCCATACAGTAGGTCAAGCTGTGTCCAAGAAAAAATACATCTGAATGTATGTCTGATTGTATTTCACGCTGCTATTGCTTAGCAGGCATGAATGTTCAGGGTCACTTTAGGTGGTGAGAGGCTTGTTAGTGATAATAGCCAGACCCAGATCTCTCTGCTTGACTGGAGATTTGCAAGGCAACAGATAGGAATTCTCTGCATACTTATTTAAAGCTCTTCTGCTTGGATTTAGCACTGTGACATGAATCCAAGTTTGGGTTATCAATGTTTGTCTCTAATCGCATGAGGCTAGGAACAGCCTAATTCTGTCTTTCCCTTTGCTTATTTGTTTGGATATCTTTGCACTTCAGTTGTTGCTATTTGTTTGTGAGTTTGGCAGTATTTTTATATCTCCTTTTCTTTTGCGATGTTGCTGAGATCCTTTCACTAAAATTGCACCTTCTTTGACTGACACATTGAGGGCGCGATTTTATGAGATTATGAGCACTTACAATTTTTCTTGACTTTTGACAGAGTTGTGCATTTGTGGCATCTTTGAGATGTATTAAGCTTTGTCACCGTGCTGCATTTTATTTAAAAAAATCGTTTCCCTTTTTTGTCATTTTCACAAAACTTGTGTTACTTTATTTTATTTCACAGACATCCCTGGAGCTTTTCAGCCTTCAGGCATGGAAGTGTATTACAAAATTCCTCCCCTTTTAAAGAAAAGAAAATTACATGCGTGTAATTCTTCTTCTCAGCAGGTAGTGTTCATAATAGATCCCCACATGCCTTCTTTGTATTTGGGGACTCTTGTTTATTTGTTCACTTAGAGTGAAAAAGAACTGATGTTTTGAAACAGCAGAGAGATGTGCTACCTACCGATGAGGCAGTTTAATGACTCAGAACTTAAATCTTAAACGGGATTGTTGAGTGAGTTTCCCCAAGGCCCCTGATCTACCAACTACTCTTCATTTAGTGATCCATCTGTGTTGCAGCTCCTTAACTATCTCACAGCTCCCTGAAGTCTGCTAAATTTGATCTTCTGCGACCAAGTTCCAGTTAGTACACTATACTAAGCAATTCCTTTTGTCTGAAGTTTCATGGAGACGTGCATTAAACAGTGAGGAAGAAGCAAGATAAAAAGTAAGAGAAGGTCTAGGAGACAGAGTAGTGAAATGCAGAATGGGTAAAAACTGATTATGAAAGGAATGTATCTTCTGTAGCATTGTTTTCTTCTTACGGCTTTGAGGAGTAAGAAAATAAACAAGTAAATCAACCACAAATAAAAAGAGGAAGACAGATAGCGTAGTGAAGATGCAGGTAGAGAGTAATAAGGAGGAATAAGCTTAATTATAGGATTTTATATTTTGATATTTGCATAATGGATAAAGATTGCTCGGTTTGCAAAATACCTGTTTGTTAGTAAATCCATATGATAAAGAACTGTACATGGTAATGGTTTCAGAATATCACTTTTATGCCAAAATTTTCTTTTTTCACAAGATGTTAGTTCTGTTCCATATATCTTAAACAGAAGTCTGTTGCGGTTTGCACAGAAAAGAAGCTTAAGGATGAAGAAAGTGTTGGTTCTTTATACTTCTGCAGATCCAGAATGAGGAGAGCGTTATTCTTTTTCTGGTCGTATGGACTGTGACAGAGATTACTCGATATTCCTTCTACACATTCAACCTGCTCAACCATTTGCCATACTTCATTAAATGGGCCAGGTGGAGATGTCTTGCGCTTCAATTTCTCACGGTTCTGTGCATGTTAGTTTCACGCATGCTGAGCTAACACACAGGAGAGCAGATGTTTGAGCTTTGGTTATGTGTCAGCAGAGTGCAAGTCAGTTGCTTTCTCTACTTGGGATCATTGCTACTTGGTTTAAAATGTTAAAAATATTTTAGCTGAGATTTTGGGGTGTGATTTGTTCTTTGCTTTCTGTGTCTCACAGTTTGAACTCCGCTTTCATTCACTTTATTTTTTTTTTCTTTACCTTTGGTGTCATCTTTTAACTTACTGTATGACTCCTTAAGATGCTTTTGAATACAGTGCCCAAAATTAAGCACCTGTGCTAGTCTTTGTGGATTTCAGGTCTTTGAAGATGTGTTGTGTGCATATTACTACTTTATGAAAAATTCTGCTTTGTCAGAGCTTCTGTAAGTTTATATCCATGTGGTGAAGCTACATATTGACTTAGTTTAGCCCGCATAAAAAGTGTGTTCCATATCAAAACTGCTTTAATTTTGAAGCAGACTTAAGACTGGCCACTAGATCACATATATTACAGAGACTGCATGTTTATCAGGAGACTTAACTGGAAGAGTAGTATTCTCTGTAGTCATTTGAAAAATACAAGTAAGACAGAGAGACTTACACTGTTAGAAGGAAAATAGCTAACCTACATTCAGCACAGGCGATTCTTATTTAAAAGAGTGTGTTTGTTTATTTTCCTTTATTTTTGTTTTATAGATAATGCAGTTCTGATGCTTCTAATACACTTCTTTGATATGTCTGATATTTATGTCCGTTCTTATAATACATTATCTTTTTGCTCATACCTAAGGTGGTAGACTTGGTTATGTTTAAGTACTAAATAGCAAACTTGAAAATAATCGGGTCTGGTTTCATCAATAATTTTTTTATTTAGGCTTCAGAAAGAGAAATGCATTCAGAAAGGACTATATTGACAGATACACTTTTTGCCATCAAGTCAGTGTGTCTTGAATGACAGAATTTTTGTTTCCTTGTAACAGACACCAGGGAAAACTGACATTCTCACAGCAGAGATAAATGGTGAAATATACTATAAACAAAACATTTGGAAATGTATTATCTTTTCATAGAGTCCAAAATATCCTATCAAGATTTATGGACAATCAAACAGCACAACTGGGCATAAATTCAGTACTCCAAGGGAGCCGGAAATTTCTGATCTTTAGCTTATAATTGTAAAAGATTTGTCTGTCTGTGGCTAATGGAATAGGTATGCTATAAATTTTAGTTCAGAATTTTTACTTTGTTATTTTTTTTTTTCACCGCATAGAGACAAACTGTGGGTAGGTCATGGCATCAGTTCCTTCTTACACCTCTCTTAATCTGTTCTGTGACCTGTGAGTCCTCTAAGCCCATCTGCTTCTAGAATGGTTCCATGTGTGGTTGCTACTGTTTTGGATCTCATCTCTTTTGGTCATGGACTGCACACTGTACCTTTCTCTCTGTGCGACAGCTCTCATTGCTGTTCCCCGCATGAACTTGAGAGCTGTTCCTTAGGAGAAACTGCATCTCCATGGTGCACTACGTGTAAGGACAGCACAAACCCTATTGATTATGTTTTTCATTTTGCTGCCACCTATGTGGCCTATGGCATTCAAACCACATTTTCTTTAAGCTGAATGCCTTCGCCTTTTGTTTGAACATCATCTTCCTATTTTAAAATGGATCTGATGAGTTTCTGGCACTCTCATTTTCTTTTTTATTTCCATTTGTGGAAAATGTAGTATTATTTGGATTTCCCATGTTGCAGTGGGTAAAACAGGCTTCTGATGTTTCTCAATGTTTTTATTATCTTTAAAGAATTTATAATACATAGAGCAGACCCACTGTCCAAGATACGTAGGATCATCTGAATTTGGGATCCAGTCCTGGTCTGAATCCTGTTGGTGACAACAGGAGCAAGATCAGTAAATTTTTAAAAAAAGTAATTATTGGAGAGTACAAATTTGTGGAATTTTTTACTCTTTAGTATTAGAAAGACATTCAAACATTCTGATACTTCACTGTTTTTAAATAAAAGGACTGAGGAATGTATTCTCTGTAAACCAAAGCAACGCTGTCGAAAGTAACTGAAACTGGTATTCTGTGCCAAGTTAGGATGTGGTCCTTGATTTTGGTGCAGGAACTACTGTAATACATTGCTGTGCCACTAATAATAACAAGAGGAAGTTTTAAATTCGTGGGGTGTTTCTCACAAGGGTTTTTCTTTTAATGCAGATACAACTTTTTTATCATTTTGTATCCTGCTGGAGTTGCAGGTGAACTGCTAACCATATATGCTGCTTTACCCTATGTGAAGAAAACAGGAATGTTTTCACTGAGACTTCCCAACAAATATAACGTCTCCTTTGACTACTATTACTTCCTTATTATTGTCATGTTCTCCTATGTGCCGTGTAAGTATTACTTAACTGTAGTTACGCTAACAACATAATAATCAATTATCAGCAATGCTGGAAACACTGAAATTTGCTGAATACTTTCTTCTATAAAAGCCTGCTTTCTGTTGTTCCAAGCTTCGCTGTGTTTTAATTGGTTAGACTGAATTTTTCATCCTGTTATCTGCCTCAGAACATAAGCTGTCTTAAAAATGTCAGTGGAAATGCTAAAAACATTTCTAAGACTTGGACAAAGTAAAAAAACTTTTTGCTTACACACAGAAATGTCTGCAACTGCGTTGCTGAGAATTTCTAGTGCCCCTGCTGCTTTGAAACACTAGCTGAAAAATTGTCCTCCGAGTTGTGCCAGAGATTTGCCTTGTTTTTATTGCTATTAATATCCATTTCTGTGTCACGTCTGAAAATCACCATTTGAGCATGCTCGGAACAAACTTGAAGCAATATTCTCCAGGATTTTATTTCCACAGAAATCCACAGCCCAAACCTCCCTGAATGTACTTCAGTCCCTGGTTTAATCAGATTGTCCTTGTACTTCTGGATACCAGAAGCCACAGATCAATTGACTAACCAGAGCTATGATTAGAGAGACTGTCTTTCACGTCCAGTGTTATTTCCACTGGTAACTAAGTAGTGTAGACAAGGAGAAAGCAACTTGATTCTGGTATAGCACCATGAATGTGGCTAAACCAAACTAGGCAAATAGAATATTTTAGATAATGTGTACAATGAGGCTAGAAACCAGGCAAGAGATTAGAGAGAGGCACTGAGAAGCAGGAAAAATTGAAGTTAAAAGGGTCTGTGATCTGCATCTGTAAAACGTTATTTGTTTAAGAAGTTGACCTTAAACATGGACTTCCACAGTAAGCATGCACACTGTGATTTTTTTGTGTCACAAGAAATTATGAAGGCGAACGAGAGAGATTTATATGAGTAAAAAATGTCCTAAGCTATCATAACTTACTAACAGTTCTACAATTGTTTAAGTAATTTAATGCTTCAGGAATAAATCCAATTTTCTATCCATTAAATATAAGGATCAAATGTATCAGCAGGGCAGTAATATAATAGATTACAGAGCACCAGGAGGGAGACAGGTCCTCACTTCAGACTTGAACAGGTAGGGTAGATTTGTATCCTCCTCACAACCTTAATTCAAACATGCTTGCCTTAGCAGAGGTTTGAGGACTTCAGGCACTGCCAGAACACGGTTAAGTCCTGTTTATACAAAGAAAGTGTTGGAGGGAAGTTCCTTGAACACAGGGTATCCATTCAGGGGACCATGCCTGACTATTGAGTAATTACTGTTGTGTAGTTCATTGCAATGTTCATGACTTCCTATTATTTACCTTAACAAACTGCAATGCTGTGTGCCATAATTTTTCCTCAGTTAATCATTCTGCAAAATTGTATTTTTCCGTTATGTGATCTGTTGAATTTTTTCATCTAATTTGCTCTCTTTTATGCTTTGATCAAGTATTTCCACAACTCTACTTCCACATGCTGCGGCAGAGAAGAAGGGTGCTTCATGGAGAAGTGATTGTGGAAAAGGACGATTGAATCAAGCCGTGTAACTATGGTGCTTTTAATGGAAATGGAAAAAAAAGAGGGTAAAAACCCAAAACTTCCTGTGATTTTTCTGAGTCCAAGTTTTAAAACATGGAACAAGAATAAACAACTGTGCATAAAATAGCATGGACTGTATTATTTTTACATTTAATATATCTGCAGATTTACCTTTTAATCCTTGGTTTCACTTTGATTTTTAATTGTTCATTTCTTCAGACAAATTATTTTCTTATTTTCAATAGGTTGGCAAATAGCTTTAAGAATTGGAATAGTTGGCTACTGTGCTTTCTGCTCTGAAAGTTCTGTTGTGATCTGTAGTCATCATCAAGAACAGAAGGAGAGTTGATAAGTTGTACTGAAAGTGAGTCTTCTGGAAAACAGAGCATAAATTAGGTAATGGTGTTTTTCATAGACTAGGTGGCTTATATGTTATTTAAGCTTTATATTAAATAATACCTTTCCAGTTATAAGTACTGTTAGCATGTTGTTCATCATTCTTTGGATTACAGGATTACACTGTAGAATTTCAGAAGGACTTTTGAAAGGAGCTGCATTCTTGATTGTGAGTGCAAATTTAGAACTCTGTATTTTCATTTGTAATTTTAAAGGTATGTAGAATAATAGACATAATATTAACTGGTTAAAAGTTTGTGCTGAGGAGTAGACTTGATGTGCCTACCTTTCTCTGATCAGTGGCTGGAATGGGACTCTTGCAGAGGAAGACTGTTTGTCAGCTTGCTTCCTATTCTACGTTTAATTATGTATGCAGAAAAATTAGAGTATTGCATTTAGAAACTGTAGCTATAGTGAGATAATTAACTTCTTATAAATAACTAAGTGGGATAAAATATATTTGAAGTAGCATTTTAAAATATAAATTGTGCTTTGAATCATCCCATTGTGCAATTTTAATTGCTCTCTCGCCATTAGTTGTTTATACTGTGTTGACCTAATTCTATTTAATGTCTTCAATCATCTGCAAGAGGGATCTACAGTATATTAATAAAAGTTACAGATGATATTTCACTATTTGATACCTGAGTGGGAGACGTCCAACGAATTAGACGCAGCCTAAAAGATTCAGAGAAAAGGTAATGCACTTGAGGAAACTTGGATACTTAGTGAGAGAGAGAGAAGACTGAAATGTAATAATGCCGTAAGAAGCCTTGATAATGTTGGCAACAAAGTTGCTTCTGGCATCACTGATGTCAAAAGAAGAGTATATATGCAGAAGAGCTGCATCAAGCAGCTGGAAATCGGAATATTCCTTATGATTGCTGAGGTCATTTCTGGAGCACAGTCTTACATTTTGGGTACCTCAGGGAGGTCAATCTTCTGAAAAGTCAGAGAACGGTAACAAAATTAGTTAAAGTGAGAAAGAAGTCGGAAAGATTGGGTTAAGTGCGTATAACTTTTTGTTATGTGACAAATACATGTAAAGGAGGAGGCTTTCTATGTATGAAGGTATAACTAGAACTGATTAGATAAATTTGAAACAAGGTATATATCCAATGAATATCAGCAGAAAGATCCTATTGATATCAGTTAGGTTATGGAATGACACAGTAGTGCTTATCAATGCGTACAATTTCTTGGAAGGTTTTAAGTTAGATGTAATGCAGTAGTAGAAAATGATCTTCCTTTGGCAAGAGTTTGAACTACATACTTGAATAGGCAGTTTCCATTTTTGGCTTCAATGATTCTATGATAATAGAGCTTTTTTGAAAATTGTAGATACACCTTTTTCGGTGTATCAGATAGTTTGATGAAAAAGCAAGGATTTACTACAACCCTAAAGTTCAAATTCCATTTTGTGCCCCAAATTTGTGATATTTTTGCATGTCTTCATTACATGTCAATTCCTTTTCTTTTAAATGACAGGTGCATGGTGGGCTTGAGATAGGATAGTTGTATTTCTTACAGTTTTAAAAGGTATAATCTTTGTATTTTTTAGAACAAATTTCACGCAAGGTGCTATAATTTAACTTATTACTTCTCTGTTTTATATGCAGCTAAAATTATTAAAAGTTTAAAATATAAACTACATTTACAACACTGAATCACAAAACAGTTGTGTTGCACATGTTCAGTATAGCAGTTGTATTTGTCCAAAGTTTTTAGAGTACTGTTTTATAAACTTCACTTCCTTTTTGATCCATGAGCAACATCATGGCAGTTTTTAGAAATATTTCTCAGTTAGCAAGCAGAAGAGTGTGATGAAATATGAGTAACTTAAGATTAGATTAAGTTCTGTGTCTCTTTTTTTACTGTCAGGGCAGCTCACTGAAGACCATAGCTATCAATTCATTGAAAATGCATTGGATGCTTTAAGGATGTGATTTTGAAATCCTTGATTGGATGCGTGTATCTCACAGATACTATTCCTGTGATAAAAGGAATACCTGTGCTATAATACTGTATTATATTTGTTTTCATTGTGGCCTGAGGATATTATCATATGTTAATCAAGGAGCTATTTTTATATTCTTTTGTACATGTGACATGAAAAAAAATACAGCACTGCTTGCTAAAATCTTGGGTTTGCGCTTTCGTGAAGCAACAGTCTACAAGGTAATGACACAATTTTAAAAGTGATTTACAGCTACAGAAGAGTCTTGCTAAATGATAAATGAATAAAGCTAAAATTACTCACAGTATTGCAGTCAATGTTTCATAGACGAGAGAGATTGCCATGTAGATTAGTTTGCATGGCATGTAGTTTAAAAAAACCCAAGCAACATGTTCTTTTCTTCCTCTTCTTTTTTGATTGAAGCCTTTCTCTGATGCCTCAATGTATACCTTTTGTTTTAATATCTTCTCAAAGATAGTGAGAATTGCAGGTAAAAATCCCCTTACCATTGACTTCAGATGGGCCAGGATTTTTTCCTAGGTAGCTTACTTAAACTTCAGCGTAACATCGTGAAACGTTTGATTAGCTTATCAAATGGACATCAAAAGTTAAGTATGATTTTCATATGGTGCTCTCTTTCCAACTTCTTTTTGACACCTGTCTTTTTTGTCTTCCTCTCTGCAATATTCCTCATTTTCTAAAGCATTGAAATCCTCCTTTTTATGAAAGATTAGGAATGTATTCAAACATCAGCATCTTTAATGTTATGGTGTAGTCTTTAACAAACTGTTCGTATAAAGGTGTTTTCTTACTTGTGCTATATATGCCTTCTGGAATGGATAAATACATAGAGTATGGCCTTATGAAGCTTTTTTAATGACAATGTGTAGGAATAGGCATTTGGAAGGAGATTCCTATTCATCAGGTGACATTTCCTACTATTGGTAGTAACAAACACACCGTCCTTTTTATAAACTCCAGCTGAAAGCAGTTGGATTTCCTGAGGTTCCCCCCAACACTCACACACTGTTCCCACTGGGAGAAGCTGTTCCAGGACAGATTGGGTGAACCACCTCATTTCACAGCTCTGCCCAGAATGTCTAGAGGCCAGATCCTGGCCTCAGGGCATGGGCAGTACAAAATAATATGACGCTGAGAAATTGCATCTTCCACATCAGCTACCAAGAGGGTCACTGAGGCCCTTGTGAACAGTAGTTGATAGACGTCATTTCTCTTGCCTCTCACTACACAGGATGTGAGAGGAGAAGCAGCCCAACGTGCTCTCACACCTTCTGCCCAGGGAGCTCATGAGATCAGCTGGGAGGATCTCTGTGCACAAAGGGTGTCTTACAGAAAGGGCTTTTCTGCTTCACTCAGCTATCTTACTACTATCTATAAGCCTACATTTCTGGAAATACTGGTCTGCCCAGATAGCTATGCCACGATGCTCTCAATAGTATAGTGAAAAATTTACAGCCTCGAAGAAATGTGCTGCTTCTAATTCCCATTGAACGTAACATTTAGCCAGGTTCGTGTTAATGGATAGATTGCAATGACTAGTTAACAGGGAGGTGCATGGAGACCTTTTCTGTGACCAGAGGGAACCTACCTTTTCTTATCCAGAAAGAAATATGTGCATTTTAAAGCTAGGTCTAGCTACTGCTCTGACTGTGGTACTTACAGTCTTCACAGCAGCTTACTTTAGTGGATATTTGGATATTTCTATGTACTAAATAAACTAGAATGAAAACAAATTACAACCACGACAATAAATTATAATTTAAGGTAGTTGCTACATTAACAGTTTTTGTGAATTCAGCGTACTTAATCTGCCTTAGAAAAAAAAGGAAGGAAAGTTAATACAAATAAGTGTTCTGCACTAGGCAGGAGGGCTTCATAAATCAAAATTTTCAGGCAGGCAAACAGGCTGCAGTTGTTTATAAAGGATTGGTTAAATGTGTTTTTGAACAACAAGGTTGAAAGCTTTTCTGAAAATTAAATTTTATTTCATAATGTATGTTTAAAAATGTGCTCAAAGATACTGTATTATTTATTACCAGTTTATAATTTAAATTCATGCTGAACATACACTTTTTATAGATTATTAACTGTAGCCCATTGAAATGTTTTATTCTATGTTTGTTACAATGAATGTTTAAGAAACAAACATCTGGTGTTTCTGTGAAGCTCTGTGTTCTCTTGCTCAAGTGAGTTGCAGTGTTGTTAGTGCCTACTAAGCTTTGCAAAGCTGTTAAAGTGGCAGGGTAACATTTGCCAAGGACAGCTCTTTAAACTTTCATGGCGGCACACCTTACAAGTGGGTGGTACTCTTGGTTCAGTGTCTGGTCCTGTACGCCACTGATGCCGTTCTAGGGGTGTTGAGCGCCTTCAGTAGGACTGAAGGCTTTACAGATGTCAATAAGTGATTCATCCTTATGAGTTACCAGATTGAGAAGACCTTTCTTGTGAACTCTTAGGTCACAAAAGTGACAAGTCCGACAAGTGAACTCAAGGCTGTACCAAGACAAACTGTGGAGGACCTGGATGTTGGGTAACTCTAGCCTTCTCACAGGAACTTGCTCTCAAGTTCAGGCCCACAACTGGTAGTGGCTTTCGAGTTCTTAAATGTGCAATACTTTCTGTGTCATGTTGTATCAACTGAAACACGTTGCCTTTTTATTCACAGCTCTCTTGCTTCTCTGTTCAGTCTTGAATGTATTTTATGTCCTTTCAGTTGATGGCTTTGTAAAAGTGTAAGTACAGAAATACTTACCTAAGCATATCATGTATAGAATTGTACTTAAGATTCTTAATAATGTAAATGCACTGCAGCTGCTCATTATTGTTATTTTTTCTGAAATGTATTATCATTAGCAGTTTACACAGACAGGAAAACAACACAATATGATACTTTTAATAACTAACTTATTTGGAAAGATTATAAGATGTGTTGAGCTATAGATTCAGATACTTGTTTTAGAGATTGTTAATACTGTAGCACTGTAGAAATTCATCATCAATTAAAAGACATGTTCTAAACCATGTTCTATTTGATTTTATTTTTTTCCATAGCATGTAGACATCAGTTCGTACATATGTTCTGCATATTACACCAGACTGGTATCTGTTTACAAATACTATACGTTTTTATCTGGAATTATTTCACAAATTAATCTTGAGGTCCTCTGTAACATATTTACTATTAGCCAGCCTTCCTTTTTATATTTCTTAAAATATATTCCGTTAAAAAAGAGGTAGGTTTGAGTAGTGATATTGGTTTATCAAACAAGAGGGGAAAAATACAGGGCATTAAAGAGAATGTGTAACATCTGTCAACGTGTATGAAGACAATCGCATTACAGTGGTCCTGAAATAGGTATTGCAATAGTGGATATTTCAGTGTTTTGGAACAGGACTTTTTTGTGGTATTAACCTTTGAGGGGGGTGGAGGCAGTGATCATCCTCTGGCTGTCCTTTGCTACATGACTAACAATGACATTGCAGCTCTGAGGATTTTGTTGCCATGACAGCTCCATAAAGCAATATGTGAGTATTCACACCTACTTCTTTTGAATTAAGAATCAAGTGGTTGTAACCCCAACGAGCTTAACTGCATACAAAGGCTAAATCCTGTTAGTCAGATGTATTATAATGGAGACGTAGATCTCCTAATCTGAAAGTTGCAGAAGTGGTCTTCTGATCTAAATTTACAGGACAGGATTTATTTGTCCTGGCCCTCGACCAACGTTAAACCAGTCGGATTTCTGTAGAAGCTAGTGGAAGAATATTGACTGATCTCAACAGGAGTATGATGGGACACAGACATTCATGTATTCTCTTATGTGTAAATCTAGATTTACCAGGAAAAGAGTAAACTCTAGCCTCCCTGTTAGCACTGTCTGGGAGAGAGAGCACATGCTTATTGTGTATTAGCTGTTGCGTGGTGGCTCTCCTGCCTCCCGCTTTACAGTGCGACTGCACCCAGCACTGTGCCCTGGGGAACACGCCAAAAGAGCAGGAAATCTCCAGCCTTACGCTACTATTGCATTATACTAATCTGAATTCAGCAGAATCATAGGAACTCCCTTCACATATCTGCAGAAGTATCTTTTATTTCTGAAATTAATCTAGGCCCAGTGACACATGCCATTAAAAATAGGCAGGGTAGATCAGCCCTCACAGCTGCTTGGACATTGCTAGCTTGGAATGCTGCTGTCACCGAGCAACTTTGATTTTCATGTGTAGGCTCTTTGTGGCCTGTGCTCATACCGCGCTCATAAGATGGCACTTTGCCTGCCCTTAAGTGGCTGGTACAGATTCAGTAGAACAAATTGCAAACGATGAGCAAGAAAAGATTGGGATGGATGTACTGCTTCACGTGCCAAGCACTCTCCTGCTCTCCGGAGAGAATCCCGGGTGTGCAGTCAAATTTTTGTGCCTCAATTTATCACCTATGAAGTTGCATTGTATAATGGGATATTATACAGTATTTCCTTCAACTGATGAAGGAAATAAACAAATTTGAGCACTGAAGGCAGCAGATTACAATTTATTGTGTAAATTAAGTCTGGGAAGACCATTAAGACTGGGATTCACCTGGTGACAAAAGAGAGAGAGGGTTGTGTGTCTTGCAGCCAACTGAAAGCCAAATATTTAACATTACTCCCATTTTCATTCAAAGTGAGGTGATGTTGCTGAGAATAATAATCTGGAGTTCTTGTCAGAAGGTATCTTTTACAGTGATCATCTCTGACTGGGCTTTGATTTATTTCACTTTCCAATGGCTACATCATATCCAGCAAACTCTTAACAAAAGGTTCTGTCCCTGGAAACAATTCCTCTAGAGGTTCCTAAATAGAAAATTTATCTGAGCGTTCACGAGATATAAGCACTTTTGAACATTATCATACTCTTAAAGAGAAATAATTTAAATCATACGAGGATTTATTTATTTTGTTCTCTGTGCTTATTACAATAATACAGTGCTTGAAAAGGAGTTGGAAGTCTAGAGAACAAAGCCCAGATACTAAATATGCTGGTAATGAATCTTTAAAAAAGATCTTAGGGTTAATAGGAGGAAAGCAGAGGCACAAACTAACTTTTCTCAGATGGAAAGAGTAGCTCAAATCTTGGGTCTGCCTGTTCAGCTCTCTTTGATCCGTAGGCAGTGTCTGCTGTTGTCTATTACGTTATAAATTTCACTGTGTTCATACTTGATATAGAAGGGTATGGTTTCTCTGTTTCTCAGCCCTTTTAAATGGAAATACTGTTTTATCTTAAGAGCCATATTGGACAGTGTTGCCATGATTTTTTTTATTTGCCATGAAACCAAAATTAAACTACTTTTTAGATTATTAGTTTCCCCCAAATTTTTTTGCTGCGCAGGAATAACTATATGGTCTAGATGATTTTCTCAGTTGTCTCAGAGCCCTGCAATTTTATGAGTCAGCAGCAGTCCACAGTCCACAGCTGGAAGAACACTGCATTGTGATATTCCTAAATTGGTGCGATGGCTACATTCTTTAGCAATAACTTCATTCTCCCAATAATTGCAGGATGAAGATAAAATATTAAAGGCTAATATTTTGTAGAAATGTGGTTGCCTCCTGAGTAATGTTTGTTATGCGTGAACAGGTTTGGGGGGGTTGTTTGTTCGTTTGTTGCCGCCTATATATTACTTAGAAACTAATTACGCCATTAGCTACTGAATATGAGTGGGTGGGCTTTTGTGGTTGGCATAAATGTGAGTTCTGTGAGTTTATGGCAGGTTTGATCGTTAGCTTTGACTCTTAGCTGCAAACGTTTGTGGGAAAGATACAGTGATTTCACCATCTGTCTGAAGCGAGTATTATACTTGAGGATATCTTTCTCAATGCGTTCGGTATTTAAGCATGATTCCCTTCTTGTCTTGCTTCCTTCTGATCTGTGCGGGCTACTGACAGAGAGGGAATGATTATAAGATCTCTTGTAAATAATGTCAGGTTTTTGTTAGTTCTCGTTTCGCTTCCTCAGCTCCTTTGAACGCTTGCTGCAATCCTTCAGCTGTTAAACAGCACTAAGTTGGAGATAACTCAATCACCTTCCTGTGGTCGGTGAAGTATTAAGGGGCAGAGCGTGCAGAAGACAGAAAGCCAGCAAAGAACAACAGAGCAAACTAACATTTTGTGTTAGATGAAGAGTGGATGGCTTTAGCCATGTGCTGAGGGTAGCATGCGGGATATATGTTTAGGGAACTGAAAAGGAGACGCTGTGTTTCTGAGTCAGTCGCTCCTGGATGGCTGCTGTGCTTGTGACTGGAACGAGCTTGCTATTTAGCCCTTGGTATTGAGAAGACACATGAGACGTGCTTCACTGATGAGCGGTACCATTTATATATCTGCTCTTGTTTTTCATCCCTGGGCACACTATGTGCCTGCAATTGCACAGTTTGCAGATGCTGCTTTCTACACGTTAAAAGAATTAACACCTTCCTCCACTGTTTCAGTGCAGTTTAATTCTGAGATGTCAAGAACTTCTTGGAAGAAATAGCACTTTTCTTCTGATTCCTTCTTGAGAGCATGAACGTTTCAAGCAGCAGAAGTAAATCTGTTCAGAGTTTTGGGTGCCCTCCGTAAATAGTTCTGGCAGCTAATTTAGTCCTGTCTCCCATCTTTCTGATGTCCTCTTTTCCAGCATAGCCTGTGTCTTCTAATTCATTCTGTGCTATGAAATCTCATTACGCAAAATAAAATATGTATGAAATAGAAGTACGAAGTATGGAGGTGGGCCAGCGTGCTCAAAATACGGGTCCTGTCGTTCCTTACTGCAGTCTTTCGTGGCAATCGTGGCAGGAATGTCAGACGAACAATTCTGAGGAACAGCAAAACTCTTGGTCGCTAACAGTGGTCTTGAAGTTTCCTGACTGTGAAACAGTTTGAGGAGAATCTGCTGAGGGATGCGTTTTTTGTAAGTGCTTGCTGAGAAGCCAGTCACAATCTCTTTTTCCCAAGGCGTGTTGGGGTGGTCTTTTGCCTTTAAGATGACTGCATGTGCTTCACGTCAGAGGTGATGCTTAAACCTTCGATGTGCCTTGTGCTGATACTAAGATTTCTACCTTTCAAGGTGCTTTAACCTTTCTGTTACTCATTTATACTCCCTTTACAGGCCTATAGCATCCCTCCAGTGATGATCTTTCTTCAGTGTATATTTCACGTTTCCCTGGGGGGCTGTGACTGTTGGATTCAAAAATGTTCAGAGCCCAAGTAATATTACCTAGTATTTCCTCTGGTTGAGACATGGCATCACCTTTGTTTTAATAATGGTAAGCATGGGGGGGAGGGGGTGATCAAGGAATGAGTAGTTTCAAAGCTGTGAGATCTACAATGAAACCTGGAAACCTCAAATTGGAGAAATGAGTTAAATTCCTTTATTATTTACTATAAACTCTGAGACCTGTAACAGGTGCATATTGAACGAGATAATTAGGCATGCTTTAAAGTCAGCTGCAGTCAAGCTAATATTTCAGGGTTTCTCTCTCAGAAACCACAGGAAGAGAGTTATGGGTCTCATGATGACAGCAAATGCCCTCAGAACACTACCCAGGCTAACCAGCATCGTTTCCCATTGCAACTCCTCTTTCATGGGAAACTGAGAAATAATTACCATGTAAGTACACTGAGCTCTAAATAGCTGTTATTCCTTAGGTATACTCTTTGCCAAGAGGTTTCGTCTGCAAATAATACGTTTTGAGATGGAGCATGGGAAGGATGTGGCAATTTAGAAAAGCCTTTGAGAGATCAGGTTTTAAAATGTCACATCTGAGTGGGTTTGCAGTTCACAGGAGGTTTGGACACCTAGGTCATGGAACCAGACCCTCTACTGCTGTGCTCTGATGGCATTATGCTGACATACAAATTTGAATATTTGATTCTTAAAAGAGTTTTTCTAAGAAGAATAGTTCAAAGTTCGAATATGTAGTCCATGGGAAATTGTGATATTTTTCTTTTTTAATTTGGACAAATGCTAGAAATAGCAGCATTCTTTTCAGGACAAGGATTGCAGAAAAACAAAGCTGGAAACAGTGGGGGATTTTGTTCCGAACCAGTTCTAGATTAAACCTTTTTCTGAATAATCTGATACTGTGAAAATGCAATTTTCTGTCAAAAAATGCATTCTTTTCCTAGGAAATTCCTGGCTAGCTCATAAACCCTGAGACTGATGATGTGGGTATAGGGAGCGGGGTGGAAGAAGGTGAATGAAAAGCTGGATGGATTGCCTTCCCCAGCTGTGAGTGGCCGGCGGAGGCTTCCACGCCGAGACAGCTGCGGCGCGGGACCGCAGCCCCGGCAGAATGGGGTCAGTAGGTGGAGAGACAGCCGGCTGCCAGGACAGACGGGCTTTAGAGAGACCAGCTGAAAGAAGCTGTGGAAGGAGCAATACGGAGCGAAGCCTGCCAAGCCGGGGATGCAGGGAGTGCCCACAGCGAGCAAGGGACAGAAAGGAGTGGTCCTCAGTCGCTTAATGCACAGTCCTTAAATCTAGAGGAAAGATTTCCTGGGTCTTCTGCCCTGCAGAAAAAGGAGGTAATGTTCCTGGAGGAGCAGAGGGGGAAGGATTAATTAATCCCAGACTTGAGAAAAATAGTCACATACAGTGAGATTCAACTGTATTAATTTTACCCTATTCTGTCACACCATGTAATCTTTTATCCTGAATCTGTTTCTTCCCAATATAAGCAATGGGATGGAAACATCTTCTGACATGTCACGGCATCTCTTCTCTCTCCTGGTGCCTTTGACTTTGAATCTGGAGAACAGCGGAGGGAACTTGAACCGGGAACCAGCTAACTCCTCCTTCTGTGGGCAGCCGTGCCTGCATTTGTACCTCATACCTCCAGAGGACTATTTGGTTCCTTCAGGAACCTCCTTCAGGAACCTTCAGGAGGTTAACCCTGATTCGCCTCAGCTCTGAATGAGAAAATCCTGTAGGGTCCATCCGAAACCCCTACACAGCCGCTTCCCTGAAGCCTTTGGAAATCCCTGAAGTAGTCAGAATTTTGCGAGCAATCCAGCAGTTTGAGATGCACCTCTGCTGAGGTGATCTGTTCTGCAGGAGAGAGGAGCCTAGAGGATTTGGCTTCAGACTTGGGTAGCCTCCAACCCCCTTCTGATACGGGGGGCAGATCTTCAAAGGAAACGTAGCCACTGCTGTGAATCTGCACTCTTCATCGCTTTCAGTCTGGGAATGTAGATGGGAGTTAAAATAATCCCTGTTCTAACAGTTCGCCCATCTCCTTTTTTACCACTATGCCCTCTGGGAAGTGTGACCAACTGAAAGAACCATATTTTGTTCTTAAAAGCTTAGAAAGAGGCTTAATGTTGTGACAGACAAGAAATTGGCTGAGAAAACAAAGGATGAAGTGACAGCAAGAACTGTTTAGAGAGTAGGAACGTGGGATTTAAGAAGAGTACACAGTAAAAACAAGCTAAGTATAAATGCTGATCTTGCATATCTGAGGTAACCTGGGAAGGTTTCCATGTTTCCCAGATCTTTCTGACACTTGAAGTGGACCAGCTGGTGGGAATTAGTGTAGCGCCATGAAAGTTAAGCCGCTGGTGTGCACCAACTGATACGTGGCCCTTTATGTTTAGAAAACACATGATGTGTATTTCTCTTTTCTGTATCGCTTTAAGTTTTCTAAACTACATCTCTCTAGATCATTCTTTGGAAAGCTGAAAGAAATCCAGCCACTCATTTCATTGTACTAGGCCTTTACTTCGTTTAAGGCTGTGGCGAAGACAATTTTTCCTCTCCGTTATGTGTGAGTCCCTTCTGACTCTGAGAACATTATATTGTCTTCACAAAGGATTGATGCTGTTTATTGGACATAAAACTAAAGGGGGCACTAAAAACAATGATAATAATACAGTATCTGCAGACAAATAGCTTTTCTGACACAAAACAACAAAATGAGTTATTGCTGTACATGTCAATTAATGCTTTTAAAATGCTTTAATTGCACAGTATCTATTTCAGAGTATTGAAATGAAGAGGTAATTTGGGCTAAAAGAAGATATGATTCACAGTCAAAATGTAAGCTGTGACTTGACAAGGGGTTTAATAGCTGCCTCAGGCAGATCAGAATGTGTGATAATGAGAATCTAGCAGAAAAACACATCGTGGAACTGAACTTCAGAGTTTGCCAGGGGAAGTGGTGTCAGTGACTAGCTAGTAATGCTCCTTCTACGAGGCAAAGAGGCAGAAGTGGTCGCTCTTGACAGCAGTGACTGCTGCAGGCTTTGGGCTACTTACAAAGTACTCATTTTTGAAGGAAATACGTGCATTCGTACTTAGTCATATTCGTATGTATGTACATACATCCATATATAAACATAAAATATTTTTGTGGAGTACAGTGCAGTGAAATGCATTTCAGCGTGACGGAGAAGTAGGTTCATGATAAAGCCTTCACCAACATACTGTGCTCCGTTGTCTGTCCTCTGCCAAGCCCTTTCTGGGAAGCTGTAAAAAGAAAATTATTTGCTGGCTTAGGGTTGGACTTGACTCTGTTCCCTTCGTTGCTACTGTACTCTTCTCTGCAGGGGATCATTTTACATTTTCTTAATTGCAGAGACAGCTCGTGGTGTTGGCAGTGGTTGTACTGAGAAATGGATTTTAATGAAGAGCGGTTCTCTTACTCCACTGGAACTTCAGCATTCGTGAGCTGAGTGATAGCATCCTGTCAAGATAATGCAGACAACTTTGTCACCCAGAGGACAGATTTATTTGCCCCCTATGCATTTTATAGCAAGATTGTGCTTTAAAATGTCTTGCCATGTTGTTTTATGTTTACCTGTGTTTTTCTGTTTGAGAATATTGTTACTTGGAAGTAAAATGAAAGAGAAGTTACTGACTGGACCCTGAGGTAAGATTCCTTTCACCTAACTTTAGATTTTTATGCTGCAGATGTTTGCAGCCGAGTTTCCCTTTAGAGTCAGGAGAGAGAAATGGGCATTTGGAGGGTTCAGTTCATTTAACCTTCCGCAGACATCTAATTTGAGTTGAGGTGAATCCCACTTTAGCCTCTTCGGCTGTGAAGATAGCATACTGTAGCTGGCTCTGCAAACAGTCTTCCTACAGGTACGCTGGGTGCCTCCTGCATCCACGCTGTTCGTAGGCTCCCCCATCAGAAGATGACTGGCTGTACCCCTGCTGCATAACACCTTTCCTTTGAGAAACTCTCCAAAAGAGATCATTGTCCAGGACTTCTGAGCCCCACTTCGAACAAATGGAGGAAAACATTGCAGATGATCTCTAAAGGGGGAAATCAATCCCATATTTTTGAAGTTTTTTGTCCACCAGAAAGTTCAAAGTCCTGTATCTCTTAGTGCATTTCTAAAGAGTGATGCGTGCATGACCGCACTTTCAGTCCATGCCTGCCTTCTCTCCAACGGCTTTTCAACCCAGCTGTGAATTTCAGCCACATTGAAAAGAGGCAGCAATGTCTCAAAGACATTGGATTCCTAAAAGGTGGTGTGGGGCATTGATTGGTGTTTGAAAGAGGAGTGTCACCACGAAAGAAAGGCAACAGCATCAGCTGGGCAGGTACCTGCTCTGTTTGACTTGCTGCTGGCTGAATTGGGGTGGACGCGCCGCCTGCCCTACCAGCACCAACGGGCTCTAGGCAAGCCACAGCACCCTGCTGCCTCCCTCTAGCTGGTACCTAGGGGATGCGAAACAAAGACAGGATTTCAGGAATGTGAGAGCAGAAACAGGGGCTGCTGAGGCAGAAAGGCCGTAGGGAATAGCTGGGTCTGTGATGAAATGCTGGGTGGATAAAAATCCATAGGAATCCAGGCTAAGACTGACTGTTGATCACATGTCCTTCCTAATCACTCATAACATAAACACCATTAACTTCTAAAAGTCAAAGAAAGACCAGGAGAATTTGAAAGAGTAAGATGGACACACTGTTCAGAAACTAGAGCAAACAATTGGCTTGCCTTCACCTGCAGCATGCTTTTCTGCAATCCCCAATTTCCTACTGTGAAATCCTCTTAGCACCCCCCTGAAATACTTAGAAGTCTAAAGAAAATTGCACTCTGTCTGCAGTTCTGTTTAGCTAACAGAAAAGAGGTCATCTTTGCTGCCTGGGTATTGTCCAAATGCTATACTTAATGAGTCTACTTAAACATCTTAACAAGAGACAAAGGTATAGAAAGGCTGTTCTTCCAACCAATTTATCACAGGAACTATGGAAAGGTCAACAGCGGAAATTCTGAGACACAACACAAATTCTGTGTGGAAGGGGATCAGCATCCAGGCTGAAACGTCCATAGGAAAGGGAGAAGAACTGTGTCCCCCCACTTCTCAGGCTGCTTATAACCAACCTGAACAACTACTTAAAATCAGCATGTGCCTGTCAATACCGTGGCTAGTAACTTAAGCCTCCTCAGTCTTTGCGTTGGTCTTGGGTGTGTGTTCAGAGCATCTCACAGGCAGTAGTGCCTGACATGGTTGCTGCGCTGCTCTGCTCAGTCCTTACTCTCTGGCCCGTCCTATCGACCGACTTCTCAGCCCTTCTTCTTGAGTCGCCATGATTCAAGCATACCCCTGAATCCCTGAAAGGAACTAATCTGGTCTCTTTTTCTAGCTGTGTGTCTTTTGTTGTTCAGAAACCACCATGCTGGGTTAAGAAACAGCTTCACAAGAGGTCACTCACTATTATACCTGTATATAAATTAATCTTCCCATGACTATAAAGGCTTTGGGTCATATGAGCTTTGTCATATACATTTTCTGTTTGATCTGTTGTTTTCTCATTGTATTTTAAGGGTTTTTAGTGCCCTGCTTTTAATATCAGTTAAGGAGGTATTGTCTGTCTGTTAAACAAGAAGTCCCAGTCCCACAGGTACTGCTCTGCAATCTGGTAGGGCTTTACCCACTGGTCTTTTCAAGTGTCCTTTTGGTAATTTCAGTATTTTTTTTCCAGGAAGGCTTTAGACTGTGGCTTATGCTATTTTGAAAAGCATCTGAAATTATCACAATATCATATTCTGGCTAACCAGGGATGTCCCAGTTGACTGGAAGTTAACAAGTATGACATCGATCTACAAGAAGGGCTGCAAGAAGGATCTGGAGAGCTACAGGCCCGTCAGTCTGACCTTGGTGGCAGGGAAGGTTATGGAGTAGATCATCCTGAATGCCATCACGCAGCATGTACAGGACAACCAGGCAATCAGGCCCCGTCAGCATGGGTTCATGAAAGGCAGGTCCTGCTTGACTAACCTGATCTCCTTCTGTGACAATGTGACCCGCTTAGTGGATGAGGGAAAGGCTGTGGATGTTGACTACCTAGACTTTTACTAAAGCCTTTGACACCATTTCCCACAGCATTCTCCTGGAGAAACAGGCTGTTCATGGCTTGGATGGGTGTACCCTTTGCTGGGTAAAAAACTGGCTGGATGGCTGTACCCAAAGAGTTGTGGTGAATGGAGTTAAATCCAGTTGACACCTGGTCACAAGTGGTGTTCCCCAGGGCTCAGTACTGGGGCCAGTTCTGTTTCATATCTCTATGAATGATCTGGACGAGGGGATCGAGTGCTCTCTCAGTAAGTTTGTAGATGACACCAAATTTGGCGGGAGTGTCAACCTGCTTTGAGGTAGGAAGGCTCTACAGAGGGATTTGGACAGGCTGGATTGAT
>RSEF01000002.1:22777929-22804256 GCA_003993805.1 Himantopus leucocephalus
ATAGAATGATTTGGGTTGGAAGGGACCTTAAAGACCATCTAGTGCCAACCCTCCTGCCATGAGCAGGGTTACCTTCCACTAGATCAGGGTAGTTGATAATATGCACTAACACAAGCAGGAGCCTTCAGGTTTTACAGAGTTAGTAGAAATTTCAATCCTGCTGTTATCTGCTAACCAGCGAACATATATGTACTTGGAAAAGCTTCACTGTTTGTCCCTGCTGTTCACATACAAAGTCAACCGGATGACAGGCCTGAAGCTGAAGTAAGTTTTTTGGAAATGGTGATGGAACACCTTCATGTTCAAGACATTTATAATTCATGCAACCTCAAAACAGCAAACTTCTTCAGGACTTCAGAAGTCTTAACACTGTCTTTGTTTCTCTATTACAAAAGAGTACTTCAAAGCCAAGAGGACAAATGAGCTGTGCTCACAGGGACTGTGCACTGAGCCGATACCCACTACCTCTCGGCAACACCAGCCTGCAACTGCTTCTATCTCCCTCCCACCAGCACCCACAGCACCACTCGCTGAGGACATTAGCAAGTGCCCTAAAAAAAAAAAATTAGATATCCCCTGGCACACCCCATCACAGCTTGTGCTGTGCTGTTCCTCTGACAGACCACTGGCATGCTGCTTCTCATTGTCCTATCCAACCACTTACCAGTCATGATATCAAGTCCCCTCTTACTTCATTTATATGAAGAGCTGAGAACTCTTATTTTGAGGTTTTCCAGCCATTGTTTGCGAACATAAGACGAGCAGCTCCCAGGCTTAAGGGAACACTGGCAAATACAGAAAACGGGAAGGATCTGCAAAAACAAGGGGTCGGACGGCTCACGACTGAAAGGCTGCTGTGAGGTAGAGCATCTCTACTACACACTCTTTTAATAAAGGGGCCTAATTAATGGCACCTCGTCACCTTACTAGGTTTCTCATCGCAATGGCTGGCCCTGTGAAAACACCACTATGTACACGATTAGGCAAAAAGATGCAAACTTACCACAGAAAGATTTCTTCACCAAAACCACTGCAAATACATTTTATTAAAAAAACAAATCACACAACACAAGCCAACCAACACATCGCAAGACAAACAACAGACTGTTATTTACAAATAAGATAAAGAGCTATTAAAGGGGCAGCGACCCCGCTGCACCAGGGGCAGGCAGAGCAGGCTGCGCGGGCCTCCCCCGGCGGCTCCTTACCGGGTAACCCCCGCCTCATCCCGCCGCACCCCCAGTTAAAGTTTCGACAGTATTTTAACTCCCTCGCACCGCAGGGTACCTGCCCCGCCGCCTCTGCTGCCAAGAAACGCCCCGAGAGCCCGTTATCAAAGGCCGTACGGGTCCTGCCCTCAGGCCGCGGCAGGCCCCCAAGCCGAGCCGAGCCGCCCCCCGCCCCGGCCCCGCCGCCCCGGGAGCCGGCGGGGAAACCGAGGCGGCAGCCCCCTGCCCGGCCGCCCCCGACACGGCGGACGACCGCCACCTCCCCCGGGGAACCTTCCCCGGTAGCGCCGCGCCGCTCGCCTGAGAGGAAAGTTTGGCGGGAAGCCCGGCCTGCCCCCGCCCGGCCCCTCAGCGCGGCCGCCCCGGCGGGCAGGGCCCCGAGCAGCGGCCGCGGTGGGAGCGGGGAGGGGAGAAACTGATGGCGGCGGCGCAGAGCTGCGGCCGCCGGAGCGGGCGAGGGGCGGAGCGGAGAGACCCTGTGGCTGCCATGGCCGCCTCCCCCTCCCCTCAGCTTCCTTTAAATACTATGGGGCGGCCGTAGTTGCGGCGGGTGCCGATGCCGAGCGCACCATGCGGGCTGTCATCGCCTTGGCGGCGGCGCTGGGCAGCCTGCTGCTCGGCGGCTGCCTTCTGCGCTTGGGCGGCCAGCAGCCCCTCCGCGCCAGGTAGGGCGGGAGGGGGGGCCTCGCCCGCTGCGGTGGGGCTGCGGGGCGGGAGAGCCTGGAGCCGGCTGGCGAAGAAGGAGCGGGATGTGGCGACCCCCCCNCCCCCCCCCCCCCCGCCGCCGCCCTCCGCCGGCAGAGGGGCGCGGCGGAGCCCGGCGCAGGCTGGGCTGGGGTGTCGGCGGCGTTGTGAGGGATTCGCGGGGAGGAGAGCGGCGCCGCTCACGCCCGGTGATGTTTAATCCCCGGTTTTGACAACTTTGTTTTCCCCTCTCGCTTGCCAGGGGCTGGGAGGAGGACGCGGGAGTAGCTGCCGTCACGCCGAGAGTGGTGCGAGCCCTCAGGTCCCCCCTGCCGTCCCTTCCCCAGGGCGGGAACAGGTAGGGGCTGACCGCCTTCAGGCACCGGCAGCGCGGGTCCCCGTGGAAGGGTGGACACAGGCAGGAATTTGCCTTCGCTCCAGTTCGTTCTGCCTTTTGTTTTGGCAGCTTTAGTCAGGGAGCGCAGTAGAGGCTTCATTATACTGAGAAAATGGAAATTCGCTCCGGCTGTAATAAATTGCTTGCTCGCAGGGCCTCTTAATGACGGCTGTCGCTCTGCCGTTGGTTTTGAGCCCAATAAAATGTTGGGTTATGGCAGTTTGGTGCCATGCAAAAAGTGCTTGCTGAATGGCATGCTCCAGGTAGCTTTTATTCTTCTTTCCAGGAAGGTGGAGCTGGAGCTGGGTAATGCTGTTATCATTGTTGTAATGTGTACTTAGTCAAAAATACAGATTTCTTCTTTAAAATCCATAGGATGAAGACCAGACATACAAAGCCTTTTTCATGTTGTGTAGCATCGTACTTCGTGGGAGCCCTTTCACTTGATCCCGTGTCTTGATCTTTTATATCAGTGTAGATCTTTGCTTTACAGCTTGTTATTTTATACTGTGAAGTTTAACGTGAAAATATTTGGTAAAATTAGAGGTGAAACATGTTGTGTCTTAAGTGCGAGCTTCAATATTAACGACTGTGTTTTTGTGCTCTTGAGTCTTCACAGACTGTAGGAAAACTAATAGTGCAGAACAGAGTGGTGTAATCTACACATGAGATTTTACTATGTAGGAAGTAGTTTGTAAATATTTTTGTTACTCTCTTTTACTTTATATGGCCTCATTAACATTGCAGTTCCAGTGATTATTATATGGTTTTATATATTGTGGTCAAAAACGCATGATAAAAATTAGGAAGAACTTGGGAATTGGGTCTTAAAAGGGAACTGTGATGTCCTGGTTATACTGAAGTCAATGGTGACAATGCAGTTAACCTTACTGATGCTGCCATCTCACCCAATCTAGCTTGAATTGGAGGCTGAAACGACATATGCTTTCCCTAAGTGAATGCAAGTGACATTAGTTGTAGTAACCGTTGGAGCGTACCCTAACAGTAGGTTTCTTATGTGTTTCCGATGAGAGACCCTGGTGCTCCCTGCCTCAAAACTTAGAACTTTCACAAGCCGTAAGTTTCTAACATCTTTCAAAATTCTAGTGAAACAAAAGGAACAGGAACATTTGCTGAATTCTAACTGCTGTTATGTGCTTCTAGCCTACGTCTCTTTCCTGTGCTCATTTTTTCCCTTTCTGCCTTTTTTTCCTTCTTTTCCACTCCTTACAATTTATTGGTTTTGCAGTATGTACTCTGTTCTGCTTTGGTTTTGTAGCTGTCACTCCATTCTCCTCTCCACTCTGCTTTGTGTTATGTCTGTGGTCCCCCCCTGCCCCGTCTTCTCATACTTTTCCTTTTCCCTGCTAAGTTTCTGAGCTGCAGTCTCCTTCCACTCAGCTCTGTGTGCTAAACCATAGAGTCAAATTGACTAGAAATGCTGGCAGAGAGCACTTCAGAGAACAGAGTCTAGCTGCTTCCCATCTGCTGTTAGTACACTCACAACTGGAGCAAGGAAAGTGGAAGCAACGCATACCGAAGAGGGCTGAAAATCCGTGGCGTGTATGGGTCAGTTTTTAATCTCTGTAATAAGGCAAGTGAGCATGAGATTTTAAATAAGTGTTTTTCCTTAATCTGCTTGGAGGATTTTGTTACCAATTTGGAGCTAGTTTTGATCAACCTGAAATTGTATTTCTTCGTGACTGAGTGACTGCAAAAGTGTGACAAGTAAATTATTCATCAAAAAAAGTTTCATTTCACTCTAGCTCCTATAACCATAGCGTCTTTGGAGGGCTGGCTTGCTGGCTGAATCCAAGAGAGGATGTTCTTTCTCACCTGAGTGACTGTGCTTAGTAAGCTGGCCTGACAGGAGTCTGTGCTTGTTTGGCTTACGAGGAAGGAGGGAGAGCTGCTGGACTGACCAGGCAGGAGCTGTTACTTAATCCAGAGAGCAGCTCTGGGCAGGGAGCCACGCTGTATGGGTTTGATCCAGGCAGCAGCTGGACTGGGCCTGGCTGAGGGCCATGCTAGAGAGATTTGATCCAGAGAGCATCTGGACTCATTCAGGAGATTCAGACCAATCCCTCTGTGATGGAGATGGATGGTCTGGTCCATAGGAATTAGATTCCAGTTTGCAGTGGGGTTTTTGCTGCAGAATGCATGAGTATAGCAAAAGGACAGAAGAGTCCCTCATTGAAATGGGTTGTACAGGGGTTAGTGAATTTTTGAATCAGATGACGCTATGTTAGTATGTTGATGCATAAAACTAGGAACAGTCTGTTGGTGCAGACTTCCCAAAGTATGGTTCTCCTAAAGCACCCTGATGGTTTGAATAGCACTGCTGTGTTGCTGATAGCAATGTCTTTTCCTGGGTAAGAGTAAGAGGATGTGCATGGATGTTAGGTTAGACTCTGATCTCTTCATCAGTTTGACACATTTTTCTGGAAAGCTAAGGTTTTCTCACAAAGTTTGGTGGGAGGATCCAGGAAAGGAAAAAGAAAAAAAACCCGTGGGTACTATCCTTCTTGAACTTGAAGCATAAGTAACCTAGACAATCTTCATAATCGCAAGCTAATCTTTTTTCTTCTCATGATTTCCTTTGTTGTTGGAGGCATATGTGTAACCAGACATCTCTTGAAGAATCTCTAATGCCCTATTATTCTGTTGCCTCGCAATATTGAAAGCTAATCTGTTCTTTTACTTTGAGTAATTCTTTTAACAGGATGAAACTGAAGGATGAAAGGATGAAAAGCAGGGGATTGTTTCAGACTGTCATAGATATTTAGGCAGCTATTATGCACAGTGATATTTAATTAGATGGTGACCAGGCACCTAAAGTTCTCTGAGGACTGTGTCTTAGTAAATAACCTTGAAGACGATGTTTGTTTCTTACAGGACATTTCTTACCACTTTTCCGTGTTAAGTGTTAGATAACTCAAACGATGTGACTGCCTCTACAGTGTGACTTCTAGTATTTGTCTTGGGTTTATTTCATAGCCTACTGTGCCTGTTAGTGGGGTTTCATACTGGAAAAAAAACGGCCGTTGTTAGTAAGGTTTCTCTAGTAGTCCCCAAATTTATTCATGGAACCAGTATCATTTACACTGCGATACTGTGGTTCTCTGGGAAATTGTCATGTCTATACCTCATACCATCCTCTCAGTTTTTAAGCTGTAACTGCAAGTATAGCTTAAACTTGCTTAAGCCAACAGGACAACCGAAAGAAGTAACCTTGCAGTTGTCCCACCTTTAAACACTTGGTCCTCCCTGCCTCCCTCCCCAACTGTGTTTGTGCCGGCATATTTGTTTGTGTAGTCACAGCATTAACAGCAAAATAGAGGGCTCAGTACTGCTAGTGCTTATCAGGGGAAAGTGACAATAATCAGAGGAGCTAGGTAGTGTTTTCTTTGTTATGAGGCCCAGGGTGTACTATATTAAGCTTGGGCAGAAATTCTAGTTCCTTTTGTACTGCCCAGGAATATATAGCAGATAAATAGTGCCAGCTCCTACAAGGAAAGTGAAAATAGTTTCTTCAAGCACTATTTGTATATACTTTATATAGAAGTAATAACAAGGCAGCAGTACCGTGAAGAACTGACCACCAGTACTCTGTTACTCGGTTTGTGTCGCCAATTTTAAGGCATTCACTTACTAATTCCCTAACTTACTCTCTGTGTTCGCAGGTCCAAGGCAAGCACAGTGTAGAGACTGTTGGGGTAATTGAACAGTGGGAGGAAGTAATTGAGGAGCTATGAGTAAACAAGTTAGTATTAATACAGCGTTCCATAGTGTTGGTTTCTCCAATTCCTTTCTCAGCAGCCAATCTTTATGCAGGCCTAGGGAATAAACAACTATACTTAATTAACTATGCTACAGAGACCTGTACATTCTGTCTCCTGTCAAAATACTGCATTCTGGCAGGCAGAAGGGGAAGAAGAGACAGGCTATTACCACGATTATGAACAGTAGCTTACTATATTGCACAAATAATTTGCTACAGTTTAGATTAGTCAGCACTGGTGGCCACTTCACCAATTTTACTGCTCTCTTAGTATTTTTTCCCTTCATTCCCAAGTGATGCATGCAGACATATTTTAGGAGCGCATTTCTAATACGTGCCTCATGTATTAGTTCTGTCTAAATGAATAGGTGTTCAGTTGAAAGCTGCTGCCAGGACACATTTATGTTCTGACAGTGGTGAAAGGTTTCCCAGCCTCTTTCTATTTACTTGGTCCAAGTGAAACTGCTCTGTCATCCTGTCTATCGTGTGCTATTGTAACATCATTTTAGTGTAAGTACCTTATTCTTTTCACTTTACCCACCATAAGACTCTGAATGTTGCTTGTCATGTTACCTGTCATGTGGTTTATGGATTTTATAAATAAAAAGTATCTGACGTTACATACAACTCTGGTGAATACACTGGAAGATCTTCCAAATAATTTCAAAATGCAGCTTGTCTTAAAGACCTGATTTAGCATTCCTTGGATAAGCAAAACCTCCGTGGGAACGTGAACAAGGATAGTAAGATCAGTCTCTTTCACAGTTGCTGCGATTAATGTTACAGGACAAATTCTTAGTCCTGTGGTTTGATAAAGCCATTTTTACAGTGCATTTCACCAGGCGTTTAAATTGTGTATTGCCTTATTAATCGAGGTGTTGTGAACCTTAGAAATGTCCCTATATTCTTATCATCGGATTAATTTGAAATAATGTCAAAGATAGCACTTAAGAGCACCCTTCCTAGGGAAGTATGGATTACAGGTTTTCAATAGTATTCAACTAATAGGCTATGAGATTCAAATATAAATTAGTTCCTTCAAGGGAGAGATTAAGAGAGAAGGTATTCACAAACTGGATAGTGTTGTTCAGTGCCCCTTTGGTAGAAGGATATAAATGTGCAGTTTTGCATGCAGAAGTTACGCTTTTTAGCTGAAGATGCTCAGCTGGAACAGGGTTCAGAGGTCCTGTGCTGCTTCAGGCAGGCAAGAGCAGGAAGCCATAGAAAAAATGCAACAACTACTTTTGCTGGGCACTGAGTGAATAAAGCCAATGAGTGGGATTTTTCCTTACATTCAGTGTGGACTTAACTCTTGCTGAAATTAGGGGTGAAATTCTTGTTGTTTTCAGTGCTGCCAGACAGTTGAGTTCTGAGCTGTTTTGAAAATCTCACTCTGCATTCTTTCAGTTGTTTCCAGCTGATTTTGTGGGAATTCTGGAGGATTGGCCTTTCGGTCCTGGGCATATCTTTATGTTATGGTGTAATTCACAGCACTGTATTTTCTTTTTCCACCTGCCTTTTTTTTTTTTCCCTCACTACCATTCATCTTTTTTGTCCGTCTTATGGCCATCCATTTTCCTACTCTGGTAACTGTTTGGGGTTGAGTTTCGTTTTGCTTTTAAAGGGATTCCCTTTCTTTCCCTCCCTGTACCACTGCTCCCCCAGAACTCTATGTTAACTGAGGTACCTGTCTGTCTGGTGATTCCCTGCACTAAGGCTCCATGTAATCTCAGGACTGAATGCTACAGGTGCAGCAAAAGGGGCCATGGACTTTCCACATAGTTTCTCTATTTCTTATTCTAAAGGTGGGTGCAATCCTTATCTTAAAGAATTTTACATTTTAAAGAACTGCTGTCTTCCTGAGAGCAAGATATAGAATAACAACGTACTGATAAATATGGCACATGGTCTTCATCTACTGTGGATTTATTAAAGTACAGATGGTGTACTTTCTGAGTTCCTAGAATTACCATAGGAAGTATGTGGTCCTCAAGCTGTTCATATAGGATTTAAAAAAAACCCCTCTCTTTTTCAGATTTTGGCCAGTGAGATTGACTTTGATAACATCTAAACCCTAAGGGAAATGCAGCAGAAATTTCCCTCTTTCATCCATTTTATGAGTTCAAGTCAACAGAATATAACATGGTCTCCAAGTTCTCATCTAGCTTGAGAGTTTGCAAAATTAGTTGAATGTAGCCTGATACCTGCATTGTTAGGCATGTTATCTGATTTCACTGCAAAAGTTTTGGTGCAGTTCTAAGTATTGAGCAAAGGCTGTCATCCCCTAGGTCAGGTAAATTCATTTAGTGATAAATGTTGCCTAACATAATTGTCCTAAGTGATTGGAAATCTAATCTGAGTCTGATGTCTGCACAACTCTGCAATGAATAATGCAGTAGAAGTCTGGACTGCCCCTTGCACACCCTTTTTGTCTGAATGCAAAAATCTTTCACTTGTGTGAAGCAGAGGCTGCTCTGACAGTGAAACAGAAATTCAGAAACTTCACTTTTACTGGAATGAGTCATTGTTTTGCATGTCTTGCAAATAAATTGTTTTATTTTTGTATCTTATTGCACCATATGAAGAGCATAGAGTAAATTTTGTGTGGAAAAAGCCATAGAAGCAGCATTTTGGTGATATATCTTGTGCCTGCATTATATGGATAAAGAATTTTGATTAAAATTCGTGTCTGGTTTTCCCCACCGTTGTGCCATTTTCACCAATCTTTGCATGTGTCATAGAAAGGGAGGGAAAGACTCCTTATTCCTTTGTTCTCCCCTTGATGGCTGTAAAAGTGATTGTCAG
Source organism: Himantopus leucocephalus (assembly GCA_003993805.1). Taxonomy (NCBI): domain Eukaryota; kingdom Metazoa; phylum Chordata; class Aves; order Charadriiformes; family Recurvirostridae; genus Himantopus; species Himantopus leucocephalus. The sequence continues at coordinate 22,786,826 of RSEF01000002.1, forward strand.
GATTTAATGACAAAACAGAACAGGGATTTATTTTGCTCATTCTTTTTTATCTGACTTCTTCCTTTTTGAATTTTTCAAGTCTTGAAAATGTGTGCATAAAAAGCAATTATGTATTAAAAAAACGAGGCAACTTGCTTCACTTGATCTTAGTGCTATGAATTTAAAAAGACTAAAAGTCTGTTGAGTAAAGCTTGTGTTTGGTTGAGAGAATATTTATTCACTGCCCCGCTGGTCTCAGGACATAAATTAATAGGAAGCTGTAAGGACCTTGTAATGATTCTCTGCACAGTGTTGAAACCTACTTGTGAAAGAATGTTGGCTCTCCGGCGATGCCCGCAAACGCACCTCGCAGCGAGCTGATCTGACCTGAACTTGGTCTTCCTGGCAGGCCTGGTGAGTTAAAGGAGGTCTCCTCTGGCGAGCTGTGGCTCAGAAGGGCTGGTGCCACTTCTCAAATCAGCATCCAGCATCTTGATTTTTAGTTCTAATGAAAGACTTATTTGCAGCTGTAACGTGCACTCAGCTTATGATATCAATAGTTCTTTTTTTAAGGTGCTGTTTATGCAGCTAAGCTTTGCCCGTAGCCATTTCTCATACTTTAAGCTGCAGCTGCAGGAGAATCGTGAGCTTACTGAATTCAAGAAGCAAGAGAGAGGAAATATGATGTAGTGCTAACTAAATTTGTTTGGGAGCTGGTGTTGGGTTCTTTTGTGAAAGGGCCCACCTGGTTCTTCGGCGTAGACAGAACTGTTCAGACCAAACTGCAATAAACCTGTGTGTGTAAATGCTGCGGGCAGAATATTTGCTGGTTCTTACTATGTAAGATGTGCTGAGTTGTTTGCTCCGAACTGTGTGCTCTCGGAGCCTTCTGCCCTCACATTGGTATGTCGCTCCTTGAAAAAGAATTCGATAAGGAGCTGTATGCAAAATCAGCCAAGGAGCTCTCAGTAGGTAGTACCAGCTGTTACTGTCTATTAAAGACACCGCAGAACTGAAAGGACAAGAGGTTTATGTTGTGTTGTCTTACCATTGCCCTCAACAAGGGGCATGCAGATTGCATACTTCCTTAGGGGCACTGAGCGTATACTGGGAAGAAGTTCCTGATGGTAGAAAGAAAAGGGGAGAGCTGATCTCTCTCCTCTGCAGCCTACGTCCTGGGTGAATTGCTCCTATGGAGTGACTGATTCACTAGAAAATTCATGGGCAGTGGAAAGAGAAGGAAAGGCGCTTTGTTCCTTTTCCTCCCCTGTGGTAGCTGTGAACATGCCAGTCAGTTCAGTAGCAAAATAAACAAGCATTGATTCTGCTCACTTTTCTTCAGTCAGTTTTCTTGTCATTTGAATTGTTTTAAGATTTCAGTTGTTTAAGAAGAGAAGGTTCAGGGGGGACCTTATCAATACCTGAAGGGAGGATGCAAAGAGGATGGAGCTAGGTTCTTCTCAGTGGTGCCCAGTGAGAGGATGAGAGGCAATGGGCACCAACTGAAACACAGGAGGTTCCCTTTGAACATCAGGAAACACTTTTTCACTGTGAGTGTGACTGAGCAGTGGCACAGGTTGCCCAGGGAGGTTGTGGAGTCTCCACCCTCGGAGATACCAAAAGCTGTCTGAACGCAGTCCTGGTCAGCTGGCTGTAGGTGGCCCTGCTTGAGCAGGAGGTTGGACCAGATGACCTCCAGAGTTGCCTTCCAACCTCAGCCACTTTCCTAAGCAAAACCTTGGCCACTTTCCTAAGTAAGAGCTTCAAAATCAGTTTGCCAGAAATCTTGTTGATAAGCGGTCTCTGTGTTTTAATAGGTGAAGGCAATGGAGTTTTGGTCCTTATTAGTAAAAGGAATGACAGTTCAGAAGCAGAGCGCATTGTGTACAAAGCAGGAAGACCCTTTCTCTTTGTGTGTGAGTGCCTCTGTACAGAGATGGCTCAGTTGTTCTGTGTTTCTATGAACATCATGGATAGTAGCTCACACCCAGGAGTGAATGACACATCATCTATGTCGTCTGTATTTCTAGTTCTGCTTTGGGCGAGTAAGTTGCAGTGTCCAAGTGCTCCAGAAGTAGTGAATCAGTGGAAAGAACCCAAGAGGCAGGGGGAGAGGGGAAGATGGTGAGGAGCAAGGAAAATAAAAATGCTGGAGTAAAAATACTCCATGACAAATGACAGTATGTACAGCAGAAAGTTGATGACGACGGAGGGTGTTTGTATGAGATTGAACCTAGGTACAGGATGAACTGATGTGAATGGACTAAGACCTTAGTATCTTAGTCATTTACTAATTTACAGCTCAATCTTCTACGGGGGCTGCTAGAGCAAGAGAACCACATTGGAGTTTGGTGAAAGTAAGACAACAGGAGTTAAAGATCGCTGTCTGGCACTTGCCCTGGTTCCTTTTACAAATATTTATTCTCACTGTGTAAATAAAGAATAAACAAGGAAGAAAGTATTAAGCTCGAGTCAGCAAGTTAAGGTCCATGTAGAAAGATCCATTTCACCTGTGCTGTTTCCTGTACGTATTATATTGGCTCTGAATATTGCATTTCATCAACAACTTTAGGAAATCACATCTGCTAAATATTTTACTGGTGAATATTTTAAATATCTTCAAAACATAATATTCAAGAGGCTTGCCATTTCATTTCTTTTTTTTTAATTACATTTTCTGATTACAGTGTAAAGCAGAAAATATAATTCAGACTATGAAATATGGTTACTTTAAAGAATCAAATATTTTATAGTCACTAGCAGCAAACTCCCCTTTTATATAACAGCTTGACAATAGAAGTCAATAAGATTTCTTTGGTAATGTTTTAAGTTAAATCAACGGTTATTAATCTTATTGTCATGGCAAAGTAAATGTGACAGCATTGTTAGAATATGTTCTCTCTTAAAGTTTGTTGCTTTTCCTCCCCCTCCCCCCCCTTTTTAACAGAACAACTGTTAATAAAAATGGAATTTACCAGTTTGAACAGGCTTCAAAATGTAAGGCAATTCAGGACAACATTTTGTCATCATCTATCAAGAAGAAAAGGTAGGTGTTTGCTGTGCTTTCAGCTTTGTTTGTTTTAAATAGAAGAGTAAAAGATTGTCCTCTTTTACATAAATCGCAGTGATATGAATGTGGAGCTATACAACAGGAAACTGAAATTGTTCAACCAATGTTTGCCTGCATTTTTTCTTTCACATGAATTAGATTTGTTCGAGGTTGGATTTTATTTTTGTTATTTTCACAATATAAGTCAATAAGATTTCTCCTTGCCAGTTAGCAACATTTTATTCCAAGATATTCACAAAAGGTTGAACAGAGTCTGTGAGGTATAATTTCATTCTTGAGTGTCTTTTTCCTGATTGGTGGACACTCCTGCTATGAGCAACCTCAGTTAATGGATTCTTTTCAGTATATTCACTAGAGTAAGTATGGAAATCTACTAGTATAAAAACCTGCTAATTAATTACATTCATTATAATAACTATTCCAGAGGAAACTAATAATTCCATTTTAGATACATGGAAAAAACACCTCAAATTAATTTTGGGTTTCAACTTGCTATTCTTCTTCTTCCTGACATGGAAAAAAAAAATCTTTGATATGAGCCCTGCTCAAACTCTTTGCCACTTTCTAAAGTCAAAATAGGAGAAGCAGCCCATTGCTTCTGACATGTAATATTTTGCCTATATGGATGTGCTAATAAATAAGAAGTAAATAAGAAAGGCTTCCCATTAGGACCAAGTTCCAGCTTAAAATTAATTATGTGCAATGGTGTCCTTAAAGTGGGAAGCTTTTTTTTCCCTCCATTTGTGAAAAGAGAAAAGGAATGAGAAACAAAAGTTCTGCTAAAAATAATTATATGCCTTTCCCCATTCAAAGAACCGGAGAAATGAAATTTTTCCTTAACACAGAAAAAACATTAAATTGTGATTTTTAAAACTTCTTCTGTCTTTTCTGCCCCCTTCCTCAGTTTTTCATTGCGTTTTAAGATTTCACATGTTTTTGAGTCACCATATTCCCAGCATTCTCTTTACTCTTTTGATGCTTTTCTTTTTTTCTCCTGTATAACCTCTTCTCCCACCAGTATTCCACCTCATCAGCAACACTTATCATTGAAGTTTTTACTCTTTTGAAAGGTGGTAAACCACTATGTTACTGATGCGGTGCTAGTGAGACCTGAAACAGAGGCTGGCAAACAGAGGTCAAAAAATACAGGTGGCTGAAAAACTGAGTGATTAACACCAAGAGAAGGACAACCTGTATGGCCTCCAAAATCTAGTTATAGCAATATAAATGCTGTTATTTATCCCATTTGTTAGGAAGTTGTACAGGCTGCAGCAATGCAGATGTGTTTTTTGTATCTAGAACATTTTGGAGTTGAGATTGTAGGAGAAACTTTACAAAGTGTCAGACCTTTATTCTGTGGCTAAAGAGAAAGGAGCTGCACCATTTAACGAGGCAGAAAATGAATTGGGCAGGTAAGCGGAGAAACTGATGCTTGGAACAAAGGATCAAGGGATTGCTTTGTGCCATTGCAACTTTGTGCATTGCAACTCATTGCCCTTCACTGGGAGGAGCTGCAGGGATCTTTGTTGCTTTTTCAAGGTGTGACCCGCAGGCATGGTACATAAATGCTTTATATTGCAGTTCTAGACTTCCAGGGACATTCTGGACACTCTTGCCTCTTAAGTTGGCAGGAAGAGGAGAAAATTACTAGTTTAAAGCTTGTCAAGTGATTTGATAGTAAAAAATGCTATGTAAGTGGGAAGTTATTATTATAGCAGGTATGTGCTGGTGGTGATAAAGAGCCTGAAATGCTGAGTTTTGCTGGCAGTTTTCCATTTTCATTCTAGATCAAGCCCTGTGCACGCTTTCCTGAGGGCTTTAAAAACTGACAGTTGTTTTGGTAGCATTGAAGTGTCCAAAGGCAAAAGGGATCCTCCTTTTTCTTTTGCATTTCCTGCTGTTGTTTTTCTTTTCACTTGTTTCTTTCTTGAACATAAGCTGCCAAGTAGGAATATCTCCTTTTTTCACTCCTGCTGCTCAGTTTTCCTTCTAATTCAAATAGGGTTTTTTTGATGTAGGTGTTTAGTTTTAGCAAGTAACCAGTGGGGCTGCACCTGTCTCTCTGTTCTGACATTTTACCTATTGTCTCCCTACTATCTCAACTCTTCTGTCCTTGCTGTAGTCCTTTAGATATCTGCCAAAAATTAGAAGATACTTATACTTTGTCAGTGCCTCAACTGTGCATAATAATTCCACTTTAGCCACTGCAGTTAATGAAGAAGGTCACTGCGTACCTAACAAGTACTATAGGCAAAAAAAACTCTTCCAGGTGTTATTTGTCAGCAAGGCTCGTGCACTGTAAGTGAGTTTCCTACAACACCAAGTTATTATAATGGTCATGGTGCAGGTGGCAGACAAAAACAGGACAAAATGTGTTTCATTCACTATTCTCCGCACTGTAATTATTGTCTTGTCCACATATTTTTACAGTTCAATTTACCTGGGCTTTTTTATCTTAATAATAAAACCCTTTTGGCACCAGTGAATATGTGCTGTAAGCTCCTGGGTGCCAGTGGAAATATATGTATTGTCCCAGCTCTTTACAATGGAACAGTGGAGAACAGGACTGTCTGGGTTACAGCAGAGCCATGAAATGATACCCTGATGGCCTTCTGGACTGATTCCATTGCAGGAGTGAGTCCCCAAGGCTCCTTTAAAGCAGGAAATGCTAAAATAGGCTTTCTGAGAGGAAAACAAAGCTTTCTGGGCTGTAAACCCAGCTGCAGCAAATCCCAGAGCTTCACTTTGAGTCTTTAAAAAAAATTAATCTGTGGGAATATTGTCTGTGTTCAAGTAGAGTTCATTTCATGGAAGCCTTATATTGGTGTGAGCAGATGTGGCGGCCGCTTTGCAGAGCTGTCACTGTCGTGAGCTCCTGTCCTCCAGGACATGCTGCTGGGCTGTCTCTGCTGCTTGCAGCGCTGTGCCAGCGCTGGCAAGGATGAGTTCTGACAGTCTGCAGTGTCTTTGTAAGTCACAAGAGGAGCAAAACTGGATGCATAGAGCAAGCAGAGATGGTGTTCTGCCTTGTAAAGACCTGTAAGTGGTGCTTTTCTGGGTGAGCTGGTGAGCTTAGACACCTCTGAGCAAGAGTGGTTACACCCAGTAGACAACAGTGGAAAGGCAGGCATGTTCTTGCATTGTAATTGGTGTTTTACCCTAGGTGCAGCTTCTGTTACGTGTATAAGAAGGTCCTTCCAGTTTCTGACAGTGAATGCCAGTGTTTCTTATGAAGCCTCAGAACTAGCATTATGGATGATGCTTTGATTTTTCTTCTTACTCTATGTTTCCCTGTAACTTGCTAATAACTTGTCAGTCCATGCGATTCCTTTCCGAGCTGATGGTAATTTTTCTTTTCATTTCTGACTCTGATCTTCATCTTATCAATGTCTTTAGGCTAGAATTTGCCTTTTCTATATTTTTTTCCTCCTAGATAATGATAGCCCAAGTAACTCTTCATGCTCTGTTATCCTATTAATTCTTGGAATTTTTCCATAAGTCCCAGCATCTAAGAGTTATTTATTGTTTAGCCTTAAGGAATAAAACTAGATGAGTGATTCAACATCAGCATAGGCTATTTCGGTCCTGTGCTTCTATCCCATCCTGCCCCCACATGCGCTCCCTGTCCTGGTACTGACACTTGTCTGACCCCACAGTGAGCCAATTTAGGTAGCAGCTTCATCAAGAAAGTAGTTCCATTTTTTCTGGCTGCAGTTTCAAGGCTGCTAATACAACATTCCAGGCAGGCAGCCGCCAAAATAGGAAGGCCTTGTTCCCAGTTTCTCCGCTCCCATCACTTCTTGCTTATACTGGCTGTAGTGTTTGATGGAATCTTTCCTGAAGAAAATGTGTATGCGTATTTTTTTTCTTTCTGGTCTGTTTTTTTTTTGCCATGGTAGTGAGTTAAAGTGGCCTGTGAGGGTATTTGACAAGTGCAAAAGCTGGCAAAGACAAAACAGAAGTGGAGTCAAGTAAGTACCAGCAGTGGCTCATGGGAGAGAACAGATTTGGAGTTGGACTGAAAGGAGAAGGAATGTACTGTACCAGATCAGATCAACTTCAGCTGCAATGAAACTAGTTTTGCTCTTCTCCCACTTCTGCCCATTCATTCCTGCTCTCTTGAGTTGTGCAAGAGCTCAGTAAAATCCGTTGAGTCACAATCATCTAGCTCCTTTAAGAGTTTGCTGAGTCTGGAGGATGAAAATCATACCTGTTGTCACAGGTGCAAACTACAGCCAAAGACCAAATCTAATGCAGAATTCGTCTAATAAGTTTAATTTCTTTTTCCATGTGGAAGTGAGACATTGATTTTACTCAGGTGTAGATAAACAAGTTAACTTTAGCAGTTGCAGTACTTTTATGAGGCAGACAAAAAAAGGGATCCGTTTTTTCAAATGCTTACCATAAGGCAAGATGAACATGGAGAGAGAAGGAAGCTTTCAGATAGTTGACTTCTGCTGTTGCAATCACCACAGCGTTTTTTATATTCCTTTTTATCAATTCTCAAGCTCCATTCAAAAACAAGTGAGGTTTCTTGCCATTCTAACTCTTGTAAAACTGTTAAAAATACACACTTCTAAATTCCAGCTTAAGTAAACTCATGATCATTTGGTTTTGGGCCAATGCTAAGCCATTTTTGCTAAAATAATACAAGGTAGGTCTTTTCTGGAGACATGAGTCCCATAGAATTTGTAGTCATGGCATCCGTACCATCGCTTCTTCCTGTTCCCCCAGTCCTCTTGTAAGTCTGAGTTATTGTTTTAAAAAATATATATATATTAGGATCCAAGCACAAATGGGAGAAGTATTAACATTGAACCTATAGGGGAAGAAGCATCTCCATTCCGTTGCCTTACATGTTCTGAAGTATTGCACATATGGACAAATTTAAATCTGTTGAAAGGGTGTAAAAGGAGCAGAAAGCTCTTTGGTACATGTACCAATGTAACCAAAGTGCTGGTTGATGTAAAAGGACAGATTGTTTTATTTAACAGATAATCTGAAGGAAAACTTACGTCTGTAAATATTGATCTATAGTCTTAGATTTGAGCTTTGGGGACTCTATAAGGTAAATGAAAGAAAAGGCATAAGAAGTGTGATGTTTCATCTTGGCTTGCAAGAGCCACATTTCAAAACATTTTTGAAGTTTAAAGCACCAAACACAAGAAAGATTTTTTTTTTTTTGTATTATTTATGACCTTTGCACTTGAGATGATTTCTAATAACTTCAAGATATTTAAGGTCAAATATTTAAGTTTGAAACCAGTGTACTTTTGGAAGTTTCTGAAAAGAAAAGTTCATTAGGACATCACTATTAAGAAGCGATGTTTAATAGGTCATGCTAATTAAATGAGGATAGTACTGTTACAAATTACAAAAATAAAATAGGTCACGGAGTTCTGAAAGCAATCTATTATATATGCATCATTCACATTATTATTAATACATGCATCGTTTGAATGTTTTAGAGACTGTTTCTAAATATACATATGTATATATTCTAGTGTTTGATGTTGTTGCCTTTTTTAGATATTCAGAAGATTATTATCTTCACATAGTCACAAAACTTCAGAACTGCACCTGGACAAGGAGACCAGAAGAATCTACAAAATTCAGGTAATTTTTGTTGTCTCATTTAGAAAAATTGTTTACCCTAGATTCATCTAACAAGCCATAAATTTAAATCTCCCCTTTTGAAAAGATAATTTTGCATTGCTTTTAGGCTGCATTCATATCTTTACATTTCTATTAATCTTTTGATGCTGGGGCTTGTTGTTTTTTTGAATTGAACTGTGCAAACTGAGTACAATAAAAGAACCACACAAATGAAGTAATTTTACCTGTCTCCACTGTAATGAATAGTTAACTACCTTAAGTAGAATAGATTAAAATATTCCTGACACAAAACCTAGAGTATTAAAAAAAATCAGTAATGTGATTTTGTCAGTCTGAACTGGCACTCTGGTAAAAGGCTGTGCAATGAAGCAGTGTATTTCTTACCTCAAGACTAGTGCTTCTATTAAAGAAGTGCCCAAGGCACTCATTAGATTTGGCGCTGCATGTCATGGCCCCTGAGCGTGTAAGCACGTGATTACATCTGTCCTTGTTCGGGATGGCACATAAGTACATGCCCAGTAGGGACAGTGATCCCTGAAAAGCTTCCACTCTCATTTGGAAAAGCATCATGCTGGGTTTAGAGAACAGCTTCACTGTGCCAACCCTATTTTCTCCAGGGGGAGAGACTCTCTTGAATTACATTATTACATGGATCAGAATTAAAGATTCTGTCATGATCATTAAAAATAAATAAACTGACCTACCTTCCTGCTCTTTTGAGGTAACTAGCATTGAAAACTTAATATCCACATGCTCAGCATGATACCCTTAGAGGAAGTAGTTTGGGGGNGGGGTGGGGGGGGGGGGGGGGGGGGGGGGGGGGAGTGCTTTCTGTGCAACATAAATTGCTGTGTTTGCTGCATATCATAACTGACTAATGGGTTTCCCAAAGCTGAGTTAGGAGAATACACAGAGATAAGGTTTAAGGAACTTTCAATTAACTCGGGCGGGCTTTAGCTGTGCACAGAGATACCAGACCATGATAAGGAGCTGTTCTGTTTCAGAATAGGCAGGTGTCTTGTACAGTTGACAAGAGGTGAAACTGCTCTCATCTGCACTTCACCCTGCTACATTTAGGGGTTTTGTTTTCCAGTCTTTTTTAACTCATCTTCCTTCTGAACGGACCACCACCACTTACTGGAAATTTGCCACTTCTGCTATGCCAGGTGTATGAGTCAGTGGCAGAGTAACCATTCCTTGTTCCATACATCTTCTAGGCCTATGGGAGTCAAATGTGACACCCTCTATCTAAACTGTCATACAACGGTTGGACAGTTAGACTTTAAGTACAAGATGCTTACTGTTCCTCTTGCTGTCTCTGCCTTCCAGCAAGGAATGTGGGTTATAAGTAGTCAAGGTGGGTTATACAACTGATGATCAGACTGGAAATAATCAAAAGTGAAAACTGTGGGGTGCCCTAGGCCATTTAGAAAATGTGGACTATACATACATTGAGGTGAGCTTGCTAGCTTTAACTTAGCTCAAATACCAAGTGAAAGAAGTCTTTTGAAAACCCATGGTTCAGCACAGGCTGGACAAACCCTTGTTACTTATATTCAAGGGCTGTGCTGTTATGGTTTCATTGCTTTTTAACATCCAAACTAGCGAAACTATTAGCTAGTTCATATGTATACAACCCATGCTGCAATTCTGATGACAGTACTGCACGTTCTTCTGTCTCTGTGAAATTTGATCTGCTTTGATATCATCCAAAAATCCCATTGATATGACCAAAGACTGGTACTTTTGTTTAGGGCACTGTGGATGATTATTTTACAAAAGATGTGTGCTTTTGCGTAAGTCTTTTCTTTCTTTTTCCATTCAGTCAAACTCCTCTTCCCTCTGTGGTTTCTGGAAACAGGACATTAAAATTTTGCAGTTGTCCTTGCTCCCAGACCATACTGGAGGCTTTCAAGGCTCTTAGCAGTTGGTCAGTAGAGGCTTTAAAAAAAAAAAGATTAAAAAAAAAAAAAGAAAACCAAATTCAGTATAAAATTTACTGACTAAATCTGTATACACTCCATGCTTACAGCACTCCCAAACTTATTTATCAGACCTAAGCACAAAAGCCTTGGACTAGCTTTGCAAGGACACTCTAGCTGAGAAATGATGCATTGACAGTCCTTTATGGGGAACAAAGCTTCTAGAAATGTGGTGAAATAAATGAATTAATAATCCCTTGGCAGTGCATCTCTTCCTTTTTCTAACTTTGCCTAGTGTCAGTAATGCATAATAATTGTGTAATACAAATATCACTCAGTTCTAATCTCATTAAGTAGGTAGATAAACACACCCATTTTGCAGAAGAGGAAATTAATCTCAGAGGGACTGTGCAGAAGGAATTGGGTAATACAGCTAGCCACCTGCAGGAGGAGAGCTTGAAGCTGCCTGGGTTGTGTTATTCATCTGCCAGTGCCACCAGAAGTCTGCCTGCTGACTAGACTGCAGAGAAGCTGCTTGACTTCTTTCCCTGTTTGCCCATCTGTTAACTGGAGTGAACACTTACATGCTTCTCAGGCGTGGTGTCAGTTGTATGACATCTCTGTATTATCCTGAAGTTCTGAAGAACAAGCATGCATATTTATAAGGGATTTGATGTCTTATGCTTCGGGGCATAAGCTAACCTCTAATTAATAAGGTTCAAAAGCAGCTTCCCGTGGGGTAGTGAATTTCTCAAAGAAGCTTTCTTGTGTTTTCCTTTGCAGCTTTTGCTGTTGGCTACCATCATGCTGGTAGTGGAGTGAATGAATATGTGGTCTGAGCCAGTAACTCTTATGTTCCTAGAAGACAGTAGTGTGTGCCAATGAGTACACATCAATTCTCTTTGTAAGCCGCACTCCCAGCAGATCCAGGCCAAATAGAAGAATTTGAAGTGCAGTGCAGGAAAGAAATACTTGCCTTTGTATTTGGCAAAAGGATTACAGCTGACAGCCATGTGTGGCACAAACTACAGTGTTTTGCCAACCCGTTGTACAAAAAGCAGAGTGCAGGATTCCAGGTTGACCCTCTACTACCTAGCTCAGCTTTGCCATGCCACTGTGCAAACTGTGTCCATTTGTTGTCAGAGCTGCCCTTTTCCAAATGGCTTCCTCTAAAGCTGCTCTGCTGTGCACACTCACGTGCACTTGGCTAGATGCCTGTCTGGCAGTGGTCAGTGGTTCTTGACAGCAACGTGATATTTACCCATGTGTTTCTCAAAATCAAGAAGAATCATGAGGCAGGTACAAGCCATGATGTTCTCTTTAATACCTCCCATATCCACAGTCACTCTTCTCCGATTGATTTTTGTCCAGCCTCTGTTGGGGAGCCACTCTCCTGGCCCTTCACTTATATCAGTACTGCCAGATTTAGGCTGCCCTCAGAGGAGCAAGTACAAGTACTTGGTTCATTGCTCTTGCAATCTAGTTAAGATTTATTGTGCCTCACGTTAGTGTTTGTCAGCCATCGCCAAAGAGGTTTTCTCTAACTTCACAATAGATGCTAGCAAAGGTGATGCACCTACCCCGGAAGTGCTGTAAATGGCATCCTACTAACAGCGATTTAGGGAACGTCTTCTCCAACGTTTACTGCTACTGACATATAGAGAACTAATTGAGTATTTTTTATTCAGACCTTTCCTTTATGAAATTCAGCTGTGCTTCTCTTACTCTTTTTTTATTTCTCTTGTTCTTCATGGCTCTACAATCACCTAGCATCTCCACATTATCTCTTTGTTTCTAAGCCCACCTGAATTCTTCCTCCCTTTTCAGATTTACATCAGCTCTAACTTGTTTCAGACGAAACAAGTCCTCGGATTTCTTGGCTATAAGAGAGGATTGGTAAAAACTTGGAAAGGGAGGGGAAATAATCTCGCAGCTGCCTGAAAGCGTCATTCTTAAAGCTCAAAAAAAAAAAAAAGCCGTGCTGGGTAGCTTCCTCTGCAAAGGCTCTTCTAGCTACAGTCAGTAGAGTCTCAGGTTCCCTAGGTAACCTGAATATTAATTATTACATTAGTATTCTTCAAAGGTTTTCCACTTAAAAGAAATGTTTCATTAGTGCAACAAATTACAGAGCCCAATTGGGTGCAAGCTGTAATTGTTTTTCACACCTCCACATCTCTTTGCTTTACAGACTTTTAAGCTTGATTTATTCTCATATGGGCTGTACACCCATGGTGGCAAATAATCTGCAGGTTTTCCAAATAGTTGCAACTCCTGTTTTTGGTGGAATCTAACAAATAGCTAAAACAGCCCTCAAAATGATAAGGGGAGGTGGGGGTGGTGTGGTGGGGTGGGGAGGACATGGAGAAAGGCTGAGCAGATGCTGTGTTTCAGAGAAGCCTCTGGGCATTGCATTTCTGGGCTATCTCGCTGAGCTTGGAGCCTGGCAAAGCAACGCAACAGTTCTTCGGGAGTGGTATCATACTAGAATAGCCCTGTGTGAGCCGTGGATACTAGGCCCCCTCCCCATGGAAGTACTATTCCTGACAAACTTATTTGCATCTGATAATGAAGGGAGAAGGAAATCCCTAGGTGTGAAATACAGTTTTAAACCCCCTGATGTTACACTGCAAATTAGCTGGCATGCTGGTCCACCCCACCAAAATGTTTTTAACTTTTTAGAAAAGAAAACATTACTACTTTGAAAAAACAGAACCCTGGATCTGGAATAGAATAGTTAAAAGATCAACCCATTTTCCTAGTCCTGTAATTTCCCCTTCTGCTTTTTATTCCACTCAACCTCTATTACCCTTTTCCCACTTTAATCTCTCTTCTGAAAAGTGTGTGTTAAACATGCCTTCAGATTATAAAATCCAACTCCTTGAAGAGATTAATTTGTAGTGTGCTACTCCAACATAAGTAACAGTATTGCTTAACACATCCGTGTACTGCAATGAGCCACAGTTGAAACACAAATAAAATACTCTGCAAGGTCAATTTATGCTTACATAAGCTCACACCACCACATAATCAATAGCTTTCCTAACACTAAACGGATCAATAATTCCACTGTACCCTCTGAAATCTTCCATTCCAGTATACAAAAAAATATGCAGAACTCTGAGATTACAGTGTTATTTAAGAGTACATTTGCTGCATAGGTTTAATAGTTAATATGTAAACCCAAGAGTATATATTCAGAGACATATTTATATTTCAGAAGAGAGAAAGGCTGGTTGGAGAGGTAGTAATTGGTGACTGGTTGGAGAAATGGTTGAATCTTTTAATGGCTCTACAGACTATATACTTTGCTAAAGGTTGGAGGATTCCTATAAGGGGAACATAATTTTGGACCAGACTGAGTTAATTATGTCTTCGTGGCAGACTCTTTAAATAGTCTCTGGTTTGAAAATTTTATTACACTTTTTACATATTCAGCCTTAATTTCAGATTCAACCCTGTTGGCTTTCATTGTCCTAGACATTTTTGATGTTTTTTCATTTATAGACAGTTCAAGGGCTGTCATTGTAACATTCCCCTTCAACTCATTCTGTTTCAGATATCACATTTAACCACTCTTTTCTAAAAGATTGGAATATGTCATAATATACCTCATTGTACTTTGATGTTGTTGACTTGGATTGACAAGAGTCTGCAGAAACCTGTCTCGTTTAGAGCCCCTAGTGCCGTACAGTAAGATAATTGCTTGCTCATGATAAAATATTACAGCAGTGGACATAGATAAAAGGTAGTTTGTAGTTGCACCCTTGACATTTTGCTGTTATATAGTTGAATTTTTTGTGGGTTCTTCTCTCTACTGTCATGGCAGTCTCTTCAATATGAAACCTCAAAGACTTTGTCTTCGCGTGTACAGTACAATAGCTCACATGAACAAATGATTACAAATACCCAAGCTAGGTGAACTATTAAAACAAGCTATTAGACAAGCATAGACTTTTTCTAGTTATTAGTAATCCACAGACTTTTGTCGCTTGGAATACTTTGCCCTTTATTCAAATGGTACTACAAACTGTGACATGAAATACACTTAGCATCAGGCTTACAGGAGTTACAGCTTTAAATATTTGCTAGTCTTACTTTGTGTTTGGATATCTCTTTTATGTGGTGTTTATGTGTGTTGTGTAACTGAAGATCCACCAAGAGATATGTCTGTGTAAGCATTGCTGCTGTGGATAATGTGCAAGTGCTTTATAACAGGACTGATATGATATTCTTTTTGCAAACAAACATTTGCTTGTACAGATGTTTGTAAAAGGTGACTTAGAATCAAATGGACTCAGACCATTACTGAAAGGAGTTTGGCCAGGTATCTATTAAAAATCCAGTTGTTGAAATTCTGCACCTTACCTAGGCAACCTGTTTCAGTGTGCTTCCTAGTACTGAACTTAAGCTTTCTTTAGAGCAAGTTAAGATGATTTTCCTTGCCCTCCCCACCGTGGCCTTAGAGCACAGTTGAGCATCTACTATTTAGAACAATGTTTTGCATGTTTTGATATTTCTGCAGTGTCCATCACTATCCACTTTTTCACTCCTCCCACCTCAATTTAGTCCAATGTATGATGAGAGTGAAATATTTCACACTGTCCTCAGCAATGAAGAATGCCCTCTGGCCCCAGATCTAGAGGCACTGGTGTCACACTGAAGTGTAGTCTACACAAAAGAAATACTATTAAGTTCACACAGTTTTGTCAGATTCTACAGGGTCATGTCCCCCTGGAGCTACTGCAACCCCTTGAGGATCACGATTAACTGTGTTGGCCCTGTGGTCCAGCTCTAGGCTGGAGCAGACAATTCCAGTGGCATAATCTCTTTCCTGTGTCACAAAGTACGATGCTGCGTAAAGTTTTGGTGCAGAAGCAAGCCCCTTTTCATACCAGATATCAGGTATCAGATATTCAGCCATCTCCAGGAAAGCAGGGCTCAATCACATGTAACGGTTACTTGGGAAGACAAACGCCATAACTCTGAACATGCACCCCATCCTTCTTCTCCCCCCAGCTTTATATACTGAGCATGACATCATATGGTATGGAATATCCCTTTGGTCAGTTGGGATCAGCTGTCCCAGCTGTGTCTCTTCCCAATTTTTTGTGGTCTCCTAGCCTTCTCACTGGTGGGGCGGTGTGAGGAGCAGAAAGGACCTTGACTGCTTAGCAACAACCAAAACCATCAGTGTTTTACCAATACTATTTTCATCCCAAATCCAAAGTCTAGTGCTATACCAGCTGGTAGTAAGAAAGTCAACTCTGTCCCAGCTGAAACCACAACACTTGAGTACTTTGATTCCAGCTTCCTTCACTCTGGACTTCTAATGCTGTGACTTGATCATGAAAACACTTTGTTCTAGGGCAAACCCCAAGTCCAGCAGCTCTGTTAACAACTGGAACTTAAACCTTCTTACCATAAGCTACATCCATGTTCTTATACATATCTGAGGTGGATGCTCAGCCTATATAGCAACATCCCATCTTCCAAGAGCTGCCCCCATATCTCAGCATTTTCTCCTGGTCAGAACAGACAATGTGGATCACATTCTACCCTTCCCAGGAAAATGCAGAGTTTGGCTTTAAGGTAGTACTGTTTGGTGCTGTAAAGATTCTAACCGTTGTCTCTTATCCCACCAACTGGTTAGGAACTTCTTTGTGTGGTAGGTTTTAACAATTTCTCTCTCCCCAGGTGGCATGATACACGAGTTAAAATGTTGTCTTGGCTTTACAACACCTTAGATATAGCTCTTGTTAAAAGAATTGGCTTGTATGATACATGTCGTAATCTTACGAAGTACATGCTCTTTAGGGTGTCATTACCTCATGACAGAGACCACATATGACATTAATACTATGATTACGGTTGCAGTAATAGATTGCTTGAACTGCCCAGTCTCTACCCCTTCCTCGTTGTTTGCTGTCAGTTGTAGAGGTACCATTTTTCACAGCTTGTACAAAATCCGATATGAACAGATCACTAAATATGTTGTCAGTGGCTGTGTGCAGGTTACATGTGTTCCTGCTGGAGCTCTGTACGTGGATGCGTGGGCACGGTGGGATTCTGTGTCATGATTTGATCTAAGAGGTTTCTGTTATTACCTCCAAATCTTTAGCACGTATGCTCTTAGATAACATAAGAATATATATCATTAGTATGTATTCTCTTGTTCTCACTGTGTTTCTGAACTAGCCTGACTCTGTTTTACTTCCTCAGTGGATCCACAATACTAATTTAAACTGTTACTTTCTTATTAATTCTGATACCTGTTTTTCTTCCAGGCTGTTTCTGCTTTTATTGAAGCTCTCGTTGTTGTGGAATGAGTAATAAAAAGCAAAAACAGGTCACCTTTATTAATGAATATTATCTATCATCAGTTTGCCTTTTCAGGTTCTGGTAGCCATCGCACACAAAACAGCTGTTTTACTAAAGCTGGGCAAGAATATTCTGGCACTATTCCTTCTCCTTTCAATGTCCCATGGTTGACACCATGAGATAATATTTAGGCCTGCTTCATTTTGTTTTAAGAAAAAAATTCAAGGAAATGAAAATTATGGTTTCTGCGATTCCTCATCTCCATGTGATTGCTAGGGAGCAGTGAGGGACGGCTGCTCCCTAAAGGACAGGGAGTGGGATCCCGGTGCAATAACCTGGCCGGCAGAGCAGGGACAGGCAGCTGGGACCGTCCCACCCCCAGTTGGGAGTGGGGCAGCCCTAGCCCTGAGGATGGGCACCTCCATGTATTTTTTGTATGTACATATGTATGTACATGTATTTATGTACACCTTGTAGTATTTTATGTATGTGAACCTTCCCAACCTTCCCAACCTCCCCCCCCCCC
>RSEF01000002.1:22804287-22842007 GCA_003993805.1 Himantopus leucocephalus
CCCCCCCCCCCCCCCCCCCCCCCCTTGACCATTATTTCCAGAGAAGCGAGATTAGGAGTTATCCCTGACCTGTTCACTGTCTTCCCTGTCTTCCAGGAAACATAATCCTTGGGTTCTTCTACATGCTAGACTATGCCTCATCTCCATCAAAAATAAAATTATATTATTATTTGAATATGTGCTCTGTGTACATTGTTGATAAAGTCAAATGAAGCAACTTCTCTTACCTGTTAAAGTCAGCTTACTTTCAGCCAGAATTTGGCCTGTATTGTTTAACTAATTCCAATGGTTTAGTTTACCACTCTCACTGAAAAAGTATGAAAGAATACTTTTCTGTTCCTCTGGCTCTAACTGTAAATATATTTTTTTTTTCTTCTCAATTAACCTTCAGTGTTAGGACAGGAATTATTATCTTTCCCCTGCTGTGTTATATCTTCAAAATTCCAAGCAATTCTGTTATCAATTAATTTTATTTTCTAAATGTTTAGTAGTTCTCTTAGTATCTCACCTAATGAGATAGCTATATCCTACCAATTGATAGATAATGGCTGGCCATTAATATTTCAGCCTTACAGTCTGAAAATTGGATCCAGTGACAGCAGAGAGAGCATCGTTTCCGAAAACAAAATGTATTACAGCGTTCTGGGTCTGATGTGGCTTTTCATTGCATTTCACTGTTAATAATATAGGATGTTTACACACATAATATTCTTGTAAGTCTGCAGGTAACAGAAATTGTAAGATGGGTGATAGCCTTCGCTCCTAGTGAATCTCTTGCACTTTTATGTATTTAAGGACTTTTGCTGGGTGTTTTGGGGAGCAACTAGGCTGTCTCTACCACAAAGATATACATCTTTATCTGCAAGTTGTAATGTAATTTATTTAACGTCTGTGCTATTGTGCACAGGAAGACTGTGCTGAACAGTTGCAGAAATGAATGATTAATTAATTGGCTTGCCACCATCTAGCTGTTCACTAAGTACTATAGCCAGTACTTCCCATCACCATTCCTTTCATCTCCTTGGTTTGTTCGTTCTTTAGTCTTCTAGTTTCTTACAATCACTCATTCTATGTTGATTGAAATCACATTGTTAATTCTTTGGGGCCTGAAGTTTCTCAGTGTTTCTATAATAATCTTAGCAATTAATAATAAGGAGAAGACCGTTTACAACTTTTTCTGGATGGGAAACGGAGACCAAGAGAGAAAAACGGGATAAGAAAAGCAGCTCTTGGTCTGATTAGTTTCTGAACATTTGCTGTGAAAACAGACTTGCGCTGCAAAGGAAGGCAAGGGAAAAGACATTATAGAGGGTTCATATAGCCTTTTGTTGCTTAGTTAATTAGAACTGATTTTCATTCATCTAGTTCTCTACCACCATTCTCCTACTTATTTGCCTATCTTTGAGCAGGTTTTGTTTGGGTCTTTTGCAGGTCAGAATTAGCTTCCTGCTGTGATGCAGTTCACAATTTTATAGCTTCTCAAAACAACACCCCACTGGGAAGTAACATGAGTTACGAAGTGGACAGTAAAAAGACCATCCTCATTACAGAGGACATTTTTAAGATGCTGCCTGCGGTAAGAACTGTATCTTTACCTGTTATTATAATTGCAGTATCATATATATTTTGGGTTGGTAATAGAGCTGCTTTGATTCCTCTGGAAGAGACCCTTCATCCCCTGTATGTACTTCTTCATTCACCTTGTAAGACCTTTTTTTTCACCTTCCTCTGCAGTTGTGGAGACATGGACATGGTATCATAGATCAGATTGTAGGTAGAGTTGCTACAGAACACAAGTTGCAACCTGGCTTGGCAGCCAGCTGAATTCAGGAGTGACCCTTCTGAGAATGTTTGCCTTGCTCTTCTCATTCCCATTTTCAAAGGCATTTCAGTCTGGAACAGCATTTCATATTCTTCGTATTCCCATGCCATTTCCAGTGCAGGCTTGGGCATATAACTAACTTACGAAAGCTATGTTGGTGGTAAACCTGATAATGGAGTGGAATGGAATGGAATGGAGTAGAGTAGAGTAGAGTAGAGTAGAATAGAATAGAATAGAATAGAATAGAATAGAATAGAATAGAATAGAATAGAATAGAATATTTCAGTTGGAAGGGACGTACAGTGATCATCTAGTCCACCTGCGTGACCAATTCAGGGCTGACCAAAAGTTAAAGCATGTTGTTAAGGCCATTGTCCAAATGCGTCTTAGACACTGACAGGCTTGGGGCATCGACCACCTGTCTAGGAAGCCTGTTCCAGTGTTTGACCACCCTCTCAGTAAAGAAATGCTTCCCAATGTCCAGTCTAAACCCCCCTTGGTACTGCTTTGAACCATTCCCACGTGTCCTACCACTGGATACTAGGGATAGGAGCTCAGGACCTCCCTCTCCATTTCCCCTCCTCAGGAAGCTGTAGAGAGCAAGGAGGCCGCCCCTCAGCCTCCTTTTCTCCAAACTAGACAAGCCCAAATTCCTTACCTGCTCCTCAGGACATTCCTTCCAGCCCTTTCACCAGCTTGGTTGCCCACTGGGGTGGGGCCTTTGCAGCCAGAGACACAGGCTGAGCAAAGGAATCAGACTTCGTAGCTCAGGACTTCTAATAGGCATATAAGCTCTGGAGACTGGACAGAGGGGCACAGAGATGTACTTAATTTCTTGGAAGTAAGAGCACATGGGAGCCCTCTTACCCATCTCTGGCATTCTTGATTTGTGATCCCAGCTACCATGAGTCTAGTCCTTTCTAATGCTGCTGTGAATCACTAAAAACTTCATTGCAATAGAGGTTACAGTGGTTTCAAATTTAAACTGAACTGAAAGAAAATAGTATTTTTTATGTGCATATATACTTGCTAAGCTCGCCAGAGTTGTCTGCCCTTTGTGTTCTCCTACTGTCTTCTCAGAATTGAGCAAAATACTTGAACATGTTGTTTCGTAATATATTGCCAGGCAACATGACGTCTGCCGCTTTCCCCACACTTTTTGCCTTGTTCATAGCAGTATCCCTTCCTGCTTCTCTTTGGGCAAGCTGATGAGAGGAGGAAGGATAACACTTTGTGTAAGCAAGTTTTGACTCAATTTTACAAGTGGGTTCAGTTTCTGCAGTCAAAGTAGCCCAGCTGTTGGCCTCTCTGTTGAATGTCAGTGGCTTCCACAGCAGGAGAGGCTGAATGAGATGTATGAGATGTTTCTGAGACCCTGGGGTAACTATATTAATGTCACCTGAAATAGCCAACAATTTACATTAATTTGCTAGGTTGTGATCTGTGCTGGTTCACAAGCGGGTGCACTTAGCTCCCATTCAGCTTCCGCACTGCAAGACGGCAACCTCTAACAAGAAGAGGAGTAGAGAGGGTGAACAGCCAGAAACTGTAACCTCTTCAGTTATCTGTCACATTCACCATGAGTTAAGCCAGGGCACATGATTATCCTTTACAACATCTTCAGGTTCCCCTAAATTAATTATTTTACATCAAATGTAATTGTGTGATGACAAAGTAATGAGCATTTACAAAGTTGCCTTCTACTAGCTGACAAAGTCAATGACTATGTGACAAACCTCAATCTGTTACAGTGCAAAGGAAAATGGGTAAATTTAAACTGTCTTCAGTACAAGTTAGTTCCTTATCTTGCCAAGGATTCAGTCCACTACTAGGTAATTTTTGTGTTAAGTGTATTTAAAAGATACTCATCCAGTTTGAACAATCCAGTGTTATTCCTTCAAAGTACTGATGACAGAAGTAGTGGTTCTCAGTCTGTTGGTGCCTATTTTTGGCTCTTGGCTGTCCACGCCTGGCAACCCTGTCTGCTAAACGGTGAACGCTTTCACTGCTATTTACCGGATTAAACCTGCAAGACAAATGACTAAAGATGCGAAGAAACAATCGAAAGATTTATAAGGCTTTGGCTGTGTCTTTTTATTTGTTTGCAGTCCTCTCCTCTTTCAGCCTACCCCTTCAAGACCTGTGCCGTGGTTGGAAATGGAGGCATTCTGAAAAATTCCAGCTGCGGAGCTGAAATCGATCGTTCTGACTTTGTGTTTAGGTAAGAGCTGCTTCATCTTACCAAGGCTGTCCAGTGTTTCTAAAAAATTGGCAGGCTTGGAAGCATGCCAATGCCAGTTTGTAGAAATAAAGAAGGATCCTGACAATTCTTTACTTCTGCTTCTCTAAGGGATACTTCTTCTGCTTTGTAGATTTCAGAATGCTGCTTCCTAAGTAAAAAAAGGACTATATGGATACATATATGATCTATGATTGCAAAGTTACCTTGCCAGTGATGTGAAATGTGATTATCCAAGCACCTGAAATTTCTGTTCATTTAACATCCTTTAGGAGAGGGAACTACTTTTTTCTTTTCTTTTCTNTTTTTTTTTTTTTTTTTTTTTTTTTTTTTTTTTTTTTTTGAAATAAGAAAGACTAGTATTAAATGTCATGTTTACCTTTACCTCTGGTTTAACAAAGGGTTTACTTAGCCTTAGGCTGGCTCACTAATGCAGTTATTTAACTGTCCCAGTATTTGTCTCACCTTCTGTTAGCCATATAAAAAATTAGGCATCTAATTTAAGTAGTTTTTTTCAGCTCCCTCTATAGATTGTGGAGAAAACCAGGCATACTCAGAGCACAATTTGGCCCGGTCTCTCAGTACGTGACTCGCACTTTGTAGTTCCTGCAAGGGAACAGAGTAACCAAGTGAAGGTTCTTCTCTCAGTGACGTCCAATCACACAGTCAGCTGGATTTTGTTTCCTTTCCTGCTTTTGACTAATATTTGGGCTTTTCAAATGNGGGCTTTTCAAAAAAAAAAAAAAAAAAAAAAGTCTTTCCAGTTAGATAATTGTCTTAATAAAAATGGGAAATCTGCATGCTAAGATGCTAAACTTACTAAGTGACTGACTTTAAAACGATGCTTTCTTTACCTTTTACAGAAACCACTGTTTCTGCAATTAGGCAAGTTATGCTGTTGTTGTTTCATGAAACAGCTGTCAACGTTACTGTGCAAGCTGAGGGACTAGTATCAATCAGACTGTTTTAAAACAGAAAATAACAGAAGACTTGCAGAAGAAATGCATTGTTTAGGCAAGAGGGGCAATATTTCCTAGCAGCTAACATAGGGCATTCATAGACTGGGTCCTTCTGGGATTTTAACTTTGCTCCTGATTTGTGAGATGATTTATGAAAATGAGCTCTCTGTGCCCTATTTTAACCATCTGTACAGCAGATTAAATATTTTTACTAGAAGTGCTGTAAGCCTTATTTAATATTTGTAAAGTGCTTAGAGATCCCTGGGAGCTACTGTGAAAGTGTCATTGCACAAGAGAGGAATTTGCAAATAGTAACTGTAAGGAATTTCTGGTGCGCATCTGTTTAAGTAAGTGTTTCTCAATTGCAGGTGTAACCTTCCTCCAACCACGGGAAGCATTAGCAAAGATGTTGGCAATAAAACAAACCTTGTGACTGTTAATCCGAGTATCATAGCTCAGAAGTAAGTATGACTGCAAATCTCTTTCTGTGCAATATTGTATAATTGTTTGACATTATTTAGATTTTGTTGGAAATCCGTTGGGATACCAGCATAGAGAGCAGTGCATGCAGATTACTTCATTAAGCCTTAGTTCCCTTGTAAAATATATACCAGTCTAAATGGAAATCTGTTAAACCTGGCCTTTTTTGTAGCAGAAAGGAGTCAGCAATACCCGGATTAGCAAGTGCCTCGGTTGGCACCAGTCCACAATTTATGACAGAGTAAAAATCGATGATTGCAAGGCCAAGCGTCTTTCCCCCCCATGACCCTCATGACCCCCAACGTAAGAAAGGAATTGTAATCATAAATCAGGAAAGCTTGGAAATGTGTGTCTGACTCTATCAGTAGGACTGTAAGCACATGTTTTTGGGAAAAGTGCTTAGAGGCTGTGCTGATGAAGACTGTTTCCTGAATGGAGACCCAATTTCTGTAATCCATTTTCTCAATCCAGACGAAAGCTGCTCACAGACTTTTTTCTCAGCAAAGTTTATTTTTTCACCTTGTTGATGAAAAGAAAATCTAATAAGGCCAGGCTGACTAATCTGACATCTTCAGCAGGCTGGAACTTCAGCTTATCTATGAAAAGGACTGCTGTGGCATGTTATTTACTGCTTACTGATCTTACTCTATCTTACTGTCTGTCATATCCGTATTTGTCTAATAGACAACATCAAGCAAAGCTTTTTTTCCTTTAAAGGAGGAAGGAAAAAGTACAGTGAGCACAGAAATGACTAACAGCCATTTGTCATTGATTCAAGGGTAGAACTTGATTTTTTGTAATGGGTACTAACTACCTTGATGCTTACCCAGCCCTTTTTGACTTAAATGAAGATGAATTATTGCTTCCCCAATAAGAGATTTAGCTCGTTGATGTTAGTGGGGCTGCACACGAATATGAGGAAGGAAAACTTTGTCCAGTGAGTCAGCATCATTGGAGACTACTGACCTGATGCACAGTTTGTCTGGGCTTGATCAAAGTGTTCTGCCATGGCTGCACTCATTTTTTAACCAAATTAAGCCACACCAGGGCTAATAAGAGTTACACTGAAGGAAACAGGAGCTAAACCTGTGTGAGGATGAAATGAGATTATGAGAGGACGTTGGGACTTAAAGAAAATCATTATTTAAATATTCAGAGAACACTGTAAATACTTTTGAAGGAGGAGCGAGAAGCAACTCGGCACCATTTAGCAGAACTAAGTTTGGTTCTTCTCTCAGAAGACCTATTCTGACTTTATTCACTTTAATTTATAATTCTATATTTGGGTACCGGATTATTCTGATGTTATTATTGTTAAGGTTAATCAGCTTTTGAACTGTGTCTGTCAGCGTGTACAATGTAGGTAAACTCTCTTGGAGGAAAGAAGTATAGTTCTTATTTGTCCTAATGGAGCTGGTCTACACTGCACCTTATAGTGGCTCAGCTGGAAAGGAAAACAAGATGAGGCTGAGTTGTTCAGGCTTCTAGATAAGGAAGAACAGAGATCTGAATTCTGTCCCGAAGGCTCTTTATGTACTTTACACTGAGTAGAAACAGAGAAAATTCTTGGAGTAGAGGCCAGAAGTTCACCATTCAGCCACTCTTCCTTGACATAGGTTCAGGTGTTTCTTGCTTGTTTTGGCAGCGTGACTCTTGCATGCACAGGGACCCAGGGTCAACAGGAGGGGCTGAGTCCCTCTCATTCATTTTGTTTCAGAGTCTGGTGGTAACAGCACTTTTCTGGGAAGCAGAAGCTGTAAGTTTAAACCCCTTCAGGCTGAGAAGGTGTTGTATCACTCCTTGCGTGAGTTCAGTTATGCAAGAGGTAACTGATAACTCTTCTGTGAGGGTTTTGAATGGAAATGGCAGTGGCTGCTGTGCTCTGTCTTGAAGTGCTGCATGAGATGAGGGTTTGAATCTCATCAAGTTGCAAAGAGAAGTGAAACCAAGTTTTCCAGTTTCTGCTGGAGCCATTTGTGAAAGGTGGACTCTGGTAGCTGTTACAAGGTGAAAATACGCTGCTCAGATAGACAACTACCTACAAAAGAGGACTCAGTGCTTTGAATCCCAAAGGGAGTGCAAGCGCCATATGTTCACGTGGTGCAGACTACTCAGATCTATAGAGGAAACAAGTTGAGTGACCCCCTTGTGTCGTGCATCACTTCTTGGATAACTCTGGAAGTTCACACCAGTCAGTATTTGGGAGCACAGA
The DNA here is from genome assembly GCA_003993805.1 of Himantopus leucocephalus. NCBI lineage: Eukaryota > Metazoa > Chordata > Aves > Charadriiformes > Recurvirostridae > Himantopus > Himantopus leucocephalus. The sequence continues at coordinate 22,812,000 of RSEF01000002.1, forward strand.
ATTGTCCAATGGTAAGAACTAAGTCTCTTTGCCGGTTGTTGGGCAACCAGAGCATATGAGGATAAATCTCTTTGTTTGTGAAGTTAGATCTCTAAGTTTTTACAGATCTCCGTGTGTTCCCTTTGTAGTTGAAGGAGACAAATAGACATGCCTATATTTTCAGCTATTTTAAAAACATGTCAAAAGCAGCTAAGACCCTGAAAAACTTGAGCACACATTAATCTTTAACACTTCAAGACTGCTCACATGCATGCTTGTATTTCCACGCAGGGCAAACACCCAGATTTTGAAGGGAGGTTGTTGTATACCTACTGATGTAAGAAACACATTTCAGAAACACATGCAGTACATACCATAGTGCATGTATTTTTAAACAGAGAAAGTATAAATACAATTTTTTTTTTGCATTCTCCTTTGAAATTTCTTGAATTAATCAATTTTGTAAACAGGTCCTGGTCTCATTAGGAGTGAATTTGATCTGCTTCAGTAGCTCCTGTGTTGCCAGTTCAATCCTGTGAAGTGTGTTCTTATTATACAATAAAGCCAGATTTTCATAACTGCACATATGACAACATAACAGGTTGATATAAATTTGCAATGTAGACAGGCTGAACTCGTGCAGCAGATTTCATAACTCATATATGCAAGTACAGCTGTGCTGTTTTGGTTTATAATATATTTATATCAATAGTACATTCTATTCACTCTTTTCCTAAAATATTGTACTTTGCAGATACAACAAACTAAATGAAAAGAAGACAGAATTTCTGGAGAACATTGCGGTCTATGGAGATGCTTTCCTTTTACTGCCAGCATTTTCCTTCAGAAGCAACACAGCCACTTCTTTTAAAGTATATCACACTCTACAAGAGTTCAAAGCAACCCAAAGGGCAATATTTTTTCACCCCACCTATCTGAGAAGTCTTGCCCAGTTCTGGAGAACTAAAGGTGTGAAAGCCTACCGGTTGTCATCTGGTTTTATGATCACTAGTGCTGCTCTTGAGCTGTGTGAGAATGTGAAGCTCTATGGCTTCTGGCCTTTCTCAAAATCCACAGAGAAGATGCCAATCAGCCACCACTATTACGACAACCAGCTGCCTAAACCAGGTTTTCATGCAATGCCCAAAGAATACAACCAGATCCTTCAGCTTCATGGTAAAGGCATTTTGAAGTTGCAATTTGGTAAATGTGAATCAGACTAAAAAGGTAGGTCACATTCTTACCACATAAAATGTCTTTATTTAAGTAATGTGTCAAGGGAAAACTTGTTTTACGAACAGTGTGGGTCTGTTCTTCCTTAGAGAGACATTTCTACCTTACAGTCAATAAAAGTTGTGTTCATAAATAAGAGAATGCTGGAGTTTTCTGAGTAAATGTAATGTACCACAGAGTTTAGAAATGTTTTCTAATTGTGAACTTTAGATGGGGAGCATAGCTAAATACACATTATCACCATAATTCACAGTCAATCAGTAGTGTCTCCTCATCTCAGATACGTGTCACTACCAACTTATGTTTGGTTTGGTATCAATTCCCATGAACTGGCTTCCTTTGTGAATTGCTTTATTAAAGGCAGTCACATACTATGATCTACAAGAGAAGACCCCTAATCCCAGCACAGAGGGGTACAGAGGCCAAAGTAAGGATTAAGGTGGCCCCATGAAGGACTAGCATGCATATACATGCTTGTTCCCTCTTGTAGGTAAAGACAAGTTTAGAGCAGCACGCTTGCGCAGCATTGAGCTGCGGAACAGCTTGTGGACAGCAGTGAGGAAGCTGCCATACACTACAGCAGATCTTGCTGAGGATTTTACCTTGAGGCAGCTCAGAATCTGGGAGCTACAAATATAGGATGAAGTGTCATTCCCTTTCCTCTGTCCTTTATAACTGTCCCATCCCCCATGGACTTCTACCTTCTGTTTTATTGCCTCAGAGAAATGCAGCACAGAGTCTGGCCTCTGACCTTGAGCCAATTTACCATGTACAGATTACAGATGACTTTGAAAAGATTTGTCTGCATGTTTTCAATCTTGATTTGCCCTGTTGGCAAAATAAGACCTATTTGTATAAATACTTCTTCATCTTTTAAGCTAACTCAGAAATTCCCCAGCTCACAATACTGTTATCAGATTTGGCTTTCACAGAACTCTATTTTTCCAGGGGGTTCAAGTTAATATAACAGCAAGTGAAATGTATAGTAGAACTACCACTGTATACAATATGTTTTAATTGAACTGCTAGAATCTCATGACTGTATTACTCAAGTTAAATAAATTAAAATAGCATCATCTTGTTCAAGCCAGAAATGTTAAGTTCAAAAGTTAAGGGCTTTTCTTCTGGCTAGGTTCTGAAATGTATTTGAAAATATCCTTTGATGGTATTTAGAAAACATGCTGTCAAAGATACATTCACACTTAGTTCATCGTCAGAGACTGCTAGGTTTTAAACTAGCAGATTGCTTGTACCAAGAAGGCACAATTTTGTTCAGCTTCAGTTTGTTTGAAAAAATAGAAAAATAAACTGCTTTCATATATTATTAGAATAATATAAAACATGTGAGAAGGGACCTACAAGCCATCTAGTAATCCATTCTCCTAGTCCACGGCAGGAAATTACCTAGGAGGAGGTGTATGTGTATGCAGTTTCATATGGCTTGTTAAAAGTTGCAGCATATTGGAAAGGTTAAGAAATACATAATGTATTTTTCTTAGTGGCTCAGCTGTTTCCATGCAGTTTCCATTGTATTTATTCCTCCTATAATATAAATCGCTGGAGACATACCATGTAATTTTAATTGTAGTAACTAAACTAGCTAAGAAAATGAAGGCAACTCTTTATGAATATTTAATCTAGAGAGAAGCAGATAGAAGCCACAAAAATATTTAAGCATCTGTATGGGTTAATTAAATGCTGTCCATGCTTGACAGACTGAAAATCAGTTCCATGGCCAAATTTGCAAAATAAGCAAGCTGTAAAGAAATAAACAACCAGAAGGATAAGTTGTATTGCCCTAAGATTTTTCTCCACTCTGTTAATCATTTATATTTACAAAGAGAAAAGTAAACCCTTTAAAACCAAAGAAATTAAGTGCTTCCAGTAGGAGCTACCACTCTGTTACTATTACCAACTATTAGAGATAATTGAAATTCTATAATAAGTATATTTCACTGAAGATGACCTTTTCTAAAAATTGAACAATCTTGTTTCTCTTTTCAATTTCCCTTTTATGTTATTCTCCCTGCTCCACGCTGTTCCCTCTTAGTGGGTAGCTGAAGGTTCCTTACACCACTGGGTGCCCACAGAAGTCTCAGGCAGAACTTCCCTGGCACACTGCGGGGACAGAGAAGTTTGCTGCTGTAAATAAGAAGTGAAGGAAGCTGCTCTGCTGCAAGCACCTATGTTACAAGCAGGTAGCAAGTTCTGGAACAGTATAGGGAGACCATAACTGCATCCCAATGAATCATTTTGGCAGTATTGCTTCTAAACACCATCCTTGCCGTTGTAAATGTGAACTTTTCTTATTGGATAGAGAGAATTGTCAGATGTGAGAGCCCTGTAGAGCTGGTGCTGAACAATGTGTGAAACTCCATCTGCCTTAATATCCACTCCTGCACCTTTATGATCATGCTCAACAGACATGTACCCATCTTCACTGAAGTAGATGTGTACCTATCACAGATGGTAAAATGGAAAATGAGACATCAGCAAAATCTTGAAATGTAATTAAAATAATGATCTTTATTATTTTGTATTAAATTACCACATCACTTTTGCTATGGCCGTGCAGCTGAAGGAAGTCTTGTTTGTTCATTGGTTTAACCTGATAAGCCTGAAGGGCATGTCATTAGCTTCAAGTAAACATGGGTTCAAGGAGGGGAAATGGCCTTATTCATATTTAAAAATAGACAGAAAAATCTGATAAAGAAAATTGTCAGATGATAAATTAATCAGACTGGCAAAAATTTGATTGCCCAGAAGCCTGGTTAAAATGCAAATTTTGTCTGACCAAGAATCCATCAGGTTTTCTGTTTGCTAGAAAGAGACAGCAGGGAAAATGAGTATGTGTTGCTTTGACATACAGCACAGTAACATTAAGCAGCTGCTCTGAGGAGTCAGTCAACAGAAAAAAAAAAAAACAAACCCAAAGAGAAAGAATGAAACTGAGACTCCCTGAGCCTGGGGAAGAGAATAGTGCTCAATCGTCTGAGCACAAGGACTGAAAGAGGAGAGGTTGAGCAGAGGTGTGCTGGTGGTTAGGGAGTAAGAACTGCTGAACCTTTGACTAAGTGTGAGTGTATCTTACCTGGAAAGTAAAAACTGGATCTGGGCTTTATAATTCCAACCAGATGATTAAAAGCCATCTATTTGTGACCGAGAGAGCAGCAGTGCAGCGCCCCACTCAAGGTGGAGCTAGCAGGGCAGCATCCTCTAAAGCAGGGGCTGCCTGCTTACTTGCTCAGGAATTAACATAAACGAGAATAATTTTGTTCCAAACTCTGTCAGCGTGTGATCCTTTTTTAATCATGAAAGTTGCTGCAATCCAAATAAGCGATAAATACTGTTATAAATAACCTATTTATAAATATAATTGTTATAAGTAACCTATTTATAACAGTAGAATACCAATGTGAGCTTAAATTCTGCTGAAATTCTTTTATGCTTGTGGTTTTTCAGTGTAGCTGGAGAAATATGAACTGCCCCACAATTCACTTTTAATTACCTTGAGAAAAATGATACCACATTTTGAAAATAAGGGCACCTCTGGATTCCTGCCAGGCAGCCAAATTTCAGCCTGTCCTTGACTTGAGCAAATCTTATGCAGTGTGAAATGGTTAGATGTATACAACATTGAAAGAAAGGTCTTCTGCTTAGTACCCATGCAGTATAGCTTTTAAGCACGCACTTTGCTCATGTGTTCAGCCACCAACTAAGTTTAAGTGTTAAGAATAATGTCAGTAATGAAACAAATGGAGAAAAGTTGTTTCTGGTTTAGTTAAAACCCGCCAGAATGTAAAAATATAGATTAAACCAAATTAGAATTAGATTTCAAATCAAATAGAAAGTATTTAGAGATCTAGAAGGCTTTTGTTTTGTTTTTCCACAGCAGAACTAGCCTGTTGAAGAAACAGAATAATTTCAATCTCTAGCTATTTCAAAATATGATTAAGATAATATAATTTAGAAAATACTCTTATTCAGATTAGCAGTGGATGTGTCCCATAAAGCTGCTGGTTAGACCCAGCCTTGGTTAGCTTAGGAAGGCTGAAGAGGGTGGTGCAGGTGAGGTAAGTGTGAGCAGTTCTGGGGGTATTCGAATGTAGGAGTCCTCCTTTAGAAAGAGCAGATGCTCGAGCTGGATCAGGCACTAGCAGTCCAGCTTACCCAGGGGAATTTTGTGAGCCTGTGATGCTGTATAATAAATGTCACAGACTCCCAGTATGAAATAAGGATGAAAAAGCAGATGCAGAAGGTGAAATGCATACACAGAAGACTAAGCTATTGGCTTATTTTTAATATAACAAGCAGTTTTCCTACTATAAAAGAAATAACAGTAATACATTTTATTGTTTTAATTCCAGGGTGATGATCCTAAGGAGACAATTTGTGTGTATCTCAGCAGTTCGGTGTTGAATTTGATCTGGTGTGATTTTGTGAGCATTAAACTGCATTATTATAATAGAGAAATATTTTACACTTGAGGAGAAAGGAAGTGATTTTTTTCACACAGTGACTGCTACATTTCTGAATTTTGAGTAATCATTTTTTTGAATACAAAATAACATTTATTTGGGAAATTCTGAAACTCCTGACTATTGGTTTAATTGTAGCAAAGCACAATCTCAGGATGGTGGCAATATGTGACATTCGTCATGTTTGCTTGTTCAAGCATCATTAAAATATTTTGACATAAGATCTATGGTTTGTTAATATCACGAAATACAGGCAATAGTCTCTGTATGTTAGCTGCATGAGTTGGCAGTGAACATTTTTGATTAAGAACTTGAGCCTGTAAACACTAGCATTTATCTACATGAGAAAGCTGATGAGAAGAGCTACAGACGAGTAATTAATTCAGAGCCATGTCACTCTTAGTTTGTCCGAGGGTGCACAGATGAAAAAATTCCTCAGGTTAGAGACAGTCAAGTGGTTTATGGGCTTTCACTTTGTGGGCAATAGATAATGCTGTGGATTTAATGGGATCACTCATGTGAATGATGTTAATTTTGTGAACAAGTGTTTGAAGGACTAGAGCTGTATAATTGTTTTTAAACCCTTCTTCTTGCTTATGTTCCTCTCTAAAGTCCAGTTCGGCTCCAAATGAGGGTCGATAAACTAGGTTCAGTGCTGCAATCCCCAGAGTCCTTGTAGGGCATGACTTTGCACACATTACTGCAATCCCAGCTCTGTATCTCAGCTGACATACGAGGTGGACCATTCATTAGAAGAATGATAGGTACCAAACCTCTTTCTTCTATTGCTTTTTCACCTAGCATAGCTCGTATCAAAATATGACTGCAGATAAGGAGACTGCACTAAGCATTATTAGAAGAGTGTTCCTCTTCCAATCAACCCCAAGCTCTTCTCCTATACCAGAACATATGAGAAAAGAACCTACAGTCACTTAATTTAAAACTCATGGAGTTCTTGTGCTTTAAGTTTCCCCATGGCCCAGGCATACCTGTAGAGCAACATCCTGCGACAAGAGAAACTGAAATATCAGCCCAATGGAAAGAATCACATTAACATTTACAGGAGCGACGACAAGCAGTTATTGCCCTAGCTATGGCTGCTTGTGTGTTATTGATTATACTTTTCACTGCAGGAAAAAATAAACAACAAGCAAACAAACAAAAAAACCAACCCAACAAAAAAATTTGTAATAACCAGTTTCTGTTAAAAGAAGAGTTTCGGTGGCTTTTTTGAGAGTCTATTGAATGATCAGTTCAAAGATAGTGTCCTTCTCCTTTTACGGTCAGATACTATTGTGTATTTTATTTACTAAAATTCTTTTTGCCACTGTAGTGTTAAATCCCCAATCAACTGATTTAAAGGGCATTAAATATTCCACTCAATGAGGATTATATCTGAAAAAAAATCCTACTTAAATGAATTGAACCTTATAAAATAACGTTCAAAAAAACTTTTAAACTGATACTTCATAAGAGCATTTCTGTGTTGTTGTAATATTTGAAAGCTTACCTTGCAGCAGTTTTATAATCACATAAATAATCCTGAAAGTATTAGAATCAGTCATTATGGTTCCAGATCTGTTAGTTGAGACATGTTCAGCATCTTGATCCATATCCCAAGATAATGATATCAGAATCCAATACTACTCCTACCCAAGCACAAGTGTCCATAAATCCTGGCTGCATATACCAGCCATAAAGTCAATTTTTGAAAATCTGTTTTTAAAAAACAGATAGTGCTTTGGGGCATTGAATGACACCACTAATACATGAGTGGACCTCTGAATGTCAGTAGGGCTTTTAGCAGAAAAGAAGACATCAGAATTGAGTCGATGGGTACATCTGCTTTACCAGCTGGTAACTGAAAGAGATGAGCACCAGGGTTTGATGTACTGGGATCTGGTACGGTTCCAGCACCACACGTCCACATTTTGTCTTCACCAGCAGTGGAATTTGTGCCAGTTTGTGGCCACAGGCATCTGCTGCTCAAGTGCAGAGAGCTGGCTGCTGCAAGACCCTGCATCCATGTTGCAAGTGTTATGGGTGATTGCCTACTGCAAGACCCTAGTTACAGATCAGAGACAAATTTGGTCCCAAAAGAGCTCATCCTTTGCCATAAATCACTCACATAGTCTGTCCCCAAGTGTTTGTAGCTGGAAGCTGTGCAAAGTGATGTAGTTGTCCTTTGGGTGATGCGAACAGCCTAGGTTGAGGAGAACCATGTCGTATTTCATCCAGAGGGACAAAGACACACCTGTGTTCAGGCGATGACTGTGACTTACTCCAGTCTACTGTAGTGCAATGAGATGATCTTGGCTGTGTAGCAGCTACGTGGTTTGACTTGGAGAAATTCATACATCTTGTAGAGATTGAGTGGCTCTTGCATTGTATCCAGAACAATTGTCAAGTGCTTTGTGTGTACGTTGAGATGATGCAAAGGGTATCATTCATTGCTCAGATTAAATTCAATGAAGTACTCAGCATGAGTGAAGTGGCAAAACCTAGTTGTGTGTAAGTAGAAGATGTGGAGAGGAGAAAATGAAATTTAATTGCAGTGGAGAAGCAACTTTTTTCAAAAGCATTTGTTAGTTAGCACCGTATTGCTTTACCTCAGTGAGTAAATGTATACAGTGTGCCATGACACACTACAAAGAACTGAAGTTACAGTGTGTCTGGACTATTTCTGTGCAGCTCTGTTGTTTATGACACACATGTATTAGTAACTGGAAACATTATTGGAATACATTTTAAGAGAGGTTTAGCTGAAAAGAAGAAACCTATTCTAGTTCCTTGATGGAAAGAGGTCTTAACTGAAGGAGCGTGATGTAGCACTCACAAATGAGAGCAAACAGAAAGCTCTGTAACGTGGACAGACACTTTTGACTTTTTAGCGTTGTTTCAGCAAGGTTTAAACTTGCCATTGACCTGAAGACCTGATCCTCTGTGCTCTCAAAGCTCTCAGTGATTTGTGTGGAGCACAGGACTGACAAGAAGTGCATGGAGGAATTGTTAACCTTTCCTACCCTTTCCTACAAATACTCTTAACTCCTCATAGAATAAAAATATGCTCTATTAGATTTTAGATTAAGAACCTATTTTACTGTAGCTTTCTCAGGCCTCGCTCCAGGCGTGAAGTTATTATGAGATGTTAGTTGCATCCACTTCACTCCAGAGCAGTGCAGACCTTGCACTCGGCTTTATTATAGCGAGCGCTGCTGTGTGCTTGGTGGCTAGGTCGTGTTAATTTGTGCACAGGCTGGACAAGTTAATAGCGGTGTTTCTGTGTGACAGGGTACAGTTAGATTGATCAAGACTTGCTGAAGTACACTCGCTGTGGGAAAGGATGTTTTCTTGGCTAGCCGAATAAATTATTTCTCATTTATTTTACATCTGTGATTTCTCATTGATTTTACATCTGTGCCAGGTTAATTATGAATAAATGGATTGTGTACCTGGCTGGGAATATTTATGACACTTTTGCAAGACTGAGCCAAGTGCAGTTTTGATTAAGGATTCTTGACCAAAGGCTAGGAAGGGTCTTTCAGTTCTCTCTACTTCACACGAGGAATAATCATTTTTAGGGTTTGTGGGCCTCCAATGCTGTCACATGCTGTGGAGTGAATATTGAGATTAAATACTTTTCTAAAGATAGAAACACTGACAACGTGCTAATGGTTCCACTGTACCTTTGCAGCGCCTGACAGCGTCCGTGCACATGACTGCTTCACGGCATCGTTAGATTAAGGGCTGCTTGGCTGCTTTTATTCCTTTTTCTCCACTGAATCTTTAATGTTGCGTCTTCTTTTAGGATCCAGTCCTGCCTTGAGTTGGTTATTTCTCTTCCCCCTGTGGGGCGTTATGTAGTCCTTTTTAGTGTCTGTTAGGGAGCTTGTATGGCAATGAATCAAATGCTACTATGCTTGCAGCATAGTAAAACATACCTTAAATGGCTTGGTTTACATCTCAAGGAAGGCAGCGTGGTGGGATACTCACATTGCCTAACTGGAGGTGCTAAATTTGGGCTGTAGCTACGCAGTGACTTACGCGGTAATGGCTGGCTATGCAGTCCAGTCCTCCTTCTTGCGCTCCCCCCCATGCTTCATGCCATCTCTGGCTCCTGTCTGATCCTGCACTGAGCCCTTTTGGCTCACTGAGCTGGCACAAACCTAACATGGCAACAAAAAGAGAAAATTGGTTCGTGCCAACAGAATTCCGGAGTCAAAGCAAAGGAGGGAGTAAGACCATGCAGGGGGGACTGTAGGGACACAATGAGGGCCATTTGTTATCTGATGGCTGTTGGACAGGCCCAGCAGTCCCCTGAAACCTTGGTCAAGTCCAGAAGGTAACGTCTCTGGGGGTCTCCCTGGTCAGAGGGTGGAGATGGGCTCCTGCAAGGGGTGATCACAGCACGGTGGCTGCTCTGGTGGGCAGGAGCCCATCTCTCTCTGTGGTGACAGAAGGTGCTTAAGGACTCTGAGTACCTACACTGGGTGAATATTGCTCCCCCTTGTCTCTTTCCCATTACAGTAATTTTAACAAGCTGTTCACCGCCAGCAGGTTCAGAAATGATAACTATAAAAAAAACCCTTTGACTGTAAATACTGTTTCTCATCTCACTGTCAGTAAACTTGCATAAACTTGCTCGTTGTTCAGCACACCCATGCTTTCAGTCTCTCCTAATCCCAGCATCTCAAACAGCATCTGCAGACAACAGAGCTGCGCAAGGTCTGGCGGTTTTGAGACCAGTTAATCTCATTTTGATTCTCTTTTCTTTGTACGGTAGTGAGATGTTTGACATATTGCCATGCTTGAGTCAAGATGAAATTCTCTGTCCTGTGTGATTCAGGAAAAGAAAATAAATGATCTAGGTGACCTAGCACCTTCTATGGGCTCCCCAAATTACTAGCAAAATATTCCTGTTGTTATGTATTATTTGATTTTATCCAGTGCAGGTATCTGGATTGGTTAATTGGTCTGAGTTATGTGATCACCTAGACCTTGACCCTGCACAGACTCCCTGATGGAGCTACAGCCTGACATGGCAATCTAGGTTTAAAACCCATTTGACCTGGAGATCATTCTCTGTCCTGTCACTCGCTCTTATGTGACCAGTCAGTGGAGTGAGATCCTGGACATCTGTGCAGTAGCTCGTCCAGGGACTCTCAGGTCCACAAAGCACACATCCTCTCGTATACGGGAGTCTGTGTGAGATCAAGCCCAAGGAATATTCTGTGGAGTACTTTATTCTGAAACAGCTTTATTTCAACAGCTGATGGGCACTTGTTGCATGGTCTGAAGCAGTAGACTTCTTACACATGAGCTTGTTATTTAAATATATCTTAGCTTGAAACGTTCACAGCCAGGTAATCCTTCATCTTGTGGTACTTCAGCAGCTGATCTCTTTCATCTCTGAGTTTGCTAGCCGAGAATGGCCACAAAGGGATGTGCATTTACCATATAAAGCCTGGCTCCCTTGATTTTGAGTTCATTTTAGGCAGGAACATCATCCTTCTCTGAATTTCTGGACAGCCAATTTCAAAGGCTGCTGAGCTCTCAGGGTACTCTGGAGAAATCATTTGGGGCTTTCAGCTACAGAGCACAACGAGTGGGTGGATTTATATTTATTAAGCTTTGTTGCAAATTTTCATGATGTTCATATTAAGTGTTTCTTAATTGGCTCTAAATTATCGTAATGGTCAAATAGAACATGTAATGATCTGCAGCATGCCACTAAACAAAGGAAGTATTGCTGTTATTTAGTGGTCTCCTTTCATAAAGTCGCATTTGAGAATACCTTCCTATTTCGGGAACGACCAGAGGAATGACCCCGGCTTACTGGGTTACCATGTACGGCTCCAGCTGGGGTAGCAGCCTGTCAGTATGCTCTCTGGGTCAAGTAAATTCAAGCTGTACGACAAGAGCTTGATCCAATGGGAGTACATCAACTTGGGTTTGCCGTAGACCAAAATGTTCCATGCAGTAACTAAGCTAATTACTGTGATGTGTGGTAATTTACTGAGCTCACACACCTCTGTGTGTGCGTAAAAACTGCCCCTCAGTGGCAGGTGTTGGCAAATACTGGTTTAAGGATGAAAACAGTCCAGCTGTGCTGCTTTATTGCAAGTACCGGAACTGCTGGAATTTTTTTTTAGCCCTTGAGGTTAAATAGGAGGAGTGGCATCAAAAGTGCATTGCAATCAGATAAACAGTCAAATCTGTCTTTCACTAAATCTTGATGTCGCTTCAGCAATACCGTATGCCACATCAGTGTTCATTGCTGCACCGAGTACTGTTGTATCTTGTCTTTTTTTTCATCCCACTTCCCTCCAGTGAGGGAGAAAACTCAAGACAATGGCATGATGGAAGTATTTAATGATCCCACCATGAATTCATGGTATCATGGCAAGAAGCCACCAGAACGAATCATGCTTATGGTTGTGACGGGATAGTCTTGTCTAAGACAAGATTGCTGGTTTGAAATTCCTCACTGCTCACTTTAGTCCCTGACAAGAGGAGATTGTTCACAGCAAGTCTGTAATTCAGCAGCCTGCTGGGCTTCTCAGCTCTTGGCTCAGCTGTCAGGTGATTCCCTAAAAACACCTCTTTCTACTTCTTGGTGTACTTGGTGCTACGGTACAAAACCGTTCCTAAATTCTTGTGAAATTGAAGTATAATAGCTGAAATTTCTGCATGTTTTATATGCACATTTTATGTACAGCTTCATTTGCATTCTTTCTGTTAATATTCTTAATATTGTTTTCTTTGAGTATCTAATTAAAATTATTTAAAATATTAATTATATTTTATGCTACCAGAGTAAACTGTGGGGAAAGTTACATAATGTCACCTAAAAAAACAGGGATACAACCCAAAATAATTTTAAAGGATACATCTGATCGATTTCTAGAAGGGTATTTCTGTTAGTCATTTGGACACCCGCTTCTTAGCTTTACCTTTCTAAGAGGCCACCTCAGCTTCTGATTTAGTTCAAAATCTGCAAGTGAGAAGACAGGGGAATGGAGAAGCTCTACACGGAGCTGCTCCTAAGGATGACAAAGACATGGTTTTTCTTTTCAGAGACTGTTCCATGTGTCAAAATGTAATTTCATAAAGTTTCCACGATAGCTTTTGCCCAGAAGTTTCATTATCTCTTAAAATGTGTGTTGTTTGCATTCATTTTGGTTGCATTCTTTTCAATGCAATTGTCCGAGCAGAGCTACTCTGCCGTCGGAGCTGGTATAATTGTGCTGCTCCGCATGCGCCAGGGGCTCTGTGTGAAGCTGCTAGCGTAGGCTCTGCTACTGCTTTTTCCAAAAAAGTTCTCTCAAATTCTCTCAACGCTGAACTTATTTATGTTTTCAGATGTGAACTTGATATTGTCCGAGTAGAGTGTGTGCAGCGTAACATAGAAGTGTCTCTGCGCAGGATTTAGGAGGAGGCACGGAAAGCCCCTCAACCGTGTGTGTGCTTTTATTACAGAAAACCAAGATGAATTTGTATTGTTGAGTCATCTGTTATGGCTGATTTAATTTGTACTTTGTTTTCATGTTTTAAGTGCCTAATGATTTTTTTGTCAAGGAGGCAATGGCTTCACTGTCATAATGCATACTTAGAATTCTGCACTTGTTACCTGTTCTGTAATAGAATATTTTTGCAGTTTCTGTTTGGAAATAAAGACTTATTAGGCATAATTGTGAGGTTTTTTCTTTTTTGAATTCCTGAGACTTAACAATGAAAAATATGTCTTCGGAGGCACAGCAATGTAGAAGATGCATTAGTCTGATTCCTCTATAGCAGTGTTAGCGACTGTCAGTAGAAATACGGACAGTTCCTTAAAATTGTACAAGGAAAAAAGCAAGCTGTGCTTAAAAACAGGGATGGGGGTGGGGGCATTGCTACATGCATAAATATATATAACTTAAATAATACCTTCATGTAATTTCAGTCTTTTCTGTTCCTGTATGGCAACACAGTTAAACATCTTTTGTTGCGTCTATAATGACTTGAAATATTTTTTAAAATTATTTATTGAAGAAAAATCAAACAAGAAAAGGAACCAAACAAGAAACAAAAATTGTTACTGTTGTCCTCTAAAAATAGCTATTAAATTTGAAAACTATCTCTAAAAATAACTGAACACTTTGGAAACAGTGATTAACTGAAAATGTTAAAACCAGTGATGCAAAAGTTTTTCATACAAAATACTGACCATGTGTAGTAGATGTGTATCTAGTGGCTCTCTAGACATGTTTTAGTGGCTTACGTGGGTTTTTTTCTTAATATAGGTTTTGGTCACATACGAATTTCGAACAGATGAATTTCAGAGAAAGCATTTTCCCTGAAAGCATTTACTTTTTTTTTTGCCAGAAGAAGGCCGTGTAGCTTCTGCGCTGCTTACTGTGATTTCTGCAAATAGAAGCTGTCTCTCTCATCAAATCAGGGCAAATATGTACATGCAGCTGTTTTGTGATGTGGACTATTATCCTTTAGGGCCCTCTAGGGACTGAACTGCAATTGCCAAATTTTATTGCAGCCAGAATGGAGGATTAGAACTGAAAGGTTTTATTGGGCCTCACGGACCACCAAGTGGCTTCTGCCCAAAGATGATCTGGGTCTTTGTGGCCTCTCTCCTTCCCATAGCGAGTCAGTCTTTCATATAGGATCAAAACCAAAGGGTTTCTTTGGTTTGCTGTTCTAACAGCTGGAATTGTATGCGAGTGATGCAGATGCAAACGCGTCCTCATAATCTGAGCGATTTCTAAAGCAGAAGTGTAATTTCTACCGTGGAAAGAAAGCGCCTTAGAATGAGCTTAGCCATTTCAAATATTTAACTTAGGAACAGCTAAGCATTGAAGGAGCAGCACTGCCTGGTGATTAGGGCTGCTTGGTCCAGGTACAGAGTAAGCGAGTGCTGCCCCAGACAAAGCATTGTCTCTTCCGCATCCCCTGCTTAGAAGGGGAGCAGTCTGGAAAAAGCCGGCTGGGCAAAAGGAGAGCGGGAGGGAAGTGGTTATGCCCTGAGGTTATGCCTGTCAAACAGTTGAAGTGCTTCTGGATCACACCAGGCACAAACCATCCTCCTCGGGGCAGAGCATCTCCCATGAAGACGGCACTCCTGCGATGGGAAACACATGGGCCCCGGTGCCACAAGGGCTTCAGAAGGAATTTTCCCAGGAGCAACAAGATTGTCCAAGACCAGGGGAAATTTTCCTCCAGCCTCGAAATCCTGTTAGGCAAAAGCATGACGTGAAGATGCCACAACATAAAGGGAGTGGGTTGGTGCAGGAGAAGAGAATGGCCAAAGTCTAGTCCGCAAGCTGAAAGCCATGGCGGTGGGGGAGGGAGGCTGGGGTCGTGGCCACATCACAGCCAGGAGCTGCAAAAATGCCCATGTGGGCTGGGGAAGACCATCAGCGTTTTAAAAAGAGAGGGGGGATCTCCTCCTCCTCAAGGATCTGAACGTGCCTGGGTTTTGAGATACACGTATGAGTTTTAGCTTGCCTCTTCCATCCCGTATCAAGTGTCTGTGTCATCTTCGCCCTGCGGCCAGGGCCAATTAATAGCGAATAGGAGTGTTAAAGTCTCCTGGCCTGTGCAGACTGATAGATGGAACCATCTGGTTAATGGAGATACCATAATGAAAGCATTAGCTATTAAGTGTATAAATGCAGATGAAACCCTTTTATCATGTAAGCGAAAAAAGAGAGAGCCCATCAAGGACTGAATTTAAGCTGCTGTCTGTTTTCTGCAGCACGGGGAAGCGAAGCTGAATTAGTCCAGAACCTCACGTCCCGCCGCTGTCTTTGGAGGAAGAAATGCTGGATGTGCTGGGAAAAAGATACAAGTATTAGAAACAGAACAACTTTCATCTTCTAAATTACTGTATTAGGTATTTTGAGAGACTTTTAGAGCAGAAGTAATCTGACTGAATTCTAAGCACAGTGCTGCTCATGTAACTCCAAACCTGCAGGAGCATGAGTTCTTTTTATTTAGCTTTTAATCTTCTTTGTAAGGAAGAAAATTGCTCTTGTATTACGTGTGGAGTTTTAACAGAGTCAAACCACTAAGTAGCAGTCCCTCAACTCGAGCTGCCTCTCTGAAACTGATACCTCGCCTTGAACAGCACGCGTTGTGCAATACCTGCGTGGGGCCGGGCAGGACGGCGGGAGCGGGCTGCAGCCCCCCGCTTCCCCTGCCCTCTAACACAGCCCAGGCACGGCTCCTGCCCCCGGCCGGCTACCGACCCCCCCAGCCCCCTCAGCAGCTGGGTGCCAAGCACTCCTGCCGGAAAGGTGGGAATGAGGGGTCTGAATCACCTGCAGAAGAGGAAGGAGTCGAGCTGGGTGGCATGCTGCATCTGTAAATGTCCTAAAGCTGGATTATGGTATAAAAGAGGACCGAAAGGACTCTGACTCCAGCTGGATTTTAAATGAATTGGTTCTACTTTTCAAAAACACAGAGTTGTTAAACTCTCAGGAAAGGTTTCAAAGCTGGATAAAAAAAAAAAAAAAGGCAATCATGTTCTCTGAGGCGTTGGAATAGAGTAAGAGACAGGATTTGAGATACTCTGGATATGCTCGTGCATGATACCTCACGCAAAAGTGTTCTGAAGGAAGGCTGAGGGCCGTGTGAGCAGCGGCAGAGGCAGTGACCTGAAATGGGAGATTATGCTACTCTGACGTTGAATACACTGTTCTCCATCAAACGCTGGTGTAAAATAACTTCCTTTTTAAAAGTCAGACATGTTGGAAGTAGTGGATGGGCCGGAGTGGGAGGCAGATGTGGCAGCTGTGACACAGGTCTACCGGTGTCCTTGGGAGTCTCGCGCTGCTGTAAAGCGGCCGAAGGAAATAGCCTGAGGTTCGTCTCACCAACCAAAGTCTCTGATTCGAGGTAGGGTGACTTGTACGCTAAGCTCCACGGCCCGTGAGCACAGGATGCCACTTCGCAGTCAGGGTGACTACTTCATATATAAATTTCCACATCATAAAGACCTACACTTTTTGCATCAGTCCCATCGTTCCTGTCCTACCCTTTCCCTGTCTGCGTGGAATGGTTTTTAACAGTGCCTTAATCACAGAGCTCTGAACTCTGTTGGCCCTATTCGCTCTGCTATAATATAGATAATAATTTCTAGGATGAAATCTCTTTTTCTGAATATATTTAACATCTTTCAGAAGAGTCTAAAATAGAAACGGTAAGAACATTAACTTAAAGCACTTTTCAAGTTCATCTTACTTGCAGTCCATTAAAGTGAAGTGACAACTGAGGTGTGACGTGAAGTAATTATACTGATTGTGTTGTATGTGCTCCACAGGAGCTGAATGATTTGCTGAGGATATTAATTTCAAAAGTCAGACAGCAAGAGATCAGCTGAGATGGAAGATCACTGCAAAGTGACCTCAGACCAGGGGAAAAGGAAAAGAGGAGGGGGGGATGTGGCCCAGCGCAGGAGTTCGGTGCTGTGTGGTCTGGCAGTGAACTGAAGTAGATGCATTTTGACACCAAAGGTGGTCTCCGTGTGACTGAATGCAGCTGTCGTCACTGTAGGTTCCCTTTATGGTCTGCGCAGAGAAGCGTAGAATAATTCTACGTTAGGATGTGATAAATCATGCCCTAGATTCCCCGGTCTATAAAAAGGGTGTAGGGTGACTAGCTGGGCCATAATGTCTGTAGTTCGCTGCTTCACCCTAAGGGTCCACAGTGTTGGTGAAGTGCAGGTACAAGCCCGGACTGAGCCACCACCTGCCTCACTCACACAGAGCCACGGGCTTGTCTGTGACCCGGTCATTACGCCTGTGGCGTTGGACTTTGTGACCAGGGCTGTAGCAGCTAAGTAACAGACTCTATAACATCACTTAGAGATAGCACATAATGAGATCAGGTTAATAAGGATTGTCTGAAAGAAGCTGTACCTTTGTGAGTAACAGACACAGTGAACTTAATTCCTTTGGTCTCTAAAACAATTTTCACGGTCACAAGAAGTTAATAAGAATGTAAAAGTTCTTTTTCTCTATGAAATGTTCACTGTGGGAATCAGTATTGGGTTTGTGTACTCGGACAGTTGTGCAGCCCTGAATAGATACCTTAAAAGTACTTTAATCCTATTGTACTTTGGCTTTAGCTTAGTTCGGCAATCTAGCAGTGCGAGTAAAACTGCTTTCACTTAAGGATTGTCACTGCTTCACTTGGATAAATTCATTAGCAAGACGTGAAGTAAGTGTGAGTCTGAGGGGCTTTGGGAGCCATGGACTACATCTTCCTGAGAGAACCAAAAACTGGAGGTAAGTAATAGCCAGTTCTGAGTGTAACACAGCATTAATGAAGAGGATGTCATGAAGCTTGACTGGGCAGCATATTCCTTGAATCTGGATATCCACGCTCGGAGAAAGAGGTAAGCAGTAGCAAAATCATGATCGTGTGCTAGCAGGGACCTCCACACTCAATCCGTTCCACACGGCTTCATCGGTCGTTTGCCAGACGAAGTGACAAACTACTTTAGTTTCACTGAGGTATCGACTTGGCCGAGAAACAATGTTTTGGCACATCCAGACCAAAACAAAACTCTGTGATCATCATGGTCATCGCTGTGACTGACTCACGGGCTTCATGGCAAAGCACGGGCGGTCCCGCAGCTGAAGGCCCTCAGCTCAAGGGCTCTGCGACATCTCCAAGAATCGCCGGTCCCTTGTGTTTTGGGCCGCTAGGGCTGAGCCTGTACTGAAGGCCCGGGCAGCCTGCCCCTGGGCTAAGCACCTGGGCTGGCGTAGCCACCTTCTGCAGCCAGTGGACTGCTGGAAACGGGCCCTTTATCCCATCTGCCACGGTGCTGTTACGCCTCGGCTGGCACCGGAGAGCCAGCTTGAGCAAGAGGTTTAGGTTTTTGACAGCTGCAGTAAATGAAAGGATCACCTTTCTGAGGGATTAAGGTTGTTTCCTTGCGTGGCACCATTAACTGCATCAGTACTGCAGCCTCTGCAGCGCAGGCACCATCCGCAGGTCTTTTGTGACAGTGAGAAGGGATGCTAACCAGTTCGTGGCCATCAGGAATCTTCTCTCCCTTTCCTTTGCACACACCTGGAAATGAGGCAAGACTTTGCAGTTCAGAGGGAAGGATGCCGTTGTAGGGATCTTTTCTTTTTAATCTCCATGTAACGAGAGTAGTGAGCAGTCCCGTGATTTCTCTGTGGCCAAACACTTAGTTCTCTATTACTCCCTCTTCAAAATGGGGACAGCAATGCTTGGTCCTCTCCCAGTAGTGTTATGGGGGCAAATCTACTACATCTTGAGACCCACTTGTGTTCCGTAAACGGAGACCGTGCACAAACTGCAGACAGACAGCTTTTCCTCTCTCTAAAAGCAGCAGTTTATCTCTTGCTGCTGTTTCACAGCTTGATCTATGCTTGGTTGGCCATGAGATAAAGCACAACTGAACAGTTTAGATCTATAGTACCATGATGATGAAACTTAAATTGCAAAGAGAGAAAATAAATCAGAAGAATAAGGAGAGAATTTACCATTTTTGATCAGCCTTTGTCTTGCACTTTCTTACTATTTAATTTCAACCAGAGCTGTGTCTTTCCTTCTGCAGTAATCACCCATCTCCAAGAAGTGGAAATACACTTGCAAAACTAATAAATGAGAATCTATTTGCAAAGATATTTATTTATGCGCCTGGCACTTCAGGGTGTTTAGAGGGTAATCTCAAACTGTGAGCTCTGCACTGTGTAAATTTAGAAGCGATTTTTCTAAATGTCAAGTATTTATTACATGAAAAAAACATTTGGAGTGTGGAGCAGGTCCCCGGTGATATACAGTGCATTTGGGGAAGGGCTTCTTGGATGAACAGAAATATTTGAGAGATGAAAAGCAAATCCTCTGTTTGAAATTGCTTTGTGTACCATGGAAAGGATATTGAACAAAGGTAGAAGGCCAGCCCAGGATTTCGCTTTGTCTCATGCATAAAATAGTGGTTTTCCAAACCTTTTATAACCAAGCCTGTACCAATCTGTCTTTTCTGGGTCCCGCGGCACTTCCCCCACCTCTGCTCAGGTTGCTGCTGCCTCCTGCTCACCCCCTTAACCGCTCCAGCAGGCTCCGTTCAGACCGCGGGCAAATAAACCCTGGCGAATTTATTCATGTAGGCTTTTACCCACGTGGTACCTTACCTTAATGTCAACATATCTCAAAGTGCAAAGTAGGAAAGTGCAGCTCTCCAGCTGGGAGGCTGATGAGGTGGAATGTAAGGGACTCTGGTCTGTTGTGAGAAGCCCGCGATGCCCGTTGTTGCGCTTGGAAATAGCAGCCTGCCTGGAAGCTGCACCAATGGGAGAACCATCACGAGCAAGGGAAGGACACAAAAATTCCAGCATGTTTTAAACCAGGAAGCTTTTTCAGGCTGGTGGGTGCACGGAAGCCAAAGGACTTCCCACATTCAGCCCCTGCTGTTGGTTTTGGTTGTCTGTAGTCCGTGGTGCTACACATGACAAATCCCCAGCACTTGGTGGACTATTTGATCTGCTTTTGGGGACCTTCTTAGACTTATCACAGTATCCTGTACTTCCTTGGCCACTTTCCTTGTCATGATGTCATTAGTGAGGCTCTCCCATGTCTTCCTTTTGGTGTGCTGCTTTATGCTGGCTTTTCAGTTAGCACGTACCTTACCTCCCTTTGAAGACTGACCTCATGCCTCGACCTCCAAGCGCAAAGTATCTAATGTAGTTTTTTCTTTGAGTTCAGTCTAGGAATCAAAGTAAGATGCTTTCTCTCAGCAGCTCTGTAAATGTTTCCCTTCTGCTCGTCTGCCTCTTTCTTTCTCCAGATAAAGCCTCATGTTCTCACGTTACACTGCGTTTAGTGCATGTTCTGAAACTACCATATTGCTCCCGACTACTGTTCTGTCTGCAGGTGTCTGTGATGTTTTTGGAGGCACTAAGGCGAGCCCTGCAGTTCCTGGGCAAAGCGATGCAGACCGAGTTACGCACATACTGCCTCCATACCCTACTGAGTACAACGCACCTCACCGCCACCGCTCAGGAGGGCAGCACACCGGGAGAGGAGATGTGCCAGGCTATGCTCCAAACTCCCCACCTCCCTGTGGTGCACCTCACTGCTCCCTTCAAAGTGGTGCAACCTCCTGCAGAGACCCACCTGTGAGGGCACTACAAATGGGACCTTCATATGGTGTATGCAAGGCCTGTGACTACACAGTCAACAGAGAGATCCTTCAGTCCTTCAGGGGCTTGTCGAGCAGGGAGGCCACCTATGTACTCTAGCTAGGTGACACTGGACGAGTCACGAGTGCAATCAGGATACCCACTGGCACTATAGCTAGTGCTGCTCTCCTGGCATTGGAGGTACCGACCAGTAAAGGCAGGAACGAGGGTTTTGGTCTTCACTTACGTGATGCCAGAGCTGTCATGTGCCCTTGATGAGCTGAGCACCAGGCAGCCAAGGGAGGAGGGATGCTCAGTGCACTCTGCCCTTCTGCCACCACTGCTGCCCATCTGAAGCCTCACTGGAGCTCGTGTCCCCGGAGCAGAGAACAGGGCAGGACTTTCTACACTATCCCCACAAACTTTAGTGTTGGGCCCTTCTGCAAGAAAGGGGTCTGCCTGCCTTGACACAGAACTTTAGGCTGCTGTGGGGGAGAGAAGGGAAGTTGGGGGTTGAAGGAAGTGCCAAGGGCCCCAGAAATGGAGTGAGAAGCAAGAACGACAGCGTGCAACTTGAACAGTACATGTATATTTGCTCATTTGAAAAATGAAAAAGCCAGGACAAAAAAAAAAAAGAACATAAACACAAAAAATGTAGCAAGGAATGGTGGTTCTAACAAATCCCAAACAAAATATTTGAGGTCCTATAAGGAGACATTAATATAAGGTCAATGGGGCTCCTTCACATTATCTCCAGGCATCTCCCTCCCGTCCCCAGGGGGTGCTGCCTTCCATGGCCCCACCATCACTGGTGTAACGGTGCAGAGAATGCAGACAGCTTTTCTGGCAATCCTTTCCTGCTACTCAGCACTGCTGAGGCCACACCTGGAGTTCTTTGTTCAGTTCTGGACTCCACAGTACAAGGAAGACATGGACATACTGGAGACAGTCCAGCAAAGGGACATGAAGGTGATTAAGAATCTGGTGCATCTCACATATGAGAAAAGGCTGAGACGGCTGAGACAGCTGAGACTGTTCAGCCTGGAAAAGGCTCAGGGGGTCTTATCCATGTGTATAAATACCTGTAGGGAGTATGCAAAGAAGAAGGAGCTAGGCTCTTCTGGGTGGCGCCCAGTGACAGGATCCAATGCCTCTGGTCCTGTCACTGGGCACAAACTGAAACACAGGATGTTCTGTATGGACATCAGAAAGCACTTTTTACTGTGAGGGTGACTGAGCACTGGCACAGGTTGCCCAGGGAGGTTGTGGAGTCCTTGATCCTTGGAGATATTCAAAACTCATCTGGGCATGGTCCTGGGCAACTGGCTCTAGGTGGGCCTGCTTGCATAGGGGAGTTGGATCATATGACCTCCTGAGGTCCCTGCCAACCTCAATCACTCTATGATTCTGTGCTGGAGCTGGGCCGAGGTCAGGCCAAGATATCAACACCAAGGTGGGGGTCAAGATCAGGCCCAGTGAGGGGAACTGGTGTCAGACACAACCTGTAATTCTTTGGGTCCTCCTCCTTGCCTTTCTTGAAGATAGGAGTGACATTTGCTTTCCTTCAGCCTTCAGGCACCTATCCCAGTCACCATGATCATTCAACAATAATTGAGAGTGGCCTCGCAATGACATCAGTCAGCTCTCTCAGCACTCATGAATGCATCCCACCAGAGCCTGGTGTATGTCCAGTTTGGTTAAGTATTCTCTGACCTGGTCCTCTTCCACCAAGGGTACATCTTCCTTTCTTCAATCTTTCCCCCTGGTTTCTGGGGATTGCTGAAGGTAGGTCTTGCTATCAAAGACAGAGATGAAGAAGACATTCAATACCTCAGCCTTGTCCATGTCCTGTGTCACCAGGACCTCTGCCCCATTCAGCAGCAGGCCCATATTTTCCCTAGCCGCCTTTTGCCCCTTATGTATTTATGGAACCATTTCTTGTTGCTCTTGACATCCCTTGCCAGATTCAACTTAGCATGGCTTTGGTTTTCCTAACCATGTCTGTATGCTCAGGCAGTGTCTCTATGTTTCTCACAGGTTGCCTTACCCTGATTCCATTTTCTGTATACTTCATTTTTATGTCTGAGTTTTGCCAGGAACTTGTTAATCTACACTGGCCTCCTGGCATTTTTGCTTGACTTTCTGTTTACTGGAATGGACTGTTCTTGAGCACAGAGGAGGTGATCATTGAATATCAACTAGCTTTCTTTCTTGAACCCCTCTTCCCTTTAGGGTCCTATTCCATGGGACGCTTTCAAGTGGATCCCTGAAAAGGCCGAAGTCTGTTGTCTGGTTGTGATCTTGCTTTTTGCCCTGCTCCCTCCTCTCAGTGTCCTGAACTCCACCATCTCTTGGTCACTGCAGCCAAGGCAGCCTTTGACTTTTACATCCCCAATGAGCCTGTCCTTGTTTGTAAATGTGAGGTCCAACAGACCACCTCTTCTTGCTGGCTCCTCTATCATTTGGGTTGGGAAGTTGTCATTAGTGCTCTCCAGGAACCTCCAAGGCTGCTTATGCCTGCACTGTGTTTTCCCTCTGGTAGATACCGGTGTGGTTAAAGTCTGCTGTGAGGACCAGGGCCAGGGAGCATGAGGCTACTTCCAACTGTCTGTAGAAGGCCTCATCTACTTGTTCTTCCTGATCAGGCAGGTTAGAGCAAACACCCTCTACATCAGCCACCTCCTCCTTCCCCACGGAGGTGCCTGATGCCCTGGGCTGGGGCTGCCCCTGCCATCCTCCCACACCAGCCCACCCTGCTCCCTGGCTGGGGAGGTGAGGTGGGCCCCAGGTGGTGGGGCTCTGGCCTGCCAGCCCATGTGGGGACCGCCTGCAGTGCCCGTTCATATGATGACGGTGTAAGTCAAGGTTTGTGGACAGAGGCCCTCTGTTTTATTAGTCTATCTAATAAAGTTGGGAGAAAAAAAAAAAAAGACAGGCTTTCATCTGGAAGCTCTTTTTCATGTCTGAAATAGATGCCATGAAGTTCAAAGCAATTGCTCCGAGTTCAATTAGGTGCATAGGAGCTGCACTACCTAGAGGAAAAGGTGTCTAGATACTTATGGGTTAAAGGAGAGAAATGCTAAGAACATATTTTGCAAAGGACAGAGAGAGACAATTTATAGCCTGTGGAGAGGTTAGTGGTGAAGCGGTTGCATGTACTGAAATTCAAAATTGAGTCAGGAAGGAAAAATAACCTGGAAGACCATTTCAATCAAGCTAAGCTTCAAAAGGGAGCTTTTTTCAAACATGGGCACANAAAAAAAAAAAAAAAAGTAGAAGTAGAAGCTAAAAGATTAAAAATGTTGATAAGCCATGAAAAGACTTTTTGAGATACCATATTAAACTGCCTACTATCTTGCTGCAAATCCTCTTAGAAAGAGAAAGAAAAGCAAAAAAGAAAAAAAAAAAAAAGAAAAAAACCATAAACCCCCAGCCCAATTAAAAAGGACAGTGAAGGGAACTACTAGAACTTGACAGAAATCGTGTCCAAATGAGAAACCCAGGAAATTCTGGCAAATGAAAAGTAGATCTATAGTGAGGTGGATCAAATACCAGTTTAAGTTTCAAGTCGCTAATAAAAAACGCTTTCAAATGCATCCAAACCATAATGTCTGCCAGAAATTCAGTTCAGCTTCAAGTGAGACAGTCAAGAGGCAGAAGCATTACTCAGCAAAGATAAGGCCATAGGAAAAAACTTGCATGAACACAGCTCGTTAAGTACAAGGTCAGGGAGTCCCCTGTGGCAGATGAAGAACAATCTCAAGCTGAAGAGGTTTTGGAACTAATCAATACATGGACAGGTAAGAAGGCGGCAGGATGGCAACCATCAAGTGGGTCTGAGGTAACTCGGCACGACATTGCTGATTTAGCAGCTGAAATGCATCTGGTGTCAGAGGAGTAGTCAATGGCCAGTATAACTTCAGGCTTTAAAAAGGCTCCAGGGTGATGCTGAAATCTATAAACCTAACATTTTAACCTGGTAAAACCAGGAGGAACTGTAAGAGCAGCTATGCTGGGTAGGATTCCCCATGCATTTTTTCCTGAGGAAGTCATGCCTCATGAGTCTGGTGGAAACGTCTACAGGATTCTGCAAGCTTTGTGAGTAAGGGTGATGCAGATGGAAGATTTTGTGAGAAGCTTTTGCAAAACGATCACTACAGATTCCTAGGGAATACAAAGGGAAGGTTCTTCCCCTTTTAAGCCAGAAAGTAGGAAACGACAGAAATAATGGAGAGCCTTCGCTGCGGAAAGAAGCAGTCGCTGAGCTCCCACAAGTATTTGCACGCTGAACTTTACCATTCAATATATCCCTCAGTGAGCTAGAAAAGAATGACTAGCAGATTGGCATAAGTTTTCAGCTAGTACAAAATTATTAAGGGCAGTCAGTATTAATGCTGAGCTCAAAGTCGCAGAAGGATATCACAGTCCTGGATGACTTGGGTGATCAAACACTGGATGAAAATTTAATGTAAATGACAACAAAGTAGGGGAAAAAATATCTCACAGATATTAGTCCTTAGGAAATAGATCTTTGAGTCACTGGGGATAACTTTCTGAAAACGTCAGCACAGTACTGAGCAGTGATCAAAAAAGTAGATTGGATATTTTTACTTCCTTTGAAGATAACGGATCTCAAAACAGGGGTTCCCATTATGTCACTGTGCTGCTCCAAGGCACATGTCCTGAAGACAGCTTGTTGTCTTAGTCACCTTGTTTTATATAGATTAGAGCCGAACTAAAATGAGGAGAAGAGTGATGAGGATTATTAGGGTTACAGGATGGCTTCTAGATGAGAAGACACTATAAATGTTAGAAACACGCAGAGGTGCTGGAGGGGAGCTAGTGGAGAAGTCTGTCAAATGAGGAGTGGCATGGAGGGGCTGAACTCAAAATGATTATTTTCTGTGTCTCATAACACAAGAACTAATGGAAAATCAACAAAATGATAAGACAGTGATGATAAAGTAACCAAAAGAAAATGGTTTTCCCTGGTACACTGTCAAATGATGAAATACAGGCTGATAGTAGCCAAAAATATCAAAGGATTCAAATCAGCTCAGGCAAATTCATCAGTGATAAAGCCACTGGCTCAAAAAGGCCCTGAATTTCTGTTTGCTGGAAAATGAAGGCTATTCCAGGGATTGGAGCCCTGTTCCTTGTGCCCTTTTCCTCAGCAGGCACTGTAGGAAACTGAGTGGATCTCTGGTCTGACCCAGTGTCGCTGTTCGTATGTTGTTGTAGAGCTCTGGCCTTTACTTGCTCTCTCACCCACCAGGTCACCGCTTCTCAAGACCAGTCAGTATAATTCAGTATAATGAAGCTAAGCTTTCCGGGGGAGGTGATCCTTCCCCCTCTACTCAGCCGTGGGGAAACTCCTCTGCAGTGCTGTGTCCA
The DNA here is from genome assembly GCA_003993805.1 of Himantopus leucocephalus. Taxonomy (NCBI): domain Eukaryota; kingdom Metazoa; phylum Chordata; class Aves; order Charadriiformes; family Recurvirostridae; genus Himantopus; species Himantopus leucocephalus. The sequence goes on from RSEF01000002.1 coordinate 22,838,239, forward strand.
GTTCTGGGCTCCTTGGTACAAGAGAGAGATGGCCACACTGGAGCAAGTCCAGCCAAGGGCCACAAAGACAATGAAGGGCTTGAAGCATCTGGCACACGAGTGGAGGCTGAGAGAGCTGGGACAGGTCAGCCTGGAGAAGAGAAGGCTCAGCTGGGATCTCATCAACGTGTATAAACACCTGATGGGAGGAGTAAGGGAGATGGAGGCAGGCTCTGCTCAGTAGTATCCAGTAACAGGACCAGAGGCAACATGCACAAACTGAAATTCAAGAAATTCTGTTTAAATATAAGAAACAACTTTTTCACTTTGAGGGTGACTGAACAGTGGAACAGGATTTGACCAGGGGAGAAGCAAATCCTACTCCAGCAAGAATTCACCGCTTCGGACCCCTCGTAGATCACTGTGCAATATTTTCAGTTTAAACCAGCAGGGAAAGGGCTTTGTGCTGTGTTTGGCAGGAACAGTACAGGCACGCGCTCCTCCGGCTGCCCACCTGCATGGCACCGAGGTCTGATGGGGAGAGCTGGCGTGGGACGCTCCGGCAAACAAGTCCTTCCTCAAAGAAGGACTGTCAGAGCAGAAAGTATGTTTGAAATACCCACCCCCAATTTGCAAAATAAGCTTTAAAACCATGATTGTATTAGTTTACAGTAGGTGGGAGCTGAGATATTTTTACAATATTTAAACATTAGCTAGGGACGGGGATGGAAACCTGGTCTGCCTGTGGAGCGCTTCAGCCAGCAAAACCACCACATATTTTGCACCTTTTACATAAAAGGGCAGAGCTTTTCTAGCATGTGTATTTCTTGGACATCCATAAAGTATGCAGAGTGTCACGCTGTGAGATCTGAGCTTAAAACCCTGCTCCGAGTATGGTAGAGGATGGACTTTGAACCTGGGTCCTTCTCAGCCCTCATACCCAGCCGCCGGGTACAGAGATGCACGCACCCGTCTGAACCCCTGCGAAGTTCTGGTGCTGGGTCTGGCCGGGATGGACTTAACTGTCTTCATAGCAGCCCTTGCGGTGCCGTATTTTGGGTTTGCGGCAAAAACGGTGTTGGTGACACACCAATGTTTCAGCTGTTGCTGACCGGTGTTTGCACAGCGTCAAGGCTTTCTCTTCGTTTCCCACTCTGCCCCCTCCGCAAGTAGGCTGGGGGTGGGAAAGATGTTGGGAGGGGACACAGCTGGGACAGCTGACCTGAACTGGCCAAAGGGATATTCCATACCATACAACATCACGCTCAATCAGCTCCATCATCAGCAATAAAGACTGAGGTAAAGGAAGAAGAAGGTTTTTGGCTTCCAAGGTGGCCATTGGAGACCAGGTGGGCATCTGTCTGCCTGTGGGGGTGGTATGCGATTGCCTTTGTTTTTCTTGGGCTTTCCCCACCTCTTTTCTTCAGCTATTAAACTGTCTTTATCTCCACCCACAAATTTTCTCACTTTTGCTTCTCCTGTTTTCTCCCCCTCTCCCGGTGGGGGTGACGGGGGTGAGCAAGGGGCCCCGTGGGTGCTCGGCTGCTGCCTGGGTTCAACCCACCACCATTGTCTGCCCTGAACATGTTTTGATTTGCTGTCTGCCAACTCCGAGACATCTTTCCGAACTTCAGAATCACAGCCAGTAGCAGAGAATCAGTGCAGAGCAATTCTTGGAGAAAGCTGAGTCTCTTCCCTTTGTGGCCATAGCACCCTGCAAGGTACACTGCACAGTCCAGGCTCCATCGGAGAGGAGAAATGCTCCACGCAGGCTGTCTTGCCTGTGCAGTTCATGGAACCCACCACAGGGAGACAGCTGCAATACGTCTCTGAGAAAGAAACGGGCTGAAAATGTCAGGCTGAGGAGTTTGTATGGAAACTGTTACACACCACTGTGCAGAGATTTGGCTGCTGGGGACTTGCTCTTTTCCGAAGCAATGGGTTTGGTTGCTGCAGACTGGAGCCCATAAACATCTTTTACCTCTGGGCCTGGGGAATGACCTCGGACTGGGTTGTGAGGGGGGCTGTTAGCAAGAGCATCGCTGCCCTGCTTGCAGAAGAAGACTGTGGAATGAGGGATGCAATATGCTGTAGAGAGAGAAGGTTAAGGTAGCTCTACAACGCGTTGGAGAACTGGATTTTTTCCCTGCTTGTGCTATAGCTTTCCTGGCCAAGGCTGGGAATTCCACTTGAGCCGTGCTTTGCATTGGTACCTCTGAGCGTCTGAGCTTCATTTTGTGGGAACTCGATCTGAGATCCGGACTGGCAAAGTACGTGGACCTGAAATCAGTAAGTGCGTGCTTTAAAAGCACATAGTGTCAACTGACCTCACGCTGGACCCCTGGGGTTAGCTTCTGCTTCTGGGCTTGACTCCTGTGCTCCATGGCCCCATGTGTGAAACGGGGCGGATAATACCCCACCTCTCGCAGAAGAACGGCAGAGACTAGTGTAGAGGAAATTAGAAATTCAGACTCTTTAAAGGAGATAAATAAACTGGGGAAACACACACGCGGGAGGTCTGAAAGTGTTGTAGCAGTGAGTGGTGGTGGTTCCCGAAGTGCTGTCGGGTGTGGGCACTGAACGAGACAAGGTCCAGAACTTGCAGCTGAAATCCGTAGCACTATGCATGAGCACAAAGGGACCAAATGAAGACTGAAGATGTAATTTTATTTTTGGCACTTCCTAATTCTGCATGCGTGACTGCACTCACGCAAATGTCTGTTAGAGCAGTTTATTGTATGCAAATGACTTTTAAATTTTCAGTAATATCCAGGCTTCCCTTCCGCTGTGGAAGGATTTGCAATTAAAAGCTCCAATACTTACCTGCTATGAGGGCACGAGTGGGATTCTCTATCCAGCCACTCAGCTGCTCATCCTCTCCAAATGTGGGAATTTGTATTCCCTGGGCACCTCCCCTCCCAACAGTTGGCATAAGCAAGCCCTGGCCGGGAGCAGGAGCCTCCCAGTGCCACGTGTGCCCCAGCAGGATGTGATGTCCACACAGCATGGATCTTTGGTGACTGCCACCAACAGCCCTATGACAGGGACGTCAGCCACAAGTTTCTCCATGCTCTGTGGGTGCCTAAAGGTGATTGAGAGTCTACGGAGTATGTTTTAATCGACTAACAGGAGAACAGACCTGTCCCAAAATGCCCACTAACCCACTGACATGTGGGATCTTGCACCTGCGAATACGACTTTGAGCGTGAGCCCCGTAAGTGCTCTGATCACAGTCAGTACCAGCCGCCCTGCCTGGTGTGGTGAGATTTGGTCCCAGTTTGGGAGGTTTCACACTGGGCTAGGATGAGCAGTTTCCTATAAATGGGTTTCTGGAGGTCTTGCTTCCTTCGGGTGCTTTCATGGCTTTGCATGAGGAGCCCAGATGCCTGCCAGTCGGTGGGGCAGCTTGGAGCCATGGGGTAGCACCCTGCAGCCTGAGGCACAGTGACGCCACCACCCTACAGCCACCGCTGGTGGACAGCCTTCCAGCACGCTGCCTTCAGGCTTCATCCAAAGTGTCCTGAGCTCTTTAAACCTCACAGTTCAACCAAGCTTTCAGGACCTCAGAGCACTCTTGCAGCTATTTCCCTTTGCTTTTTCTTCTGTGCATTTAAAAAAATACAGATGTTACCACCGAGCACCGTATGCCAGCAGTGAAAGCAGAAGGGTCATTTATGGATGGAACAGCTGAAAAGAGCTGCCACGGGGAGGGGAAGAGAGAAGGGAAGAGCCTTTGGCTGGGGGGAAGGGGAAGGGAGAGGAGAGGAGAGGAGAGGAGAGGAGAGGAGAG
>RSEF01000002.1:22842107-23001929 GCA_003993805.1 Himantopus leucocephalus
AAGGAGGGAAGGAAGGAGAGGGGGAAGGAAGGAAGGAAGGAAGAAACAAAGAAAGGAAGAAAGAAAGGGAGAAAGAGTGGAGGGAGGGAAAAGTAAATTTGCTGTATACGAAAGCAGACAAACTGAATAGCAGAAGAAATGTGTTAGTTACATGTTCCCAGGGGCTTGAAATATGGAGTATCTGCTAACAGTTTCCATATTTTGCAGGATTATTTAAAAAAAAAAAAAGAGGAAAGGAAAGCAAGCTGGCTACATGAAGCAAAATAGACTAAATATGAGGACTCTTAATTATCTGGAGGATTAATATCATTTACTGTGAGTACAGCTCACATATTGGGAGATAGTCACCATGTAAGAGATTTCACGATGCGACAAAAGTGACTTAGGCAAAATCAGTTCTCCATGGGTTACCTGGAATGGACCCGGTGTCAGAAGGGCTTGTTAGAAATCAACATTTACCGAAAAATAAGCAGTGTTGCTTGTAGCAGTAACCTCTGGTACACACCGTACAAGGACCTGGTGACTGCCATGGGCACCAGCCACTCAGCAAGTGAGGAAATTCAGCCTTTGAGAGCTGCTGCTCAGCCCGTGGGAGCAGCATCATGGTGCTTGTTGAAGGGTAGGACAAGTGCCCGGCCGCTGGTGAGGGCTGCCCCGCTCGGTACGGCTGCCGCCTGCAGTTATTAGGATGTGAAATACAGTTCTGAGGTCAGCTGCTGGCTCAGCACTAAGCAGCTTTCAGCGATTATATGCAAGCATAAGCCTGGAGCGTCTAGATCAAACATGGAGAAGTTTACATAGCCACCATCCGCTCTCCTTTCCACCACGAGGGTATTCTCGCACTCATACACAGCGCAGGCTGTGGAGGTTTCCTGCAGTCTTCCTATCCCCTTGGCAACTAGGTTTTATTTTTGTTTGGTTTTATTTATTTTTCTATTTATTCCCAGGATTGAACACTCTGCCACATGCTTCTCTGTGCTCTGAGTAACCCTGAGCACAAAAGAGCCAGGAATAACTCCTTTGCTGCACTGTCAGTGCTGGATACAGGCACTTTCATCTACTTGGTGAAGCTACCAAAGACGACAGCAAGCAGCAAGACAGGCAGCTGGTGGCAGAGGGAGAAGCAACATCTGAAAGACTATCGCGACTCAGGCAACCTCCAGAGGTCAATGTGCATTTCAGACAGCAGTCAGTGCTGCAGATCTCTGCCCAGAGCCATCGATGGTCCTCGCTGTCCCTCGGCGGAGCTGCCTCTCCCTGCCCACGTGCCGCTGATGCCACCATCCAGGGCTCCCACGCTGCTTCAGCGCAAAAAATGACATAAAACATTGGCCCAACCTTTTCAGTGCCCAGATCCAGAAAAAGACTTCAGCAGTCTGCAATGGGCAGGACATCAGGACCTTATCCCTCTCTTATCCTGAAAGCTTGTTGACACCTGTGCCTATTAAGTGTTCAAAATTAGCTGTTGCACACACCCAGAGCTGTCACTGTCACAGAAAGCATCTCTCATGCAAGTTCATGTGTGTTTTTTTTATCATTCTGGATGTTGACAGGTAGCAGAAAACCTGGTGTCTATAACCTCCGCAGCATGAAAAAGGCTGTGTTCACTCTTTCACTTTTTAATGAGGCCATCCTGTTCCCCAGACTGTAGACCAGGTGCGATCTGTTCTGCTTTGCAGCAAGCAATGGCTGCGGCTTGGGTCCAGGCACTCTCCTCAGAGCCACTTCTGGCCCTTTTGCATGGAAAAGCCACAGGACCAGCTGCAGGACTTCTCTTTCAGGTGAGCACCTAAAGCACGAAGCTGGACAGGTACGTATCCCAGCCTAATGGGTTTGTGCGCTCTCCTGAACATCAGCCCAAGCGCAGTGTAACGGGGAAGAGAAAACTCCCCTCTGGCCTTCCAGGAGAGGGAAGTGAGAGGTTGAAGTCCTCCGTGAACAGCTTCAGCACTTCTCCCTGAGAGGTTCCAAGATGTAAACCGCAATCATGCCTCAGCCCCTACCTCCAGGTTGCGGGATACCTGTGTGTCTGAGCTACAGAGGGTTTCAGCACTGCCCCAGGCACTGCCTGCCTCCATCCTGGCTGCACAGCTCCTAACCTGGTGCTGCAGACAACCGGGATGAAAAAAGTGGACTCCTACTGCCCCCTCGCTCCAGAGCCTGCACTGCATCTGGTTAGTCACGCACTGGAGCAAAGGGAAGCACTGATAAGGAGGAAAGTAGTAAATTTTTTTCATCCCTATCAGATGGAGATGACAACAACATTATCTGTAAGAAAATCAGTAAGTTTTTCTTACAGATCAGTTCCCAAGTGCTCGTGAGAGCGTCTGTACAACAGGGAACTACTACTGTTACCTTGAATGAGCACTGAATGCAATTCATACTTACTGAACAACTCCAGTTTGCACTTACTCATTCCACAAAAGTGGTATGAGAGTAAAAGCTTAAGAGGAAGCAGCCTTTACCGGAGGAATCATGCAGAACAGAGCATCTATTTTTGTGGGTCAAGAGCTGTGCCGTTTTGACTGTGTTTTAATTTGAGAAGTATCTTGCTCTGCAGAAGAACAGAAAGTTTCTAAGTGTTCACAGAGGACTTCAGCCTTTCACATCTACGTCCCAGGAGGCTATGGGTGGCCAGACAGGAGTTTTCTCTTCCCCATTCTGCTGCACTTAGGCTGATGTTCAGCAGGGAGCACTGAGCATGGTGGCTCTCCTTTTTTAAATGGGTTTAAATGCTGGAATTGCAACACAAGTAAGACAAGTTTTCCTTTCTATGCATTCCCTTTAAATACCTCTCCTAACCCCCACTTCATCTGAAGCCTTCGTTTGGCTTCTATAATATAGACAAGCCTTTGGGAACTAGTCTTTCCTGGAAAATGAAGTCAATATGTGAAGTCAGCTGTTAACTTCGCAAAGGTGCTGTCTCAGATAAGGGCTCACATGAACTATTTCACAGCTACTTAACTACTATTTTTTATAGAGCCAAGTTTTAAGGTATTTTGGGCGTTTTTAGCTCTTAGTTAAGCCAGTTACTAGAATATGGAAGCAAGATTAATTTTTATTAGCTTGAAGTATCATTTTATTCAAGTGATAAGAAATATCATAATACATTATGCATCTGCCAGTTATAGTCCATTTAGTTGGTTCCAAAACCTAAGCAGTAAGTGAGTAACACAGTTTATCTAGTTAAACTGAAAAAACAGCATTCCATACAACCAGTACTGGAGATGTCAACCGTATAGTAATTCCAGCATTACGTTGTTATGGCTTTCCAGAAAGTCATGAAGTTAACAAATTAGAACACATCAAGAGCCATTTTCCAAAGATTTATTGAAGTAGCGACAGGTTGCTCATACTGTGCTGGAAAAAGCAGTTTTATTGAATTCAGTTACTTAAAAACAGTATTGCAGCACAAGATATTGCTATTTGTAAACTAGACTCCATTGTAAACTCTAATCCTTCAGGGAGAGTCAGTTTGCAAGATCTAAGACCTATTTTCTAGCATAATAATCTTGCGCTCATGGAAAAACTGCAGAAAGGCACTTGAAAGCTGTTTCTTCCTTTAAGACATGGACTGTTTAAATCTTGCTGGTAAGAATTTCTCCTGCATTAATAAGTATGCATCTTCACTTCAGCTTTACTCCAAGTCATCATGATGCTGGGAAGTTTCATTAATAACCTGTTGAAAACCAGACACACTTGCGTTAAGTTTTAGTAGTAAGATTATTGGTTTTTTAGAGTTAGAATTGGAACATCCAGTACCACAGAAGTGTGAACAAATAAATGGGTATCAACTCTCACTTATAAGTGAGAGGTTCTGGTTGGTAAATGTTGTGCAGAAACCGTTTAGGCTTTATTGACTTAGTTTGGGACAATATACTGTTTTCAGACAAGTACCTCTGTTTACTGCCACATTTTTTTCCTCAGGTGATGTGAGAAATCTTTTGAGAACTTGCTAACTCAGCTGAACTTAACTACTGACCACGCAGGTAACTGTCAGCCACTTAAGGTTTTACTATCAGAGGAATTCTGTGATCATTTCCACAGAAGCCGGTTTGCTACATCTGTGTGTTCAACTACGCAGCTTGAACTGCCAGATGCTGTTCTACTCAACACTTACTACCATACACAGGCTGCACTGACTGGTAGACAAACTTAAAGAGTATTTTAAGATAACCAGCTGTGACAGAAATAAAATCAAAGTTACCACCAACCTGTCCATCTCTGGTTTCAACAGTCTTAATTAGAAGTGTCCTCTTTGAGTGAGTGTCAACCATTGGCTGAGACTCAATGTTGGTTTCTGCAGAAGAAAATGTATTATTAGCAATAGTCTAGATGAAGTGCCTCAAAGAAATAAGGTCTAACAGATTTTAGCGTCTACTTTCAGAATACCAATTTAGTATACAAAGAAGTCTCCTGCTCTGAATAAGCTGATCTTCTCCATTTTTTTCCCTATTTCCTTAAAGCACCTTCAGCAGACATCTAAACCAATCACTCCCTATGTACTGATACTTAAAAATATCTGTGCCCAGGAACAAAGTAGCTCCTCCCATCCAAGTTTAAGTAATTGCAAGTATTGTAGCTATAGCTAAGAAAAACATTCACACACAACTGCATTTATACAAGTACAAATACTAGAGTAAAAGGAACTACACCCAGGACACTTTCGCTAATGACAGGACAGCTGTCTAAACTGCAGTAGCAGAAACAGCTTACCTCTCAGGTTCAAAGAAGCAAAGGTTGGAATAGGCATGTTAATCCTAAGGGAAAAAAAGAAATGGATGAAGTCAGACACGGGTACAGAGTGTCTTCTAGTAATTGCTTTTAGAAAAATGTCTGCATGTGATTTTTACCTGCTCTCTTCGCCCTCCAGTAGTTTTCTGTAGGTGGCAATCTCAATATCAAGAGCCATCTTTACATTCAGCAGGTCCTGGTACTCGCGGAGATGGCGAGCCATTTCTTCCTTCATGTTCTGAATCTCGTCCTGCAGACGGCCAATAGTGTCTTGGTAGTTAGCAGCTTCAACAGCAAAATTCTCCTCCATTTCACGCATTTGGCGCTCCAGGGATTCATTCTGGAAGAGGATAATGAAGTCAAGCACTGCTGTAGTTCAGCCACTCTCCCCACCCTCAAGACCCTTAAAATTTTTTAAAAAAGGGAAGTTGAGTTTTGTTAGCATCCTTTCTGAAAGTGCCCAGACATGTCCCAAATGTGTCATCTCCTTATCTTCCCCTTGCAAAGTCAAGGTGGGTTATTATGCTACTTGATCTGAGGTGTGCTATGTTTGTTGTACCAGGTGGCAAAGCAATCCCTTACAGTAAGTCCAACACAGGCAGTTCTCAGTGAGGGGATTTGCAGATGTACTACATTAAAGCCATTTCAAGCCAGCCTTTAAGGTAGTCAGGTTGTAGCAACAGCAAGATTAGCACCTCCTTTCCACTGCTCCTCCAGCTTTTTGTACAGTTTCAGCTGTACCTGACAGACAAGCCACAAACACCTCCAGAAAGTGTTACATAAATAGTGAGCAAGGGAATGAACTCATTGTTTATACCTTAAACAACACCTTAAGTATATCAATCTAACTAGGGCACTGTAGTTCACATGGGCAAGTTGAGCCCATCCTTTTTGAAAAGTACTAATGTGCTACTGTATTGCATGGGAAATCAGCTGCATTCACAGCCATGTCAATAATTGAACTGCAATTCCACGCTTAAAGCCGCAAAGGGAAGAATGTCCCAACTGCCGTCTTCTACTTACGCTTCCCTTCAGGGCATCAACTTCGCAGGTGAGAGACTGAATCTGTCTGCGGTATTCATTAGCTTCTTGTTTGGCCTGGCGCAGGGCATCGTTGTTCCTATTAGCAGCTTCGGAGAGATCTGCAAACTGTGGAAATCCCCAGTTTGGTTAGCGTAACACTTCAATAGAAATGGTATAAACAGACTTTTTTTGGACACAGCATTTGAAGGCAACTGAAACCATTACAAGCCCTAACACCCGAAACATTTAAATATTGGCATTGCTCTTAAAATGCCTTTCCATTTCTAATTGTTAAATTGGAATTCATAGTCAAACCTTTCATATTTGTTTCCCCACCCTGTATGTTTCCCATCTTTTCATCATTTTTTCACCCATTTCACTCCTTTCTCCAGTATTTCATCCAACATCTGCTTCCAGCAACAAGCACAGGAAAGATTCCAAGTATGAACCCATTACTTTGATGCTGTGCTTACAGCATAAAGTAATGTTTTTTCAGTTGTACTCTTCCCAGACTGGGAGTTTAAAGAAGACCCTACGCCATGGCTGTGTTCATGTCCAGTAGAGAGACAGAGGGAACACCAAGTGCTACAGCAAAGCCGTTAGGCACAGTTAGTTTGAGTGCCTCCTCTGAACAGATTTTACTTACTTTGGACTTGTACCACTCTTCAGCTTCCTGAAGATTCTTAGCAGCAACGCTTTCATACTGTTGGCGAACGTCACGCAGGGCAGCAGTAAGATCAGGCTTAGAAACATCCATATCAATTTGGATGTGCTGTTCCTGGAGTTGGGCCTGAAGTTCCCGGATTTCCTTAGAGAGAAGCAGATGCTCAGTGTTGTTACACAACAACATACAGAACATACACAGGTGGGGACTCTGGGCCAGCGAAGAGCCTACTTGCTCTCCAGACTGTCAGCATCTAATCACAGACCTTGTTATTCAGCTTACCTCATCATGAAGCTTCTTCAAGAAGACAATCTCCTCTTGCAGGGACTCAACTTTGCGCTCAAGATCAAGACGCGCCAGAGAGGCATTGTCAACATCCTGACCAGAGAGAAGAATGATTAGCAATCTTACAAAACTGTGAAGTAGAGAAGTCTTTTACAGCAAGTTCAGTGGCATACAGACTGATGCTACATCTGAGCTTCTTAGCAAGCCAATACGAAACCAGGACCTGGGAAAAACCTCTATCTTTTTGTCACCTCCTACCCTTGCCTGAGACACCACTATATGCACCTTTATTGTGATTTTGGGAACTACACAGCATACGTAGATTACTTCACCTTTGCCAACGTATTGCTAAGCATGATCAAGAGCACGCAGATCATGGTGGGTGTAAATCCTGCTTGAAGATGAAGCAGATACTTGGGGCACAAGCCAGCAATAAGCTTTTTCAGCTTGACTACACTGAAAAAGAGTTAGTCTTGCAATTTGCAGACTTCCATTTTTTCCAGTGGGGCTTAGAAGTGCAACCCATGTGCCTACATGTCTATCAGTGGGGCTTAATTTTTGTTTATTTCTTATGGACGCCGTGGTGGATCAACCACAGAGCCCTTTGCTTCTGCAGACCACAGCTTGAAAGCCTACTTGTAAAGCTAGTAAGGGACATTGAGAAGTAAATGCTTGCAGTTCCTCTAAGTGGTTCAACAGATCTCCCTTGAGAAAGAGAAGGTATGAGCATAAACGCAAATCGAGTTAGTCATCATTGCCTACACTCCCACATTAGCTGGCAAAGACTCCACCTTTTGCTGGACGGAGATAGTCTTAATCAACAGCAAAAATTCATTTACGGCACAACAGAAGATATGCCATGAATGTTACATGGCAGCAGCTTGAATTAGTTCAAAAACATAACTAAAGACTAAACATTGATTGGTAACTTCTTACATTTGAAACATGCAAGTAAGACAATTCATTTGCAAAGGAGATGATTTTTCCTTTCATAGGGGTTATATGCACAGCTGTGTGCTTACGTTCACATGGTATTAACACATCAGGTTTTCACAGCTTACTCTAAAGCTATTTTGGAGTTGCCCAAAGTGTAGGCATTCCTAATCAGCAGTTCTCACTATTACTGCACCTTTGAAATAGGGAGTGTTTCTTTAGACTCCTAGAGAGCCATTCCTTGGATCACTCCCACTCTGGGGTAAGGCTCTTCCTCCAGAAGAATTCTGCTGTTTCCTTTATCCAGCAAAACACCCCTTTTGATGGGTTCTTTCATAACTTCCCTATCAACTCCAGTTTTACACCCACAGTTCATATCAGCTGTTTTTCAATTCAAGGAAAGAATTCCTTAATTCATTTGTTCTCCTTCTCAAAAAACCTGAAGATCATGCTGTCAGGAAATTATATGGCTATGACCTAACATGTTTACACAATTAGACAAACATCCACAGAGCTTCCAGCAGATTTTACAGAAATCTGCATCTTGAAGACTGAAGAATTTTTTCAGGACAACTGAACAGCTACAGGATTTTTAGTAGCTTACAATAAATTGAAAGCATCTTAAATTGAAGACACTTTGAATATATGGTATGTATTTTACTATATACATTATCGTTAAGTTAGGAAGTGACGAATCAGTGTATCTGTATTTCCTAGATGTATGGAGAGATACGTAAATGAATAAACTACTTGCAGCCTAAGCAAAGTGTAAGGCATACATACATGCAACTGGACTACACATTGATTTTATCCTCGGAGACTTGGTAATGCCAGTCACAGTTTGCAGGGTTGAGCATCCATGTTCACTTCAGACAAACCTCGTGTTAGCCAGGAGCAGGACTGTTAGTCTTGTCATAGGTTCAGGATCTATTCCTTGCTGCCAGAGTAGCTGGCAAAGCTGAAGTAAATAACTTTCTCACTAATTGTGATGCTTGTTTTGTCTCAAAGGAAAGAACTCACTGAACTTTTAGGTTTATTTTATGTAGCACACCCCTCAGCAGGAGTAAAATCACATTGTTTCCTTCAGGAGAAGAATTAAATTAAAATTCAGTACGTCCGAGTTAAACAGTCTCTAAAGCACGCAGCTTTTGGAAATATAAAGTTTAAGTTCAAATATTTGTTAATTTTCTTTTAAAATACTGAAGTATTCAACTGCTCCAAAAAGTAAAAAGTAAATTTGATGCCACCTCAGAATAGTAAAGTATCTGCTGAAATGTTTCAAACCCATGTATACAGCTTTCCAGTGCAAGAATATAACGGTTTAATAAAAAGCTGGGCATTTTTTTACAATGAAAAGCACAACAGGATGTTTCAGCTTCGGTGTTCTATGAATTTAATTTCACTTGCAGAAGAACAATAATTAATACTGAAACAGACTGAGTTTTCAAAACCTGCATGTTACGCCTACCCTTTCACGGTAAGCAAAAAATCAGGTATTACTGTTGTTCACATAAAACACACTAGCACGCACCAGTTATGTCATGAGTGGATATAGTGTAGCATTTCCACAGACACTGATTTGCAGTTCTTATGCATAAGCTACACCTTAAGAGGATAGATGGATCCAGTTCAGACTGCACTGCACACACAGACCCACAGTGGTCCTGAACGACCCCTCACCCCAGCGCAGGGAAGAGCTGGGTAACGAATGTGGGATATGCACAAAACCATGTTCCCTTAAAAGCCTTGAGCCTTCACGAAGTTTAATTGGTTTGAAATAGAGGTAGACACGCCTTGAAGTGAGGCAATTAAGTATGAAAGATCATTTAAGCCAGCTTTAAGTCAAAGGATCCTTCAACTGCATTCAGCCATGAATCTGAATAGATTAGGTTCTCCAAAACTTAAATGCTTCTGCACAGAACTTCACACTAAGTTAAATTGGCTGAGCACTCAAAACAGAAGCTGAAGTTAAGGCAGTATCTTGAACCGTTCTGTTTCAAACTTCTGTCCCCAGAACGCCAGCGGAGACTCTGAATTCCCAGACTCCGAATGGGAGTAGGTGTCTCAGTTTCCACGCATTATCTCATGAAGACACCTGCTCTCCTTCAGAGACTATAAATATGCTACAGTCAAAAGCCTTGCCCAGGGAAACACTGACAATCAAGCGATGATTTCCTGAATGGTGACATCTAACATCTACGAAGATCTTTGGGACTAAGTCAGCCTGTGCCTGGCTGCCTGCAGATAAGGGCAGTCACTTCCAGCCGGGAGGAATGTTAGCAATGCCGGTTCACACCAGCAGTTTTAGGGAAGAGACCTTGTTTTGAGAAAGCACATTCCTAAATATCTCCTAGTCCAAACAAGGCTTAATCCAAGCTGAAAGCTGGTTTTGCACAAGTGAAAACCTGAGCTTACCACTTTTTGAAAACTGTTTGCACAGTTGGTTCTGGCTGTCATGTAGGTTTTAGTTTATCTGGATAACATTGTAGCTTCCTACAGAGACTAAACTCTAAAGCAACTTGTTTCCTATGTTAACATCTTCATCTCCAGGGGATTAAATTCTATGTTCTTAACAGCTATCCAGAGGAGACAGACTTGACTGCTGCGAGCTCACCCCAAGGAACCAATTGTCTAATTCTGGTCAGCAGACAACACCCATATGAAAAATTTTAAATTTGAAACTCTCGCCCAGTAACGAACTGACCAGAGCGATTCATCAAAAAGGAGCTCTGCTTTGTATAAAAACTGGACCCTATACACGACAGACACTTTTTGCGAGAAATATGCCCGCACCATTACACATGTAGTAAGAATGCAGCCCACTGCGCACTCCCCTCGGACACAAAGGGATCTATTATTTCAATCTGCTGCCACCACACTTGCCGTAATGCCTCTATCTGCATTCCACGGTGAATCCCATAGAAACCATTAATACCCTTCAGCCAAGCGAGCAGATGGCCCCCTTTCACTTTTATTGGATCGGAAAGCGATTCCACGTCGGAGCGCTTTTTGTAAAACAGGCTAGACTCGGATAAAGCAAGACAATAGTTTCCCCCGCCACCACCGCCGCCTCCCCTCAGACCGCAGCATCCCCCTAAAGAAAACAAGGAGGGTTTGCGTGAGAACTGACGGAATTCCTTTGTGCGAGGAAAGCAAACTCCTGCAGTCCCCCCCCCCGCTCCCGTCCCAGGCACCACCACCGCCACCTCAGGCCCTCCTCTCCTCCCCTCCAGCCCCCGCAAACCTGTCTGAAGGACTGCAGGGTGTTCTCGGCCTCCTCCCGCTGCAGCATCTCCTCTTGCAACCTGGAAGGGGCGAGACAGCGGTGAGGAAGGAAGCGGGGGGGGGGGGTCCCGCCAAACCTCCCCCAAACCCTCCCTCCTCTTCCTCCCCCTCCCCTCCCCAGTCTCCCGCCGCCCCCAGCCCCGCTCGGGATGCTCCGGGGCTGCCTCCGCGCCCGCGGGCGGGGCGGTGCGGGTCCGGGGGGGGGCAGCGCAAGGCGCCGGTAGCCCGAACCCGCCCTCCCCTCGCACGCACTCACTTCTCCCTCAGCCGCATGATGTCGTCGGCGAGGTTGTCCCGCTCCACTTCCACGCGTGCCTTGTCGTTGGTGAGCTGGTCCACCTGCCGGCGCAGCTCCCGCATCTCCTCCTCGTAGAGGTCGCCCAGGCGGGACGTGCCCTTGCCCTTGAGCTGCTCCAGCTCGGCCAGCAGGATCTTGTTCTGCTGCTCCAGGAAGCGCACCTTGTCGATGTAGTTGGCGAAGCGGTCGTTGAGCTCCTGCAGCTCCACCTTCTCGTTGGTGCGGTTCGCCTTGAACTCCGTGTTGATGGCGTCGGCCAGCGAGAAGTCCACGGAGTCGTGGAGCCGCATGGGCGGCATGCTGCTCCGCAGCCGCACCGACGTCGTCTTGGTGGCGTACATGCCGCCGGGCGAGGCGGACACGTACCGGGCGGTGCTGGGCCGCAGGGAGCTGCCCAGCGAGTAGCGGCTGCTGGAGGTGATGTAGCGGGTGCCGGTGCTGGGGCGGCTGCCCCCGCCGAACATGCGGCGGTACGAGGAGTTCTTGGTGCTGATGCTCATGGCGACGGCGGCGGTGCGGGCTTTGTAATCCGGGAGCGGAGCGGGGCGGCTCGAGTGCGCTGCGGGCGAAGAAGGGCGGCGGCCCCCGACCGGGCCCCTTCTTATGGGGCGCCACCGCCCGCCGCCGGGCCGGGCCCGCCCCGCCAATCGCCGCTCCGCCAATCGCCGCCCCGCCCGCCGCCCGCCCCGCCAATCGNGGGGGGGGGGGGGGGGGGGGGGGTGGAGGGGTGCCGGCGGCCGCCGCGGTGGCGGCGGACACAAAGGCGGGCGTGCGGGGCGGCTCGGGGCGGCGGAGGGAAGAGAGGAGAGGAGATGCGATGCGGGGGGGGGGGCAGCACCCCTGCCTTCCCCGCTCGGCCCCGCAGATTTCTTCCCGGGGCTGCGGCAGGGCAGCCGCCGAGGCGGGGGAAGTGACCCGCAGATGGGGGAGCGGGGGGAAGCCCGGGCCGAGCCCCGGGAGGACGGGAGTGCCGGGGGCAGCATCCTCGGCTCGGCGGGAGTGGGGGCTGAGCGTTCCCTTGTCTCTGGCTGTCCCCCCCCGAGAGTTAACCCAGGATGCATACATTAAAAAACCCCTCTATAGCTATAGATCTACGCCTCTTTTTAAGAACCTGATTCTTTTCTTTCTTAGCTTTCTGAAGGAGAGTAAGACCAGGGAAGAGTGATGCTGACTCTTCACAAAGGGCTGCCCAATGTCCAAAATAAACAGGCAGCAAAGTAATACATCTGTGTCTTCTTTAGCCGACAGCAATCTCAGCTCCTACTTCCATTCCGAAGACACGACATTTCCAGGCTAAATGGGTTTTCCCTGTAGCCGGGTGAGCATTTACGCAAGTAAGGCTTAATTCTGTCATTATTGTAACAACGATGGCAGCAGTAACTATTTTGAAACAGTACATTATTGAAATAGCTGCAATCAGGATCCTGCTCCTGGATGCAGTCCTTCTAATAGCCAGGATAGTGGGAGGCTTGATTTTGACGAAGGGTTGTTTCTGCGCTGTTATACCCAACAGACTTCTGCTCTTGATTTCAGTAGCCACGCGATCAGAGTCCCAGGAAAGCACCTGGTAAAATGGTAATTATTCATTAGACATGATCCCCAAATATCCTTTGTGTAATATCCTCTGGCCTTCAAAGGCCAGACAAAAATCCCAGTGTTTCAAGAGCAATTTTACTATCAAAATGTGGCTACCAGCGGCAGAGAAGAATGCTGTAGGTAGTACAGGGCAATAGCATTGGCATAAAATTTAACAGATAAAAACTTAGACTGAGTAGCAGCACATTGTTTTCAGTGTGAATGCAGAAGTCGTTTAAGGGAAATGATGATCCTGTCATTTAGATAACTTCAAACTTGAGTGGCCAAAGCACAAAGCATATTCTCTGTTCCTGCACTGACACATCAGGCAAGGGACATCTTTTTCCTCTTGGGTATGGGAAGTGACCGATACAATGTAGAGGTATTATCTGTAATTTATTACTTCAGCACTTACGGCATGCGAAACTACCATTGATTTTTAATCCGTTTTAAGTTGCGGTCCTGCAGAAGGAATATCTTCACTGGAAATTCTGATAAACCTGAACACGAAGCGCAGGCAGAGAGGAAGGTAATCTTCACCCCCCAATTCGCAGTGAAGTCAGCTACTGTACTTCAGGTATTGTACCTTACGAGGAAGAATCGGAGCCCATATATTTTATTAAGAATATTTTTTTTTTTTTGGTAAAGGAAACTGTGCTTTACTTTCATTCCGATGGCAACCAGAAGTGCAGGAATGCAGTTTGTATCTAAATGGAGATCCTTGAGGTTTTCATTTTCTTTAGTCACTGAAGCTTAGTCAAGCAAACGAAGCTGACAAGGTTGAGCTACTGAAGTGCTTGCAACGTAAGTCCTGGGCTACAGCTCATTTTATTCTCCCACTGAATAGGAGGCCGAGGTCACACGGCATTCCTGAGGCTCAGCGTACCCGCAGCCCAGCCTGGACGCTGTTGTGCTGTCCGGCCCTCTGAGAGCTCTTTATTTCAGCCGTCGAGTTTGAGCTGTAAGCCTTTGTGAGCCCTGGCACAAAAGTACACACTCCTTCTAGGGGCAGGCAACAAAGTAAACCAGCACTTAACCAACAGCCTCACAGATGAAGGATGCTTTACTCAGAAGTACCGATAGTTTTAGCAGATTGTTGGGTTTTTACAGGTGCGCTGTGCCCAATCTGTTTTTCCTAACAGTGCGCAACTTATTTATAGTCCACAAAAGGTTTAATGGCGCACACGCATGCAACAGTCGTCCTTCACCCAGAAACTGCTTTGCCCCTAAAATCCAAGGTGGTGTTTGTTTTAGTAAGTAAATATGGCCCCCTCCACCACCGTGCTTCAAGTGTGATTTCCATATGTTTATGTCACCGCTGCCATATGTACTCTTGGCCACCTGCCTCATCGCTGTTTCTCACTATGAAATGTTCCTAGAAATGTTTGGATATTGTCAGTTGTCGGGACCACAACAAACCTTTAAGTGCCTTTTGCTGGTTGGCAGTTACACAGATGCACAAATGGAGGAAGCTCGAACTTTCTTACAAGGCTGTAATAAAATTAATGCACATTTGCATCCCAAACCCCAAAGGGGAACAAGAACTGGTCTCTTGAAACGTGAAAAGATCTTCACAGCGCTTGTCAAGAATGACTCTATCTCAGTGTAGCCGTAAAAATCACAGAGAGCGCACTTCTTTGGATTGAAATGAAACCACGGTAATCAGCCTGATGTTAAGGAAAGTGCTATGGGACTCTCAGAGACCGTGGCTGGTCAGGATCTTGACCACGTCTTACACGAAGGACAGACAGCTAATAGCACCACTGAACACCACGCTGGGGATACACTGGTCTATTAGCTGTCATCCATCTTTATTGCCGTGTCTTTCATTTGCAATTCCAGCTGCTATGACACTTACCTCTACAGAGGCAGATCAGAGCTAAGCCAACGGCGCTCTTAAAAAAAAAGAAATTGGGTATTTTCATTGTCAGCCCTTCGGTTCACGCTGCGAAATTTATTTTGGCCTTTTTTGGCTTTTTGCCAGAGAAGTGATGTATTGGTTCGCTGCCAAGAACGAAATACGAAATCAAGCCCTAGAAGTGTAGCAAAAAATATTGGATTGTTGTGTAACTTTCATTAAGCAGGAAAATGCGTGTGCGTAGGGAAAGGGTACAGATGCCTGAATGGTTTTATACTGGAAATCTGTTACACTAAGAATGAAAAGGTCCTCATAACAGTCAGAATTTCTCTGGTTTTCTTGCACAAATATCTGTTGGTCACTGAAAAGAATGGCATTCACATTTTTTGATTTGCCATTTCATTTAAACAGTAAGAAACTACAGAAATTTAGTCCGAATATTGAATGTGCTTTCCAGTTATTATAGGCTTTGACTAAACAGATGTGAATGCTTCCATTAATCACGTTTGTCCACTTTTAGTAAAGGTTCTGCTTCCAGGAGGTATAAAATGACCCATAAATATTAAATACCCAGGCAAAGCACCCTGCTATGCAAATGCAGTCACTTTTGTTGTCAGTACCATACAGCAGCCTTAAGCCCTGGCACGCATGGGGCCACAGGAGCATTCCTTCACACTTCCCCTGCTCCATGAATATTGAACGAACTCCAGGCAAAGGGGACCCGCTTTAACAGCAGGCTATGAAAGACTCTGAATGTCCTACAGCAAACTGAACAGGGACTCTCCGTAATGCTCAGGCACAGCAAGTGCTGCGGCTTCTTGCTTGAGGGAGTGCTGTAACTTTTCATCCGAAAGAGCACTTCCTCCTTCAGCCATGGTCTGAAAAGACTGGCTGCTATGGTTTTGAAAACACGCAGGTTCCTGTTTCCAAAAAAAAAAAATGGATTCTGGCTGTAAATCTTCAGCTGGGGCCGGTCCCTCCCTTTAGCTGGGAGCGATGTGTAACGAGGAGCCCGCAGGAAAAGCTGGTGCATCCAGGGAAGAGCTGCTTTTTCAGAACCCAGAGAATACGTCTCCCTGCATGCTGCCTGGGAGAAGCTGAACTGGGTTTTGGAACATCACTGGGCTGCGGAACACCTAAATGTTCAGGCATTGAAGTCTCCCCTTGTGAGTAACGTCCTTGACTAATTATGGTCTTAAGAAAGAAATTGGCAAATTCTTCCATGAAATTTATTTTTAAAACGATGTTGCCTACAGTCACTGCTGGTGTGACTAGCTGCTGATTTTTTCAAGGCAATGAGTAGGTTCTATACTCAAAACTAACCAAGTCTCTCTGCAATATTACATTTTAATGTAAAATGAACTATATGAAACTGGCAGGGGTTTCATCACTAGGGAAGTGTTTTGAACATGACTCATGCCACCCAGTTGCATGACTTATATTTCCAAAAATTATTATTGTCGTGCATAAAGTTCCCCTCTACTACAGTTTCTAATTGCCAGAATAGGACAGTTTCTGTATCAAAATAGGATGTTTCTGTACCAAATCACGTACTCATTTTCAAAGCCAGTACAGTCCTCTGCCCCGAGTCCCATGGTTGTCTCAAAGACCATGCATAGTTCTACCAACACAGTGAAGAGAAAGAGAAGGTTTTCAGCTATCATAGGTATAGCAATTTATTTAATCTATCCCTTAAACAAAAAAAAGGATGACGACAACCTGTATACTCCGTCTGTTTCACTTCACTTAACAGCACTAGCACCGACTGCTGAAAGTCAGCAATATGTTCAGCAATGACTGGGACACAAAGGACGTTTTCCGAACCGACAAGAGGTTTGGCAGGGTTTGGGGCTCAATGCTTAACCCGAAACTTTTTAAGCAGAACTAACTTCCAGAATACACCGAATCCCTCAATCTTGATTTGGGTGCCCCAAAATAGCTAATTTGAAATTTTAGCTATCTGCTTTCCTTCTTTCATGAGGTTTGTGTTTTGCCAAAGACAAATCAGGCAAAACTCTTACTCGGAGGGCAAAAGAACAGGAGAGATGCATGAGGATTTAAAATGCAAATGAGCAGTGATACTGTTAATTTGACCCAATTAACTTTTATAGGCTTAAAAAATAATTTTTACTCAGAGAAACTGCTTCTTTTAGAAGAGATTTACTGGGGTAGGAATAAGAAGATGAGTATTTGGGTGGCCATGTAGATGCATGTAGAGAAGAAAACATAACACACAATGGAGAAATGATGGCAACAAAAAGGGTGACAAGTGGTAGACTGAGGAAGGCATCAGAGTAAATGAACATGGTATAATCAGGGGCCACATCTCTGGGTTTTGAGAGGGAGGGGGAGGTACCAAATTCAGTAGCAGAAGGATGTAAATACTGGAATCACATTGAGTGGAAAAATAAGCAATGTGCCGATGAATGCTGCACTCTGGTTAAGTTGCAGGTAGTGAGACAGGGAAAATGCAGGCAAGACAAGATGTAGGACATAAAGTCTTACTTATGTATTAGCTGAAAGGAATTATTCCTAAATTTAAGAAAAAATAATAATTCAATAAATACTTGGACATGTGTTGAATCCTTATACGGGTAATGTACAGGAGCACAGAAGAGAAGGGCTTAGGGAGAAAAAAAATGAATTTCACTTTATGCATCGAGAACTTGAAGAAACATGAAAACATCCAGGAGAAAATACAGGAAAGACTGAGATTATTGTTATTACTTCATGGTTCACTCTTGAGGACTGATGTAAAACTAGAGGAGCTACAGATTACTGACAAGAAAAGCAATGTTTTGCTGGCGGTCCACTCTGTCAGCCCCACCCTGTGCTTACTGTCTTTTAGTCTCAGATTCTTTGATTTGGTGGGACTAACATCTACTAACTATTTTCCTATAGTGCAAAGCTTCCCTATCTTGTCACAAATGAGTGGAGGAAGGAATGGCGAGAAATTATTTCAGCACTGTTGACTTCTTACCCTGATACTTAATGTTGGAACTTGTCCTTGTAGACTTAATTTTAACTGTGCATTTTATGTTGAATGGGTCTCCCAAATGGAATAAATGACTGTTGCAAATATTTGCATGAAGCTGTTTTTTCTGGAATACCTTATTTTTTTTCAGTATCAATGCAAACCATTTTGAAGTGCATTTTGATGACAATATAGGTATTCCTTTCCAACGAACTATTCATGATAGGCACTTCATAAAGACCTTTTCACTTAAATATCAGATAAAGAATTTTAATCCATAGTCAGTTTAAGCTTTCAGTAGGATCTTTGTAAAATATCGTATAACGTGCGGGGCTTCTTTCTGTCCTTTGCCACATTGCTGACTTTGCTGTCTTGACCACGCTATCAAGAACCATGCCCAGTTGCAATCTCTGCAGTAAGCTGTTGGCACAGGTAGAAGTCAACAGCATGGATGAACATTCTTCTGTCACATTACAATGGGAAGCCATAAATATTAATCTGTTTGGGACTGCTGTTTTAAATTTTGAGATTGCAAACCTTTTCAAAGATGAGTCATTCATCCATCCATTCTTTCTTTTGGAAAAAGCTAAAAGAAGTGATTCTAGTATGCCATTAATGAACCCTGTCAGTTAGACATTTACTACTTCTTTTTGGCCAAGCTTTTTCAAAGCAAACTGCTTAAAGAGCTCCTCTAGCCAAAAAACAATTAAATCTGAGGAGTGATTTCATTCTTCTCTCTCCCCCAGTTCCATCACTTACACAAAGCATAAATAGCATAATGTTTTCTTGCTATGATATACCAGGAAATGATGATGTTCGTTCTGAGGAAGAGGCAGGACGCAGCAATGGAATCGTTAATTGCATGCGGCAATTGTTCCATTCTTCCTTTGAGATGCCCAGGACAAGCAGAACAGTACTAGCTCCTCGAGGGCCAAGTTTTTAGTGGATTCCTCAGTCCAAGTTCTTGTGCCAAATCCTTGGTTCCAATGAGACTCATAAACTGAGAGTACATTGTGTTAGCCATTCTGGGATTAGTTGGCTCCTTACAAAGGGTGGTGCAGTGGTGCACACACCCCAGAGCTGAGAAGACTGAGCTTCTAAGATGAGCTGTTTTTACATGCCAGCTCTATGCCTAATTTTCAAGTGTAAATATACTCTGTCCAGTTGGGATTGAGGTGGGAAGACGATCCAGATTTAAGATGATAGCATGTATAAAATATTGTGGACTACAGGGAATGGAGTGGAAAATTTATTAAATACGTGTAGAGCAGATGGTACATATGGCTGGAGAAGGCAGAGAGCAAATATCTGGAAGAGCTATTTATTTTTTTCAGGTGGAAAGGTGTCCTGCTTCCCATTACAAAGACAAATTCACCGTATACCTGAAATTTTCCTTGAGAATCTGGTCTTGCATACAGTCATTGGGTCGGAGAGAGCTCGTGTAGGATGACAGGAGGAAGGACGTAGCAACTGTCTAGGAGCTTTGTAGATGCTTTAGTTTTGCTGACTCTTAGACTTTTGCCAATGTTTGTGGCTGTTTATTTGACATGGATCGGGCATCTCCCATAAACTCCATAACATGGAAGTTACCAAGCCTACCATGTAAGTCCGAAGCACACCAGGACGAAACAACATGCAGGTCAGATGTCAGGATCTTTCGAAGACTGATGAATGGTTTACCCTGAATGTGGTAATGATGCCACTGTCCTAGAGTTGTATTCCGAAAATAATCAACTTCTGTGGTATCAAGAGGAATCTGGAGATATATCATACAGATGAAGGACATAATACTATTGTACTACAATGTACATGATGCCTGGATGGTAATGACAATGGGAATTACACACAGTGTAGGTTAATTAATTACTTGAGTTTAATTCTGTTAGTTTTTGAATAACTGTGTCCTATACCATAGCAGAAGAGTGTTACATCTGACTTGGCACTGTTACTGCAATGAAGTCATCCTCAGGGACTTCATCTGACATGCAGGGTTCCCGATAGACAATTCAAACAATTTTCCATTGTATTTCTCTTATGAATTATGTGAAACATGTTTGCTGGAGTCTTAAATCAGCCCAACTCCCTGCAAGCTGAATATTGACACTGTTAGTCCATACTGGCATATGTCTTGTGCAAGAAGCTGTCTCTTATTCAAGAAAGAACTGTTTTAGGCTTTCTTGACCCATTTAGGTTAGGCTTATTGGGGTTTCTCTCTCCAGATGGTCTCAGCAAAAATAACATTTTAAATTCCTAGCCCTTTTTCTAAAAAAGGTTTGTTTCAACTTCAGGAAAACCCAAAGCGGTTTGTTCTTAGTTGAGGCAATACTTAATTGGGTGAAGGGACTTCAAAAGACCTAGCAGCCAAAAATGACACTTTTGTATTTTAGATGGGACTTTTTGCAGAATAACTTTTCAAATTATCCTTCATTTCAGTTTATCCTTACAAAATCTCACGACGTCTTCAAACCTGTGCTTTTTTTATAGACTGTTTTCCAAGAGTTTTTCAAGATGTTTTGGTAGAAGAGCTATGTCCCGGCTGCTAAGCTTTAGTATATTGGTATGCTTGACAGACATTTGTAGACACATCCAAAGTGCGGAAGAGAGTATTTACAGTGCAATCACTTCTGCAACTGCAGTGCGTGAATGATACTAAATAACTTTAAATTAGCTTTAAAGTAACCCATTTGCAAAGCGCTAGCAATATAGCCAGGGTGGAAGACACCTCCGTGCTGCCTAGGCATCAAGTGCTCAGCTTCTTGGGCAGATATTAAGGTACTTACTATGTGCAGTTGTGGTTTATCTAATTTCAAGATAGCTCAGCACGTCCACAGTTACAGCTCTGCTGCGGCTGCATTAAAGGTTTTCTTCCTTCTGGAGGAAACACCCTACTACTGAAATCCTACCACCATGGTGAACAACACAGGAGATCTCATTTCCTGTGCTAAATACAGTCTTAGTCAAAGATTAAACTCGTCACATGGGACTGAATGAAAAAAAATAAAAGGTTTGTGCAGAGGCTGAACTCCTTAAAAGACAAGTCTGTGGTATACAAAAGCTTTAGGTGATACTAGATGGCCTTGTGAGCAAAAGGTAGGACCAACGCCAACATACAGCTACAAGTCCTTCTCAGTTCGCACACTATAGAGTGTGCAAAGCATATGGGGATGCTGGAGATGAAAACTCCTGCCTTAAGCAAAAAGGTAAGAGGTACATCCAGGCTCACCATCTGCACTCTTTTTCTCTCCTTTCCCTCCTCCCCCCTCCTCCCGAGAGAGCAGCAGGCACCACGCCGTTTCTGCCTGCCCCTGCAAGCGAGCTGGGATCTCCCACGCCATTACCTCATCCTGCCGGAGCAGCTTGAACTGATCCCCCCTTTAACAACGCCTGGCTCCGTGCCTGCTGTCACCCGTTTCCTGTTACCCTTCAAGGGTCTGATTCAAAACACATTCCTTCCAGCAGCAATCTTTTCGCTGACTGCAGCAGGCCTCATAGAGCTCAGAGTCTGTTTTGTTCAGTCCAGCAAAGGTTTTATATAGAGAGATTTTTTTGTTGTCGTTGTTGTTACTAGCCTTTTTTTATCCTTTATTTTTTTGGTCAAGCGCTGGAATGTGTACGTACAACAAGAAAGTCAATAACATTATGCAAACATATGTGTCTCATCCAGCCAAGGTGACCACTGCAGGCCAAACATAACAAACAGGCCAGATTTATTTAGATTTAGATTTATTTAAACCAGAAAAGTAAAGATTTAATTAGAGAAGCAATGTATTTTTATTCCTTATTCCCTACAGGGTACACGCATAGCTCCAGAACCTGAAAATAAAATCCTGAACTGGAGAGATTAATATATTTTAAAAGAGAAAGGTTAAAAATGTTTGTGTCTGATGACTCTTCTGAATAATTTCAGCTACATAAATTTCCTCTGTATAGAGTTCTTAGAAACGCGTTGGGAGAGGCTAACAAACCTGGTTTGATGTGGGTTTCACTTCTAGTCTTGCAGATGCGTAGATTATAAATGAAAATCATAGGCTTCGTTAGCCATACTGGCCCGGCCCAGCAGGCTTCCCAGAAATGCCACATCTGCGGCTGACAGCTACCTTTACCGAGCAGCACTTCAGCAGAAACCAAGTCTGATAAATTCCCTCCTGAGACATTACATCCAGTACAGATTGATTTTGATAAACTGCAAAAGGTTTTCAGTTTTATTGGTAACCTACGGGGCCAATGGTTACGGAAACAATAATTTATGCTAGACACTCTCAGTGAATTTTTTCAATTCACTGATTGCATTGCAAGGGTATGACGTGCCTCACATTCTTTCCTAGCCACAGTGATTTCTGACCCAGAACATGTGCTTCCCTTCTAGGCGGCTGAGATGTCTGTATACTCTTCCTGATCCTCACTTAGGTATTTAGTAGGTTACACCGGACATTCGGACACAAGAAGCATCGTTTGTTGTTCAGCCATCCACATTAATATTTGCCTGTATTGAAGTTTTGGCTGATCCCTGTGAATGCACTTTGAAGTGGCTGGTGTATCAGCAGAGGGAGATTTTTCTTGCTCTCTCTCTATTTTTTGAATATAGAGGAAACGCTTACAGGTCTACTAGCTTCCATTACCTAGTCTTACGTTGAGGGGTTACATTCAAAGGAAATTTCAAGCAGTTTATACTGCTGCGGTATTGTGGCATCAATAAAACCCTGTGACACGCACTGCAGACTGGCAACCTCCTGCTCACAGCTGGGTGCAGGCAGAGGCCTTGCTGGCACGTTAGTCTCTGCTCTGCTGCAGATGGGAGGGCAGGGAGAAGAGTTACGTGCAACTGCAGAAGGTTTGAGATGCCTCCAAAGTGTTTTGTGCACGTTTGTTGTGTGCGTTTGTTGCTGGTGTGAATAATAGAAACACAACAGCGAAAATCTCTTCCTCTCACTTTGAGGACAAGAGTACACGGTCCAGTCATAGTTTGTAATTTTACCTTTCAGTTGCCAAGTACAACGCAGAATCTTAAGGCAGTGGGTTTTGCATGTTACTGTGACGTTGTTTGGCAGCATTGGTAATTGTAACATTTTGAGCAATTCTAAAGCATTTTAAGATGAGAAAATATTGCAGTGGTTTCATTTGCGTGTTCCTCTTACCACATATAGCTGTTTCACTGGATGTGTTTATTGGTTACCAGGGCAACAGCTTAGATCTAGCATGATTACCTGTATCATACCACTCATCAGAGATGTGGGCAAACTTTGGAAACTTCTACATTGAGGAAATGCTGCTAGTTGCTAGGAGGCAGGAGTTTTCAAAAAGCTGTTTAAGTGAAAATGCTGATATCACATGCTTATGTCAATGGCTTTTAAAATGTCATTAAATAGTCAGTTAGCTTAAAGTATATTTTACTATAAATATATTACAGTCAAGAAAATAGCTGCTTCATCAATGCATTATCATAGTTCTATAGATGTGCTCATTTAGAATAAACTAACATCTTTTTAGAAAAGCCTATCAATTGTTGTTTAAAGCCAACTATATTGCTGAGCCATAACTGACATATGAAACAGCCCATACCTGTGTCCTAAAAAATATTAAGAATTCAGAGGTGGTCATTGGACTTCAACTCTGTTATTAACGTCCTCTGTTAATCAAATTAAATATTCATTGAGATTTACAGGAATCCTACGCATCGTATATGCACGGAGCAGAGAAAGAAGGAGCTGTCACAATACCCAAATTTCAGCGTGTCAGAGAGATCCAGTTGGGAAATTTTGTAGACATGTGGCTGCTTTGGGATCACAAGACAAAGAGTGAGCAAGAGTTCAGCCTGCCCCATGGCAGTGGCAGCATGTGTTAGCAAGATTTTCTGACTGAGGCATGAACAATCGCTTTCACAGGGTTCATCCTCTCTCTGCAATCATTCAGCTTTTCTGTAAGAAGAAAGATGTGAGTGGCCATGGATCTCAGCACTTCTCGGCCATTGCCCCAGTCTCTGAAATAAGCAGCATGCCTTAAATACTATTATGTAAGGTCTGATCCCCAAAGTGTGGTTATTATTATGCTGACTTTCCATTTATAAAGTGAAGAGCCCTAAAAGTAACTGTTTCCAGATTCCCTGTTTTCATTTTGGTCCTTTTCGCAGCTGTCAATTAATAATGAGAACAAGGTTAGGGTAGACACAGTTATACAGAATTATAAAACTGACTACTGGCAGTTGTTTAAAAATGAGCACTAGGGAGATTTTGGTGTTTCGCATTCTTTGCAAGAAGCAGCCAATAAAATCCCAACCTAGTTTATGAATTTCTTTGTTGCCAGAGCGGAGGCGTGTTGATCAGATTCTCCCGTTTACTACACTGGTGGAGGAGGTAGGTGGAGGATTTCCCCTAAGCAGGGAATGTTCTACTGCCACCAGTATAGCAAAGACATCTCTGCTGCTTTCTCCATCAGATTCCACCTTTCCCATGTGTGAATGGCAAGAATACCTTGGAGTCAGGGAAAGGAGAGGGAAACACAGAGCTCAGCTATGTCTCCTTGTCTGATACAAGGAAATGTTGCTCTTCTGTAGCTTTAATTGCTCCAGGTACTGTGCAGCTCCAAATAAACGAACTGCTCCCGGCTGCCTACAGCTCCCACTCATCACAGTATCTAGCATTGCTGTGATGTATAGGTTGCTGAAATAGCAATACAAGGATCTCAAACTCATTCATCAGCTTTACTAATTTCAGTAGTCTAAAAGCTGCCTTTTTCTTAGCCTTCACTCTGCATCTGTATTTCAAAGAGGTCCTACTGAAACGTATCTTCTTAGCTGATAATAACCTTGCTCTTTGTAGCCACCTTCATCATCTTGAACCCTCTTCTTCAGAGCCTTCACCGTCTTTGTCCCATGGCTGTTTTCTCCAGCCGGCACATTCATGGCTTTGTTACGCTGTGTGATCCAGCCACCTTTCTCAGTTCTCCATCAGCCATCCATGCAGGCAGCCAGCCTCACCACTGTTTTCAGTGCTCACTGCTCTCCTCTGGTACCTCGGCTGCCGCACTTCCTTTCAGAAATTCTAGAAGTAGACCTTGAGTTTCTTGTTTTAGTCACATGCTTAGTTCCATGGCTGACAAATAAAGCAGCAGCCCCAGACTCTGATGATGAAGATCCACAGGTGAATGACAGATCTGTTTCAAAGAAGCTGGCAAGGACCAGTATTCTTACTCTGAAATTTTATTTTTAATTCCACTGTTTTCTGAAGCTGATGGATCCCATGTTCTGGAGAACTGCATTGAAAGGCAGCAGATTTCTCCCTTTTTTGCCTTCCAGTTTCAGCTAAAAATCCTTCCGCCACTGAAAGGCAAGAGGTAGGAGCTACTATGGCAGGCTGTATGAGGCAGCTTCTGAGGAAAAATAAATATTCCTCAAATCCACCTTATTTATCCACAAGCCTTAGGTTTCTAAAAGGCTCCACAAAAATATGATTAACTCAAGAAACTGTTAGAGAAAAATGTTCATTTTTTGGGTGGGTNTTTTTTTTTTTTTTTAATGTTTCATCTTCACTTTACAACCTAAATCTGCAAACTGAGGATAGGTGTGTGTCTCCTTGTACGTGGTGGGTAACCCATACAATAGCGTGCAAGATATTTACTCTGGTTATTAAACATATACATATGCAAATGCATCTGTCTAACATTTGTTTTAAAAACAAACTGCTTTTCACGGGCAACAATATCTTTGAGCCACCTCTTCCTTTTCAATTTAGCAAAAGCAATTTCGTAGTGTTGGGGCAAATTAGAACAGTTTCATCGGTTATTTCCTTCCTTCCTCTTCCACCAGCAGTGCAGACCTTGAAATAATTTCTCAAAAACATTGCACGCTGAAATCACGAAACGCTTAGGCCCATAAAACTGCTGAGGGTCATTCGCATCAGCTGCCCAGCGGGACAGCACGCACACCCCCGCACGGGGATAAGCCCCTTTTGCTGACCCATGTCCCCCTCCTCTCCCAGTGCCCTGGCCAGGTACGAGCCACCCAAATTAACTTCGGCCTCCAGCCTGCCCTTCCCTGCAGCCCTGATGCCAACGGCCAGGCTTGGCCTCCACCTCGCCGGCAAGAGCCGGGCACCCTGTGGTGGCACAGGGCCTGAGGATGGGCGATGGGGTTGGGGATTTTGTCGCTGGCCCTGTGAGGAGCCCTCGGCCACGAAGGGACATCGACCCCAAGGGGATTGATGGCGGGGAGCAGGGCTTTCTCCTGAGCCCCCGCTCCTGGGGCAGGTGCAGGTGGCAGAGCTGCGTGGGCCCCATGTCTGCCATTGGCCCCACCTCTGCCTCAGGGGACAGTGGAATCAGCCATGCCAGCGAGTGGCTTCATCCTCCGGGCCTGAGCCCACTTTGGGGTTTAATGAGTAATTAGCAAGGCTCCCGGGCCGCGCAGCGGGCGGGGACCGGTAAGGAGCCGCCCGTCCTGAAGAGGACGGGCAGGTGGGAACAAAAGAGCGGCGGAACGGGTGAGCGGCGCTCGGGGAGGCCGTCGGGATTGTCGGGCCGGGCGCCGGATGCCGGAGAATGGCGCCGCTGCGGGTGCTGGAGCTCTACAGTGGTATCGGGGGGATGCACCAGGCCCTGAAAGGTACCGGCGGGCGGCTGCTGCCGCCAGCGCGTCCCTCGGTGCTCGCTGTCGCCGCAGCCTCGCTGTGCGCCTCCCTTCCCCGCCCCCCCCCCCGCCTACTCGCCCACCCTCCGAGGGCGCCATCTTCTCGACGGGACCCCGACCCCTGAGGGGAGGCTGTGGAGGGCGCCATCTTCTCGATGGGGCGGGCTGAGATGACCCCTCTCCTCCCGCAGCCCCTTCCCCAGCCGGACATGTCGCCCCCCTCCCCACTGTCTTGCACAAGCACCGTGTGGAATGAAGCTGTGGGGTGGGGGGGTGGCCTCACCCCAAGCCCTGGAGTCGCAGCCTCCCTCTCTGCAGGGGCAGGAGAGTGACCTTGTGGGGTTGGTGTTAAGGGGAGCTGGGGTAGGGGGCTGTCTGACGGGCCTGCTGTTGGGGGTGAGTTGTAAGGGGCATGGGCAGGTGAGTTTTGGTAGTGATGTGTTTGTTTTGGGGGTCTGTGGCTGTAAACTGAGCAGTGCCTGAAAGTGTTGGTGATGTGCTGGGTGGCAGCAGGTACCCAGGGGCACTCTGGGATGGCAATTATGGATCTGTGGTCCTGCATCGGCCCAGGTAGCTGTTCCTGAGAAGGCTGTGATTTTGTGTTCATTAGTACATGTTCTGCCTTCTGCTGACAAATCTCTGCTGCAGGTGGGATCGGGATCATGCAGATGCACAGGATGATAGTCAAATTAGCCAGGGTATCCCATGGGTGTATGTAGACTTGGTTTTCATGGTGTGTAGCTCAGTGAGTAGCTGATACATGATCCATATATGAGACTGGTGCAACATTTTCTAAATAGGAAAACTTGTATAGTGAGTACATGCTAGACCATGTGCCCAGGTGAGTTTTTGTTTTGGTACAAGGAACCCTGGAGCTGAATTTGCTGTATCAGTAAAGAATGGCCTGGGTGACCTTCAGCAAGCCCTGTAGGCTCTGTGACTTTGCTTCCCCAAATAAAAAATTGAGCTAGGGCTATAGATGTCCTTTGTGAAGTACCCTGGGCCTTGTTACTTCAAAGTACAGATTTCAACAAAAATCTGCATAATTTAAGAGAATCATCATAATAATTTTAATTGTAACTACAATCCTTCAAATACTTCAGCCTTCATAAGCATTAGCAGCTCTTCTATTACACTCTGCAACAGAGAGCATTTTCATAAAAGCATCAGGTGAAAACTTACCTTGTTAATTTTCCAGTGAGCTAAGTAATATTAAAAGGTTATGCTTACAGAGCAGAATCCATTTAGCGTCAGTCATTCACTTAAAACATACTCACAGTTGGCAGTTTGGCATTTTTTCTACTGTCTAATTTTTACTTGAAAGTGTATATATGTTTTATATATAAAATATGTAAAAATACATGACATACCAAGATAGGTACCTGTGTTGTTACTGTAAATAATCCTACCTACCTGTTATAGGGGTGCATTTTCCTTTTTTCCAGAGATATCCTTAGATTATTAAGACCAAAATATATCTTTGTATATCTTTTGTATCTGTAGATTTTGGAGTCTTTGTGGAATGAAAAGAGGGTGTCAGACATTGTATACTGTGTATATAGCTATTATAGTAATACTCTACTTTTCTAATAGTCTGGTTTCTGAAGTGTTGCGGAACTGTCTCCATGTCATAGGCAATTTCCGTAGAAAGTGGACTGGTTCCTGAAACTTAGCCTACACTGTGGTCCTTCACCCAGCCATTTGTCATGTGTTGGTGTGTTGCATGTATGTAACAAATCTTTACCGAGTGTTATCTAACTCTGTTCTTAACATAATAATAGATGTCCTGTGAATATTTGGTAATGTTCTGCAATAGTTAATAAATTGTAATGCCAGATGTGGCTACCTGAGAAAGCATCACTTAGAACACAAGAAAATACTTAAAAGAACGAGAATATTGGGAATGCAGCCTTAGAAGATTATCAGAATACTGTAAGCCTGTATCCAGTAGATAGTTACTGTGCATACGAAGGCTTGAAAGCAGATATCATATTTACGTCTTGTGTAGTTTGGAGGGTGAAGGAATTAACCAAACCCCTTGTATTATTTCCTGAAAGGGTAAATTTATTTCCAAGCTTACTGCTTCTGAACTTGCTGAACAAATGCATCGCTGTCAGTGCATGTTGTAATTTCTGTTATTCTGGCCGTACATTTGAATGAAGAAATTACAATAAGTATGAAGAGTGAGACAAGGTTTCTTTTGTAGTGGTCCCAGCCAAAGCAGATGAAAGAGACTTAAACTACTATTTGTGTAAATGACTCTAGATAGTACTGAATGGTTAAATAACAATTGAAACCTGCAAAGCATATAGATACAATGCTATTTGCATTACCATTGGTATAACTTTTTTCCAAATCTGGTTGCTTATTTTTCTGAGATTTTTCTCATATGAGAACTCAGCCCATAGGCATTGTGTTGTCTTGGAAAAAGTCCAAACTTCTAGATGAAAATCTTGTTTTGAGCGTTGTTAAAACTAATAATAAGGCAATTTGAATAGAAAGGGTTCTATGCAATTTGCACTAAATTAAGTATTTAATGACAGGTCATTATATAAAACTGGTTTTGATGAATTCAATTACATTCAGGAATACTGATATAGTCAGGCATTTTGATATCTTCTGCGGTTTTCTCTTTTTAAGTCTCTTAGACATATGGATTCAGTTTTGTTTTACAATTTATAACGGAACAGAGTAAAGTCAAGGGGGATTTAAGTGTTTGCTTTTATCTGGAAATCAAACCAAAAAAAGCGAGTGTTCCTCTGGAAGTACTTTTTGTATATAATAACAGGGTTTCTTATATGTTTTAGGCCTATGTGTATACATGAAACTATGCTATTTGAAAATGTCTTTGATACAATTTTTTGATATCATTTAGCAAATAGTAGTATGGAAATACTAGAAGGATTTTTTTTCTGTATAATTGTGAAGCTTGAAAGAAAGCCCTCCATTTCACCAGTGCTTTCATAAACCAGATACCTAAGAGATGAAAATTATGTGTAATACTTTATATTCTTGGTATCATCTCTAGTGAATCTATACAGCCAAGAAAAATAATAGAAACATGTAGAAAAGAGAGAACATGGAATACTTCAGTGGTAGCACCCCAAGAAAGCTACTTGTTCTACAAAAGGGATTCTGCAGTTCCATTGAGTTCTGGCTCAGCGTTTGTTCCTGGCCATGTTTTGTAGCCAGTTTTGTGGCCAGTTGTGTTTAGCAGAGCTGGTCCAACTTTCTACTTCTCTGTCAAATTGCCAGTGTTTTCAATTGGCAAATAGGTATTTTCCAGGAAATGTGACACTGCCTTTTCTACCTGGAAGCCTTTTTGGCTGTAATCTTTCATAAACTTAGGTTTAGGATAGCATATATTTGAGCTTGCAAGATGAGGATGTTCATTGTTTTGGCAGCTGTCATTAAAGCAGAATGCATTTGGCATCAAATAGTATGCAATTGGGTTTGAGTTTGTCCTCGCCTACACTAAGAAATAACTGAATTTTAATCAATTCATGGAAGTTTATACTCTTACAAGTGTTTCTCTATTAACAGTACGTAGAAGTTATTAGTACATACTTATGTAGTTGAATCAGGTTCTTTTTGACAGTGGGAAGGCATCTGTTCCTGAGTTTAGATTTCAGTCCAAAACTGAAAACAAAAAACGTTGGGGATTGTCTAGCTCTGTGTTGATACTTCAGCTGTAGATAGTTGAGCATATGCAGAATTTCTAGTTTGAGATTTTGAATGCCTTATAATAGTATTTTAAGTTTAACAGCAAAGACACTCAAAAAGATATAATTTAGAAAGTTGGGCTTAATTAAAGTCAGAAGTCAAGGAGTCTGTTGATATTCACACTCTTGATTGAGGCAGCTAAGAGGTGGGAGTGCATTTCTTCCTTCTTCCCACCCTGCACTCCAAATTTTGTGAGATTTATAAAGGTTGATGTTTAGATCATATAGGTCTAAATCTACAATGCTTTATGTATGTGTGTGTGAATGTGTGCTTGATGTATGAAGTGCAGAGTTTCTGCGGTGAAACATACAATGTTTTATTTTTAGAAAAATCTATGGCTACAAATTAATTTCCTTAGCAACTTTCCATCAAACAAACAGCCTGTTCTTCCCCATTCCCAACCAAAACAGACTTTAACTGGTTTATTAATTTAGGCAGTTTTCCCATGAAAAATGGGTTCCAGGTCTCTGCCACAAGCGTTTATAATCTGCCAGGTCCCTGAAAAAAAGTCTCCCACGGAGACATCTTTTTGAAAAATACCATGATTTTGCAGTGATAATGTTGATATTTTTCCTCTGCAATTGTTATATTTCAGTTTTACACAGTAAGAATTTGAGTGTCTTGTTCTCTGTTTATTCATTTTATTTGATTATTTCTGTGTATTGCATGGCATAACAAACTGGTGTGCGTAATTAAACTGAGCATAGCTATCTCGGGAGGAGAGGCAAAGGAGACAAAACTGGCAAGCAGCTTTAGGATACAGCACAGTGCAAAACAAAAATATTGCCTGTTTGAGCAAGTTTTTACACCTAAACTCATTTTGATGTAAAATGTTTCTCTAAAATACAGCCCTTTGTAGCACAAGATGGTGCCGGTTGTGCTATAATGTAAATTTGCATAGTTTATGTGGCTGAACATGAACAAATCCTGTACAAACAGAGCAGTGAAAAAAGTTACTAAGAATCCTGCAGGAACCAAGTATCAAGTTTACTGATAGTTGTGTTGACTGTAGCCATGGGCAGTTCAGCGTAATCATTTCAGCCAGGAGCTGACGACTCCAAAGTGAAATCTTTGCTCTCTGCTTTAAAAGGAAACGGGACTGACAAAACATATGACTAATCTTCCCTTTTCCATCTGTTTCCATATACCTGTTGGAATAGATAATTGTTGTCGCTCTGATTTTCCAATATGCTGAGATCCGCCAGGCTCTGCCCTTGATGTAACACCATGTCTTTCATGTGCTCTGCTGACATTGATGATTCTATTACAAAAGTACAGTGGTGAATATAAACAGATCTATGTTAATTTTAAGGTCTGCTAGAAACACATGACAAAGGAATCGATTCTGAAGAGGAAAAGGGCAGATATTATAATGTCAGAAATTTTAGTTTCAGTGTTTGAAGATGACACCGGTTGGGGTTGTTCTTTTCAAATCAGGAGCTAAACACACACATTCTGTCTTCCCCTGTTTCAAATGCCGCACCTGCCAATCATTACAGCACAGTCCCTTTCACTCAGGTGACTACTATATAGCTAAAATGGCTCATAGGCATTGTGTATACAACTAAATAGACAATTGGGACCCAAAGTTTGATTGCTGCCTCTTTAGGCAATTAAATAACAGTTAAAGAGCTTCTGCTATGTGCATCCAAGAGGTTTTAAGACTCAAGTGTAAAATCAGTGCTTTCCTAATAGGATGATACAAATTTGAGTTCACCTGCTTCAGACAAGAGAGAGTATTACAATCTAGTCTACCTAAAAATAAGCCATAACACCTCCCTCAGTAACTTCCTTTTGAGGTATAACATCTCGTTTAGAAATGCAAAGTCTTGGTTCAAAAACTGTGGTGTTGAGTATTGCAAAGCAAGTATTCCGGCAGCTACTTAGTTTCACTTAGAAAATGTGTATTATTTCTTTCTCTAGTCTGCATAAAATTAAATTGTTTTCTGCATAGTTGGAATTATCTTAAATGGCTGTATTTTGAAAGTTGGACATACTTGTTGGGGGGGGGTGGGGAGAAAAAGTCTCCAGAGCTGAGTCTGTTCCTGTTGAAGTTCTGCTGTATATTTTGGGGAGTTGATTTAACATCTCACTAAGTCAGCAATTCAGGGGCATTTTCATATTCCTGAGTTGCTTTTGTGCCTTTTGTCAGTGGCGATAGTTAAACACAGTCTTGATTCTGGTGTGTTTTTTTTATTTTGCTTTCAGGTTTTTTTATGATACATTCCTACAGTCATTTTCAAGCAATAAATATAATTGCTATAGCAAAATGGAATATCACAGTTTGACATCAAAGTTATTTAAATTTCAGGAAGAGAAGTTCTTTAAAAATGTGTTATTTTGCATTGTTTGAAATTTACACAAGCTTTTCTTTGTTAGGTTGGATATATGAGATCTGCTTGTCTGCTCGAGCTCCTTCATGCGTTTCCAGGGTATTTCCTCACAAATATGCTTAATCAGCTTTTAGAGGGAGCCTGCTCTGTAACAGGAACTCCCAAGTGAGCCACAGCTTTTGAGTGAAAAGGTGGAGAAGCTTTGAAAAAATTATCAGGTCTTTGAACTGGGAAGAGAGGATGTCAGTTGGAATAGTTCAGGAAAAGCTGATGTCCCTTTTCCATGTGGGTTAACATCTCTGGTTTGGACTGAATGTTATATTGTGAGGGGGTTTAATAAATTGCGATTAGCTATCTGCTCACTTTCAGTATTTCCAGGCATTTGGGCCTGTGCAGTTCCTTGATGCGAATCTCCAGTACTTCTCTTTTTCTTGTATGTATGCAGGGAGGGATTGGATTGATGTCAGTAAAAAGGGTGAGTGACTGAATCCTGGGTTGTGAGAGAAAGCACATTGCCTGCCTTTCCAATTGTCATTGTTAAACTGTACATTAATTTAGATAATAATTTGAGGTTCTTGATTTTTTTTTTTTTTTCTTCTGGACTGACTGGAACACACAGTAAGGATCCACTTGTCAGGACAATGTGTTTTAAGAACTGAAAGAATAAATGAGAAAAGCAGTCTCTTAAACAGTACTTGAAGCTTTTTCCCATTACTCAGGTGTTACAGCTTTGTTTTAGGAAGATGCAAATGTTGGTTCTTGAATATGCTTGTAAATTGAGACAGTCAACCTGCTAAGGTGGTGTTCTTTTCACGCTAGATGTCAGTGTTAACATACCTGTTCTGTAACCTCAGGTGTAGTCATTCGGTTGTCCTTGTGAATACACCTGTATTTAATACTTCAGTTACAATTTATGGTCAGAACGTCAAGACAGTAACTGCAAATAACGATTTGTGTGTTGACCCTTGGGTGGCTGTCTGTAAACGTTTTTCTTGTGAAACTCCTATTCTTTTTACTCTATTGCACCAAGTAAATCCAGGAGAACCAGGTTGATCTGTGTTAAAATGTCTGCTACAGTCTTTCCAATACCTGGATTTATCTTTCGTCTTAGTTTTGAGTAAGATGGCTGTGAAAACCTGAAAGATAGTAGATGGGTGATAACTGTGTCACTGAAAATTGAATCCCCTGGGGACATACTCTTAAACTGTAAATAATTAGCTGACTAGCAGTAATTCATATGATGTCTCATTAGGTCTTTTGTTAATGTGTTACTTGAGCGTGCTGTGAGACTACTCAAAGGCATGTGGCTATTTGCCTTGTTTCTTTTGGCTTACAAAATTTTTTTGTAAACCGCCTGGGTTTCATCTGGAGCTTTGTAATGGTGACCATAATGTAGATTTCCTGGTGGTTGAAACTGGTCTTGTGTATCAGGAAATATGGTCACTGTGTTCTGCCTGCGGCTATAACAGTGACCACAGCCTGTCTTCCTGGATAAAAAGCCTCAGTGAAGGTATTGTGGTTAGTAATAATAAATAGTCTGACATGATGAGCAGTGGATTAAACACTGTTCTTTTTATGTCTTTAGCTTCTGTAGAACCTATTATTCTGTTACTCTATAAATTAACCGTTGCTTATTTACATTTTGTGTATTTTTCTTTCACGATTTTAGCTGTCAGTAGATTTGTTACTTTATGCTCTCTTCTTTTCAATAACACTAAGTGTCCAG
This sequence comes from Himantopus leucocephalus, assembly GCA_003993805.1. NCBI lineage: Eukaryota > Metazoa > Chordata > Aves > Charadriiformes > Recurvirostridae > Himantopus > Himantopus leucocephalus. Next base: position 22,876,139 of record RSEF01000002.1, read on the forward strand.
AAATGCTTTCTTTGATATCAAGAGAAGAAGAGCTGCCAAATGCTGTACTTCAAAGCATTTGGTGTTTTGGGGACGTTAAACTCAAAGGAGGCAGCAGTTGGGTTCAAGGCCCAAGGTTTTCTTGGAATATAAGCACAAATGTCTTTCAGACAACTTCTTAAAGCAAGAGTAGACATACCTCAAACGTATTTATGGTGCAATTTTTTCACAAGGAGAAGTAATATACTTCTAAAATGACACATTTAGTTCCTGTAAGTTGTCAGTGGCTGGAGAGGTTCAGGCAGTGGCAGGGCAGCTCAACACATAGACTCAGGCTGTGTTCCTATAGCTGAGGGACTTGGTGGCCACAGAGACCAGCTGAGTGCAGGTGGAAATGTTGTAGAGATGCACCTTATTTGGAGTTTATGTGTGACTGTATCTACAGATTAAGAAGTACACAGTTAGTTTCCATTTTTGGCTATTTAAGGAAGGGAAGTATTGGCCATGCGATTAGAAACACAATGTATTTTTCATATAAAGTTTTAAAGGCAACACAGCAGAATTTGATTGTGTAATTTCCCTTTTATTTTTGAGCATAGCTGTAACACAACTGAACAAATGCATTTTCCCAAGAGTAGTAAAAAGAAGCTACAGTTTTCAAATTCTTTTTTTAATTTTAGAAAGCTGCACATCTGCAGAAGTTGTTGCTGCTGTTGACGTGAACACTCTTGCCAATGAAGTTTATAAGCACAACTTTCCCAGCACACCATTATGGGCAAAGACAATTGAGGTGAGTAATGAATGTCCTTTTTACTCTAGTCTAGCATTTGTGGAAGTAAGTTGTCTTCAGTATCCTTATTAGTAACAAGAGAAACAAAAAGATTTAATTTATGTTGTTATGAATATAGTAGTTTACAATAACTTTGATTTCTTGTGCTATGGTTGCTTGTTGAAGTTTGAGGGATATTCATACAGCAGTCTTTTCCTGAAAGTCTTGGCTGCTGCATCAAGAAAGGTTATGTGAATGTCAAGAGGAATGCTTACCACCAATAAAGGAATGACAAAAATCATAGTTTTAGATTAAAAAAAATATTTTCATGTATTTTGTAAGAATGTAATTAAATTACTTGGAGGCATGCCTTCATTTTGTAGTTACAGGTGAGCTCAGTAAAACACAAGAAAAAAACTGGATGGGACAGTCTTGCATTTTTTTGTAGGCTCAATAGATGAAATGTTCTAGGAATTCTGTCCCTTTTCCAAATTATTTGAAGAACTAGGTAAAATTGGATTCTGTTTTAGTAATTGAGGGGCAAACTAAGCATGCCATTTTGCCTGGATTTAGTTAGAAATTACTGTATATTTAATCTTCTACAGTTTTACAACATGACAGTAAAAGATGCTGAGTTTGTTTTAAGACACCAGCTTAAGTAAGACTTAAATAGGTGGCTAAAGGTTAAATGCTTATTCAGCACCCTATAATAACAGGCTAAATGATCATTTACAGTTTTATGTGGGAAAAGAAGAAGGCTTGCCTATGTCTCCTTAGAGTACATAAGAGCAGATTACAGTCAGTAAGACCTTCTTTAAATTTATTGGGAAAAAAATTAGCAGCTTTTGTGTAGTTTCTGTGGGCAGGTATGTTACATTTGCTATATAGATATCCCTCAAAATAAGTAAGGCAGTGATTTTTTTTTTTTGTCCAGCTCATAGTTACTTGTTCATTATCCTTCTCTCCACTTGGCCCCTTAATACGTTGTCCTTATAGTGTTGGTTAAAGTGTAGTCTAGAGGAACTTCTACCTGTGTAATTAATTCACGCCACAGACCGAATTCTTTCTTCTCTGAACAGAAATATTTTTGCAGAGTAGAGCTTTCAGCCGTATAGTATTTCTGAGTGATTGTTACTTGGTCAAAACCAGAATGAAGTAAACTTTAGAGGATGTGTGGGTAGTGAGCTCCGAAGAGTTAAAACCCACGGTTGGGACCTGTAAAAATTATCATGTTAACACTTGAGCTACTTTCTGTTCAGATATTTTGGCTTTCAAGAAGATCTAATATTTTTTTCACCTGTTTTGAATATGTTAATATTGGTTTTGATGTACAAAGAATTCATATCTGAATAATGATACTTTGTTTGGAGGAGGGATGGGGAGCAATAACTACTAAGCATTTTGGTGTGATCTACTGAGAGAACCACTACACGCCTCTTCTGAAAGAATGAGTAGATAAAAACCTCAAGATCATGTATAGATCATTAGTGTGTTTGATTCATATTTAAAGCAATCAATGCGTATTTTCATTGTATGGTTTGCTAAGGTAGAAGAGATTGAAATTATTAGGTCAAATGGGAGATGAGGTAGTTTTTTGCTAGATGAAGCATCTAGTGGAAGTAAGAGGGGTAGTTTCATCTGAAAGATGACTGGAGAGTTTAATACAGTTTACAACACTCACCATTCTTTTATTTTTTTCCTTATTCAGGGCATAACACTGAAAGAATTTGACAGATTATCTTTTGATATGATTTTGATGAGTCCTCCCTGTCAGCCATTTACAAGGTAGATACAGCACACTGGAGAAAAGTGCAGTTATTGCAGTGTGTACTGTTAAAGGAGGAATGTTTTCAAGAGTGACGCTATGTGTGGTTCATCTGTGTATCTTTCTCTTCCTAAGCAAAAATGTTGTAGCTCTGTTCATAACGATGTTTAATGAAGTGGAAGAAATGCAGCAATTTGAATCTTATTGATCGCATTTTGTGTAATACATATTTTGATTCAGTTTAAATTAAGTAAGCTTCTTACAGCACTTATTTTGCATACTGCATTGTTCCTCTCAGAGTGAAATTAAAAGATTTTGCTGTTTAGGAGTGCTTCCTTTCCCTTTAGATATTAACCAAACCTTTTCCTGGGGAAATTCCAGGAGGAAGATTGGAATTTCTCACTTCTGCCTGAGACTAAGACTGTAATCTGTTTTTATTTGTACTTTGAAAATTGCACATGCACACAAATAGTTTATTTTGAGGAATATTTCTATTTTAGCCAAGACTAGGAGAATAATGGCTTTGAAATTGTTTTTAGATGAGATAGAGAAATATCTTGCTGATTAAGAACTGAACTTCCTGAGATGTTATTTGTCAGAATAGTTTCAAAATCATATCATTTGACAGCAGTGACCAGTGGAGGTAAGAATCTAATAACTGTATTCATGCAAAGTAGTAGCCTCATGAAAAAGTCTGTTGGTCATGATGAAACTGCTTGTGTAAGAAAGTATATCTTGTTGAATGTTCTAAGATTGAAAAGAAATACCTCCAAAGTGGTGCTAATCTTTAAAAATGTATTTATGCAAACCTATGATGTATATAGGAATAATTCCTTCAAATTTTTTTTAATAATGTGGTGAAAAGAAAAATTTGTGTATCCCTTATTTAGAGACATGCTAAAGCTCTTATACCAAGGCTTTATTCTTTTTTAAGAGCTAATGCAAGTTAGGGAAACACAGGCCTCAAATCATTGTATTATGTTATTATTTTTAAAACCTATGTGAGCTGTCCGGTTTAATGTTACAAAATTGGTTACAAAGTTATTCATATGGGGCTCAATCCTGCAAAATGGTGAGCACTGAGGCTTTAATGCATAGAAATAATATATTCAATGTAAAATAGCAGGGTATTCCCGGGAACCCAGTGGGGTTTCTTTGTTCTTTCGGAGCCAAGTATGTTCAAGGGGCTTGCTGGACAAGACCAGAATGCTAAATGCTTTGCAGACTGGAGAGTGGATTTCATTACTGAATGCTTTAATTTTAACCTCGCTGTGAGCTGATGGATTCCAGGGGCAGGCTCTCATTCTTTAGAGCATTTCTTAGGATGCTGCCTCTGTGAACAGGTCCTCATGTCTGTACACGGTGCTTTTGCAGAGTCCCTTTTTGAAACTCAAAGCAAAACGTGTCAGCATTCTGTAGAAAAATTGTCAAGTGTCAGTCTGCTCTGAGTAATATACGGGTGTTTCTTTGTTCATTCTTAGAATTGGCCTGCAAGGTGATGTATCTGATCCACGGACAAAGAGCTTTCTCTATATCCTGGATATTCTCCCAAGGTATAAATGAACTTCTACCCCAGTTCTTAAGTCTTTGTTGTAACTGAGCAAGTCTTTTATATCTCAGTAAGACAAATAATCTATAATGTTTTACAGGGATACTACTAGTATTGTGTTGTATTATGTGTTTGTTTTCACATGATCATATGTAACTTACAAATAATTGTATTTTACTAATGTTACTATTATCTCGTAGTTACTGTATATGCTTTTATTGTTTGGTTTTCTCTTTATTGTGTGTCTATTTAAACTGTGGCTTTATCATAAATGAGAACAGTGAAGTTATTTTCAGTTCAACATCAAACCTGTGCTGACTTTATATTACCTACTCCTGCTTCTATATAGTAGTTCGCTAATGGGCATAGTGGAAATATGGAAATTGTTTGAAATACCAGGTAAAAAAAGCTTTGATTCAACATTTAGTCACCTTTTGAATAGGTAACATTTGAAAATTTGTTTAAATATGTTATTGGCTTATTATTACAATAGATCTTCTGTCCCGTTCCGTTATTTGTTAGTGTCTATTCTGTCTTTTTGGTGCTGCTTCTGGATATCTTGGGGCAGATTGTGTATTTTTGGTTTGTAGTACAGTCTCTTGGTTTGAGTAGTAATAGTGAAGAACTCAAATAGCACTGCATTGTCTGAACAGTGTTTGTATGGATCTGTCATTTTTGCCTGGTCAGACCCCAGTTCCTAATAAAATAGCCATAATTATTTGTGTTATTTATGGCTTAAACTTTGAAATAGTAAATCCATTCAAAGTGGGTTTTGCTGACCTAAATTGTTTTTACTGAGAGTGTTAAAAATCAGCTCCAAGTAATGCTTGTAGTCTTTTTGGGGGAAGAGATGCACAGCACTGGAAGAACCCTTCCTGGGGAAGTGAAGCAAGCAGTTGCTCAGGGAGATTATCCAGGAGAAATCTCTGCTTCTGAATTGAGATGTCCATTGGGCACCAATTGGCATAAGCATGAGAGTTTGCATCAGTTACAGTCCACCAGACGCTTACCATTCGTGGCAGTCCTGCTTCTGCTGGAGACTGGGACAGCTATATATTCCTTCATTGGTTAATCTTGCTCACAGAATTGGAGGACGAAGGGAGGTTTCACTGTTTCTTTTTTTGTTTGTTTTTGTTTTTTTAATGAATGCTTTCTGCACAGAAGGAAACTGGTACCAGCAACAGCCTTTCTTTCAAACTGCTGTTAATGCTGGGAGAAAAGGGTCTTCATCCTTCTTCCAGAAGCAACTTTATTGCAGCCAGCAACATTAAAGGGGACTACCTTTTTGCCCTTGTCATTGGCAGATAGAGAACGCAGACACAGAAGGGCTGAGCGGCTTGGCTGGGATTGCCTAAGAAATCTGCAGCAGAGGACATAAAACAGAACACAATACAAATTCTGTAGCCTAGTAAGTTACACGATTAATAGATAAAAAGAAAGATTATTATTAATCCTCTGCTTCTAGCAGAGACACAAAAAAGTTGCATAGGATGTCTTTTCTGGAACAATGAATCCTCAGTCCTCCAGACAGACCTTTCAAAATGATAAATTAAAAACAGCAGATAAGAGTGTAAGTTAATAATTTATCAGAATAATGGTACCTTCCTTATCCTTAAGGGAATCCTGAGCTCAGTATTCCTTTCCGTTAAACTGAGACCACAGTTAAGAGGCTGGCTGCTTTTGAGACACTGTTGTGTGTTAATATGGAAATGTCACTTCCTGGCTGCTGTGGGCTTAGCTGGATAAAGGGCAGAAGCTTTTCCTTCTCAAAACCAAAGCTTTAGGCACTGCAGGACATATGTTTTTCGTCATGACGATGCAAAGGAGCTGGGCTTGGCTGTGGCACTTTATCTCAACACCCCATGAGACCCTGCTGATGCCCCTTATCTCCGTTGGGCAGGTTGTTTCTTGAGGCAGTACTTACTGTGAGCAGTCTGTAATATGTTCAAGATGGTGGCTTCTGCAGAGTTTCTCAGTTCAAATAGATTTATGTTTTACTGAGATAGTGTTTGTGTATTTTTTGGATATGACATGTTTGCCAGACATGGAGTATGGAGTATTTCAGCCCAAAAAAGGGAAATTCTTAATATAGGAATTGTCAATTTGCATTCTAAATTGGTACAGCATGCGTTCTGTTTATGAAAACTATAAAATAATTTCTCATCCCTTGGCTGTTCCTACCTTATGTTCAGGCTTTTATAATGAAATATCACTGAAGTGAAGCTCAAAGATAGCCTGGGAAGACAAATTAATATTAGAGACATGGAAAGGACAATTTCAAGATGTGGGAAGACCTGGGAAATCCTTGGAGCACCCAGCCAACACAGAAAGTCTGACCCAAATGGTCCGGATACTGTCTTGTTTATTGTGTCCAAGCCCGGGGAAATCCAATGCTAAGACGTCAAAGTGCTACTTTTACAGACGCATTTGTAATGTTAATACCTGCCAAGTACTTAACACATACTCTTTGTATAGTGATTACTTGTCTTGTGATCTGTTGATCCCGTATGAGCTCTTGCATTTCAGGCTATGCTCTGGATTCATTACTTTAAAAATAAGTTTCGTAGTAGGTGATGATGATGTTTGAGTATGGGTAAGCATACCAACAGATATATTCTTCGTTCCTCTCCAGGGAATTTGGCTGCTGCTGCTTTTTTCTGTTTAGAATTATTTTTTTCACTATTATTTTTAGTGTTTTAAAATTTGATGTATTATCTTGTACATTTTCCAATTTATTGTGAAACGCTTTAGTTCTTTAATTCTTCATGTGAATGTCTTTAATTGATGGTAGTTTAGAACATGCTAAAACAAATTCTGCTGTGATTTGTACCTGTGGAAGTCCAAAGTCACTTACAGACTTAAATAAGCATGGAGCTGTCAGTATCCTGTTTCTATATCCTGTTCTGGGATCCCAATGTGTGACAGACATACTATGTCTACATTAGCCTTACTGGAGGATGAATCGGTGCCAGGGAGTGTTCCCAGAGACTTGAATCTGAGTTGTCTGTGCTTCTAAATTGTTAGAATGGTCCCTGGCACAGTTCAGGCATGTTCCTTTCTCCAGAGATTTAATATGCTCTTTTTGGAATGAGCCTATTTCCAGACCTCTGTACTGATCTTGCTGAGCCTCAGACATCTCCTTCCTCTCCCCCCCATCAAAATGAAAAAGTTAAGTACAGAAAATTGAGAATATCTACATGTTGTATTTCTAAAGCAATTAGATGAATACTGGTTCTGATGTATTATCACTAAAGTTGATGTGACATTTTGACATTGATTTTGGGTTTAAGCACTTTAAAACAAAATTTTTCCGTTCCATGGCTAAATAATGACCTTTTTTCCCCAGACAATTGTCTTTCCTATTACAAACTGAATCAGTTGAATAATATTATGCTTTAGGAAATGAACAGTGGTAACTATTTTCACAAGTATATGCATGGGGTACAGGAGATTACAGCAGTCCATCTGAACATAAGTGGTGTTTTTTTTATAATTTCCAGCAGTCCACATTTTTAATTCAGTTGGGAATAATTTGATATAGGCAACCTTGAAAATTGAGGTACTTTTTTTTTAAGGATGCTAAACTTTAGCTGCAAGAAAGATCAAAGTATTTCCACATCATGCTAGCTGTTAAACAAATCTGTGGATGAATATAATGTACCTTACGGCTTGTTACTCTGATTTGTTGATCCTCCTTTTTTTTTTTTTTTCCTTGTAGGCTCCGGAAGCTTCCAAAATACCTACTTTTAGAAAATGTTAAAGGATTTGAATCCTCTTCTGCGAGGTAAAGTCTAATTTATGCAGGTTTTAGTTTTTAATAAAGGACATTTTCTTTAGAAGGGAAAGGCAGGATTTTTATTTCCTAGAATTTAAGTTAACAAAATAGAGTGAGATGGGATGGCTGGCAGCTGTGGGTTAAAAATACTGTTTTAATTTAGGAGTGAAAATCTTAGGTTGTGTAAGGAACTTGCTAAATAAATATTTATTTCTCTAAACAGGTAAAATATATTATAACAATTTGACTCCATTGATTTTATTTGGTGATCATGTGTCCTTTAGAAAGGGTCAATATTAATTTTCAAAGAAAAATAACAATAAGTACAGTACTCAGAGGTTTTGGGGTTTTATCCATGACAGGAGCTCATGGTATCTTGTGTTAAGATCACAGTACAATGGAGGGGCTTTCTTCAGTACCTTTGTTGATAGATTTTCCCTGGTTCAGGATTGCTATCAAATGGTCCAGTGATACAGTATGAAGATTGTATATAATCTTTGTCTGAAATGTGGAAAAGGAAAGTTGTCAGTAAGGTTACATAATGACAGCAGGAGCTTTTTCCCTCTCTTGTGGGCGAAGCAGGAGACAGGAGGTTATGGTCTTCCTTCTCACTTCTTGCTGGAATAGAGTAGGATCTTTCCATAGCATTCCTTAAAGCACCAAGAGATCAACCACCCTGCATATCGTGCTCCTTAATGAATATGACAGGCAGCTGGGAGACATGTTTAGCGCTCTCACTGGTTAAGTGTGCAGTCCTCTGTGAACACTGGACACTTTGTTGGAGGTGCAGGCTGCTGCTGTAGACCCTGAGATTCCCTAGGCAATACCTTGCTGGACAGTGTTTGGAACAAGTTGTAGTTCAGAAAACACCCTAGTCGAAATACTTGCTTTCTCTTACAACACTTGGGATGCAGTGTCACATACAGTGCCAGGTACAGGTCACAGCTCGTGCTTTTTGTATAGTTCCAGCCTAGTGCAGTCTGCATGGAATAGAAAAGACAAGTCGTCTTAATAAGATTTCCATTTTGGTGATTTTCCATTGTTTATAAAGTACAGTCCTACCTCACTGTTATTATCAAAGCCACCAATTTGTGTCATCCCTTGAGTTAGCCCTTTCGTTAGGCTTAGTTGATGCCATCTATGTGAACAGAGGGAAGTAGTGAGCTATTTGTAGTGATTTTAATCTCATGTTTTATAATTCACAATAAAGAGAATGTCTTGCCCTCTGATTAGTTTCCTTGTTGAAACACTATAAGTACTCTCCTAGAGATGGGATATTTTTTGAAGGGGTGTTTGCACCGAAGTAGGTGTGAGATACCTGTGAATGTGTAATAGTCATTTTTGGCTACAGTAACGCTGAACTTTGTATGTTGTCTCCTCAAGTTCAGAAGTGGATGACCTCATATATGTAATTCTCTGTCCAGTTCTTTTACTTAACGTGCTGAATGTCTTGGTACCTAAGGTGGTGCATTTAATGTGTTTTTATTTAGGATAAAAAGGTCCTAAGGGTTGTTTGAAGGGTGTAATTGCTTTTTGATTCTTTTCACTGTCAGAAATGAACTTTTGCGAACACTAGAAACATGTGGATTTAAATATCAAGAATTTCTCTTGTCTCCAACCTGTGTGAGTACTAAAATTGCCTTAATATTATTTGACTGTTCAGACTGCACTGAGCCCAAGAATATTTGAAAATGATCTGTTGTATCAGAAAAGAGAATCATGCCCAGAGCTGAAGATACTCTTATGAATGAGAAAGCCATCTGGCATGACTTGTGATTTCTCATCAGTATACTGGCATAATCATGCTGCTGTATTGTTCAGATCCTAGTCCCATATTGCTTTGATATTTTTCAAGAAGGCATGAGTTTACACCATGACCAGGAAGGTGATTTTTCCCTGCAGGAGCCTCACTGCTTCAGAGGTGCTGATGCCTGTGAATTTCCCAGCACGGATAATATGACTGTGTCATTTGTGGGAGGAGGGGCTTTGTCTGCATGTTCCCCTGGCAACTGAAAACAGGACTGAGAGAGATTTGGGATTGTACAAGACCAAATGGAAACAGTGAAGTACCGTATATATCTGAGAGAAGCTGATAGAGGGTAGCTTGAAAAACAGTTGTGGTGCATTTGTTTCATTGTTAGATGTCTTATAATTCCTTGTTCAAAAAGGCAAGGAAATGCCTTTTTGTTTTTTTTAAAGAAAACAGATAGTACCTGTCCCAAGAAATTGTGATGCAAGCCATTTCTCTTCTTACCTCACATAGAAGTTTGTTTACATTCCTGTTTGTTTACAGAGGAAGTAAAAACAATGAGGTACAAAAAATAATTGCCCGCTTGTTTCCTTGAAAACACCTAGGTGTGGAAGTTATAAGTCTTTAGGATATATATTAGTGTGGCATAGTTCTGTTACTGTATATAATGGTAGATAACTTGTATGACACTATAGACAACTTTTTCTGTCTTTATCACATGGACTAAAGGCTTGTGGATTTTGCTTACAGCTTGGCATTCCCAATTCTAGACTGCGATACTTTCTAATTGCTAAGCTTCACCAAGAAGCATTTTCCTTTCAAGCTCCTGGTCAGGTGAGTCTATTAGTGTTACTTGAATTTGCTTTGTTTCATGAAGATTGAGTATAAAATTTTCAGTTTAGTGGTATGTGTTGATGAATGGAGAGAGGGATAGGTGATATCAACAGAAAAGTTAGATTCTTCCTCTTTTCTTTTTTTTCAGCCTGGATACTGAGTTTTCTAAGGACTGAAATGCATGCCAGTGGCTTAGATGGCTTTAAACAGTTGGGGGTCAGTGGGTTGATAGTGGGCTAGAAAACAATGCATTCTGCTACCTTTTTCACACCCTTGGAAAGGTCTTTTTGCAAAGGCAATTATTTGCTCTATTCCTGACATCATTGATTGTAGGTCAGCAAATCTTGATGCTAACAGTTTTTGAAATCTTAATGAAAATAACATTGAATGGTTACTTGCTTTATGTTGAACATCTCTGAAGGAATTCTTACTCACTTCAGAGTCTGCTCTGAAGTCATTTATCAAATGCAAATGCAGTTCTTTAATTAATTTTTCTCACAATTTGTTCCTAGATCTTGACAAGATTCCCAGATCAGGATCTAGAAGGCTTATTCAAGGACAAAGTTGCTGACGAAGTGGGTGAAGCTATTTCTTCCTTGTCTTCTGAAGAGAAGACTCTGGATCCAAACATTGCTCCTGATTGCAGCAGCAAGAAGAGTTTACCAAAAGGGGCTTTTCTTTTTAAGCTTGAAACAGTAGAAGAAATGGAAAGGAAACACGGTCAGGACAATGATTCCTCTATTCAAATGCTAAAAGATTTCTTGGAAGAGGAAAATGAAGAAATGAGTCGGTATTTCTTACCACCAAAGTCCTTGTTGCGCTATGCTTTCTTGTTAGACATTGTTAAACCCACCTGCCGTAGATCCACATGCTTTACAAAAGGGTAAGCTGCAAAGAAAATGTCTTGCTGAATCATGTCCTGAAATTTTAAGTGTGTTTTTGCTTGTGGTCTGTAAAAACAAGGAGAGCCATTTCATAAAAAAAACCCAGGCTTCTGAAAAAAATGCTCCTTATATAGTGTGCTTCCTGGTCCAGTGGAATGCCAGCATGAGAATCTGTCTGGCAGAACATCATGTGCCCAGTCTAAAAAGGCATTCACAAAAGACAGTGCCATTTGTTGTTGACCTTCACAGAAGCTTAATTACCCCTGCGGAAATATGGTTCCAGTAGACTGGTATAGTACTGATTCACTAATGAATTTTTTTATGTTGCTCAATGAAGTTACGAAGTGTCATGCATGACAGATCCATTCCTCATTAAAACTGTCTCCACTGTACATTTTATTGATTTCTTGGATTTTTCAGCTGTGTAGGTCAGAATAGCTGTGGATTGGCCATATGTCATAAAACCAGTTAGGTTGCTGCATTTCAAATCATATTTGATGGAGCAGAACATCAATGCTTTTCTGTCTAGTAGTTTTCTGATTTGTACTTTGCAATTTCAAGTTTGACTGCCGGAGGTGGTTGAGTGTTCTGAAAGCCTGCAGTCAACTGGTCAAAAGCTTTTCCACTGAATGCGTTTGTGCTGGAAAATGCCACTTAGAGCCTGGAAGTTTGTGGGAAATGTTAATATCGGTGAATTTTTCAAATTAGATTGGTTTTCTGAATTCTCAGAATGCTTCAACAAAATGGCTTAGTTGATGAGTTAAAGCTAATTATAACTTCTTTTTTCAATTGATAGAAGTTAGACTGCCAGATTGACAGAGTTCCTGCAGATTTTGTGATTTCAACTTTTTGACAATTAAAAAGCTGCGAAGAGAAAGAATTTCTAAAGTTCAAAATTTGTGCAGCAGCAAAGCCCTCCCCCCAGCTGTCATTGACCGGTGCCTTTTGTGCCCTCACTCTTTTGAGTTAGGGGGGAGTCAGCATCTCACAGGACCTGTTTCTTAACTAGAACAGTCAAATAAAAATCTTAGGCCAGAATGATCACTTATGTGTCTCACATATGCCTTAGGTGTCATCAAAAATAAATTGGCCACTTGTGGTTTCACTAGAATACATCATGGTAGTTTGTGGTCATGTTTATCAAAATCACACTTGAAGGAGGCTCCTGGGTAGTTAATACAAAGTCTTTATATATAGTGGTGGGAAATCTAATGCAGAATGTGACTGTTGCCCTTCTGCTGATGTGGAAGGAGCCAGGCCAGATAGCTGTGGTAGTTCTTGGCTCAAAACGTACGAATCTAATTTATTGTCTTTGTTCCCATTTTTAAGAGCCTTTGGGAAGGATGGTTTCCAACATGGTCCTCAATGTGGTCATATCACTTACAGCTCTGCATTAAGAGAAAGATTATAATTACATCTCAGGCTTCATCCAGGTCACTTTCTGAAGCCAAGAATAAGTTGCTGCTATGTGTTCTAGAAGTTCTATTTATGTTTCTCCAAAGCATGAGATTTAGGAAAGGGGACCCTGAATGGAGCAGAACAGCGCTCCAAGTAGTACAGAGAATCCCTCTGCTGAGATGCCTATTTGGTGTCTTTCTTATAAGACATACTGATCATCAGCTTTGAGACTGGGAGAAAACTTTCCCTCCATTCTGATTGGTCTTCAAAGACTTCCAGCAAGGTTTGTGTGATGAGGATAACCCAGGTATGCCTTCTCCAGTCCTTGCTAATTCAGGGACCACAAACACTGATGTTTCATCAGTGTGTTTTGCCTTTCTGCCGTTGTCATACCAGCGTGCCTTCTGAAAGGCTTTGGTGGCATATAGGGTAAAATGTAACAGCCTGTGATGCATGAGAGATTGAGCAGATGATCCTGTGTTCCCTTCCAACCATGGACTCCTAGGCAATTGGAAAATGATCACAGAGTTCCTCGAGACTGCAAATGCCATGGTTTCCCTTAGGAGTATGTTTGTGGTGACTGAAGTTGTGAGAGGAAATTGTCCATTTTAAAGGACAGTGCAAATGAAAACTACCTCTTTAGATATAGTCATTCTGGACTTACTTGTAAATTCTTGATATGCTATTGACAAGAGAAGCAATGTCTTCTAAAATAGTGTAATATTAGTTACAGAAACGCTCTCTAGCGTTGTGGAAATTACCTTTTTGTTAGTCATAATATAGGACACAATGTACCCAGAAATAATACATTATGTGTATGAAGTTAAAAGATTTTTTTTGAAAGCTTACAGAAATAGAGAAGGAAAAAAAATCTTGAGTCAGATGATGAAAATTGAAGACTGTAATTTCTTAAGCCAACTTATTTCATTATAACTGGTAATGAAATGTCAGAAAATCAATGCATCATTTTTTACTGTGGCAAAAATTCCCATCTTTATGTTCTGAGTCTAAGGTAGGAATGTTAATTTTTCTGTAGTCAGCAGCTGCAATAATAATAATGCAGCTAACATTGGCCATCTGCCCACATTTGTGTTAAAAAACGAACACATACCCTGGCCCCCAAACCAGTTTTACACCAACTGGATTTTTTTTTATGAGGAGTTCTGTACTCTAGTGCCAGTTATTTAGACTGGACTATTTTATATAACGTCGATCCTAGTATAAGATTCTTTTCTCCAAATAAACCTCTAAAATACCACTTTGAAATTTATCCTCATCTGTATTTTTTGGCTCAGATATATTCATCTGAAATACAATCAGATGCTATATAAGATCATCAGGATTCCACAGTGCTACGTGAATTACATTGTTAAACTTGTTGCATTTTAAGAATGCAAGTAACCAATTAAAGGTGATGTATTTACAACACAGTTTGATTCCATGTGTTTTTAATCTGTAACAGTGTTTAGGGCCTTTTGTTCTGATCCTAAGGACGATTTGCAAGCACTTTATTTTCAAATGAGTGTTGCCCTCACTGATGTTGGCAGAACTACTAGTAAGTTTTTCCAACTGAAGAAGAAACTCAAGATTGAGCCATGCTAGGTCATTGTGGCTGTGCTGCAGGGACACCATTCATTTATTCATTGTGGAATTGGAAAGGCTTGAAACAAAAACTGTTCCAGTGCCTTGCTTTGGAATGGGCCCCAAGTGGAGCAGAAGACCTTTATAACTGTCTTTACAGATGCACAGATAGAACTAGAGAATAGTGTCTGTTAATGGCTGATGCAGACCATGTCCCTCTAATGTGGGGGATCTTCCAAAGCTCTTAGACTGTGCAAAAGCCATCTGTTGACTTCACTCAGTGTCTTTCTGTTGAGGACATTCAAACACTGACATAGTTAGATCAGCAGAGCATGTTTCTGAAAGCCCATGATTATATTTAAATGATAGCCTGGAAGAGACTACAGAGTAAACATGTTGTTATGCAATCAACCACAAAGCATCCAAAAAGCTGTCATATGGTTTTAGAATGTAAGTTTGCTTACTGTTTATCTGGATTTAATTTTTTTCTTTCTTCTACTGCTCTGCATAGATGCCTGGCCATTCCCTATCGCTTCCCTCTGTGGAAAATCCACAAGCAACCAAAAGTTAAACATGACTGAACCACTTTGTTCCTAATGGATTGCCGGAGGCTCACACTAATGGTCCTCTAGGACCATTTGGCCTTTAACACATTTTGCCTTAATGTAAAATCGGTTTGAGCAATGTAGATGGCCCTTTCTGATGATGCTATGCTTGAATTCCTTGGTCTTGTATAGTTGACTTATATAAGGCATTAGTGTGGATAAACCCTCGTGCATTGATTGCAGACTCATCCCTAAAGAGCATGTTCAGAAGCTTCTGCACTCCACGGGTTATCATTGTTAATAACAAGGCCTTTTGCTTTATCTATCCAGGAGGCTATTTGTTAATTAAAGCAAAGGAACTTAAGTAACCTCCCTGCATCTTTGCAATTGTCAGTACTATGAGGTCCAATGAAAACATTAATTTAAGATTGTTACTGTTGTTGTTAAGGTATGGACACTATGTAGAAGGGACAGGCTCAGTTCTGCAGACAGCAGTAGATGTACAGGTAAGAACGTGTAGACTAACATATGAGAATGATTTATTTTAAATTTTTTTTGTCTTCTGCTTTGTTATTCTGAATATTATAACAAAAAAAGCTTTTACAACTACATTTTATGGCAACTGAGTTTCCAATTGATTTACTTTGTATTCCTAAACAACAGTTTGTTTAAATCAAAATTGTATGTGTTTCTCTCTCTGTGGCGTGTATGAGTTGCTATCATTTTATTATCTGTAGTGTCATACACAAGTTTCACAGGAATATGTGAAAACATTAAAAATTACTAAATCTATGGATAAATTACAGCAAAGTGTTGTGAATCTAGGGCCATTTTTTCCACACAGATGATCCAGTAAATATTGTCGAATGTTTAACATGTTTGAATTTCAAAGGAATTTATCTGGGAAGACATAGTATTTTGAAAAGTTCTACTGTTAATACTAAGTTCACCACAAAGTGGTATTTTGGCATTGGGGAAGGTAAAAATAAATGTGTCAGTGAATCATCATTCAGAGATACTTTTCACAAAGCCTGTTTTGTGCACAAGCACCTCCTCTTGCACTTCTATGCTGTTTGCTAATATTATATGGCATTTCTAAGCATAAGAAGAATGCAGCTTTGGTATTCAGGGTAATCTCAAAGCAAGTGTATTAAAACAGCTGCATCCATACAGCTTAATTTGCGTGGATGGTCTGCTATGGAGTTATATTAAGTCACTATCCTGTCATTAACAAATGTTTATAGTCCTTTGATTGCCTCATTAAGTATTGGTATAGCTTGTGACTGGAGGAAGAAATGATGAATGCTCTCATGGCAACATTGATTTCTTTCTTGCGAGTCCATGTGTTGAGATACGGGCTGCAAAAATACACCACCAATCATACTTTCAAGCAAAGCACACTGTTGTGTCTGGCACTGTGATAATCAAAGTAATATTCTGTTAAGATGTGAGTGTTAGATTTTACATATTTGGCCTGCATGAGTGATATCTGTTTTGGATATTCTTCATAGCTTGAATCGGTGTTTAAACACATTGAGGAGTTACCAGAAGAAGAGAAGCTTACGAAATTGTCAATGCTAAAACTGAGGTACTTTACCCCAAGAGAAATAGCAAATCTTCATGGATTCCCTCAGGAATTTGGTATGTGCTGCAAAGTACCCATTTCTACATCACTCTTCAGAAATGCCAATGTAGTCTTTTTACTGGGGACTAATTCATGTTTTTTATTTTGACTTTTTTTTTTAGACTGCTCAGTTCTTATGATTGATTCTTGTTATGTGGCTAACTCTGAATTTCTCTGCATTTCCAGTAGTTTTTTATATTTCATAAGAGCCAGCTTCTGTGGTTAGGTTTATCTTCATAAACTAAGAAAAAAGTTTTGGCATGAGAAATGCTCTATTACTGAATGGCAAAGAAGGAATACCTTTGTTTAAAGTTGAAACTATTTACTCAGCAGCCAACAATTACTCGAAACTGTGGTAAGTCAACATATCCTGCAAGTTTAGGAGGTCTCTTAGTGGTTCTTAGTGTTTGAGCTGCTTGCTTTCTCCGTTCCACACATTTGCAGCTGTTGACAGAAAGGGAGTTTCAAAAGATACAGATGCTTCTTTGTTTATGACTAACCAAACTCTTCAGTTAATGATCTTTTAAGTCATCTCTGTTTTCTAGAAAAGGCAGTCATAGCCCTTGGTCAGTTACTTCATTTTCTAACTGTTTGTGTGGAGAAGAGGGAGTCAAGGAACAAGACTCGGCAATACCATTACATTGGACACAGGTCAACCAGAATTAAGCCTGAAATAAATTCACCTTTGTAAAGAAAGGCAGGCAAGAAAGCGTAGGTGTTACTACCTGCTTAAGGAGCTTTGCCTGCTGCCGTCATGTGGGATCTACTTGCTGTCTCTCAGCAACACAAGCATCCATAGAATAAGACACCACTGATCTTGAGTAATTTGTTGTATTTTTCTTTGACTTCCTGAGTTCTGAGGAGTGCTAATAGTTTTTATATATTTCTTTCTTTTGCAGTTTTACTTGTTTTCTCATTTATTACTTACAGTTCTATTCAGAATTCCTACATGCAAATGACATTATCAAGGTTGAAAAATCAAATGGTAGAGTTGCTAGCACTAAGAGTATTTTAAGAGTATTTGCAGGAGTGTGCTGTGAGTTACATGTCAACATGCAGGATTTTTTCATAGCCTCTCTTTCTTTATAGATTTGGGGTTTTTTTTTTTTCAGAAATCCTTTTTCTTAGCACAGACAGGTAGGCTGATATAAAGAAATTAAAGCTTAACAGAGCTGGATTGGGCTTGTATAGGTTTATCATGCTGTTCAAGCTCCTGTTTGAGTACAGAATTGCCTGTTATCTCTTTTTTTTTTTAATATCGTTTGTGTTTTCCAAATGCTAAATCAGTCTTTGCAACATCACTGAGAGGTGTAGTAGGGTTAGTATCGCTTGTATTTTACATATGAAGAACCAAGACAATGGAGAAATTTATGTTTGGAAGACTATTAATTTAGGATGATCAGTTTGCAAAACCTGACCTTTCCTATTTCAGAGTGCTCGGAATGATACTATGCTTTCTCTGTTCAGAGCTCATCTTCCAGGACAGCTGTGAGCTTCAGTGTCTTTGCAAACCAGAACTGAACTCTCAAGACAAGTCAGGCTTCTGAATTTGAGTGGTATCCAGGTCATCAGCATCTATGAAACACTCATTTAGCAAACTTGTCTTTTCTCACCTGGGAACTGCAGAGGCAGGGACAGGGACAGATTCCACCTCTCAGACAACAGTACCCTTCTGCCTTAATCATGAACCTTCTTTACGGTTCTTGCAGTTCCCTGCCTTGCTATACTGCTATTCCAGCTTCCACAGCACATGAAACAAGCCCCTCTCATCCAGTGGCTTCCTCTCACATATACTCCTGATTCATAGGCAGAATAAGCTTTTCCCACTGTGCTGAGTCACAAGTCTGACATTTCTTTTCTTTTTGTTTAATCTAAGACATTTCCCTCTTTGTGCTTAAAAAAAGTGTTACTCAGCTCTAGGCTGATTGAAGTCTCTGAATTTAGGTACTATAAGTTTCTTTTGAGGATTTGCAAGCTATGAGAGTTTTTGAAAGTTGCTATATTTGTGGTACAGCAAAGGGTGTTTCCCTGACAGCATTTCTGCCATGTTAAATTTCAAGTTGTTATTGTGAAGTGTGGTATTTTCAGAGGGAAATGTGCTATAATTTCTCCGCTCCTGTGTTCTGTAGTGACAGCAACATTTGGGCTGAAATTTTCAACAACAGAAAGCTTGGAGATGTACCCACTGCAAATATGTTGTTGGTCCAAGAAGCTAAAGAATGAGAAAACTATAAGCTGAAAATGAAGTGAAGAGAATGTCAGGAAGCTTTGTAACAGATGCTGTTACTAGCTGCAGCTACAGTATTATCAGAAGAAACATGGTTGTGTCTAAATGGTTCTATATTTTAACAAATTGATGGCCTTTTCCAATACCTGAGATCCAGAGTTTAAATCATTGTTCATTCTTAATGTTAACAGATTTGTGCTTTTAACATCTAAATGTATAACTAGTAATTGCACTATAGGTCAATGAAATTCTGCAGTCATTTGTCTTAGCCACTACTGTGGGTCCCACAGCAATATCATTAAAAGTGATCAGAGCATTCTTGCACCTGTGACGTGCTTTCATTAGGGTTATGTCAGGATGCCTTTTCCATTTTTCCTGTTAGTGATGTATGTAAGCTATTAGGAAACAAATGGCAGCCTAGTAGAAAGCCAGCACAATGCGGTAGTGCCAGATTGCCAAGACCGAAACATCATCAAGTAACATGTGTGACGTAAACAATACTGAGAGAGCTGTGCAGCAAGTGCCAATATACTATGAATTGTTAAATCAGTCCTTCTGATGTAGGCTACTCTTGAGTGAAGAAGATAGAAGGTGCAAGATGACGTTAACAGGCAGATGGAGGAGGCTCGGGATAAAGGAAACAACGAGCCCTGAAAATTAATTCAGGCTTTCAGTTGCCAAGAAGCAGAAGGAGAAACTTTGACATTTTCAGGGTTCAGATGAGCTGCTTGGGTGATAAGTGCACGTGCATTTGTGTGTGTGCATAAATACATATTTATTTTTATATACTCTTTTAAAATGTGTAGCGTCTGTACCTTATTCAGTGATTTAATGTGAAAACTCCATCTAAGGAAGTGTCTGTGGGAATCCAAGTGATTCTTCCAAAGAGAAAAGAACGGTTGCCCGAATGTGCATGCCAGGAAGCTGGGCAGAGCGGATGGAGCTGGCAGAAGATGTGTTTACCAAAGCAGTCCACATTTGAGGCATTAATAACTGGCAGAGAAGGATGGAACAACTCCTCCCAGACACCTCCTCCTCAGCTTTCCACCCTTGGCTCAGCAGCTCTCCAACCATGTTCTCTTCTGAGCGATCCCTGGAAGAGAATTTTTCTGAAGTGCTATGAAAACTTCAGAACGTGTATATCGCTACTTGTACACACGGTGTGTTTAATGCATCAAAGCTAATCTGGCTGGTGATGACCTTGGGCTCAAAGTTAGGTTTTCTTCTTAGGGAATGATCAAATAATGGAATGTGATCAAGTTTCAGCAGCTTAGCGAATGACCCTAATGGTTGAATCATGTCTCTGACTCAAGTTGAAGCAAATGCACATTAGCTCACAGCCAGAGTAAGCTAATAGTGCAAACAGGGACAGTTACAGCAGACCAGCTGGCTGTTGGCAACTTCTTCATTCTCAGAAGCTTGGTCAGCTTTGTGCGCTCAATACACAACACAGCCCTTTCACAATACCTGGACCAGTTTAATTTTTTCTGGGCCTCCCTTCTTTCTGCCAGTTGCTGCACTTCCCATGTGAAGGACATTTCAGATGCTGTCTGTATCTCTGAGTGCGTTTGACAGGGTCAGTGTTGAATTACATGGAAAATTGTGCGACTGCTTGATCACTCGCTGAATAAGCCTTGCTCATAGCTTAATTTGTAATGGTGGTGTATTGCACTGTGAGACTCGTTTGATTTGCCTCAACTGGTTAGAGGGGCTCAGATATGAAGTACAATATAAAGCTTATTGAGAAATGCGGTTTAGTCCATCTGCAGAATCATCACTTCTTCTTTCTGCTGTTGCCATGTTCCTCTGTGGACGTTCTCTAGAGTAGCAGTTGTGCAATGTTTTAGGTGCTCCTCCTTGAGACTGCTGGGTGTTTTGAGCCATGTGAAGAGAAGGTGGACTGGCATTAGTTACACAATAGAGCAATATTTTGAGGCTTCTTGTTAAACTTCAGAGATGGCAGTACTGCTAATGGAAGAACTGATACAAATCCAATGAACTGGTTGAGAGTTATTTTTGTAACTTTGTGAATTTGGGGGGGTGGACCCTGCTGCTGTTGCTGCGGCAATCTGTGATAAATACATTAAGAACTGTTCACTGCAAAAAGGAGCAGACCAAAAGCTAGGAACAAACCCAGACTAATGATGTTGCACTATATGTTTTTGTTTTAGGCTTTCCTGACAACGTAACAATAAAGCAATGCTACCGTCTTCTGGGAAACAGCCTCAACGTACATGTAGTGGCAAAATTGATCTCTGTTCTACTTGGATAATTTAGAACCTGAATCTGATGAGTACAGACTGGTGACAGAGTCTTTCAAGAGAAAGCTGATGGCAGCTGAACAAAAATCATAACTTACCAAAACACCTGTCCAGACATTCTGCTGAACAGTTCTGATATATTTTTAATACCTTGCTTTTATGGTGGATTTGCACTGTAGAGGTATTTCATTTAAATGGAAGTTTCCAGGACTTAATTGCTTTATTTAAATGCTCTTTTTAGTTTGCAAAATGAAAAAGAGCAGCATCTATGTATACCTCAATGACAATGGATAAGACTGTTTTGTTTTATCTTAAAACCATCTTCTCAGTACAGTATAAAAAGGCTGTAAATTTAAAAGCTGTTTTAAATAAGTGCAAAGACCAAGTTCTACATGTAAGATGTCTTCATCTGTAAAAATCAGTGATTCATTCTTAAAAGACTTATTGTATGTACGATCTGAAACTTTGTGTTTTTTTGTAATTAAACTATTAAATTCAGTATTTTGTATATGATCTTTAAGAAGATGTAGTGTCATCCTTAGTTTATGGTTGTCTCATCGTCTCTTAAAACTTGTAGGTTTATGGAATCCAACTGTATCTGTCTGGAATGTTTTGTTTAGGTGCAGCTGAATAAAAATACTTCAAGATTATCACATCCTTGACAATAACTTGCCTGTTCCCACTTATTTTATTCAGGATAAGATCATTGCTCCTTACCAAAGACCTACACGTAAAAGACAAAATTTTAAAACTCCATGTTTAGGTTTCTGCGGCATAAGAACTGCAGAAAAACTATATGTGCTTCTTCGAAAGATTTCTTCACAGAGCTTGATAGTAGTACTAAGGTTAGGAGTGGATGTTGAGATGAGTTGAGATGGCCACTGCATATGGCCATCCAGAGTGCCACAGTGGTACATGGTCTCATAGAGCTGGACTGAATGTGTTTTTTTTTAATCATCAAGTCTTGTGAGTTTAATATCTCTGAAACAATAGAGAAAACTATGGGAAAACTGAAAGCCTTCTAAAGAAGCATGTGTTCCAGTTGTTATTTTTCCTTGCAGGTAATATTACAGTGGTATCCAGAGAAAAAGCAGCTTGAGGGAGGAAAAGGCGAGATGATACTTAGTAAGCATCCATTAGGGAGCTGGATTTCATAGATTGATCACAGTTCCTGTGCACCAAAGCAGTAAGTTGTCAAAGCTGCCAATTCTGAAAAAGAACGATTTTTTTTTTTCCCTTATATGGGATCACATAGAAACAGTCATGGTGTATTGCGTCTAGACTGGTAATGCAGGAGAAGGTAAAGACCATAGAGAACAGAGCTGCTGTAGTCCTGAAAAAGAAAAGGACTACTTTTGTAGTCTTTTGTTATTTTGTGCCACATGTTACCTTATTCCTTGTGTGTTTCTTCAGTCTTGATTTGCATGCTGCTTCTGGACTGTTAAACCAGGAGAAGCTTGGGTTGACTTACTTCAGCCTGTCTTATTCCCCAGGAACTTTTGGACTTCTTTGGGCTGTTCCAGCTGTGAAAGAGAAATGTAAATTGATTCTCCTGAAAGAGCTCTGGACAAGGCTTTAGAGAAAGATGAGGTTGGCCCCTACCTTTACCTGATCTCTTACAGTACTGTCGTGGCAAAAAAGTACTAGATTAATGTTAGGCTGTGCCTACTACTAAACTACAAAGAGCAAGTGTGCTTTTGACAGTGTTGTGAACCATAGTTACCTGTTTACATGGTGGTTATTGTATAGATTTATCAGCCGGATCAATAACTAGTAGCTATGTGGTCTTGTTCTTGGGAGAAACATCATACTAGGAAGATCTGGTGCTAACATGATCCAAATATTTAAATGAAAACAAAGGATATCAATTTTATGTATATATTGGGGTTTCTCTCTGCTAAGCTATGTAAATAGCGGGTTCGTTTTGCCTCCGTATAATAATATTTAGCAAAGTATTACTATTAACAATTAGTTTTTGATTCCTTAATCTGTAAAACATTTTAATGATTTGTATGCAACTTACAAGCAAGCAGTATTAAAGTGTAAGTTGAAAGTTATCTAGTTGCATCTAAAACTGATATAGCAATGCAGCCTGTTACATGTTGACAGTGAATTTTAATTCAGTGTGATTGTGAAGTCTGAAATCTGTTTGCTAATCGGAGATATTTTGAAAAAACAGATTTCAGAGTTGTAAATATATATTTCTATGTTTTACCCCTCCTAACCCTGTAATACCAGAGCAGCTAAATTGAGTGACTGCTGCTTATCCCATCAGTTTGTCATTAATAGACTCGTTTATTGAGCTCTGTTGAGTTGCATCTGGTTGACCTCACTTGATGATCACGTCGGTTCCTTTTCCGAGCAGTCTGCTAATCAAAAGTGCTTTGCAGTCTACATCAGTGCTGCACTTTGCAACTTCAGCTGAAGTATTTACACAGCAATGAAAAGTGATTACAAAAACAGCTGAAAGGTAAAGGAGTGAAATCTGGAAGGCAGCCCTGGAAATGGAAGACTGCCAGAATCTGATTTTTGGTTTTGTAGCTCGCTTACTCTGCACATCTGAAATACATTTCATTATCTGAGTGAGATGTTGTGGTTGCATTCCTTCAAACTTGAGAAGCTCCACTGAGGGAAAGGATGTCATATTTGATGGTGTCATATTTATGCAGTCATTTTTGAAGCTTGCCGGTTGCCTTACAGAATGTCTTACCTACATAAGCTCGTTTTTATCATCTGAGTTAATCTAGGAATTTCCTATATTCATGAAGAAACCTGTGAAGCTACCATTTGTTTAACACAGTGGGTTTGAATATTTTTTTTTTTTGATACATGAACTCAAAATTTTACAGTGGAGGTGCATCCTTCCATGCAGTGAATGCTTCCATGCTCCTGCCTGCAGGCTTTTTTGTCTTGCCTTTTGCTGACCCTCATAGCAGAAATATAAGGATTGTCAGGAATCTCTGTATTACAGGCTGGAAAAACATTGATCTGTGATAACACTATCATATGTCTTAAACTTAGTCATGGGTAAGCCCATTTTGATTTCTGAAGAGAAATCTCGATAGAAATCTGAACAGATCCAATGCTTCGATGACTGTACAATTCTATTTTAGCAGTTGTCACATATTTCTAAAATAAATAGAAAATTTAGCAAATATTTGTTACATCTCAAGGATGAACTATTTGTTTTCAGCTCACCCTTTGATTTCTCCTATTTGTTTGCTGTTCATACTGAAGTTTTAAACTCTGTTGGCTTATTGTATAAATACTGAATTATATTTCTTTTCCTTAGCACTTTAATATATTTTTGCCTCTTAGATATTTGAATACCACATGTGTGGTCCGTGTATTTTTTTTCTGCATGGTATTTAAAGAAATGCCATACTGGTAAGGATTTGGAGGAGACAAAGTAATAATTGGTTAAGAACACTAGGCATTTATGGGTAGTCTTATATAAATAGTGTATAAAGTAGAAATGGTCAAAGAAATTTCCAAGGAAAGATAATATGAAAGTATAAGAAACTTGGCATAGAGCCCAAAATGAATTCCACTAACCATTTTCCTTTTGCCTGTGCAAACATGAGTATTCTAGTGTTAAAACCTCATTAGGGGAAGTTTATGCTTGTTTAATAAAAACTTGTTTGAATATGTAACCGATATCTAAGACACCAGGGAAAACGAAGCATTGAGTCATGATAGTATGTCAATTTAAATGTTATTGTGAAGAGAATTTATTTGATTACAAGGGTTAGGGAGTTTATATGGCTGTTGAAGAAAAGAAATATGTGGCCTTAGATGACCATGCAGCCATCTGTGAAGACAACACAACTGAGTTGTTCACTTTGACTTTCCACCACCTGGTCCTTTTGACAGCGTGAGGAAGCACGGACAAGGGATCTTTTGGTAAGAGCTCTGATGAAGCAAGAAGCAGAGTTGGAGGGGCTAAAACTGAGTGGAATACACCCCTTTTAGTGAGAGAGGGTTGTTGGAGGGAATTTCAGGTGTCCACTCTGGTTGGGTGCCTTTCACTGGGATTCAGGAAACTGCAGCAAAGAAGTCCCTAAAATCTCCTCCAGTGGGGACCCTCTCTGATTTTAACAAGGGAATACATCCTGAAATCCCAGCTTCGTTGAGAGCAGGTTTGTCTTGTGCTCTTGTCCATGCACTGGGCTGTTGTAACGCAAACATTCTTTAAATTGCAACCTGGCATTTGGAAGCAAAGCACGTTGATTGTGCTAATATATTTTCTCATACCTAGACAGTAATAAAGAGTTGTGATTAGTTCAAATGTTTGCCCTGTATATATTTAAAAAAAGAAACTAATCCCATTATGTTTATAAATATTACATTTTAAAATGGGTTTCTACTCAGAATTAATATTTCTGAGTGGCATTCTGACTGTATATTGGTCTTACCATGTGGCATTACTCATTCATTGTACATGTGTTGTAAGGTGAAGTATGGGGAAGAGTTCAGGAGAAGACTGGACAAGTTCATGGAAGAAAAATCCTTTGAGAGTACTGAGTAAGTAGACATCTGGCTGAAGAAGTTCCCAAGCTGCAAATAAATGGAGGCCAAGGTTGTACCTAGGAGAGGTACAGTATGTGCTTGCCCCTCTGTGTACCCTTCATTTCCTAACTGTCTGCTCTCGGCCACTGTGGAGACAGGGTACTGACCTAGATGGATCTTTTTCTAACGCAGTATGATCACTCTTACTTCCTTATATTTGTATGGTGACAGAATGCCAATATTTGTAATCATGGCATCAATACACAGCAAATCATTTATGGACTTAGCTCGGACCTAAGCCTCTTGATAAAGCCAACAGTATAGAACAGAACAAATCTGAGGGAGGTTGTGCAGCCAGGTCCATTCATGGCTTTAGGGTTATTAGTGGAGAAGGGTGACTATGCAAATGGAAGTCCCTAAAAATAACTCCAGTGTACGTTAAAGCAATTGGAATGTGCTAAAAGGACTGGAATAATCAATAGAAAAGAACAAAGCCAACGTAACTGACTGGAAACTGTTCATGAACCTAATTTCAAAAAAGAATGAAACAGAAAATAGGACGCATCAAAGTGGTTGGTGGTTTGTAGAAACAATGTGTAGGAAGAAAAATCAGAAAGATAGAGGAACCAAAACATGAGTCGCTTAATGAAACTATAAAGTTAATACATTGTTATAAGTGCCTTCATTTTGACAAAAACACCCAGGGAGAATTAGGACAGTAGATCAATTCCAGTTGAAGTAGCTAACCAAATCAAAACTCATCTCTTTGTTATTAAAAACTGTAAACCTAGATTTCCTTGCCAGTTAGTTTAACTTCATCAGCAGGTAACTTATTAACTTCTTCAGCTGTGTTGAGGGAGCAAAATCTTAAGCAGGTGTCAGAGGGCAGTATGCTGAGAAGTAAAAGAAACCCATAAGGAGTGGTGTGGGAAATGGAGCCTTGCAGCTGCTGCAGCCCCTGGGGAAGGTGCTGCGGCCGTAAAACCCCCCAGAGACATGTAAAGATAAGGAAGGAAGCGATGATGGGTGTTTATAGGTAAGGGACAGAAAGGGTAACGTTGTTTTTCAGAGTCACCCCTGTTTGCTGTAAACCTCGTGGTTGTCGATCCTTCTTATAGGACCTAATACCAGCTTACTGCTTGGTCATCTTGGAGCTGTAGGGACACACCAAAAGTGCTAAATTTGATACAGAGCATGTTTACACCAGCAATTTGCACATTTGTACCAAATAAGTAGGAGACATGACCTCAGCTGAGGGGTTACTTGGGTAAATGTGCAATACTTGGGATTAAACCGGCAACAGGGCTGGATTTATAATTATTTGAACATATTTGAGTCATTACATTGAATAGCAGGGATCTTTTTTTTGTATCTATAGAACAAAATAAAGGATTATTTGTTAGTCTTTCATTAAAAAATTAGCCAGACTGGGATTCACACCAATAGTTGCCCTTCCCCCCATGTAAAAAGGGAGCATTGTCACAGACTCATGTCACGTCTCTGCATCTGAGTTGACTTCCTAGGTGTAATTAATGCGTATTGAATTTTTGGCCATAATCTGAGTCAACTCTTGTCTTTTACAGCAGCGTCTTTGCATTGCAGGCACGTACTGCTGGAGAAGGAGAGGGATACCACCATTTCATTTCACACAGCTACACAAGATGGTGGTAAATTATAGTCACTGCCTAGTACAGGATGAACTTCAACCAGAATTAGAGACAAATGTTCTATTACTTCTGCCAAATCTGTGCACAACCTATGCTCTTCAGAGGTGTTTCGTCAACCATAATGTCAGTGAGGTAATGAACGATCTGTCCCGGGAGGAGGGGTTCGTGCCAGCTCTCCTTGTTAGAAAGAGCAGCCCCTATTCTTATGCCAGACATTTGCAGGGTTTCCATTCTGTTTCTCCAAAAATAATGTCCCAATCCAATATATTTCAGTAAAATTAAAAGGTGTGGACCTATTTTTCTCCTTAAGATGGTTTATAGATTTCCCAGCTTGGCCAGCCTAAGCTGCATTCACTAGGAATAGAAAGTGAATTAACTCAAATCTGGAAGGCCTAATGAAATGGAAAATAGTGTGTCATGCCAGGTTTAGATAGATGTCTAGAGCTCTCTTTCCATCCTCTAATCAGTGCATAGACAAAGTCACCTGGTCTTCAGGTCAACCATTTTCTAAGCCATAAAGCCTTCATGAAGAGAAGGTGAAAAGAGTTATTTCTTCTTCCTCCTTGCATTAGCAGCTTTCTCCCCATCCTCTATGGTTTATTGCTCATTGGTCATTTGGTATATTGGAGTTAATTAGTTGGAAAGGGAAGCTTGAATCAAAGATTGACAGGCAGCAGAGAGGGGCAATGCATACTCACTATGCAAAAGAAATGAATAGAGAAAAGGAAGGATTTTGTGGGTCACAGCCAAAGTCCAGGCTGAAAACTGTCAGCATAGAATGGACTTTGTGAGAGAAAGTCCTTGAAGTATGCATACATTCAACCAGCCTGCTAGGAAGTGCAGGTTCAGTTGGCCCATAGTTTCTTCAAGTTGACACCCAACTGACAGTTATAAAAACTCAGTAGACTGTTAAAATAAAAAAACAAAACAAAAAGAGAAAAAAAAACCCAGACAGGCATCAGAACTGACATCACAAATGTTAGTGAGCACTAGTTTAATGGACAGTACCAGGATACCCAGAGGCAGAAGGTGTCCTGTCAACTAGATGGAGACATCGATAATTTATCTATGTTCTCCTATTTGTGAAGAGACGTTTCAGAGCAAAGAGCAGAATAGGAAGTTAAAAAAAATGTGTGAGGACAGTTCCTCCGTTGGTGTAAAATATGGTAACTCATTTGGATTGAATGGAGCAGTGATAGTTTTTAACAACTGAGGATACAAGTCTGTGTTTTTGCTTAAACACTATCCCCTATGATGGTAAAGGACAACACATGGAGATTCCTCCTCAGGTTCCTCTGGCAGCCACAACTGGTAGACTCAGTCTCCTGGAGGCCACAGGCTGCTGTGAAGCAGGTGAACATCCAGAGAACTGAGCTGCTGCTGCTGCACTGGTAGGCACGTGGGATGGACCTGTCCCCCTTGGGTTCAGGAGGAGCTTCACCTCTGCCCTTCCAGACCTCTAGGCAGCAGTAGCAACTGTTGGGTTACCTGCATCACAGTGTGAGCACAAGAAAGATGGTCAGCAGGCTAACACTGTTCTGAATTGTGAGGTAAGTTTCTAAAACCACACATAATAAAATGTAATAAAAATCTAGGTTTTATGCAAACAACAGAAAACAGTGGAGGTGGTGGGATGCAGCTGATGTAATCTCAGACATTATAGTTCTTCATAGTAAAGATCAAGTTGTTATCTGTGGCGGTACTGCAGACATTAGCTGTCCATTAGCCTCACCTTCATTTTCACAGTCCACCTCTGTCTTTTTGAGGTGACATTAATATTGTTTGTCGCCACATCCAATCTCTTCCCAGGGTGCTTTGACCTCTTAACATTTCTGTCTGTGAAAGCTCTAGGGTTCATTCAATCCCCCAGCTCCAGGGCATGTCCTGCGTATCTGTGGGACATCTGTAGGTGACAAGTGCCAACTGGAGCAGAAAGAAAGGCTGGGCAGGGTTAGGACATGCAGGAGCTCCGTGGGCTTTGTGAAGATCTGGGGCTTAAATGATCAGTGAATGGTGGCTGCTGTTATCTTCAAGCAAGAGCAGCTACAACTGCTGCTGCTCTTTTCCTTTCAGTAGAGCTTTGAAATGTGAGCCACCTAAATGAGTTGTCTACTAAGCAAAAAGAAAAACCAAAAAGAATGGTGATGGGCCTGGAGGCTCAGGTAGCTCCTAGCGTGAGGAAGGAAAACACACAGAAAGTTCCCCTAAGCAGGGTGAGGAAAGCACAGCGAAGTCCTGTACAAAGTGAATGTGGAAACTCTGGCAAAAGCAAAAGGGAGGTGGGACACAGACTCTGCCATGGCTTCCAGCCACAACAGCGTGGGGTCTCAGGCACAAGTACAAAGAAGCACCTGGGTGGGACACTTCTTTTGAGGAGGCTGCAAGGTACTGCTGAGGGGTAGAGGAAAATGGGATCAAGATTCAATTTTCGGCTCTCAGAACATGTTAATTTGCATTTTTCAATTACTTTTGAGCCTCCTTTGAATTCTTCCTTGGTCTTCTGCATTGTCTATGGCTGGCCCTAAATTTGGGAGCCCTAGTGTGTACAATGAAGACAGCCTACACATGCCAAAAAAAATGCAGTCCCTTTGGTAAGCGATCGTCTCCCCAGCATCTGGGGACTGAGTCATCCTTGAGTCAGAGCAACCATATTTGGTTAAAACTGTATTTTGCTGCTGTAATCCATGGGATGCTGTTTGGTACCGCTAACTTGTTTGTGTCATCTGCCCAGTGAATTACTGGCTGGAAGCGTCTCTTTCAATACCAATATTCCTTGCCAGCCACTGTGGGTTTTATATGTGGGTTTGGCTGGGTTGGGTTTTTTTTTTTTGGTAACAATCTATGTCCTTCAGTGCTGCTAAATAATCTTTCCTTCGCCCATGTGGTGCAGCGTGCAGGGAGAGCGAGCCGTTCCTGCAGTAGCCAGCTGCAGATTACAAAGTGCTCTGAGACCCAGGGGTGCTCAGCTGGACAAAGGTCAAAGACATAATGATAAAATACAGGCATATCTCGATTACCGATCTTTCAAAGCTCCTGAAACCAAAAGACAAAAAGAGAAAAACGCATATAAGGTCTAGATGATTTGCACACTGTCAATCGTTAATTAAGATACCTGAGATAAAGTTTACCCTGGCAAGACGAGCCAGCAGCATGGGCACCCTGTGAATAAAGAGCTGTGTGAGAGCAAAGGGCACCTGGGCTCACAACAGTACAACCCAGCACTGGAGATCGCACTTCAAACGCGGGACAGCCGGAGGAGAGCAATGCTCTGGGCTGCTCCTGCTCCTGGGCTTTTAGTTGCATTATTATTACTTACTGGATTGAGCTGTGAATCAAACCACTATGAAAAAAAGAGGCAGAAAAGAACCATTTATGACGAGCAGTAAGTACTATTGCTTGCAGATGCATTTGTTCATATGGCGGCTTCTAAGTGCCAGTAATGGGAACAGAATGGCTTTACTGCAGCTCTTTTTTACATGCTCTTTGGCAGATACGTGTAACTAAATGATCTCTTTGTGTTTTTTTCTATAATACAACAGGC
Organism: Himantopus leucocephalus; assembly: GCA_003993805.1. Lineage (NCBI taxonomy): Eukaryota > Metazoa > Chordata > Aves > Charadriiformes > Recurvirostridae > Himantopus > Himantopus leucocephalus. The sequence goes on from RSEF01000002.1 coordinate 22,906,797, forward strand.
CTCGTTTGTCCTCAGAGCAGGGTAATTTAGTGTTCCACGCTGGCTCCAGCAAAAATATTGAATTTAGAACTGGACCACTGGGGAAAATAAAAATTAATGAAGAAGACCTTGCAGAACTTTTTAGTCAGGTGATACAGTTACTTTTCCTTAATATGTTTTCGTTTTCAGTTTTGGTCATTAATAGTTTATTTGTTTTCAGAATTTGTCTTAGCAAATGTTTGATGTGGTTTGTGTGATAGTTATTTTATATTATCTGTGTCAGCACCCTAATATGAAAGTAAGCTATTGCAGACTCGTAAAGTAATCATGCCATTACAGAAAATAATTAAAAGATTAAATTGTGTATGTAATAGAGCCCTATGTATTTAAGTGGACTTTATAATAGCAAAGTTAAGCAAGAATGAAGCTTTCCTAAGCTTTTGATAAAGCGAATCTTGTTTACATTTGTGAGATTTTGAAAAAGCCAAGCTTGTTTCACATTATCTCTGTTGTCTAAATTTAGGTGAGAAAAAGTAACGCAGAGATTCAAGAACTTAAAAAAGCCAACGGTGCCTCTCAGAATGTGTCCCAGCAGGTTGCTCTGCTGACCTCCAAGGTGAGCTGTACTCTTGTGGTATCCTCCTCCAGTGTTCCCAGGTTTCCATTCCTGAGATTAACATTGTTACCTGACTCATTTTAATATTTCTGAACTCCAATTCAGGGGACCAGGGCAGAGTCCATATTTAGCATCAGCTCAGAGTCTATGTTTAGTGTTGAGATACTTATTCAGTAACTCTGGAGACGATGAAAAATATTCCTGTAAATCCCGTAATTTCCAGTTACAGGATTCTTTTTTTGTTCACCATCAACATCTATATGGACTATATCCTCTAATATTTATGGAAGTGAAATCCCACTAAATTCAGGAAATTGACCATATATGTTCTTATAGCTGTTGCACAGACATTCCGTAGGTGAAATGAGTATAGGGGTTTGCAGTGGAAAGAAAAGACCTATGCAGTAGTTTTGTCACTTCCCTGCTACTACAGATTTTTCTCCAACATAAGATTTTGAAACCTGTGTCTGACTTGGTTTAAGTGTCTTTTGTTACAGTGTTGCCACAAGTTCCTTATAGGAAAATATTTTATAGTCAAAGAGACCTCCCGTTAGGAAAATTGTGCTAATACGTATCCATCACATTCCCCGATTCAATTGCAGCTTGCTGTTTGTGATTATAACCCACTGAGATATGGTGTACCCTTCAAGTTAAGCCAGGCGAGGTTTAGGTTGGATATTAGGAAAAATTTTTTCACTGAAAGGGTTATCCAACATTGGAATAGGCTGCCCAGGGAGGTGGTGGATTCGCCATCCCTGGAGATGTTTAAAAAAAGGGTAGAGGTGGTACTTGGGGATATGGTTTAGAAGTGGTTTTTGTCAGGTTAGGTTAATAGTTGGACTTGATGATCTTAAAGCTCCCTTCCAACCTCAACAGTTCTATGATTCTATGAACGTTTTCTTGGCTTTCCACATACTGTCTCAGACGTCCATCCTTCGCATGCGCACGAGCACCCAAACAGTCCCATTGGAAAATTCACGTTCTCAGTGTTGAGCACCTGAATACATCTTCACAAGACTGAGTCTTGCTTTTTGGAGCCAAACTGGGACATATCTGAGCTGTCGTTTTCTGAACAGCTTAAAAGACTGAAGTCCCAGTGAAAGGGGTCTGATTTGAACCTGATTGTCACCTGGTTTCACAAACCAGCTATTCTCAAAAGAAAATATTTTGTTAGCCTGCCAGCATCCAGCATGTACCTCTGTGGTCATTCTCATACCCAGCACAGTGTCATTTGCATTTCTTTTGCAGATCGTGAGTCTCGACAACAAACTTCAAAGCTTAGAGCAGGTGAGTAAATGGGAAGCAAGCTAGAAATCAGAAAAAACACCCCAAGCCCCAAGTAAATACAGCAGGGTTACAATGATTAAATAGCTGAATAATTTCTTTCCTCTCATGCGTTACTCAGGAAATTTTTTTTTGGTAACAGGAGGTAACAAAAAAGCCAAGATTTGTAGAGGAGGTGAAATGCCCTCTTACAAAATATAAACTGTGTAGGAGCCTGCATTCCTTAAAGGAAAAACAGTTGTAGACTCAAGAACAACAGAATACTGAGGAGAAGTAAACTCTTCCTTCACTGATCTGTCAAGATGAAGACTGGAGAATTCAAACTGGTTTTTATATTGTACTGGAAATAGCTAATATTTAACTGTCACCTGGTTCTCCACTGAGCTTGTGACAAGCCACAGCTACAGCTGCCAGTAAAAGCACTTACCACATGAGTCACCCATGGAATCAAGAAGACAAGATAACCCTCCATCTAGATTCACAGTCTGCTGCCAAAGAGCAGTCTTTATTAATATTTGTTTGTTACAGGGCTTTTCTCATCTTAGTGCTTGTAGCTGGCCATCTTCTGTAGGAACAATCATATTAGTCATTATTTTGTACACAGATAAGCGAAACAGCTCAAAACCTTTACAAATCAACCTTGCTGAAAAAAAAAGGGCGAGGAGGAATTCAAGAAAATTAAAAAAAAAAGAAAAGAAAAGAAAAAAGGTTTGTCTTGAAAAGAAACACTAGTGAAACACAAAATAAGCAGGAATCTCATTTTCTCTTCTTTTCCTGGGTTTCAGGCTATCCAGAGGAAAGCCTGCAGTAGTAACCCTTGTGAGAACTCAGGGACCTGTGTAAACTCACTGGATGGTTTCTTTTGCCTCTGTCCCAGCAACTGGCAGGTGAGTCTTTAGCCTCATTGAATGAAGAGTCTGTTAACTGTAAGGGTACACCTGGCTCAGTGTAAACAAAGCATAGTGTTTTGGGGTTGCACAGGACAGAGTGAGATACACTGAACAGCAAAGCAGCAGTATCACACATTGTTTGGTTGAAGGGCAACACATTTGCTTCTCAACAACATCAATATATACCAAAAAAGTGAAGCCCAAACCATTGGACCAGACCCTGCATGGTTATATGCAGGTGATAGCCCATGAAATCAGTGATGCTTGGCAGTTCCCACAGCAGAGAATCAGTCTTTGGTTTCTGCTGAATGGAGTGAACAGAACTGCATGCCCTGCTGTTGATCTCGTGCAAGAATAGAGAGAGAATGGGAGGAGGGAATGATGTTTATTCAAGCTCAAACAAATAAGACAAATGGGGGTGTAAGTAATCAATCCCATTCTCAGCTTTTTAAACCCAAAGATGTTACTGGCAAAGGCTTTAACGGTGGTGTTACATGCACTACAGATGGAAAAGTTGTATCTTCTTTTCAAAGGCTCTCAACTTGAAAGTTGGTCAAAAATTTGAAATTGAAAGTTTGGGTCAAAATTGCTGTGCTTTCAGTCTTAATTAAACAGCATCTCATAGAAACAGTTTGAAAGAAAGTTTTCTGAGCCTTTTGCTAGCAAGTTGGAAAGTGTGTGTGGGGTGACAGTACTATGCTGTTCATATGCTTTCTACAAACATCTGAAATATTTTACCCCTCATCTGACTGATAACCAGGGTCACAGAAACACAGCTGAAAAATAGAGTTTTGTTATTATGTCTCATAAGGGAAACTGTGTTGATAGCGGCTCATGGTTTGTGTATCTTTGGAAACTATATTAAACATTGGCTCCATGGTTTGCTTCATTTCTCAGTTATTTGGAAAGTAAACTGGTTTTCCATTTCGTCTTAGGGCCTCCTGTGTTCAGTGGATGTTAATGAATGCCAGATTTATGCTGGAACAGCGCTAGGCTGCCAGAATGGAGCCACTTGTGTGAATACACCAGGCAGCTACAGGTAACTTTTCAAAGCTATACACAAAAAAAAAGTAAAATACTTTGCCATTTTTGCACCCCATATCACACCTGCAGCACAACTTCTACAAATAAGTCTGTTTAGTATCTATGCGCTATAGTCCCTGGCAGTCTGAGAGAATATGAATCCTCAATACAGGGTACACCTGAGCCCATTGCAGACACAGAAGGCCCTCTGAAGCCGTTGCGTGCTTTGACACATGAAGAGCAGCAAGAACCAGATTTATCACACAGCCATGCCGGGGAAGGAGGCTGCAAATAGGAGACTGGCTCCAGTGACCTAGCTCTCTGTCGTAGGTGCAGATGCTTTAATGGAAATTTACTGCACCATGGTGTGCCGATGGGGCGGTGAGATGTGGCATGCTGGTCTGTAACCAGCACTCACCAACATGCCCACCTAGCACAGCCACATTATCATCCCTCCAGTATCACCTACCCCTTGAGACCGATGGGAGTGAGGGAATGAAGGAGGTGAACAGCTTTGGCTCAGCTAAGGCTTTGAGTTTTTTGAAACCTCCTGAATATATGGGCATCCTCGATCACTGGCATTCCCAGCACACCACATAACTCTGAGAAATGCCTTCACCCCCTCCAGAAATTCAGGCACTACTGAGACTGCAGCAGAGCAGGCAATGCACAGTGCTGCCAGGCAGAAAGGGAGGAGAAATGCTGTCTGCAGCCAGCTGTCCGGGAGGGTGCCTGAGCTTCACGTGTGCGGGCCCCCGTAGACATGAGGTCCCTGGAGCATATCCTTCTCTGGCTGTGCCCAGCTCCTTAGGAAACATGCTCTTGTTTACAGGGCAAGTCAGCCTGTGAACGTTCTGCATCTTATTTTCCAAAATGTCAAATAATCTTGGTAAATAAATAACTGTCAGATATAGTACAAAGCTCTCCCTGTGCAATGGGAACAAGCGGGCTGGAGAGCATGCCACAGCTTTCTGCAAAGCATTTTGTCTCCTGCTTCAGCATGAAAATGTTAGCCCCCACAAATATTTGCTTGGCTTAACACTGGCTTATAGTGCTCTGTCAATTCTTGGAAGAACTTCACACAAGGGAAGTTCTCCTGCAGTGCTCCTCACGCTTCAGCATTAACACAGAGCCTGCTGAGGTGTCACTGGTGCATGATGCTTCCTGTCAGCTTTTCTTTGATTTTAAACGATGTTTGTAGCTTGCCTGCAGCTGTCCCCAACACTGACATTTGTCAAGGAAATGACACACAAAGCAGCCTGCCTCTACTTGTTGTTTCTTACTGTGCTCAGAGGTGTGGTGTACAGGTGTGCGACTAAATTAGGGTTTGAGAGGACAAACCCTCTGCCTTCCTCGCAAGTGTTGTCATTGTGTTAGTACAGTCACAATTCCTATGTTTTTTCCCCAATGTAATTCTTGCCCTCCTTGGTGCCTGCTGAATCGGTGCTTCCTGAAAGGAACCTCTTCACAAGTCATCCAAATCTTAATATTACTGCTTTTGCATTATGCCCTCAGGATTATTGAGGGCATTGAGAGATTATTGAGCCCTTTCCCCAACCCTGTTGTACTGTCTTCACAGTCTCCCTTCACATACTGTCTGCCTTCTGGGTGCTCCCCAGATGCTGAATCCATCCCCAGGTGGAGCATGACACAGCTCTTTTCAACACCTGTGAGAACATTGCTGCTGGTTTTTCTAGGCCCCAGCAACCCAGGTCACCCCGCTCCTGCTCTGGTGTAGTTATACGCACCAGCACGGAGTGCGGGTGAAGAAAATGGTGATATTTAACTTTCCATAACCCCCAGTGATAATGCCAGGTGAAGGACAGTACTGGATCAAGTACCATCAAATGGAGCATAAAGCAGTCTTCACTCCCTGTTCAGATTCTTTACTTGCACGCTTCAGGCCATAATTTAGGAAAGCACTGGAATATGAGGAAAAAGAGCAGGTATTTGGGAATCACCTTCCTGAATCAGTACCTTAACAGGACATTGCATCACTTGGATGAAAGGCTGTGAGAGTCCCCATGTCCATCAGACTTTTTTGTCAGAATCAAAATAATGGAGGCCTCATCACAATGTGTCATCAGCGATGGGAGAGAACAAAGGCACTGCATCACAATTTGGCTGAAGCTCCGTGCAGCGTGACCTACTTCTTGAAGATGTTCTCTGAGCAACTTAGCTGGGTAGCAGATTAATCTTTGCCAGACGAGGCAGGAGACAGTGCCATTGTCCTCCTCCTTTGGAGCCGTTCTGATTGTCTTGCTGTGTCCTTTGGAGTTGAACGTGAAGCTCTGAACTTTGGACATACAAAGGTGATCCGGTTCCCTGACCTGTTGCCTCTGTGCTTGCCCAGGTTGAGCTACTGCACTGGTGAGAGTGTGTTGGTTTATCTGCCCTCTCTTACAATAATCAACATGCCATCTTACAGTACTGCAGACTGCAGTTAAGCATTAAGCTATTGTGGTTTTTTTTAAGCCTAAGTTCATCCAGGTTGCGTGTCCTGGGTGCAGCGTTTAGTTACCTGCAATTGGCTTATCAAACTGCGATTTCAGCGGAGCATGTGACACCCTGGCAGGGAGAGTAGCAGCTTATTAATAAATTGCTCCAAGGTCCAGATCAGCTCCACTGGAAAAACCTGATTCAAATTCTGCAGATAAATGCTTTTACAGAGTAGCTTTCATTAGCCAGCTTAAAGGCGATTCGACAGGGGTGTGTACCTGCCATATGTCGCTGTGAGGAGCAGACATCCGCAGACATCACAGCATATAACTTGCATCCAAATAAGTGTCTCATTGTCATTTTAATAAAAAGCTAGTGAACCGATAGGAGGCTTTCTGCAGGTTTAGGTCCCTTACGGTTTTATTTCCGAGCCTCAGGTTTGGCCCATGGGGAAATAAAGGGCCAGAGAAAAGGAAAATGTTACCCGATGGCTTAGAAGCTCCCAGTTTCAGTTCCACCGTGTATGTACAGTGCTGTCACTAAGGTGTGCCCTATAAATAACAACATGATGCAGCTGGCAGCCTGCAAGCCAGATCCTGGCTTCAGGATTCATCCCTTCAGCCCACTGCTTTGTTTTTCCCACCCCATCAGCCCCAAATGTCTCCTTCTGCTCACCACACTCACCTGAACGCTGGCTGGGCTTCTGCTGAGAGAACAGCTGCCACACGTTGAGGTGTGGGTGTGAAGAGGTACCCCGCTCTCTGGGACAGGCCAGACATGGCATTTCTGCGTATTGCTAGATGTAGGGGTTTAGGCAAGTGGCTTGAGGGTCATAAACTGAAACACAAGGTTTGGGTGCTCTCTGACTGAATTAGTGATTTCCAGGCTCATACTCTGCTGAAGGCTCATCTTAGACATTTCTTTTTTTCTGGATTTGCACTTATGAATGTAAAAAAAGGCTGTGGATCCTCCCATATGGTCAGACACTCGTGGATATACACAAGTCCCATGTGATTCTTGAGTCTCTGCTGAACAGGCCCTTGCCTTTGTGCATGATTATTAATGGGATTGTCAGTATTGCTAAATAGATGGATTTCATGAGGAACACCACATAAATAAAAGTGTGGAATGATGTCTTACTATGGCAATATGTGATCTTTTAGTGCTGTACATAGGTGACATTTTGATTTTTCTGCCTGCTTTCACCACTAGCTGCTCCTGTACTCCAGAAACCTACGGGCCTCACTGTGCCTCGAAGTTTGATGACTGTCAGGGAGGATCTGAGATGCTCTGTGGGCATGGCATCTGTGTAGATGCAGACAGGGATCAGCCCAACAAGGTAAGGAACAATACATAAGCTGTACGTAAGCACAGCATGAATAAGCACCTAATAATGCTGAGCGCCACAAAACTGTGTAGCACACGCTGCTGCTGAAAAGCAGCAAGAAATGCCTCTGTACAACATAACCTAACCTCTCTGTTGTCTCAAGGGCAGCAAAAAGAACTGAAGATGCCTTGTGTCCTGTTAGAGGTATCAGATCTACAGTATCAGATCCACAGTATCAGATCTACTACTACATCCATAGGGAGCTTGGGAATATTCTTTGAATAGTCAAAGTCTTACTTGAAGCATAATATTCTTACTGTTCGTTATTTGGAGAGTTCTAAGCTGCTAGAATGTTTTATTACTTAAATGATTAAGAAAGGCAAACGTTATGAATCTGTTTTTTCCTCAGAAAAGGCATACCCGTGGAACATCAGTGGCCTGGGAGCTGCCACTCAGAGCCGCCCTCCAAAACTACCCTGGCATGCCTGTGCTCTTTAATGCTCCTGTTACACCCATGTACCATTCCAGACACACCGCATATTGTTCATGCTATGCTATAAAATCATCCCTTTGCTCAATTTCCAAAGGTTTTCACAACTTGTCACTTGTTTTCTGCCCATTTCTGTGGAGAAAGTTTTTTCAAAAGGGTTCAGTGTTGGTTTAACAGCGTCTGCTCCTGTGACAGTCAACAATAAAGCTCCCATTAGCTTTAATTGGACCAAAGCTAGATAAATGCTGAAATCTGGCCATTAGTTAAGTTCACTAGAGAGAAAATTGTTTTCCTCAAAGAAAATGTATATTTGTAGTTTAATGTCAGCGATGCACATTGCACAGATTACTGAACAGTTTGCTTAAAACAGAACAGCCAAGCTGATTTCACATTGCTTACAATGATCTGTTTACCCTGGTTACAAAGCAAGTTGGTGACTTTTAATTATCTTTATGTACAGCTCATAATTGCTGTTCATTTTCTCTGGGAGCTTTGGGGTAAATTACAGGTTTCTTTTATGAACGTAATGAATGAGCCTGTTGTTGCTTCCACAATCTAAATAGGTAAGTTCAGAGGAAGAAGTAGTCTGAGAAAACTACCAAAGCAACTTATAAAACAGAATGTGTGAACTATGTAACACTCTGAAAGCTTTCTTGCTATAGTTTAAAAGACATTTTATAAAATGAACTCCTCCTGCACTTTTCTTGACTGTTCTAACTGTCTTAAATATGTCATGTGGTGTTTGCTGTGGCAGCCCAAGTACCGCTGTATCTGTGACACTGGCTGGATGTCCCCTCCTGGCAGCCCTGCCTGCAGTGCTGATATAGATGAATGCAGCCTCCCTAATCATCCATGTTCACAGAATCCGCTTGTGCAGTGCCACAACACACCAGGCTCCTATTCGTGTGATCCCTGCCCCGCAGGTATCACGTCCTTCCGTGCTCTCAGGTGGGAGGGGGTGGCAGCAGGTAGTGCTGCCTATATATCATAACGACAGAGACAGCATCCAGATGAGAGTAACTCCATGAAATGCTTTTGTCTGTATTCGAGTGAATAAATGCCTCCGGGTTGTCTTATCTAGGTAACGTAGGCAGTGGAGTCTAACGCATGATTTATCCCATCCTAAAATGAGCATCTAAATAAATCTGATGTACCTTCATGTCCATAGGTACCTCCATGTCCATCTTGTCTTATTACCTTCATGTAACAGGTCTGAGGTACCTTCATGTCCATATGCTCACTGCCCTAAGGCAATATAAAAATCTAATTGTCCCCTCAAGCCATATAACCTACCTTTTCCTGAGTTGGGTAGGCAGTGTGTATAGGAGGGGTATTTAAAGCACTTAACTGGAGTTATGATAAAGCTTTGCCTCAAATTGTATGTGCTTTGTTCCAAATTGTACATGTGTGCACTAGACCAGAACTGCCTCCTCTTTAGGTTAAAGTGTGTTTGATTCTGGAATATCCAGAATACATTTAAAATAAAATGTTCTTGCACACACATCTCCACTCTGTTGTGTTTGTAACCTATTTTGCAGACCAGTATTAATTTTCGTCAGTTATGAGAAGGACAGGTTAATGAAATGAAATTCAAAAGTCATATTTTTCTGCTCTATGAAAAGATCTTGTCAAAGAAGAAAATGAAAAGGCCGGGCATTTTCTATTTTAATGTCTCTCTCTCCTGTGTTTCTTTGTAGGCTGGCAAGGAAATGGTTACAGTTGCCAAGACATTGATGAGTGTGAAAGTAATAATGGGGGCTGCTCAACAGCGCCAATGGTTCAATGTATCAACACAATCGGATCCTTCCACTGTGGGCTCTGTCCACCAGGTGAAATGGATTTTTTTGTTGATAAAACTATAGAAAGGCTTAAAAGATGAAGACTCACACACATTTGAGCCTGTTTTATGGTAGACTTAAGAAGCTGAAGATTGGTTTTATATATAAAGTATCACACACACAAAGCAATACTGTAATACAGAATGCTGTCGTGGTTTGGGCTGAGCTGGCCACTAAACGAACAACAGATGCTCTGCTCTGCAGAGTCTGAGTATATTCACACTGCTTCAGCTGTTAATGACATTTTGTAGAGTATTTCTCTAATGATGATCCCCTGAAATGTGTTTCTCTTGTACTAGGTAGCTCTTTTCAGTGTTAGAGCCATGATTTAACAAAGTACTTCCTTTATAAGATCATTAATGGGAAACAATGATTGCATAATTATGATAGTAGTTTCATTGTCTTCATTAATTAAAAGAGAATCCTGTGTGCCATAAATCAGCTGTATTGTCTGTCTTAAAAAAGCCTAGATAATTGTGTGTCATGCTCTGAATGCTGTCTAAGAAGGCAGTGTTTCTATTGCAGTACAGGTCAAGCAGTGGAAGTCACAACTTACATCTTTATAATTTGTGATTTATGATTTAAAATGCTTTATGAAACGCATGCTGTCAATACTAGAAATACTGGCAGGAAAAAATGTTTCTAATTCACCTTTTGATTGCTACTTAAATGGCAACAGGCTGCAGGTAGTGAAAGCTCTCAGTTACTGAGCGCTGACGGGCTATCACCACGCTGGAAACATGGCCTTGGACAAATTTTAATGCTGTGTAGTGGACCTCATCTCTGGCCATGAAGAGTCATGCTGTGGCACTTTGGTCCTGCTGAGCCTCTCGAGAGGTGCTGGATGTTGTGTCTTAGACCTAAGGGCAGTTCTGGCACACAGCGGGAAGCCTGCAGGAGGTCGGGGCTGGCTGGATGCAGAAGCATAGGGAGGGCAGCACAGGGTGGCTGAGGGAGCTGAGCTCCTATGGCCTCACTCTGACCCCACCTATATTTTGGTAATACTAATATACCTTTTTTCTAAAATCACAGGATGATTTAGTTAAGATCAGAATCCATCCCTACAGTGTAGGAATAAGTATGCCAGGATATACTCCAGTGGTGATCTCAACTTCTTCTTTTTAACTGCAGAAGACTATGATTTTACACCATAAATTAGCATTTTTTTCCTCACCAGATGATTGTTTAGCTGTCGATATTGAGAGAACATAGTTTGTTACAGACTAACTGAGATTTACCTCTGAACAGGTTATGAAGGAGATGGTCAAACATGTACCCAGGTTGATATCTGCTCAATAAATAATGGAGGATGCCATCCTTTGGCTACTTGTACCTCAGCTCCAGGTATGGTGTGCTCTTAAGGACTGTAAGTAATACTGGTGTGAATCTCAAGGAGGGTTTGGTTAGGCTGAATCCACTTTGTAGCACCGTATTTATATTGCAGCCCCTTCTCAGTCAGTTTTGCCTCACCCAAAAGGGTTTACCAGCAGGTTAGCTAAAACCAGCAGCCTTTTCCACAAACACTGACAGAAATAGATTTAGGCTGCACCAAAGAGTAGATATCATCATACAAATGTGGAGAGCTTCATCTTTTTGATGCAGTTTTCCAATTTCAGCCACTTTTACTATTCTCCTTTCCCTAAATACTTTTTGACTACTCCTATCACTTCCCATGAAGGTGACCTTGGACTCTCAGATGCCCATAGCAAAGGAACACTAGGGATCTTTCCATGGTCGAACTGGACACTGACCAGGGAAGGTATCAAAAGATCAAATAAGTTAGAATTATATAAAGGCTCGGCTTTTATACGTCAAGGACCCTTTCTGTCATTGTTGGTATTGTCATTGTAACAAGGACCAAATTCTTTTCTGAATCTTGTCTCATCTCCCAAGGGCCAATGCCGTTTTGTTCCTGCGCATCTGGGTACACTGGAAGTGGATATGGGCCAAATGGGTGCTCTCCTCTCAGTGATATCTGTCAGCTGCAAAACCCTTGTGCAAATGGGCAGTGCTTGGTAAGTGCTGGACTCCTCACAATTTGTGACAGCGCTACGTAATTATAACCAGTGACAACAGGGAGACTAGTGAGACTGAAAGCTGAATGCAGACGTACCAAAGGTAATGAGGCAAGGTCAGCGGGGAATGGGAGATCAACAGTTATACCTGGGGAAAACAAAGTGAGTTTCAGGGCACACAATCCATTTCTTTGTGTTTGAAGTAGAGGCAGCAATCTTGGCACTAATAACCTGAGAGGTTGTAGCTGGTACCCCAGGCTAACGATGGGATGCTGGTTTTGGTGGGGGAGAACTGATGAATGGCTGTCCCTTGTGGGGCAGGAAAGTGATTTACCACCTTGAATGATGGTGGAATTACCCATGATAATAAAACCAGTACCTCTGCTAATATCCAGTGCGGTTAGTTATATGTTCTAGGCTGATCTTGTGAGAGCTCCCCTGGATTCTCAGGCTGTTTATATGGATATGGAAAGGGTTTTCATGGAAATTAATTGTAGTCCTGCTGGTAACTGAGTGTTCTGGACCTTTACTTGATTGGTGGTGTGAATTCATTCTCACGCACACCAATGACCATTTAGTTTGTCCACATGGACCCTGTGAAGGCCTTTTGTCTTCCTCAGTGCGTTGTGCTGTGCTGAGGAAAGTCCACGCTGCGGACCTGGGGATTTTGATAATTCTTTTGTGGAGGATATTTATGATTATGGTTTTGAAGAAATGTTTGCAAACAGTAAATTTGTTGTTCCAGTAGAGTCTGATCCCATTTATCCACATTGGTCTGCAGATATACTCTTTTTGATGATCCTGGGTGGCAGGGGGAAAATGGGACATACAATATGGACTTGGTAGTGTTAAGTTAAATGTTGGATTCAATGATCTTAAGGGTCATTTCCAACCTAAATGATTCTATGATTCTATGATATTTTACCTTTTCCTACTTTCTGTGTGAAAGGAGACGATCCCCTCTCCTCCATTCCATCCCTTACCAGCATTCCTTACTTTCTCTTCTGCAGGTACCTATTGTCTTTTCACCCAGGTATTTAAAGGGCCTTTTGTGCCCAGATCTAATCTACTTTTTCTGACTACTTAGAAACTATTTATTTTAGTCAGTCTATTAAAAGATATGATGTCTTCCCCTAAATATATCCTAACATACAACTGTAGGCAATCATGGCTACAAACTACTACTTAAAGATAATAACACAGTCAGATACTTCAGTAATGGGACTACAGAGCATCTAATAAAATAGAGGAACAGCAGAGGTATATTTGGCCAGCATAATGACAGATGAAATGTAATGTTAATTAAATATCAGGCAATTCAGATCAGAAAACACCTTTTCATCTTCTAAAGCAGCATTCTGCGCCCTAAATACAAATCAAAATCCTCTTCCATCATACTGAAAATCTCTGCTCAGGACACAGAGGACATGAACATAGAATGCAAAAGGAAACAGAGAATATAGCACACTGATTGTATGTCATCAAATATGGGATTTTTAGTGTTTGCCTTGGAATACCATGTTCTGCTTTACCTGTAAAAAGCTTGTCTATAAAACAAGAAACATAAGGAAAAAGGACATAAGAAATTAAAAGTTAGAGATATGGAAAGACTTGGTAAGGAGAAGTAGTAAAGGTTGAGACAAAAGAAATGGAAGACAGACATACAGAATAAGGAATAATGCAGAGAAAGCATGAAATTGTTCCCACTCAACTTCCCTCAGGGTGAAAATGAAAGTTAACAGCCCACGTAACTGCAGTGCAGACTTCCCAGAGAACAGGCTTGAGAGAAATGATTTATAACCCACTGTTATCTTGACTTGCTATTTATAAGGTTTAGATAATACGATTGACTTGTTTCTAGGGTGATAATTTCAAAGCCAAGCAAACAGTTTTCTGAATGTTAAATGAATACAGATTTTGACTTTTTAGAAAGTAATTTGAAAGAGCCCTGCAAAGAAATAACTTAATAGAAAAAGCAAAGAGCTAGATAATCTGATTAGGCTTTGGGTTTATTTTGGTATTTACCAGTGATCATCAAGGCCGTTAAATTCCAAATGTTTTATTTCTTTGCTCTGATATCTCCACACAAAATAAGTGTAAATATCAGTCTTTCTGCCAACTACATTGATTTCTTTAGGTGATCCACGCTCATTAAGTTTATTGCATTTCCTTATACCTGTAGGCAATGATCTCTGGATATTTCTGCCTGTGTAATGCAGGCTGGACAGGCCCTAATTGTACCGAGAACATTGATGAATGCATTAGCAATCCATGCCAGAATGGGGGAAGCTGCACCGACAGGGTCAACAGCTACTCCTGCGAGTGCACCAGTGCTTGGACAGGACCCCAGTGCCAGACTGCCCAGCAAGGTACGGCCGGGACCTCCTCCCCAGGAGAAATAGGCCACCAGACTTCAAAGAGTACATGCTTGGTGTAGACAATTACCTCCCCGGGAGAAATGGGCCACCAGACTTCAAAGAGTACATGCTTGGTGTATACAATTAATATGTGAATAAGAACCAAGTTGTGATGGGACACCCGGCCCCCCTCCCACCCCCCCCACCTTCTTGGTAGATTACAGGTCCCCACCCAAAGTCCCTTGGAGTCAGAGTTTACCATTAGTTTTGTTTATAGCTGCCTTGTTTAGCAATAAGAGCATAACAATGACGTTGATCTGCAGGCCCACTGGCCTTGACTAGATGCCAGACATGCTAAAATCACATCTCTGTTCCTGAGAAAGTGGTCTGGTAAGCTGGTCAGGAAAGAGGATCTGATATAAGGAGAATGGATTTAAAAGAAACATATTAATGCTTCTCTTTTGTGCATGCTATTTCATTTCTGCGAGGCTGAGAGCTGCTGATATTTTTAGTCAAGATGAAAAGCCAGAAAAGGTTTTCAAACAGAAATCTAATGAAAGAAATTTCATCCATGAAAATGGGGGACTCTGAGTTTTATAGAGTGACTGCAAAGTCCTGCCTTTAACATTTCTTCTTAATAACACTTTTTTTTTGTTTGTTTGGGGTTTTTTTGACATTAATTTTAATTAAACAGGTCAGGATAGCAATCCAGTGTGCGTCCCTGTGACAACCATCTGGCAGATGGCTTGTATTTATTGCAGGTTGCTGTGAAGAAAACAGATTAACTTTTCACAGAATACAGAATGTAAAACTTTCACTGAGCTCCTGTGAAATCTGCTCTGTTCTAGAGCTAGTTCAGCCTCTCTCCTATTTTCCTTAAATATCTAGCTGGTAATGTTTTATTATTAAGCACATGTGGAAAAAAAAATTAGTTGTAAACATTCATAATAGAAGGGAAAGAGAACCATTTTTTAAGCCATTGAGAAATTACAATGTATCAACTTTTTTTTTTAGTTCCTAGTGGAGGGAAAAATAATACACTTTATGACATGATAATTCTGAATCTGTCTGAGAAATGGTGAGAAGTTTTAGATGAACACTTCAAACAAAATTATATTCTTTTTACCACTCCTTGAAACAAAATACAAACAAAATTTCAGTTTGCTGAGGATTTAATATTTCTTTAGCAGCAGCTGCTTGTCGTACACTGTAGCTATGTGTGCGTTGTATTTTGGGTGCTTTATGGACGTATTTTTCTGTAGCTATTTAGGATTCCCAGTTCACAGCTCCCGTTCATTGAATGGGTCAGTGAGAGAAGAAACCGCGGTCTGTCACGAGATGTATTATTGGGCCCAGAAATCTGACCAAAAAGAATAAATGGGACAATAAACCATCTGAAGGATAACTACTATGATGCACCACTACTGAGAAAGATTGTATACCATGTTAGCTTCAAAATGTTATTTCATTGTAGGTGAAAAATTTAAAGATTCAATGTGGAGGAAGCCTTCTGGAAACAATCTAGTTTATGGACATTTTCCTGAGACAGAATCAACATCTTTTGGCAGTATACACATATTCCTGCTGAAAATCTTTGCTTTTTTTCCAGGAACGATTTTTCTTTCAGAGAGTCATTTTGCTCATTTGTTGTGATGTCATTGCACTTTAGAGGAAATCCTGAAGAGTCTTTTATAGTAGTCTCTTTCAGCCTTGTTTTAAATATTTAGGAAGCCAAAGCTATGCAAGAAAATTAAGGTTTGTTTAAGTCTGTGTAGTGGCAGCACAAATTAATCTGTTTCATTTTCTCTCTCTTTCTGCAGTTTGTGGAGGATATCTCTCAGGCCTCAGGGGGACTTTCAGTTACCCTAACAACCCAAACAGCCAGCGGTACAACAGTGGGGTCAGCTGCGCTTGGGTTATTCAAACTAATCCCAACAAGGTAAAATAGAGTTCAGGTTAGAGAAACCCTCACTCTGCAGGACCCCTCAGCTCATCAGAGCAAATGAGACCGTCTTCATGCCGCATATTCCAACATTGTGATCGAATCCCCTCAGCTCCAACCCCCCATTTTTTCACAAAGAATAAGTTTCAGATCCTTACAAGCCTTCAGGCTCCTCAGCCTAAGAATTTGCCTGGGTTGTGTTTTCAAGGTTTTTCCTATGCAGCTGAGGGTTAGAATTTATTCACCTGCTACCACCCGGAGAAGGTGCCTGTTTTACATTGCTTTAGAATGTGGTCTGCGAATAGATGCATGGTAAAAGCTCTGCTCTGCTGGGCTCCACAGTTGGTTCATGAGCTAAGTGACCCCCAGAACAATTTCATTTTCCTGATTTCTGAGTGCCAAAAATGTGGAATGCTGAATTCATATTGTCAATGGCTTTGTGTAATAACAACATTTCAACTTTTTTAAGGATTAATTTTTAAATGCATATTCTGATATGCATATGAATATTTGATATTCTCAAATGCATATTCTGATTCTGATCTGCAATTCCACTTGTGTTATAAATAACAACTACAAAATATGTTACTCCACACTTTAGCATGGGACTTCTTACTTGGCATCTAAATATTTGATCTATTTTTGACATTTCATGGAGCGAATCAAGTAGTTTTATAAACCAGTGGTTGCTAGTGGTTTATACAGCATTATATATTTGCGTGACATATCCTCAGCTTTAAGCCTAAGACCCACTACTGTCTTCAGCAGAGCTATATTAAAGCACATCAGTGAGGAATCTGAACATATATAAAGCTATGTATGTCACTAAGTATATAGAGTGGGCTTATGAGACGCTGATTTTGTATGTGCAAAAACCCATCATTTCATTTTTTAACTCCCATGATAATACTTTCAACCATAGCAAGGATGAGAAATGTTGATTATCTGATGAGAAAACTGTCATGGGAAACCTGGAATAAAGTATTTTATGCTGTATTTCAATCCTTTCACATGGCTTGAAATATATACATATATATTTCCCATACATAACAGACACTTTAGTGTTATTAGTTTATAGAAATAATGCTCTTTCCAGACAACTTCCCGGTCCCCATCCAAATTCTTTCCTCTCTATCTTCTCTCCTCCCTTTTGATCCTTCAGATTCTGTAATATCTTCTTCTGTCCTGGAACTTTTCAGGAAATGGCATAACTGCTCCAAAGCTCATAGATTCTCAGATCTGCATGAACACATGTATCTGCTCTATACAGAGTTACTGCATAAACAGTGTCTCAGCAGATGGAAAAAAAAGAAATTTCTTGTTTTGTTACTTCCTGTTAGATCCTGCGTATTACTTTCCCATTCTTCCAACTGGAGGCAAGCAATGAGTGTAACTCTGACTTCCTTCAAATCCATGATGGGCCTTCTGCGTCAGTGCACATGCTGGGAAAATACTGTGGCTCCTCGCCTCCTCCAGAGCTTTTCAGTTCCCACAACTCCCTGTATTTTTGGTTCTACTCCAACCACACCATTACGGCTGGAGGTTTTACTGTTCAATGGGAATCTCGGGATCCTGGTAAGCTTAATGAAATGTCAAGTAATTTAGCATCTTCATGGCTTTGGAGCAAAATGAATGACATTTCCCTTGATTAGGAAACATTAGGAGCAGTAGGACAGTATTTTACTAAGGAGTGAGAATGAAATGTAGACATATATGTTGTTTTAAAATATTTAAACTCCAAGTGTTTAAATAGTTTAAAAAGTTTAAACTCCAAGCCTCTGCCTGAATAACTTTCTGCTGCTTTTTAAGGCTGTTTTATACCTCCTGTGAGGAATCTCCCAAACAGCATGTGTTCCTGGAGATCCCATTCTTCTGATTAGCTCTCTTTTCTCGCAGAAATATCTAGTGTTTTGAGCAAGCAAGTTACCTTTTTTTGCCACTGACAATTTCCAAGATTCCAAAGAATTTGAACCATGGTTTCCAAACATGATAGATTGTTGGGAATTTGATTTTAAATTATCTATGAGGTTTCTGGTATGATTTGCTTTACACTTCTGCCTGAATTCTTGGTAATGCCACTTGCGTGATTCTTCTAGGAGGCCTGGCAGCGTGTTTCTAGAGATAAACCCCAAGTCACCTTGTGCAACATCAAGCTCCCTTCAACGTTCTGTGTATTGTCTAGAAACAAAATTGTGCAATGGGTTGTGTCTTGAAAGAACCATAGAGTAAAAATAGTACAGAAAATTTAGGGGGGAACAGTTTCTTTTTTTCCAGAAATATTTACTGAAATGCTTTTAATGTGACTTCTGGCATTTTTTTTTCTTTCAATTGACCTTTTTAGATAGATAATTACTAATTGATTAATATGGATACTGAAAAGTGAAAACAGATCTTTGGCGGGGGGGGNGGGGGGGGGGGGGGGGGGGGGGGGGGGGGGGGGGGGGGGGGGGGGGGGGGGGAGCAAAGAGGGAGGGAGAGTGGTATAGATGTGACTAAACTAGCTATTCCTTAGGTATAACACACAAATTACCCCTACCGTTCCCAACTTTTACGCTGTGAAGGATTTTTTTTTTAATTACACATATATAAAACAGCCTTCCCTGTAATGAATGGTTTTTTTTTTTAAATGAAACAGTTTTGTGATAGCATAAAACATGGAGACTATTTACAAAGTACAGAAATTCAGATTAATTTTGTAAATCCAATCCCAGACACAGTTCTTTTGATTATTCTCCTAAAGATATTTCCATCATAACTGGGACAGAATCTTTCTTTTACTGTGCAAATCAGGAAATATTTGGAGTTATGCTTTTATAATTGAATTGCAGAATTAGTTGTAAAATTTAAAGAAAGAAATAACTTGCTGGTTTATTTGGCTTGATCTTTGTTTTTGAATTTATTCTGAATCCCAAATTTGTACCTAGTTTTGATATTACAGGATAATTCATCTTCTGACCTGACATGTGGTGATAAAGACTCTGTTCTTCCATGTTTCTTTTCTGTTAGAATGTGGTGGTGAGCTGACAGGTACTTATGGCTCAATAAGCTCTCCAGGATACCCTGGTAACTATCCTGTAAACAGAGACTGTTTCTGGACCATCTCAACCAGTCCTGGCCTCCTCATCACATTTGCTTTTGGCACACTAAGCCTAGAACACCATGAAAACTGCAGTTATGACCATTTAGAGGTAAAGTTTAATTCTGGATTATGACAACATTTTATGGCTATGTTATTGCAAAACAAGATATTTCAAAAGTTTCTGTAGGTACAGGAGGAGACTGTTTGAAAATTAAATTCTGTGTTGAAATGCTAATTTTTACTTATTCCATCCATTGATATACACAGTCAGATAGAGGTAATATAACAGAAAGATGATGATATTCCACTCCACCGAAATCAGTAGAAGTCTTGCAACTAAAGAGGATGGGATTCAGGCCAAATACCTGGTGGGAAGCTTTCACTTCCTTACAAATTTCAGTCTCCAAACTCCTTGACAAATGTCAGCCCCCAGAGAATTAATCAGCCTAAGGCAAACTATGAGGGAATGATATTAATAGATTCATATTATAGTACAATCCATGACTTAATGGGTGAGCTTAGGGCTTTTTCTCAAGTGCAAAGTAATGGTTACAGAATTCACCGGTATCCAGTCAAGGAAATGAGAAACTGGTGTGGAATAGTGTGTTCTCCAAAATTGTGAAATGCAGAGCATGATTTCAGGAAAACAGTTCAACAGTAGATCTCTTGATCCTTTCTTTCCCTTTCACAAAACCCTTGACAACTCTCCTAGGAGCACCATCACAGCTATACTGGTGGGTCATTTTCTTGGTTCCTGTGTGTTTGGAGGAAATTTCCTATGAGCTTTGCCTCCATCCACCATCTACAATATTTCCTGGGGCCTCCGAGATAAATTTAAGAATGTTGGTACTAGTCACAGTTGGCACACATCTAATCATCCTAAACACTGATCTGTCATTCTGTCTAGATTCGAGATGGTCTTCTTCCACAAGACCCTGTCCTTGGTAAATACTGTAGCACCGGATCTCCACCTCCACTCCAAACCACTGGTCCATACGCATGGATTCACTTTCACTCTGATGACTTAATTACTGATAAAGGCTTCCACATTCTCTATACAACCTCTCCTGGTAAGTAAAATTCAGCATTAAAGGTTGGTCTGTGACATTCCCAAGATATAGCCGACAACACATGAATGGATGTAATTAACACTTGCTATTTAATAATACAGAAATCCTCTTTAATTTGCAGCTACTGTACAGAGGCAGCCTAAACTGAAAGAGTTATTGTGAATATCTCAATTGATATATTTTTTTTCTTAATATAGCAGATCCAAGTTGTGGAGGAAATTACACGGATAGTGAAGGGGTTATCACATCCCCTTTCTGGCCTAACCCTTATATTAACAACCGACAATGTATCTACATTATCAGACAGCCAGAGGATGAAAAAATATACCTCAACTTCACCCATATGGAGCTGGAGAGTCACACTGGTTGTTCATCGAATTATATTGAGGTGATTTCTCTTAATCAGTTGATATGAAAGGTTGATTACATGTGTGTACAAAACCATGCCGCATAATTTCTGTCCCAAGGGCTGCTGCAGAAATAGATGTTAATCAAAAGACTAACTATACCAATTTATTAGGGTCCAAAAGTCACAGGGGCTAAAAGAGCAGGACTGTACATTTGGAATGAAGCAAAGATAAGAGAACAAGAAAATCTGTCTAGCTTAACACTAATTCTTAATCGGCTGTACATGATTAAGGTGGAGTTTGAACCTTTGGTAAATGCACACCAAATGCGAGAAAAATAGAAATAATGCCACTGTGCAGCATTTTCTGGAGCCATGGTGTTGTCATGAGTGACGGGAAGTCTTGTTCGGCTCAAAAAGGAAGTACACCATATGTATATTTATGTATACATACATATGTGTATATATATATATGTAAAGCCAGCAGTTTATTGTTAGCATAGCTGACAATCTTACAAGTCTAATTCAAGAATTGTTACTAGTCTAAATCTAATCATTACAGAAAAAATAATAGTACAGTTAGAATGTTTCTATATGAAAATGTAATAATAATACAATAGTAACGTTGATACTAACTGGGATCCACTTGTGGTGATTTTTATGTTTGCTTTTACACCTAGCTCTCTTTTCATTGGTCTGCAGCTTCACGTTGCATCCGAATTTATTACTACAGGGTGCCTTTTAAGTACACTAGATACCATTTCTTCGTTGTCTTTGTTATCCCTAAACCCAGTTTTGTCCAGCTCCAGGTTTGCATTTCTTTAACTGGTGGGGGGTGAGGTTTGTCATGGTGCTGCACAGGGCTCCCCAGAGGGGCAGAGCAGGTCCCGTCCCACCGCCCTGGCCAGGGAGCAGGGCAGCCCCGGGCATCAGACACCTCCCTGGGGACAGGGACGGGCCAAAGCCAGGCTGGGACTTGGACCCACGGGTGGGCCTGGCTCAGCAGAGCCCATGGCCGGGCAGAGCAGGGCTGTGGGGAGCTGGAGACCGGCCCTGCTGCAGTGTGGCTGGGGCGCAGGGGCTTACGGCCCTGGGGGGCTGGACATGAGGTCATGGGCAGGGTGTGGGGGCCCCGGGGGGGCCAGGCTGGACCAATGAGTCCTGGCGGTGCCCTCAGCGCCTGACAAGCTCTTTATGTCAGTGTCCCGTTCTCCTTCTCCTGTCACCCCGTCCCTGTGCTCCTCTGCGCCGTGCCTCGACTTGCCACGTCTCAAGGCGTCTGCTGTCGTACCCAGCCTGTATTCCTCCACACTGCGTCATCGTGTCACAGTCATAAATACCTCATCCTATGAAATGAGTGCTGGGTACTGCTCCCCATATGAAACTGTGGCTGTACCGCACAGAGGCAAACAGAAGTAAAACAAACTGGGTGCAGACACCCAGTCAATTAGCGAAGGTGCCGCCACAGCTGAAGCAGGCAGGGGCGAGCCCTGCGGCCCCAGCGCAGAGCCGGGCCCTGTGCTGCCGGCTGCGCGGTTACGTGGCAGCGCGGGTTTAGGTTTGTGCTTAATTTCTTCTTGACCACGCGGGGAATAGGCCCCTGTGAGCTCTGTGCAGTTAATCTGTTTTTAAAAGATGTTATTGTGCTGACATTGTTGCCTTCCCTCCTCCTCTAATTCAGAGACTTTGGTTGGAATGAAGTGTAATTAATTTCTGAAATGAGAGGGGAAGTGTGTTTAATGAAAACAGACAGCTTTTGTTTGTTTGGCCTGGTACTCCTGTTGCCTAATTGCTGGCAGAACAGCAGCTAAATTCACAGCAGCCAGAGAAACAAAACCATTTCTGTTGAACGCAATCAGTTTGTATTAGTTCAGCAAGGCTGTTTGCTGATCAGTCACAAGCCGTTCCGTTTCCCTGTGTTTCTGTCCTCCTCTTCTTCCTAAGCTCTCACTTGGTGGCTCAGCCCAGAGCAGAGAAACGGGACCGACGTTTTCTGACCAGGACAGTTGGTACAACTCAAACACTGTGCTCTTTTATCAAGGTCTGATTTTCCACATATGTTTTTCCAAAATACCATCTCACTGGGTTTTATAAAGAAGTTCAGCTAGGGAGATAGCTTTTGGGTGTTTAAGTTAGTTTAAAAGTCAGTCTCTGACAACTGTTTTGTCACTTTGAAAAGGTGCAGATTATTCCCATCCCTGGCGAAACCAGGAAACCTGCAGAGTTTCCACAGGGAACAGACACAGCTCACAGGCACTTGCTCAGGGAGCGATGTTTAGTGTCTTGCTAAGGGAGGAACAGCCTGGGACCAGGGATCTGCAATAAGAAACTAGAGACAATAAAAGTTCTTATTTAAGAAAGACTGTGGCATGGTGCTGCAGAGGTAAGGCGATAGCCAAGGCAGCTCCTTCTCCTTGCCATCCTTCTAACTTGCAATAGGAGACGTTACTGACATGGTTTAGAGAACCTGTTATTTTTATCACTACTCACTGGGCTTTATAAACCAAAAATGTGAGAAAAAAATGCTCAAGAAAAAATGTAAACTGCTGTGAACTATAGTTCTGGAAACTTTCACTACTGTCCAAAGATTTTCTAAATATTCTGGCATAAATTCTGATCTCACTTGCTCCACTGTAAATCCAGAATAATTCTGTCACCTTAAGTTCAAGTTCCAGGGAAATTAAAGATATCTGTTAGTCAGAAAGCCATCTGACCAGCTGGAGATCGTCAAAGCTGGGCAAGCAGGCCAGCGTCTGCCTGCTCACCAGGGCACTGAGAGGGTTCCCTGCCTTCTCTTCCAGCCCATGGAAGAATACATCTGAGGAGGAAAGAAGAGGTGATGAGAGGGGACCTGAAAACTGGATGTCCCTGGCTTTGCCAATGATTTCACTGGAATGATTTTTTTGGGTCAACAGCATATAGGTGCATTTAAAAGCAGCTCTAGCTACATAAGCAACCACCGCTTTTACAGCAGAAAAGAGTTGTTTTGTTTTCCGGAGAATCTTTGGGAGAAAAATTGCGGTTTTTTTCCTGAGCAAATAGCAAGGGACCTGTTTTTTGGACCTCAGCTTGTTGGCTGCCCTCTTGGAATAAGATGGACACCTCAGAGGGCATTCAGAGCTCCTTGGCTATACCAGTGCTCTGCTTGGTCCCTTGGATGGACCTACTCTTATTTATGGACTGTGTGTTCAGGGTTTGGAGGTGCAAATACCTCTTTCTCTTCTAGTCCCCTTGATAATCAGGATTTATAATCAGGTTCTGGGAAAACACATAAAACACATATCTTTGATTAGCAAATTGATTGAGGTCAGTAGAGTGGCAGTGCAGGAGGTAAAAGCTGAAAGTCATTCCCTGATACTGTCATTATCATGAATTGGACCCTTCAGATAAAGTAATGGAAAGATGTCAGTATACCTCTTTACTGCTTTAGGGACACAGAGTTGTACCTCCTGTTAGTGAGCTGTCTGGCTGCAGTTATGTATGGGTGTGATGGCATGCATGCTTGTTCTGGAGAAGTGCCATTGAAAATTTACTAGAAGCTTCATGGCCAAAGCAAGAAAATCACAAATACCCCCTTTCTTCCCCAGCAGATTTTAGTGCTGGCAAAAATTTCTTAGCTATCGCTGGTGAGCACCTTACCTGTCTCTTTCATATTAAATGTGTCACTTTTGGAAACATAGGCCAAACTTGTTCTAAAGCTGTGGTTCATAGAGAAGATCTGTTTCATCCTAATGTCCTGTGACAGTAGCGTGTGGGTGTGTCTTCTGTGCTGATCATCTGATCCTTCCTTTGAGGTCTTGTAAATCATGTGCTTGTGCCAATTACTGTGATGGCTCTTTGCCCCTCTTATAAATAACTAAATAGTTACTTCTTTTGTTATTTAGTGGCTCTTGTGAGGTTATAATTTTATCTGACTATCAGATCCCAACACTTTTATGACCTGATATTTTTCTTTTGTTCTTTTTGATGACTAGGTTCGAGATGGTGACAATGAGATGTCTTCCCTTATTAGCAAATTCTGTCATAGTACACGCTTGTCTCCAATCACTTCTACAAGCAACAGTCTCTGGATCAAGTTCAAGTCTGATGCCTCTGTGCAAAGGGCTAGCTTCAGGGCCATTTATCAAGTTGGTAAGAGGAACTGGTGACTTGCACAGTGAACTGATCTGTAATTGGGACACTGTCAGTCATTTCCATGCTATATTATCCATATAATGGGTTTAAGACAAACTGCAAAAGAAAGGAAAGAAAAAGGAAAAAAAAAAAAGAGTCAATTTATGTATTTATTGCTACTTTTAGAAATGCTAAGAAGATATCTGCAGTAGGTCTGTTGAAGGCGCTCCTCGCATTCTTGGGAATGCACCCCTCATTGCTTCTATTAATGATAAACCACTTACTGCTAACATACTAAAGATGATACAGCTATAATTCTGCCTAAATCTTTTTGCTTTCTTTTTTCATCTCTTTTAGTTCTTAATCACCAACATATCTACCTGTGTCTGAAACAAATGAGTCAAACACATTAATTTTCATGGGCACAGTTAGATTGGTCTTCTGTATGTACATGTTTATGCTATACTTATGGCAATATGTTCTTTTAAATACTTTCTTAATACTACTTGGATGATCTGTAGTAGACGGCTGTAAGAAGACAGGTTTTTAGGGAAGGTTTTCTTCTAATTTCATAGTGATATTTGATAGGCTTCACATTATACACTCCTTGAAATCATTCATCACAACTACTGATTTTTGGTGTCTCTTGGCAGCCTGTGGAGGCTCCTTGTCTGGAGCAGGCACTATCCATTCACCTTACTACCCCAGGGTGTCCCCTCACCCAAAGACCTGTGAGTGGATCATCTCCCAGCCAGCTAGCAAAGTGGTGATTCTTAACTTTATTGACTTTGACATTCGAAATACAACCACTTGTGACTCGGACTACGTTGAGGTAAAGAATAATACACTTATACTATGAATAGTAGATAGATTCTTATCTGCATGTTCCTTCTCATACCCATCTCCACCACAGCAGAACTGCTTGACAGACAAGCACTTCTTACAGCAGTTATAGAAGCTTTTCCAGGTTCATAATGGGATCCCAAACCTTTTCTTGGTTCTCCAAAGATGATATGACCATTTTGATAATGAGTCGAGTAGCAGGTGTCTTTAAATAAACAGACCTGGTTTTGGAGGTTTAGGTGCCACTCACTGTTAAGGGGGTAAGATCTCAACTTTTCTCCATCTGACATGCCTTGGGTGGGACAGTGCTTCTCTGGCAGTCATAAGGTTGCATTGTATGTGCCTGTAGTAGAAACCATGCAAAGAAAGGGTAGGGTTTGACTTGCTAACGATCTCTTTTACGTGGTTCTTGTGAATTCATTTATGCTTACAATTTTAACATAATGGAAATCTGTATGGGATATTTTGAATACACTGTTCTTCAGGTCAGAGATGGCAACAACACAGACTCTCCTCTTTTGGAGAAATACTGTGGTGCAGCTGTACCATCTAGAGTGCAATCTACACGGAACAATCTCTATATCAAATTCAGAGCTTCCTCTCTTACCAACCTTGGCTTCAGGGCTGAGTACTGGCCAATAGATACAGGTAAGGATTTTTTTTGTTGTTTTCTATGTAGAGTGTTGGGACTTTCCAAATTTTCCTCTACACCGAAAACAGTTGGCCATCAAGTTTTATGATGGTGTAATGGGAGATAAGTTCTAAATCAGTTAGTGTAGTACGCATTGAGGAAAAAAGACTACAAAATTTCAGAAAGAAAAGTAACCAATGTTATAAGTGCCTAATTTTTTAATAAATGTATCATTTAACCTGGTGTTTTAAATCTCTACAGTATGTGGCGAGGTCCTCACTGGACCAGAAGGAACCATTACAAGTCCAGGTCACCCAGATGTCTACCCACATGGTATTAACTGTACCTGGATTATCAACATTCAACCCGGCTACCTTATCCGCCTGACTTTCACTTCATTTAACTTGGCATTTGATTATAGTTGCAGAAAGGATTATCTTGAAATATATGACAACAGCACTGTGCAAAAATTGGGAAGGTGAATATGTCCATTAGTCTATAGAGCTGAATTACTGTAGAGTGAGCAGTGTTCTGTAGATTTCAACATCCAGTTTGCTTCCTTAAATTTTGTGTATAGATTAATTTCTCTGCATTAGAGAAATAATATCAGCAATTTCTCTTCCTAGCATAGTAAAGGCAGCTTGCTTTCTTTGACCATGGAATAAGAAACACATTTAATAAATAGTATACTAGGAGAAACTAACTTGTGTCAAGAGGACAGCTTTTTTCGGGGCAGGTTTCAATAGCTGGCATTGTCCAGCTCCATTAACATTTTGATTTACGGGAAATAAGTTCAAAAGCACTAATATATCTGTGCCCAAGTAAAGACCTGATTTGAAACACTTGCAGAAGTGAAAGAAAGATTACGTAAAAGATTGTGCATTTGGATCTCAGCAAAAACTAAACTGAAGTCTGAATTTTATAGGATTTTGTTTTCACTTTATCCTGATATGTGATTTTATCTTAGGGAAGAGTAATTTCTTTTTTTCCCCTTCTCCAGTTGGGTATACACAGGGTTTTCTTGCTGTCCTAGAGTTCAAGAAAATATGAACTACTTAGCTGCAGCTGGATATGGTTGCTACAGACTGTAAAGTAGTTGGCTGACACGGCAGTATTTTGGAAAATATGGAGCAAGCGACTCTCATAATGGAGAGTGTTTTGCAACCTTAGTCTTTGGCCAGCCACTTTGCCTGCTACAAAAGAACATAATATGTTGTAGGTACAGCATAGACTGATTTCAATGAGAATGTGACAGCTTGATGAACAGTTTCTCTTCTGATTTTGCCAGGCAAGTTAGATTTATACCCTTGTACATGTAGTGTGCTATTTAGTCCTATGATACAGGGTATATGGCTGGGATCTGTATCATCCAAAGGAGAGATCTGCGTATGTGTAGCTCTTCAAGCTACTCAGGAAAGCTGAATCCTCTTTCAGTAATACAGATGCTTCATAAAGTACTGCCATTCAATTTGGGGCATCTTTTTGCTGCAGGTACTGTGGAAGATCAATTCCACCATCTCTCACTAGTGGTGGCAACATGATGATGTTGTACTTCGTGACTGATCACAGCATTGCATCTGAGGGCTTCTCAGCTAATTATATCTCCCTGAATGCGTCAAAAGGTAATATGTCAGTCTGTTCATTATACAAATTAAATGTTTTCATCTGTCACTGTAAATAACCCGTACAAGAAACAGAAACATTATTTTCCGTGTTAGCAGAAGACTGCCTGGTGCCTCTTCTACCCTTTCTTATTTATACTGCTTGATTCACAAGCTTTTTCCTACCTAGGAAAGCAGAAATCAATTTCTGTAAGCAACACTGCTGTTTTCTTTAAAAAGCTGGTAAGAGCTGACATGGCAGAACGGCATGAATTATTTAAGAAAAGTATTTTCTGAATTTGCTTTGTCATTTCAGAGCTGAGTATATGTTATCTGGGAAGCTTAGCAATCATGGACAACTCGAATTCTCAGGTGCCATAAAAATTAATTTAGTCCCTATTTAGGTGCAATATTGATGATGGGCAGAGTAAGGTCATATACGGTGAAATTTGATAAAGCAGCAAAATAAGCTGAAAGCACAAGCTGGTTTGTTTTTTTTTCATTAGGAGAATGCAATGTTTCTGTCTCCAGCAGAGTTCAAGGCTCCTGTTACACCTTAAATCTGTTCTTTAAGTATCTCCTTTTAAGGAGCCAAGACATACATCAGTGAGGAAAAGTCTATTGAAGAGAACAATGACTGTTGTTCCCTTAGTTCATTCCCTTAAAGCAGAGAAAAACTGAGAAATTACTCAGAATTCTGATTTACTTCAAGATTTTCCAAGGTAAGAGCACATCTGTGTTTTCAAACTAGGCTGAACCCACCATATCTCATCCAGTGTTTGCAATTCTCTCCAGCACTGAGAGCACTTTAGTGACTGAACTGCACTTGAAAAAGCAACCTCTTGGTGAAAGGCTTTACTACCAGTTTCATAGACCCAGTAGAATGGGTCTGCTATTGCTCCCCTCACTGCTAAACACAGATCTGTAGTAGAAGAGGATTTATGTGGGTAGAGGGACAGGTTATGTCTAGGAGAATTAAACCATAGAAGAGGTAGAGTGGGACAATGAAATAAAGTAAAAATGAGAATACATTTGTAGCTGGGTTATTTGTGTTTCTGTCATTAACCAGTTTCTAGGTGGTTTGTGTGTGTGACTGCAGGCTCCAAGGGATTTATTAGATGAAAACCAGAAATTCATAGTACTCCTCCATGCAGCCATAAACTAACAATGGCTGCTCATTGTTTGCTCTTAATAGTTTTATTTTTTCTACTTTCTGAGTTTCTCCAACCTGTTTAAAACCAGCAAAACTTCTGATTTCTACATTGTGAAAAATAACTGCTTTCTTGATGACAGTTCGGAAAATTTGGCTATTATTTCATCTCTCAAGCATGTGCGTGGGCGAGACCGGTACAGATTTTGCCACCGTGTTTTTATTCACTAGCAGATAACTTATAAATCCAAATAATCCATTTTCTCAGCTGCCTTCATTCATACTTGAGTTATCCAGCACGGAAACCAAAAAGCCAGTAAAAATGATGAAGATTTAATGAGAACTATTCCAAGGAGGAAATTTCTATTTGTTAGAAAATAATAGGCCAAACCCCAAGTTCTACTTTTAAAAATCTTTCAAAGAAAGACTCTCTAGCTTGAAAACTGAGTTCTTACTAGTGAGAAATTGTGGAATTACCAGCCTTATAAAGAAAGTCTTTTATGAGCCTGTTTTTGCAGCTGCAAACTGTAACTTCTGTAAATATGATTGTTGCTTGTTAATGTGATATTGTTTCTTTTACTTTACCTCAGATTAGTATTTAATGGATAGATTTGATTCCTTCCTAACTGTTCTTATAGCAGCTTTTCTCACAGTTCATCAAGGTCAAAATATCCTTTATTCAACTTTAATCTATATTTCTCTCTCTGTGTAACCCTATCTGTTTCTCTGTTTTTGTTAGTTATCTCAGTGCTGACGAACCCCAATATTTTCTGTCCAGCTTCATTACTCTGCCTTCTCTCTTCTATATTCCCCTCCCTTATCACCACCATGGTGACTGGACTTTCTCATCTTTCATCCAAAGCACTGCTATATGCATCATGTGAGGTTCAAACTGCATCAACACTGACTCTGGAATTGTTTCAAACTATGCCTTAAAAATGCAAGTCTGTTTTCTTGTCAATGCTATTAACAGCTAGAAACTGTATAAAATGTTTATATAAAATTAGAACTATATATTATCTTCATCCAAACTCTAAATGACAGGTATGATTTTCTTTTCCCATAATTAACACAGATATCTTTACTACATTTCAGCCAAACTGGGCTAACTCTCAATTTATTCTCACTCAAACCTAGAACTATGATCTCTAGAATAAATGCTTTTTGATTTTAACCACTATAGTTTGTATGAGTATGGCAAAGTAGCAGATAACTACTGAAATTGGGAATAATCAACTTACAGAGAAGTTGAAACTACGATCTGTTTTCTTTACAGAGATTTCTTTCTTTTCTTCCCAGCACAAGCATAGCAGTACTATAAAGTTGTCATAAATACTGGACTGCTAACATTCATTTTTTATTAAGAATACAGTGTTTGGAAGCTGCTATGGCCTGAGAGAAGGCAAACACATGTGTGTATGTGGACTTTGCAGTTAGAAGCAACTCCCCGCTTCCCTGAAATCATATCAAGTTTAGTTTTCACACTGTGAAATGTTTGGGCCTGAAATTCATCTTATGTATATCCAGTTACACTAAGATAGCAAACTGCTGAACATAATCATATCTGAGGGATTTACCCAAGCGATGGATTTTTCTTTCTTTACATCTGCTGCCTATTTTCATTTTTCTGCTAAGGAAAATATGGTTCTAATAATGTTTCTTGTGCAGTAAGATTCCTGCATATTTTGAGCTATGTTTTCTTAGCCAGCTAGAGTGTAACCAATATCAGAACTGGTCAAAGCTGCTCTGGTTCCTATTAGACATTTCAATAGGCTTTTGCCTGGAGTTACTTTACAGAGAATGAGCTATTGAAAAGATGGACAAGATTATCCCCTAAAAAAGAATAAATGGGAGTAAAAAAAAAAAAATAAAAAAGGATAAGTAGGAGTGAAAAAATATTTTTATGCAAAACAAAACTAATTTTCTTCTCCATGCATCTTAGCAAACAATGTTTTTGTTAGCATGGTTTATCTGTGATATATTAATTAGCTGAAAAGTAGCCTGAAAATAACGGCAAAGCTACATTTCCTGTAAAAAAAAGTTGAATGCCACAAGATACAGCCATGGCCATGGTCTGTAAAGTCGAAACAATTGTTTTAGCAGTCTGCCAGCTAGTAGCTGTGAATAGCTCATATGGCAGCAATACAAATGGTAATTCTTCAGCCAAACATGCCTACGTGATACTCAGTTTTTTAAACTGTATATTGCCCACTTAAACTATCTCTGCACCTCAGATGCTTAGTTCTTGATCATCTTTCTGTCTTTTAAAGGAGAAAGTCACATGGAAAGCAGGGTAATATTTAGATTTATTTCCTAGAGTCCAGGTCTCAAATACCAGATAGATAAATGTCATGACAGCCATATAAGTGTTATGATAAATTTTAGGGCTTTCTTTTGCCCATCTTGGCAGACGGCAACACTAAGAAGCCATGTAAAAGTATTGAAAAATCTTTGAAATGGCTCAGTCTTTCCTGGAAATGTTGTTCAGGGTCTTGAAAGATCCAGGCCATAATTTTCCAACAGGAATAGTACTAGAGTCAGAATATGTATTTCATTGTCCTTCACTTCTTCACAAGTAAGAGGGAATTTATTTGTTTCGCTTTGAAGTGGTGTTTAGGGGGGGATTTTTTCTTTTTCTTTTTCTTCTCTATTTTTAAAATTTGTTTGTTTCATTAAAGAGGCTTCATTTCACCCTTTCTGCTGAGAAATGAGTCAGCCTTAACAAGGTTTTTAGCAGATTGCCTTCCTGATAGAGTTTTATTCCTAGTCTTTCCTTGGCTTTGGTGAAAGATAATATTTTTCCTCCTTATCATCCTGAATTGTGAATGACATTCTTTATCAAGAGGGGTAACTTGGTTTTAAATAGCTTCATTGTGTGCTATATGTTAAATGACAATGACTGTCTGGAGAAGTCAGAGTTTGAGTAAGATGAGGAAAGGAAGAAAAACATGGACTTAAAAGTGTACCTGAAAGTTTTGTATAGATTTGTGTGTTGTCTTTTTTGATAGCTGAGTACAAGTTGAGATCTCAGTTCCCATCTTGCTGACTGAACCCAGTAATTATTAGGAGGATGTTGCCTGACTTTTCTCTTCAGCTGAATGAGCAAAGGCAAGAATGGAAAGTAATGTCTGACAAATATGTGCATGCAGAGATACGGGACATGGTTGAACGAGGCTGAGCTAACACAGAAAAAAAACCTGAAGTCCTGCATGTGTCTTGGACATCTGCTCAGCTCATCCTGAATCTCAAGAAAAAGGCTCAATCAGCTGGCAACTGACAACTTGTTACGCCACTGTAACTTGGTTATATTTGATCAGGGTATTAGTCTGCCTATATATGCCTGTATATGTGTATATGAGTCTATAGTATTCTTGTTTATATGTAAATCAGCAGAAGAGAGACAGAGATTCTTTTTGAACAGCTGTACCTAGTGTTCCTAAGGAGTTTGAGTCTGAAAAGGTACAAAGGACCTTTGTGTGCCTTCTTGGTAAAAGTTAAGCCTGTTAGCATCTGCCAGCAGCAGTAACAGAAGACCCTGAAGTGCAGATGTGCTTTTCCATTGCCTGTGGAGAGGCATCTACTTCATGTGATAGCTTCTTCCTTTTTTTCCTAAACACGCATAGTGTTACATAAAAGTCTAATTGTTAGGGATCCCAGCTTTCCTTTTGCAGGGCGAGATTGAAAGGAAGAAACTGCCATTTTACATATGACATTATAGTTTTATTTTTGATTAATCAGAATTGTGGCAACTGATGAATATGTCTTTATGGGAAAAGACATGGATATAATTTTCTGCAGTATGCAATCATGAGTGAGTGGTACAAAAGCTGGCATTTTTCTCTGCTGTTGACTATTACGGTTGGTTACTGCCCTTCATGGCATATTTTTCAGAAGAGCAAACACATTCAGTACCAATATCAGAAAGCAGATTGAATAGCTTTCAAAACCTCACACACTGGCAATGCAAGATGTGTGATTGTCCTTGACCATTGCTGCCTTCTGTTTTTCATGAGCTGCAATAAGTGTCTTCAAACTAAACTGAATTCATATTTTTTCCGGGCATATAATAATCACATTATGGAGTTAGACTGCATTCTGAACTTTGGCAAAGCAGTCAAAGTACTTTTTTCCTGCTAACTTTGCTAACAGTTTTCACTGAAGGTACTATTACTGCCCAAGCACACCCCCAAATGCTGTGTTAGTGAGGTGAGTGTGAAAGGGGAGTGCCAGCTCTCCTGCTGAAAGTAGAACACAACAAATGAATCCAGTTACCAGAAGAGAGGTGGCTGACCCAAAACATGGGTTCAATTTTTGCTTTTCCTAATCATCATAGCAGTGTCTATACTTGTATATATTTCACTGTAGCCAGAAGTCTGACATTTCTAAGGCATTCACTGCTCCACCTTCTGTATTTATCCCCCTTAGCTCATAAAGAAGATTGTTATGTGAAGTGTAGAGCAGTATAGAGCATCCAGTTTAAAATAGCACATATGAGTTTCTGTATGGATTACTCCCAAGAAAGCAAACTTTGGTGAGGGAGGGAACCTGGACAATTCTGTGGAAATTGTTCTTAAAAGGGCTGAGAAAAATATTTTGGCTTCCGTGTTGCTAATTTTACCGTAAGGGCCCTTATCTAGTACATCAATTTTAATATTCTCCAGGCTGAAAGCTAGTATTCATGGTCTCAGCCTCTGAGCGAATAAGGAATGGCAGTATTGCAACAGCTCTAACCATTAAATGTGCATGAGTCAGGCACCTATCCTTCCAAAATCAGGAGGAAATAATTACTTAAAACTATGTAACCTAATAAATACACACACATTTTAATTTTAATATTTTATTGCTTTTTGTGTAATGAGCCATTAGAAAAAACTTGGGTCACATTTCTAAGTCAGATTTCTAATGCTACAGGCAGGGTTCTCAAGAAATCATATGACTTAAAGATCTGCGGTTTGATGATAAGCCTTACATATCACGAAACGCCACGGAAGCTGGCAGCACAGCAAGGGCATTGTAAGGATTTAGAAGGCAGCACAAGGTTTTTAAGGTGACCAGGACTAACCTGATTGTTATATGCATACATGAGAGCATATCTGTGGAGGAACACAAAAATGACTAAAATTCTGGATAAAGACCTTAATAGATCATGATTTTAGCTAAACTAGCACATGAAACATTTTTGACTTGTCAAGACAAAGTACAACCCAATGGCAGAAAATTATTTGCCTGTTTCTGTGTCGTATTTCTTTGTTCTCCTTGTGACGAATTCGGAATACAAGTCTGGTAGCTAGCCTTGGGGGTATATATCCCACAGAAAACATTTTCAACAGAGGCCTTCCAGGTGACCAAGAATGCAAAAAACAACCATTAAAAAAAACACCATTAAAAGCAAAACTGGTTTAGCAGTTAGGATGGATAGAGAACAGACATAGAAACAATGAGCCTTAGATATGGAGGGTCTGAACTGTAATTTCATCCCATCTCCCAAAATTATTATGCATATTGAAGTGTTAAGCACAAGTATTAGTACACTGCAGCTGTGCTATGTTAGAAAGCAGGTTTCAGAGATCTGTGGCAATCAGCTTAAATGAGTGTAAAGTGAATCATAATATTTTGCTTGCTCTTTATAATTAGTCTAACCCTGCCTATTTGATAGAAAGCATTTGAGAAATCTACTTACATTTCTTATATTTGCATATGTATTCATATATTTGCATGTAGGACCTAACACAGGGGAATGGAGGACCAGAATGAGCCAGAATGATCAAACCCAGGCCACAATTTGTAGCCCACAATTATGTAGCGCAAGAGCTACATAATGTGATCCACTTCTTAATTAAATGAATCAAGCTGTATTTTAAAAAATAGTGGACTTTTTCCCCCTTTCTGCATTTGTTATGTTGCTTGGCTCTAGAAGCTCAATTCTTGATAGAAACTTTCTCCTAATTTCTGTTTATCTGTATTCATGGACAGTTTTTAACTTCAGAGCTTGTACTGTCATTGAGAGTGTGTTCTATTTTTCTTTTCTTCATGCTTCTTGATGTTTATGTCTCTCTTTTTCTCTTGCATTTCCTAAGTTAAACAAGTTAACTTCTTCTAGCCTACTAACCTAGTAATTTCCTGCTATATCCACAACCTCTGTCTTACTTGTTCTCATTTGATTTCTAGAACATCAGTGGCCATGGTAATCCACATCTTTCCAGGTGACATGTCACCATGTGCACTGGCATCAAGGTTCCCTGTTTTGACTGAAAACACCTGACGTGGATCACATTTCTTCTTGCCCTTTTTGCAGCCAGATTACAAATCTTACTCAGACTGTGATCAACTAATACACAACAATTGTTCTCTCCAAAATAAGTCTCATATAGCATTGTATAGCAGATATTTTTATTCCTAGTCCTTATGTCTGTGCTTTTCAAAGAGCTTCTTTTTAATTATTGCTCAGGTTCTGGCTCAGCATTAGTCCATGCTATTTTCTTCTTTCCAGCTCGTAATACCAAGGTGCTTCTACAGTGCTTACAGAAGAATTGATGTAGCTGATTTTAGCATAAGACCTTAAGTAGAACTGCTTTGTCCTCACAATCTAAGGATTATACTATTTTCCAACTGATTGTCACTTATGGCCCAGAAAACGGGAAAAGAAATTTATATATAAATCCCCATCTCCCAGGTTTGATCGTAGGGAATGCCTGAGAACAATACAGCATCTCCTCGTATCTAGAGACTGCATTCAGTTTCCACCAATGCTGTTTTTCAGAAATTCAGGAATCCTACCTTTTGTGTTGATCAAGACATCCTTTTCAGTTGCCTTTCTCTGCTGACCTAGGTTTTAAGTCAAAGCCAACTTAGGCAGCTGGAACTACTCTTATGTTGCCTATTTATTACAGACACTGTTCTGGTAAAAGCTGAACAAATCAACTCAAATATAAGAAATCCCATGAAAAAGATGGATTCTGGTTTTAGTTTATAGTGATGATGTTCAACAGTAAGATGTGTCCAGGAAGAGTTATAATGCACAGGAGCCCAGGTTGTTTGCTCCTCTATCTGTTGGAAATAAAAATTTCCTGTTAATTTAGCATGCATACTAAATTAATTTATACTTGTTTCTTTTCTTTTTAAAGTGTGCTCACACAGCTACAATACTGAAACTGGTGTGCTAACATCTCCAAACTATCCCAATAACTACCCTGTCCGGACAGAGTGCATATACACCATCACAGTGGGGATAAACAGACAGATCGTGCTGCGCTTCACCAACTTCACCTTGGAAGGGAATAAACGCTGTACAGAGGATTATGTAGAAATCAGGCAAGCCTAATTATTTCTCTTGTCCTTATTACTGATAACCATGGAATTTGTCCAAATCCGCTTAGGCATGTTCAGAAGCTACAGTTGTAACTATACACTTGTGCTGTCAACATGGGAAAGGGACTTACCAGAGAAATTTAAAGGCTATGTTTTCCTTCTCCCATCTTGCTCCATTGTCGGCTTTCCCACTTGATAAATTCCAGTTGTCAGAGCAAGTGGAGTATGTGAACTGTGTTCCTATGCACTGCATTCTGGTTGTTTTCCTTAGTGCAGAAACAAAGAGTTTTATTGCCTGTTTTGTGACATATTCTCCATGATATTTGAAAAGTCATGGCAGTCATGTGAAGTCCCTGGTGACTGGAAAAAGGGAAACATTGCACCCATTTTTAAAAAGGAGGACCCTGGGAACTATCAACCTGTCAGCCTCAGCTCTGTGCCTGGGAAGATCTTAGAATAGATCTTCCTAAAAGCTATGCTGAGGCATATGGAGGACAGGGAGTTGAATCGAGACAGCCAGCATGGCCTCACCAAGCGCAAGTCCTGCCTGACCAACCTAGTGGCCTTCTGTGATGGAGTGACTACATCAGTGGACAAGGGAAGAGCTACAGATGTCATCTATCTGGACTTCTGTAAGGCCTTTGACACGGTCCCGCTCAACATCCTGCTCTCTAAATTGGAGGTGTGGATTTGGTGGGTGGACTGTTTGGTGGATGAGGAATTGGTTGGATGGTCACATCCAGAGGGTAGTGGTCAACAGCTCAATGTTCAGATGGAGATTGGTGACAAGTGATGTCTTTCAGGGGTCCGTATTGGGACCAGTACTGTTTAATGTCTTCATCAATGACATAGACAGTGGGATCGAGTGCACTGTCAGCAAGTTTGTGGGTGACACCAAGCTGAGGGGTGCGGTTGATATGCCTGATGTCATCCAGAGAGACCTGGACAAGCTTGAGAAGTGGGCCTATGTGAACCTCATGAGGTTCAACAAGGCAAAGTGCAGGGTCCTGCACCTGGGTCAGGGCAACCCCTGGTATCAATACAGGCGGGGGGATGAAGGGCTTGAGACCAGCCTTGCTGAGAAGGATTTGGGGGTACTGGTGGATGAGAAGCTCAACATGAGCCAACAATTTGTGCTCGCAGCCCAGAAAGCCAACTGTATCCTGGGCTGCATCAAAAGAAGCATGACCAACAGGTCAAGGGAGATGATTCTGCCCCTCTGCTCTGGTGGAACCCCACCAGGAGTACTGCGTCCAGCTCCAGAGCCCTCAGCACAGGAAAGACATGGACCTGTTGGAGTGGGTCCAGAGGAGAGCCACAAAAATGATCAGAGGGATGGAATACCTCTCTATGAGGACAGGGTGAGAGAGTTGAGGTTGTTCAACCTGGAGACAGAAGGCTCCAGGGAGACCTTATTGCGGTCTTTCAGTACTTAAAGGGGGCTTGTAAGAAAGATGGGGACAAACTCTTTAGCAGGGCCTGTTGTGATAGGGAAAGGGGTAATGGTTTTAAACTAAAAGAGGGAAGATTTAGACTAGAGATAAGGAAGAAATTTTTTACAATGAGGGTGGGTGAAACACTGCAACAGGTCGCCCAGAGAGGTGGTAGATGAACCATCCCTGGAAACATTCAAGGTCAGGTTGGATGGAGCTCTGAGCAACCTGGTCTAGTTGAAGATGTCCCTGCTCATTGCAGGGGAGGTTGTACTAGATGATCTTTAAAGGTCCCTTCCAACTGTTCTGTAATTCTATATTCTGTTTTATGTTTATCGTCTTTAATCAGGAGCTATTCTATGATGCAGCACAAGGAACACGTACATAATCTGCAATATTTGTCTATACTGAGATCACCATTAAACTTAGGATATTAGCATGGTGATTTCTAGTAAATTTTACAGGACAGAGACAAGTAGAAGAAAGTAATATTTGCAGGAATATTTGTAATATTTGCTGCATGCTTACAATACAGCTACGCCAAGTGCATGTCCTTCCTTCTGTGTTGATGTATGGGATTTGCACTTTGCAGTGTCAGTGCATTCATTTTTGTCCTCATGAGCCAGCTCTCTAGATGAACCATATCTACAGAACGTCAGTGTGTTTTTTCACTCTGAGCATGCCATGAGTTTCCATGACCTCAATGAGCACCATGATAAAACTCATTCTGAACATTATACCAGATAGTCTGTATGGTTTATTCCTTGGTAAGTAGTGTCTTATCTTTTAGAACCAAACAAAAAACTCGTTGCTGAAGGTGCCATGTTGAGATTCTGAATTACTGCTGAATTAGCTGGTTGTTTTCAGCTGTACATACAAACTGGAGAAAGTTATGAAAACCCGAAAGGTTTTTTCAATATTTTCTAAGTAAAGTGTTTCATTTTTTCATTTTAAAACAACAATCTGAGATTAAATTTAATCTAACTTTATTTTAACAGTTAACACCTTCATTTGGAGTAGACCTGAATTATAACAGGTTTTTATTTTCCCTTTTTCACCTCAAGAACTGAAAACACTCATTTATTGCATAAATCTAACTCTGTTGTCACTGTGAAGAGCTCAGCAGCATTAAACAGGTTTTAGGATATGGCCAGAACATGGCTAAGTGCAACTCAGCACATTTCTGCTGCCATAACTGGATTTCCAGAATGCCTTATCAAACCTGATACCATTAAATGGGGTAGCCAGATAAGTCTTAGGTGAGGTGGCACTCTGGTTTCTTGTCCTGAGGTGTCCTCTGATAAACTGCATTCAGTCAACTAAGAAAATTGTTCATCTGACCACAGCTGCAGAGGCTGAAATGCAAGTGAGGGGAGGTCCTGGCACAGTTCTTCAACTTCCAGTAACCTGAGACAGTGGCAAGCAGTTTAAGCTGGGAGGATGACAAGAAAACAGAGTGGCAAGGTCTAAGTAGAAATTTCTCTCAAAAGCAGGTATTAACCTGTGAAAATGTAATTGAAAGTATTACTGTCCGCTTAAAAAGCATCATATCAAGATCACATCCATAGATGGATATAAATGTACTTATTATTGTCCTGATGATGTGTAGTGTATTTGTAATATGGAAGTGTTTAAAGGTTAGAAAACAATTGATAAGTTGGTTGTCACTGTCTTTTTTACTCCCATGAGACGTGCAGGTAGCAAACCAGAACATTAGATGTGCATCCTGATTACAGTATTAGCCAATATTTCTGGAAATATTACTTAATTTAAAAATAGGAAATAAGTGGTTGTAGAAACAATACTGATGGCTAAGAAAATATTTCAAAACATGCATCATATCAGTTCTGAGAAATGGTTTCCCATTTGTGTGGTGGCAAATAAATATTCTTTTTTAATAGGGTCAGCTCATCTGGTTTTGTGCCAGGCTAAACAGTGAGAAGTGAGGAAACTGTTATTTCTTCAAATTAGATTACCTTTGGTGACACCAATGATTTCCACTTTGTAGAATACAGAGAAGGTCCTGCCTCTGCAGCACCAAGTCTACCTGAGACACTTCTTGAGTCCGTCATTGTATTGACAGACTCTGGACAGGCTGCTGAGATGAGAGAGTGGACATACCCAGCAAGCAGGTGCTTGTGGTACGACTTCTCACTGCAAGTAGCAGGATCTTTCCAGTATTTGGTAGCTGTATTGCTGTGGAAGATGAAGAGTCAGGATTAGTCTTTCCCAGGCCTGAAAGAATCCCAAGAATTTTGATTTGTTAATATTTCTCATGGTTTCCCTTTTTGATCCAAGGTTTTTTCTTCCCTGTTGTTCTAGAGATGGAGGCTATGAAACTTCTCCTCCTCTTGGAAAACACTGTGGTACAGACCTGCCTCCTGTTATAATCTCTCATGGTAACAAGCTGTGGATAAAGTTTGTAAGTGACATATTTGGCACAAGAAAGGGATTTTCAGCAGAGTGGGATGGTACATCAGCAGGTAAAATGATCACATCAAGTATAAAACAATTTTATACATCTCATTTTTGATCTTTCATTTGTATTTAATTTCTCACCTTTTTCCCCACACCTTTCCCCCGACACCTTTTCTGCTTCCCATCTTCTAAAATCTGTCTGCTAATTATATAACAACATATATTCATGTTGTTAAGGTCAAGGATACAACTTTCTTGATACTTGGGCTTTCTTTTTCTACACAGGAAAGGAATACTATTCCCTAGATACAATGTAGCATCAACTTTCACGTATCTTTAGGAAAGGGGTAACCAAGAATTTAATGAAGAGGTTTCTACTTGAAGATTAACTATTTATCAGGAGCACTCTTCAAATTAGTTAATATTTCTAGGTGCTATGGGCTCTCTCCTACTTACAACACTGTTGGCTAAATACAGATTTTTGGGGCATCACTGAAGATGTTTAGGGCATGTGAGGGAGGTCAGTAATGTGAATCTCACACATTGTGTAATTCTCTACTGTTCTAAGTGTTAAATGTTGGTTTGGTTTCTTTGCCTTTTTCAGGTTGTGGTGGGACTTTGATGGCAGCTTCTGGTATCTTCATGTCTCCCAACTACCCCATGCCATATTACCACAATTCAGAGTGCTACTGGTTGCTCAGAGGAAACCGAGGAACCCCATTCGAAATCCAGTTTGAACACTTCCATCTAGAGTATCACCCAAAGTGCAACTTTGATTATCTTGCGGTATGTACCCTCTAATACTTTGCTCCATATGAGGCAGCTGAGTATGACGAGTACACAGGCAAGAAAAACCACATGGCTCTGGTCTTCAAATGCTTGTAAGTGCACAGACCCAGAATAGGAAGGCTCCATGCTGACATGCTACCTGCATGTCAGCTCCATGCTGACATGCTCTCGCAGAGCATTGAGAGGTAAGGCAGCAGTGTCTGTGTAGCTGCTGTTAAGAAAAGCATTTATGTCTAGTTAGAAAGGCCACTGAAACAAGAATCTGTCTAGATCTTTGCGGTGTTTTGGACCAACGCCTTAGTATGCTCTCTTAGTAAATTGCAAGGAAAAAGGCACAACAGTGTCAATAACACTACTGTTAATCCCAAATTTCATATTTGAATTGTTGCATAAATTATTTGAATATTTTTAATAGAGTTGAAAGGGAGCGCAACTCCAGTTTTCCCCTCTTGGTGAGTAAGACCCTCAAATCCCACCAGTATTCAGTTACTGTCTTCCTGTTTTTCCACTGATTTGCTTGTTTCTGAAATGCCTGCCAGGCTTCCTTTAAGCAGGAATAGAATTTAACCTCTTGTATACCCAGTAACAATTCTCTCAGCAGACATTTGTCAGGGGGAAATTACTTGAGTTTGTAATGGCATCAGCTTTATTAAATTCCTTTTTTTTTTTTTTTNTTTTTTTTTTTTTTTTTTTAAGGTATATGATGGCAACAGCAGTAATGCTAAACAGCTAGGTAAATTTTGTGGGAATCAGATACCAGAACTCATCCATTCCACTGGAGACAGCATGTATGTAAAACTAAGGACAGATAGCAGTCTGCGAGGTGGAGGGTTTTTAGCCAAATACAAACAGGGTAAGTAAGTTAAAGAAGATAAGAATGTGTTTCTACAGTTCAGCTTGTTCCTGAAACTGCTTCTTACAGCCCATGATCTTACCTATTCATGAGCAGAGGACAATGTATAGAGTATATTATTGACTGACATTCTCTAGCCTGCTACAGTCGCAGAACACAGAGAGCTAAAAATTATCTGCCCATCTACCCATGATGAAGGTTAGCTCCTCCCTAGAAGAAAGATGGTGAGATGGTTCTACTTCTATTACCTGCACCGGTGGCACTTACCACTCCTGATTTACTCAGAATAACAAGTGCTGGAAGTCCATAACAGGGTAGTTTGGACTGTTCTTGCTCTTCTGCTCACCCAGTCTCCTGACTTCTTAACAGAGAAGGCAGATAGAACAAGCTTCTCTGCTCTTCTAGCTGCTTGTGAGGCAGGATGGCAAAGGATAAGTGAGTTACCCTTAGTCGCCCTGAATCATTATGGGTGCACTTAGGATCATTTAGCCTACCTGGAAAACTTCAAGAAGTTTCATTTTTTATATCTTATGGTAAGGGTCACATTTTTCTTGCAAGCCTTTTTCTGTAAAATTGTTCTACCCCC
Source organism: Himantopus leucocephalus (assembly GCA_003993805.1). Lineage (NCBI taxonomy): Eukaryota > Metazoa > Chordata > Aves > Charadriiformes > Recurvirostridae > Himantopus > Himantopus leucocephalus. The sequence goes on from RSEF01000002.1 coordinate 22,949,217, forward strand.
GAAATATCAGAATAATAACATTTGGAGAAAAATCCAAGAGGTTACATGACAAACTATTTTGTTCACAGTCACAACCTTGAATATCATCTGAGTGCTTACTTTTGCCCTTACACACTCTAGCATATATAGTTAAATGCACATTGGAAGATACAGAATTTCACCACATACAAAATGATTTTTGTACACAAGCATCTTTGTGTACCCTAAACATGACATGCTCAAGTGATAGGGGTTGCTGTAGGTTTATAGACATTAAGTTGTCCTAGGTTTGGACAGTAATAAATGGATTACGAAAAAACAAAGCTATTCATCCACACACGGTGCATACAATAATTAGAATAGAAGAATAATTATTCTTAAAGATCTCACAGATTCATCTACCATGTACTTTTCAGACTGCAAAGTCAAGCCAATATATCAGGAGAGGGTTCCCCCTCCTTTCATTAATTAAACAGAAAGAGCACTTTCAAAGCACTCAGATGTAGAACCTGAGCAATCAGATAATGTGATCTACATTTTACATTCATATTTAATTCCTGAAGATGCATCAGAGAAAGCTTTCAATGGCTTGCCCAAAAGCTAAAATTATGTAGGAAGCAGTGGTATAAAACAAGGATGCTTAGATGCCAGATGCATTTACATGTACATGAAAGAAATGTAATGATGAATTGGAAAACACTGCAAGGGAAATCATGGTATCAAGTTAATGTTCAAAGGCACCTTTCTGTCTGATATCTTTCTAATAAAATCCTGATGGCAGGGGGTGGTAGCTTTTACCCATCTTGTATTCTTCAAAATCCATTTTGTGATCTTCATCCTGTCCTTTCAAACAGTTGTATGCTTCAGTGTAGCTTTGCAGACAAGCTCCACTCCACCTGACCCTGACCGTCAGCTGTATCCTGAGCATTTTGAAGTCCTAAAAACACAGACCTCTGTAAATCATTTGGAAAGAATAAAAAAAAATTTGCAGGAGGTAGGTGTATTATCCATAGTGACAGACAATAGAAGAGTATTGCAAGTGAATCTCAGCTATTTCTGCTGTTCAAACACTGCAGATTTGCTGTACAAAGCAAACAGCCTGTCCTGCTCCCTGCCTCATGCCCACTTCTTCTCTGTGCATTACATTGGTCTGCTCCCAATACACATTGTATGCTGTCTCCAGACAAGGGATTGCCCACATTCATATTTTCTGTCTTTAGTAAAAGTTGGATACAGGAAAATGAGACTCACTGACCTAACGCCATAATTGTAATTTCACTCTTTATCTAGTTTAGTTTCTTTTTCATTCTCTCTGATCTGCAAGGAAGCTCTCATTATTCCAGGTGAGCGTCCAGTTCTTATGCTAGGATGTTACTGGATGACTCACGAGGAAAATCATGGCTCCTTTTTAAAGAATTTAAAGAATTTCATGATCACTTCCAGATACTGGAGCTGGAAAATCCAATACAAGTAGTATATTTTCCATTTGTTGTTTTACTCAGGGATTATAATTTTTTTTCCAGTTTGCAGAAATAAACCACTTTAAGCCATTAGTCAATCTTTGTTGAGCACCCTCCCCAAATTGTTTCAAGTGACAGGGCAAATTTCCATTGTTAGTTAAAAAAAACTAGAGGAAAACGTGTTTCAGGAATAACCATTTATTTAGAATTAAAGAAAACTACCAAAAATGTATGTACTACATATACTGATGAGTCTCCAAGTGTCAGGAAAGAAGGACATAATAGGGCTGAAGGATTCAAGTTTGGAAAGTCTGGATTTTGTTTGCAACATATGCAATATGTTCTCCAATAGGTCACAGTTCTCTTTCTGCAAGATTTCTCTTCTCTAATCTGTGAATAAAAATATTTCTTACCTTGTAATGCTATCAGTAACTTCAATTAGTAATTTTTTGAGATACTGGATTAATAAGCACTGCAAAAATATAATTTATCATCACTTTTTTTCAGTTTGCCATGAAGTACTCACTGTTAATCGTAGCCACGGCATATTGGAAAGTTTAAATTTTCCAAATAATTACCCATTAAATGAGCACTGCAACTGGACTATCCAAACTACAAAGGGGAACACACTCAGCTATAGCTTCACAGCCTTTGATTTAGAAGATGGATCTGACTGTGACCGTGACTTCTTGAAGGTATGTACCCAAATTCTAGAAACAAGAAAAATCAGGTCTTTGCCAATGACGAAAACCAATAAGGGTGCAGAAAACAAAGGGGAAATTTATCTTATCTAAATTTAGCCATTAAAACTCACGTATTAAGTCCAAACGATTTGTGCCTATTTCCTCTGCGATTACTAGGGAGTGAAGCATTGCCAGAGAGCACTTCTTCCTACCTTAAGACAGGTGTCTGCAATAGGGAGGATGAATCACTTTGCAGGTGCCTAGGTTTGCTACAGAGAGTCTAGCTACCACCTTAGATTAGATGCACTGGCTTTTATGGGTGAAGAGAGATGTCATGATTCCAGCTTCATGTCAAGAAGAAACACTGAGATTAGTAATTTGATTGCAAAAAGCAATGAGCCCAATTATATCGCTCTTGTTTTTATCTGAGAAGGAGTGGGGAATGTTAAAAAACTTTAAAATGTGTTATTTCAAAGTTTTCAAAGGGAGGGTTGCTGTGTCTCCTGTTTATATTTCCCATTTCATAATGAATCTGCTTCTTTAAAGGGACTGAAAGAAACTGGATCTACCCACAAACAAAATGAGAAATTTTTAGCCAAATAAAACCATCCACTCAATCTAAAGCAAAGTACCCTTTTTTTTCCTTTCCTAAAAAAATTTATTTCTAGGACAACTGAAAAGATATTTTCTCTCAGTTTTATACCCCGTACTGTGGAAAGTAGAGTGTAGTCATGATTACTATTATACTGAGGATTATAATCTCCTGCCTACAATTTCACTGTTTTGCTGAACTAATCCATCCTTCAGACTTCACCCTTGTACGGGATGCCAGCATGTAGCCTCTGTGCTCTACTTAGGTTTTGCACAACAGGAATTGAAATTTAGAGGAGTGTTAGGAGAAGACTGCTTACAGCCAAGGAGAGGGCTAAGGAATAGCACTCATGTTTATGAGGATACTTACACTGGTATCTTGCAGAAGGTCCAGCAACAGGCCTGGTGAGGGGCTAATCTGTTCCCTCTAGATGTCCTCCCTTGCTCCCTCTACCTCATTACTATGCCAGCTTTCACAGCTCAAAATTGGTAATAAACTGACAAAAGTGGTGTTCTTCCAGCTTTCTTCTCTTTGTGGCCAAGAATGGAAAGAAAGAATAGACATGTGAAGAAAATAAACAAGGGAGCACTGTATTGAGAACTAACTATTAAACCCTGGTTCATTTTGTGAGGAGGCTGAAAAGGAAACATTGGAGCCAAGCGGAGAGGCCAGTGCTAGTCTCAAGATGCTTAAGCCCTTGATCCATGAAAAGCAGGAGCCCTGCACACAGTAGCCAGCCAGTGAGGAGCAAGAGACTTGCCAGAAGACGTTATTCTAGACGTAAGTCAAGGCTCGAGGAAGAGTGCCAGAGGCAAGGACCTGGTCCAAAGCACTTAAAAGAACAGAAATAAAACATATCAGAGGGAGGGAGGAGACAGGGAGCAGAAAAGTACTTGCACTCCTTGTTTTAAAAATTTTTCAGTGCTTCCAATCAAAGAAAGTGCATTCTGAAAGAGGTATAAAAAGGAAAATGCAAGGGAAAATCAGAGTCATGGAAGTGTGTTAAGGAGGCTTTAATTTGCAATTCATGTGACCTTACTTATAAATTGTTCTCCAAATGCCATTAAGAAATACCACTTGGAAAAGATGTTCTCATTTGGTTGTTGCATGCTGCACAAATATGTGCCATAGTGTAAAAAAAGAGAACAAGGTTGAACCAGCTAAGGAACCAAATAGTGTTTGCTCCCAGCCCGCGTCTTGCGAAAGGGGAGCATGTTGGCAAGGCTGTGAGAGCTCTGTGGTAGGGCAAAGGGGGAATAATCTGGAACAAGTGTGCAGTTCACTTTCTAAGCAGACTGCAGATATTTGGGACTTCTCTGTCTGAAATCCATGTGGAGTCTGACGCCACTGCAAATTGGAAAAAAGGTTAACAAAAAAAACCCCAGCTCATAGCTGTTCAGCTAAGATAAATTACTTTTCTGCCATATGCTAGTTTTGAGATTCTTTTATTGCAAAAAGGCCTAAAAGGGGAAAGCTCTGGTGCCCTGGCTGAGTATAACACTGGGAAAATAGAGGTATAATCCTGTTCACAGTAGTCCAAGTGGGTGGTGCATGGACCACGTGCCGGAGCCTTTCACCATTTTCTTGGAGGAAATGGGAAACTGCTGCTCAGTCGGTTTCCATGTAGCTGCACTCGCAAACCGGAGTGGCCACTGGTGCTGAGCAAGTGCTCTTTTTCCTCAGAAGCTTTTAGGTTCCCCTTTTCCCATCTTCTTTTGGGTTTGGTGGCAGCAGGTGTCCCACCTCAGCCCCTTGCAGCAGGTACCAACACCTTACTTGTCTTCTTCACCCTGTGGCAGCCCTAACAGTAGTAGCTTGCTGCTCTGTGGCAGCTAGCAGATGGCAGGCTTAGTGACAATATTTGATGTCGCTTGTTAGGACCCTGGGGATAGGAAGGACAAAAGTTAGCTTTTAGGTTGGATTAGGTGATGATCACAGTTGCGGTGGTAGAGGGAGTATGGGAAAGTGATACATGACGTGTAGGACAAGCTTAAATATTGCAGAGGTGTTATGGCAGAGATCTCACCTGCCTGAGCAGAGTACACTGCAGAATAGCAGAAGCTGCTTTTAAAAGTCAGTGGCGGAAACAGATTTAATGCATGTGTACATACTTTTATGACATTGCAAATGTCTCAAACTAGAAGTCTGTTTTTTTTTTTTTTTTAATCTTTCTGAATTCTGAAGGAGAAAATCATGGTGCTTGTTGGGGTGGGGACAGCTAGACTGGGCAAGCGGAGTTCCTGAGCACTGCTGGACACTTTCATTTTGGTCCCAGTCTCCATGCTGGAAAAGGGCCTGTTCTTCATCTTCGTATTTAATTATGACTTACACTTCTGACCCAAACCCACATGTAGTATACAAGAGGAGCATTTTGCCCTGTGACTAATTCCGTCTGATATACACAGAAATATCAATTTGCTATTTGCCCCCTGGCTTAATCCACATATTAGTCAGAAATTAAGTGTGTAGCATAATGACAAAACCAAAAGTTTCTACACACAGGTATTCCTAGTGGTTTTCAGTTACCAAAGACATTATCATCACTTAGAACAAATAACAGTTTCAAAAACAGGACAAGGAAAAAGATAGTTGGATGTACAAAGAGCACAAGTAAGTGCAAGTACAGTGCATGGCTGTCCCAGACTGAAATGCAGTCACAGCTGTACAATGAGAAGTCAGCCATGTCTTGCATTACCTATTTCCTTTCTCCTTTGATCATGGGATGCTTTTTGTGAACCAGACCGCCCTTTGCAGCAGCTGGCTGGTGTTACTCATGGTGAGCAGCATTCCCTCTCTGCAGGGAGCCTTGAGTGACTCTGACTCGGTGTGGCTTAGGCAGGGCCTGTAACTCCACCTCTCCAGCATGTACAACTATTTATACCTGTGTCAAGTAGGAAGGAAAAAGCCCTGTTTTCTGACTTGGTGGCAATTTTCTGCCCCTGTGCATAGGTGCCAAAAATTGAGAAGGGCCAGCGTGGGAGGGAGGCAAAACTGCAGTTTTTTATAATGTCAGTCCCTAGGATAAATCTCATGTGAGCACTTTCTCAACAAATAAGCAGCGTGCAGCGTTTCATGGCCTGTCAGAGGATGTTGGCTTGTTGCTAGGAATGCTCACAGGATGTGTGACATTTTGGAAGTTTTACAGTGAAGTTTCAAGAATGAGATGAATTGCTTCTCATAAAGACATGTACAGAAGTGGCAATGATATGATACAAGGCATACCAAATAACAGACTGTTTCCTAGTGATGCTGCACTAACTGTAATTAGATTGGATGGTCTTTAAATTATAATGGGTGCTGTGGCTTGGCTTAATAACCTAACATTAGTCTTTCTAGAGGAGTCATCAGGCTGTAGCCAGTGAGATATTGCAGACAATGACATAGAAATGTCATTCCTTCCTCTACATTCACCAGCTTATTAGCTGAACAAGCATATATTTAACTCCCCATCCTTAATGATGAATTACCTTCTTATTTAGTATGACAGAACATAATCTCCACAGAGGCAAAGCTATTTGATAAGTAAGGAAAATGTCATGTTACAGCCCCGAAGATCAGAGTCTTGCAGTAGGACTGATATTTGCTCCTTTCTTATCCAAGAAAAATATCATTTGAAAACCACTAATCTTTCTGTTCTTCAGTGACAATGTCCCTCTATTTTCTTCTCCTCAGAAAGTACAACTGTCCCTTGAAGACCAGTCTGTTTAGCATCTGCTTTTAATAAGTACAGGGAAGACTTTGTCCAGCCTTTTGCAAGATGTCACCAGCCTGATAAGCAGATAGTAAAATTGTGTCACGCAGCAAGACAAGTTTCAAAGCTCTCTGTTTGAGTCTCACCCCTTTGGTCTGTAGGCAAGGATGGAATTATCATTGGGTTCATGCAAAAGAACATCTTATGGGGGCAAACAACTGCCTGATAACAACAATAGCCTTCGTTCTGCTGCAGGGCAGAACAGAGATCCTCTTTGGAATAAAGCACTTGCTTGCTTACTGCCAGTGTACTTAAGCAGGACAGACTCTTTCAGCAATTAGGCTCAGGGTGGTTAAAATACCATTGCACCCTTATATGTGGATATTATCAAATGAGTACAGTAATTAATACGGCATCTGTTTCTGAGAACTGTTTCATTTCCTTCTGGTGGTAACAGGATATGTCCCTTTTTTTCTTTTTTTAAGCCACAGTAGCATTCCAGGGATGTGCCATAATATCCTTTTTCTCCATCTGGGAATACAGCTTTAGATAGTTGTTGCTTGCGCTCAGCTGGTCATCCTCTTTTTTTATTAGCTTATCATAGGAGAAAAAAAAAGCTTACCCTGTTTCTAGTTTTACTGTCTTCTGTGCTTGTAGTAATTAAATATGGTTAAAACATACTAGAAGATTAACATTATTACATTTTATTTATAAGTGTGTCTTTTTAAAGTGCTGCGGGAATTCTCCAAGCACAGAGAATGGCTTTGCTTATGGCCCTGAATTGATTTACAAAATGTCACCGGTAGTACATCACCCTGGGGAAGCAGATGATATATTAAATACACCCATCCAGGTTCTGCACACAGACATCACATTACAGCCTGCTGGCCAGACTGCAGTGGTATCCATTAACGTATTACCATGCAAGCTGGCAGCACGCCAGCCCCTCCTTGAATTCCTTCAGGGGTCTATGGGCCTCCACAAGATGTCCTTCAGTGTAAGACTGTAAGGATAAAAGTGACAATTCTGCTTGGGTTTCTGTGGCAGGCCTCACCATTGGTACACAAGGAAATCTTAGACTTTGCACTGATTTTCAATGAGAGATCTGGATACTCAGGAGGAAGAGAGTTGGGCCAAAAAGCTGCCCACCCTAGACAAGACTGGCTCAGGACTCAGATTTTTGTTTTGCCAATTGCCCACATTGCCAGAATCAAAGTACACTTTGGCTTTGTTGTTTGAAAGTTTACTTAGGAACAGACTTACAAATGCACACAAAAATTCCCACCCCTCAAGACAGCTAAATTTGTCAGTTGGGGTTGCATGGTGCCTACGGAAACCTCAGATGACAAGAAGCATGAGTGAAGCCAACACAGACTCTGCTTTTGGACTCACAAAATGAGTCAGACCTTCATGGACTCATCATTTTCCACACCCTGCCAGCTCAGAGCAATGTGACTTTGCCTGTATCTTAAGGAAAAAGCACTGCACAATGAAGTGACTGTGAAATAATGCCATATGATAGTAGTGTGCATGCCCCTTGTTGGGGAAAGGGCATTTGGGACTCATCTAGTTGCAGCTGGATTCTTCCCTCCTCTGTTCTTCTGTATTCCAAATTTTGCTGGAAAGCCTGGCCAGCATCTGTGAGACTGTCTGTGCAATGAAGTGGTTTATCCCACTCAGCAGAAGCATCACAATACGAAACTACATGGTGGCTGGAGAAACACCATCTGAATTGGTCAAAGCTTTCCCTCATCAAAGGGAAGCCCCCAGACAACACAGAGAAAACCACACCAGACTTTGAAGAAGGTCTTGTCCCTCCCCTCCCTGTTGTTCCCACAAACAGGTGGTTTTGCTTTCCTGAAAGCCTAAGAAGCAGGAATATTGCCCTTTTCTCCCATCTGCCTTTGCTGAGACCAAGCTGCAGCTCTCCTCAGCTGCCATAGTTATGCATGATGCAGATTTTCTCAAATGGGGGGATTCCCAGAGAGGATCCTGCCCTCTGGGCTGTGATGGTGCTTGCACTGGCAGTTCAGTTCATCTGGGCTGGCAAAGCACGAGAGGAGCAGCACTCAGCCCTGCATGGAGTCAGCACTGCTGCAAACTGCTCAGAGCCACCTGGGCTTTTCAGAGGAGGCGCACCTTCTCCATCCCCCTCTCCTCTGCTCTGTCCCTAGGCACAGCCCCGTCTCTTCATAAGGAGCTTTTCCCACAGTAGCAGCTTTCTGCTAAAGAATAACATTGGAAATATTATTGTCCCAAGCTCAAAAGCAGTCCTGCTCCCTCCACCACGTGTGGATTCTTGCTGCAGAGGAACTGCCTCAATTTCTGAGTCGTTGAGGAAAACAGGCATTCTACCAAAATAGTCATAACCTTGTGACCAGGCATGTGGGATCCCAATGCCACAAGGGTGTGGATCCCCAAGCAGCCCCTTGGTCAGCAAAGGCAGGAGAGACACTTCAGGGACCTGTTTGGATGTTGGCCATGACAGCAAACCTCTGCCTGTACCTCAGGCAGAGGCACAGGGTCAGGAGCAGGACACAGGCAGCCTGGGTTTGCCCTGGGCAATGGAGCCATGATTTGAGGTCAAAGCACCCACAGTGGTTAGCAGAAAGGCAGGCTTTTCAAACGCATTCCCACACTGGACCGCCTTGCTTTCAGCTCAGCCTGCTCCGTCTGGTGCGCAGAACTGCCCTGTTGCAGATGGGTGAGACCTCCATCCAGACAGCATGGCGATAAGGTGGAGGTGCTTTCCTAGTACAAGCTTGGGGATATAAAATATCACGCTGAACAAAAAAGGTTTTGAGTACAGGTCTTGGGGTTGACTGGCTAGGTAGGTATCTCCTGGCATTCCTTTCCTAAACAGCTGTTGTATCCTACTCCTATATCTAAAACAATGTTAAAATTTCATCCAAAGATACACCCTGCATTTCTTACATTCTTATAATAAATCCAGAGCCTTGCTAAAAAAAAAAATGATTATTTTTATATCATCTGCAGAGAAAAACCTTTCCTAGAAAGACAGGAATGAGCAGATTTGCCTGTAGTTAGAAATTCTTGTTTCTTTGAGAAGGTAGTAAGTGGTAATGTAAGAGATTAAAAATTCTTTTTAAAAAATATCGCTGCAGTCCAAAGTGGAATTTAACTTTGCTTGAAAATTTCAAAGGGCTCTGAGTATTTCAGGCTCAGTCTACAAGATAAAACATAGACTCAGATACATGTCTTACTATTAAAAAACTAGACATTTATACATTTCCATATGTTAGGTAAATCCCAGCAAGATTAATCAGTGTGCCTATATGTCTGGTGATGCGCAATGTCGAACTCCCATTGTACTATGGAATAAAATGGTTAGTGACAGGGTGTCATTGTGTGGAGATAAGAAAGTTGCCTATGGTGGTCAGAGCAAGGCATTTTATCAAAGGTCATCTAGGGCATAAGCATTTAAATAATCATATTAAAACGTTATTGAAAATGAGTTCTTAAGAAGGGCTTTTTTCTAGTGGCAATTGCAAACTCTTCTTATCATGCAAGCACAAACATAACCTCATTTTGTTCTCCTGTTTGTGCAGAAATAACAAGGCTCCACACTGTAAATTGCTCAAAGTCTTAAGCTGCCTTTGTTTCTATGAAAACTGTGTTGCTGTGGTGCTAAGCTAGTGCAATGTGCCACATCCTGGAGCTTTAGTTTATTTGTTTTTTTCCTCTGGCTGACAGACCTGCAGGTTCTTAAACTTGCACTCTAGTTCTTCTAGAAGGAAATGCGTTGCTTGGAAATGGATTATTTTTATTGGTCTTAATTCCTGCTTTAACAATTAATGGTGATCTCACTTTGGAGTGTATTCTGTTGCTTGGATTATGACTATATTGTCTGGTTTTTGCTTCATTTTGTTTTCTGGTAACATATTTGTTGCGATGCAGTCAGAATTTCCTTTTTAAAAAATGACCTGTTCAGGAAGAGCTGTGCAGATACCTGTAATCACTGTTTAGAGCAGTGTTTAGATCAGTCCAAGGAATCCCATGCCAGGTTTCCCACTTCTAAGAGGAAAGGGGTACTTGTGTGTGTCAGAACAGCTCTTCGAGGATGTCCTAGAGACTCCGGCAATGTGTGGGGCACTCGCAGCTATGCTGGTCTGATCCGAGGCACAACCTCCTTTGCTGAGTTCTGCAAATACAGCCCAGGGCTGTTGCTGCTTGTCCCTGTGAAAAGGCTTTCAGGCGGCAAACAAGATCCAAATTGAGACAATTATTGAAATAATTACCCATAATTTTTAATGAATTAACGACATCTGATAATAGGATTATTTACAGTACAATAAAATGAGAACTGTCTGTATTCATAGGATGGATTTTGCCCTCATATGAAACTGACAGTTTGGCTTTGAAGACTCCATCATCTCTGGATTGAGACTATGTGTTGTGCCTAGCTAAGGTACATAAGCAGCTTTTTTCCAGAGCAGGTTAGGCTGGGGGTTTTCCCTTATAATCNTGATGAAAAAAAAAAAAAAAAAAGCACCTTTTCACAGAAATAAAGTTCTCCAAGAGAAAATTGAAATTTTACCCTAAAAAACCCCCAGTTTTCTGTCAGGAAATCCGAGCAGATGGAGTCCCACTACCTGTCTGGAAGGCTCCTGCCAGTCTCACTCTGCAAAAAGGAATAAGCTTGACAAGGCACTCAGCTAGAAAAATGTCCCTGCTTGGAGTACGCCCAAATGGAACTCGTTCAAAGTTTCTTTCCTCCCATTTGTTTGAGATCTTTATTTCTTTCCATGCAGCAGAAACTCCATTTTCTAGTCAACTCCGTCCTCAAGCCCTTGTTCCAGTTCTGGCAATGAGCTTCTCTGTGACACAGGTCATGCTGCTTTGCTTTGCTCATCCAAAGAGAAGTGAACAACTGTGGCCTCTAGAGCATCGTTACTGGTGTCAGCAACATATTTCCAGGCTGAAGAGTCAGAAAAGCCAAAATGTAATACTGGTGACCATGGTGTCTCCTCTGGGAGAGCTACCTAAGCTGAACCCTTCCTGCAGCCTTGTCTAGCCCTGCTCTCCCACTCCAATGTACAGCAGATGGTTTTCAGTTGCCGCTTTGCTGCAGGGCGGTCCCACAGCTTGATTCACCCCTTAGAGAGCTAGTACCTCCCCTTTTTACTTCTGTGTCAGCCTATATGCTTGCTCCTAGGCAGCCTGATAAGGAGTTTCTCCTAACAGTTATTGAGCCCATGCGTAATAATTGGTCTGAACTCGCCTGGGCCCAGTGCCGGGCTGCAGGCTGATGAAATAGAGCACTCCGGATACTGCTGGGTAATTCCTTTGGTTAAAGATGGGGGGGCTAAGGATTTGAACATGTGCTGCAGCTGTTTGCGTATTTTGCCTGTTGGATTGTCTGCCAAAATCATTATGAAGCCCTTGTATTTTCTGATGGAGGCTAAAAGGTTTGAACAAATAAATAAATTATGAAACAAATATCTACGCAGAAAGGGAGCAAGCCCTTTCTTCCCAAGAAGCATCTGGGAGGAAGCGCAATCCCCAGTTCCTAGAGTAAGTGTGGTATTGGAGTGGCTAATAAGCTGCCCCAAAATTAAATTGTCTTGTACAGACCACCAGGGTACCTTGCTTCATATAGCCTAGGGAAGAACCTTCCCTTGATTTGCAGCAGGTTAGGCTAGCACAGCTGACAAAGCAGGCCCTTAAATGAGAAACACTATCTCAGAGATCAGAAGAGAAATTGTGGCTCATGAGATCTGTGTTCAGCTTCAGTTTCAGTTGCCCATATTTGTGTGAGAGCAAAACGTGGTTTGAGAAGTTCAAAATGCCCTGTGAAAACACACAGCTGTTCCCTTCATTTAGAAGTGAAAGACAGCTCGAAATTCTAGCAGTCGCGGTTCTGCCTCTCTCAATGAGTTACAGCTGGCCGGGCACTCGAATTTCTTGCGAAACTCTGCTCTGAACCCAGACCCACAGGGCAGTGCGGCATGAAAGGATTGCCATGGTAACCGTTCTTTGTGTCTTGAAAAACTGACTGACTGTTTTCAGGGGAAATTACATAGAAATGTGACATTCGTTGTCTGAGATAAAAATAACACTCCCTTGATGAATCAAAGTTGTAGGAGACTCATGAAGGTTGGGGTTTTTTGTTTGGATTTGAAAGTTTCTGGGTGTGATTTAGTCCATAGTTCTTTAGAATGCTTTTTCACTTGTAATCACTAAAGCTAATGGCTGATCATTGAATATGTATCTTAACATAGTTTTTGCTTCTATTCAGAGCACAGATTCAGGATCTCCCCGTTGATTCATTCTTTGCCATTCATGTTTTTCTGGTGTAAGATTTCCATGGCTTGAAGCCACAGAAATATGAGTAGTATATACCACAAAGCTGTCGAAGGAAGTAGTACTATTAAAAAATTTAATTGGATGTGACTTCATTTCATTTTGCTGAACTTAAGCCATAAAAGAATGTATAAAGCTCTCAGCCTGGCTTGGAGGAAGGTCATAACTGTGATGCTGGGCATGGGACATCTCATCTGTCTGTCAGGCGGTCCTTCAAGCTTTACATTTGGAAAGAATGCAGATGGATGTTCAACTTCTTAACATCTAATCTTTACGACAATTTCATATCTGTTATCGACCACATCTGGTCAAGGCTTTGCAAGAACTACCAGCAGTGGCTCTGCAATTAGAAACTTTCAAGCTTTTCTGATCTCACCTGGAGAAATCATACCTAATGGAGTGAGAGTTCTCTAGTTCCAATACACTTCTCAAGCTCCGAGCCTTTCATTGCACCAGAAGATTGAAACCAAAAAGATTCATGGTCACCAGCCATAAAATAGGCCATGGAATATTACTATAGAGTTATTCCTGCAATTTGCCCCTAACTTCTGGCTGAACTACATCCAATATTTTTTTTTATTAAAAAAAGATATTCAAACAAGACTGACTGCTTAAAGATCTGAAACCATTTGAGTAGATTTCTTGGCCCCAACTATGTTTTAAATCAACAATGAGATTTCTGAGGGTTCTGCAAGACCAACATCTTGAACACAAAAGCTGAGGGTTTAATTACTCATTCCCATAGGTGTGTCTGCTAGAAAATGTGTGCAAAAATTAGTAGCTAGCATGGTTAATCAATATTTACTGCAATATCATACTTCCATACTATGGGTGTTGAGTGTAGGAGAATTCTTACTGAAATAAGAGGTATTTGGAAAAGAGATTTGAATGGAGAGCAAAGATAAATAAACCTTGGCTGTTTTTCTAGAGATCATAGATTTGATTGTTTGCACGGAGAGAACTTTACGGTGATGGCTTCAGAACAGAGAAAAGTTTTTGTTGAAATTCTGAAGGGAAGCATGCCAAAAATTCACAATGAGAATGTTCAGACATGGTTTCTGTGCCAGTAATTTGCTGAGTTGTGTTAGGAAGATGTGCTCTGTGAGACAGAAGATCAGATGAACTGTGGCAAAGTGATAAAAAAGCACTAGGGTTGCTGTTTTTCTAAAGTTTAAGAATCATCATAAAAAAAGTAGAAATAATAAAGCAACTCCTAACTTGACAACTGGCAATCTGTCATAAGTCAAAGGCAATTTAGCTAAAATGTCTCATTTTTACCAATTTTGCAAAAATTATTCACCTCACCCCTGAAAAATGACATTGAGCACTGGGGTATTTGGTGAGGAACATAGATGCATATTCAGTGTGATTTACTGGATTTGAAAAAAGTCACAAAACTAGGACTTGAAAGACTCTTTAAACCTGTTTGGAGACAACTAATGTAAAGAGGCTTAAAATATCTAAGCATCCGCTGTCACCCCATCAAAACTTGTATTGTTTTCATTTAAATGTGAGCATATGACTAACTTCAGATTTCAAGATTTAAATACACAAATATTTCCATAGCATTTTATTTGCAGGTTGTTTTGGNTTTTTTGTGGGGGTTTTGTTTTTTTTTTTTTTTTTTTTCCAGAGTGGTGATGTTTTAAGAGTCGGGCGGAGGATTTCTCATCTGTATTTGGGGAACAGAAAGATTTTCAGGCTGGCTACATCTGCCAACTCACTGACTGTCAAAATACCATCACGTAGAATATGTCTAGGAGATCAAACATAAAGTGTTTCTACGTACAAAAGTTCAGAAAGCATGACTCAATCCACTTCTTCTCCAAAGCAGGACACAAGCATCAAATCTTGAAACAATAACTAAACATATGTGAAGTTCGCCTTGTGTTTTTTGAGGATTTACTTTGCTTTTAGTTTTCAGTTTGTTCTCACTACTCTGGGAGGCCCTGGTGATGCTGACTGCTTGGTTTTCTCCATCACAAGCTCAGTCAGTCCTGAAATCACCTGAGTGCAGTCTTAAAGAAACGAAGATGTAAACAGAGTTGCCACTGAGGGGTTTGGAGGCACTGAGCATCTAAGATATACAGTCAAATCACACCCATGACATCCTCTTTTTCTTTCTATTTCAGTTCATTGCCGTTTGCCCTCTATCTTCTTCCCCAGCAACCCCCAATACACACCAAAACAGAAACATCAAAACCTTCTTACTGTACACAGTGTGCATCCAGGTTTAAAGGCATATTGCAGTTATATTTGCTCATAATTTCATCCAGATCTTTCCATGCTTCCCCAGAGCTCATATTGCTGTGCAAAGGTGGCCAGTGCGAGAAGTCTCACTGTTTTTTCTTTGACATCCTTTATAAAACATTAAGAATTGGGGAGCTGCTTTTTACTGACTGGGATATTTTTTGTTTCATTTCAGCTCTACGATGGGCCTGATGTGCAATCCAACCTGATAGGCACTTTCTGTGGACAGTCTCTTCCACTGGCAGGGAACACTACAGGGACCAGCCTTCATGTGGTGTTCTATTCTGACGGACTGAACGCTAGAAGCGGGTTCCAGATGCTGTGGCATGTTAATGGTAAGTTAATCAGGTTTCCTCTGGGAAGGTACGTTTTCTTCTTCCCTGTGTGTGTAACAGTGTCCCAGCTTATGCCACCCTATGTCAGCTAGCTAGAAATAATCCATTACAGTTCTAAAAACACTGCATTTCCTCGTAATTACTCAAATACTTTCCCGGTGGATGTTTCTGCACATGCACATCTTTAAGATCATCTGATCAGGGACTGAGAGCTGTTGTGAAATATGCTTTCATCTGCAGGAGCAGGCACAGGGATGGGGGGCATCTGCAGAATTTCTGTACTGAATAGGAGTTATATGTTGTTACAGGGAAATCGTAGGTGACTTGGGCTTTCTAATGGGAAACACTCAGTACTCCATTTGCCCCATTCCTATAGACTTGCGTTTTCTGTGCTGGCTTCTATCTAGTTTTCTTTAGCAGTGATTGTTTTGTTGGGTAGCCAGTTCACTTCCAACTGCCTCCCATCCCCCTTCTCTGCATGAAATAACATTGGCCAGGATGTGCTTTGGGTGTTTTTTCTCTTGTTCTTGCATGTCACGAAGGCTGTCACAGGCCTCATTAAATAGGCAAGCATGCACGCCAATTATAAATAAATCTGTTAATGACTGTACAACTGCAAACTATGTTTGCAGTTTCTTCATAAGTGAGGCTACAAATGCAACTTTTTCACTCTGCTTATTTAACAGCAATATTGGACTGTAACAAGATTAAATCGTGTGCCATTGTACAACCCATCAAAGAGGATCCAACCTTGAAAATAATTAAATTGCCACAGTTGCCCTGCCTGTCTAATCAGTTCACACCATTCAGTTTTGACAGCATTGTAAAGCAGCTGAAATCGGCTGCAGAGGCCCCACCGTGGGTTGCTGAGGTGTATGGCATGCTATACATTGTTTGAATAGGAGCTCCTCTGCACTACCACAGACTGCTGGCGTTTGCGGGCTCCCAAAGGGCTCTCATCGACTAGACAGTGGTGTTTTGCATTCAGTGGAGGTCAAGGAGCATTTCTGGGCAAAGGAGGGACATATGCGGGAGGAGTGAGATGTGGGGCAGGAGCCAGCAGGGGAAGTGCCGCAGCACAAAGGTACCTTCTTGTGCTTCGAGGTGATGTCATTCTGGGACTGCACAAAAGAAGAAAAAGTGGAGGCTTTTATGCACAGCCAGATGACATCAGCTCCATACAGTAGCCATGGTGCTGGGTTAACTTGCTTTTCTAAAGCTCTCAAAGCCTTCCAGAATCTGCCTGCGTGGTAAGCACTCTTGTGCTTTCCCTCCACACCCCCCCTCACCCCTCCAAGCATTTCCCGGACTCTCCAGCCCTCTCCCATCCCCCCCACCCCCACCCCACACTCCTTTTTGCACTGACACATTAACTTCTGTGTCAGTCAGCACTGCCCCTCTGTTAGTTCCTGGACACTAAACTGCAGCCTAACGCTGCACAGGGCCAAGACTGCTAATGTGGGGCTGTGTCTGAGCAGCAGAGCAGGATCTGTGGATTCAGATAGGGCTGGTTCCCAGGGAATGTCATTGCTGGCTCAGAACATCACAGCTGCCACTCCTGACAGCCTGTAATACGAGTGTAAGTTCCTCCAGAGCTGCCCACAGTAATCTTCTTTTTGTTCATTGCAGGCACTTCCTTTGTTTCTCGATTGGTGTCATGCACAAATATGGGTATTCCTCTTACCATTGGTGGCTATGTTGTCTGGGCATATACCATTGCCATAGACTGGATAAAATTAGATGTGTTCCTGTGGTTGGGGTGCGATATTTGCTTCTCCCTTCTGAAAATCTTTCAAATACACAAAAAAAATCTCGGTGGAGAAAGTCCCTTAGTATAGGGGAACTCATCACGAGACGAGCTTTGAGTTGGGTATTTCAGAGTGAAGCATTCAGGTCCCCTTTTCTCTGAGGGCAAATCCCTAAGAGAATCTAAGCCTGGATCTGGTAACATCTCACCTGATGAGAAAATAACAAGGCTATATATATTGCTGAGAGAAGCGCTTTTACTTCTGCTCAAGTGACAAATGTGTGCTCTAGAGTTCAAGCTGCTGTGAACTATTTCTCAGGCTGTCCATGTGCTCCTTAACTGGCAGTTGTGAAGCATCTATGAGATATATATCAAGGACATTCACATGCTTTGGTGATAAAAGAGAGCAGCACTTATATTTGCCACCATGTGCCTGATACAGTTCATTTCAGACACTCTTTCCAGCAGCTTTGCTCGTGGTTATGAGGTGATCACAAAAAGCCAGAAGCTTACCTCGTTGATAAGTGGTGTGAGGAGCCTCTGCTGCCACACACAACACAAATTTTAGGTGTTTTGATTTGAAACACTTGCGTCTGATCTTTCCAGTTGCTGAGCCGCTGCTTTTCAGTTGCTGAGTTGCTGACTGGGGTTGCTGAAGAAAACCCAGTTTTTAGGCTTTCCCAAAGACAGAATTAGTAACTGATCTTAGGAGAATGCCGTTATTTATGCTTAAAAGTGTGCTATATAATTTTAACTGGGATGGCAAGCTGTAGTGCGAAGAATTCAATTTAAAAGTGGTTTTAGTTCTGAAATAACACTGTTCATCTAGGGGGCTTTCATTGATGAGGCTGGATTTAGAATTGATTTGGCTAAATCACTAATGTTTTTTTCTGCAGCCAAGGCCTCAGGAGGCTTATTCACCAGAGGAAGGCTTGAATCTGCAACATGCTTATTCCACTTCTGCTGTTTATTAGGAAGCTTCATACAGTCAAATATATTTTCAGGCATATATTGGCCCTTTGAGAAAGAACAAACTCTTGGTAACAGTCTGGACGCTGCAAAGATGGCATGCCAGTCGAATTGCTTTCCTAAAAAAAAAAAAAAAAAAAAAATCAGGAGGCCAAAAGGGCAAAGGTCTCTCAGTGCAAAATTACACCAGTGACAACTGTCACTATGTGAGAAGACACATAATTCCTAGACCCGTCACTTACCTTATTAAGCAAAGTGCGTGTAGGAGCTGACTGCTTTATATATACATCTGCATTTCGTTGGAAGCTTACTCATTAGGCTGCTTGATTGTCAACAGAGCTTATAAGTTCAATTGTCTCTTCTCAGCATAGTCAAAATTTGCACCTAGCATTCTGTTTTCTGTGACACATTAATTCCCCCTTTAAAAAAGAAGTAAAGCACACCATTGAGAAAAGAATTATGTAGTCCCAAAGTATTGTATTGGTCTTTCCCTTCATCATCATCTTCTTTCTGTTGGATTCCCCTAAGAAACCATGAGTGATGGACAGGATGTGGAGAAAGCCCACTTGGTTCATGACAAGAGAAATTTTCATTACTCTGGGTCTGTATTTTCAGAACATGAAAACTATTAAAAGGCATACAATTGCTAAAGACTGAGTTCTTCAGTAAAGAAGACTGTCAGGTAAAATGTGAAATCGTTTGTTAGTTCTTCAGGGAAGCGTAACAGAAACAGAGATTAGATTAAAATGCAGAAGCCATTCAATGCAGACATTTGCCAGGCATCCATTAGGATTGCTGGAGAGAATATTGCATTGCAGGTCAATGAGGGAGCTGGGGCCCAGATTTCCTAAGCCTGAATCATTGTTGATTGATTTCTTGTGCAGCCTTTGACAAATTGCCATTTGTTCGGTTTTATAAAATGACTATTCCATTTCAGTGTCTTTCTGTCACATTTAGTCTAAAGATGCACAGGGTCTGATCTTTTGACGTCCTGAGCAGTTGTTTGAGTTGAGGGCGCTACCATGTTCAGAGCTGGATTTTTGTATTGCAGTCTGGCTGTTCAAAACATAGACATGTTCTGTAGGAGAGTTAAGATTAATTCATTTGTGTTTCTTCCGCAAGCTGGAGCTCCCCCCTCCCCCAAACTAATATATAAGAGTAAGGGCCAAAATTTTCTTAAAATGCTTGTTGTTGAACAGTTCAATCAATGTCTGAGAGCTAGAAAATGGCGCTTTTTTGACACTGAACACTGGCAGTTGATGTGGGAACTGTGACCATTCTGTATCTTGGAGGATTCAGCTCCTGTTTAAATGCCTAAATTTGCCCTTATGTCTCTGGGTCCCAGTAGTCTGTCTTTATTTATTATCCATCTTATTGATTTCATATTGGCACATGTTGAAGACAATACCAGAATTCAGGAGACTGATAAAACAAAATAACCCAAAAGGGACAGAAGTGATTAATAAATCAGAAAGAAGAAGGGGGAAAAAAAAGCAGTTTATCACTTGAATTTTTACTCTCTTGCATAAAGCCTCACCACAAATTATGCCGCTTGCCCCATTGGATAATATTCTATGAACTGAACATACTCAAGAGAGCAAAAGATTTCAGGATCAAATCCAAGTTATACTTCATGCAAGTATTAGTGTAATACAGGCAAATGTTCATACTACATGCTCCTTGCAGGTAGTCAGTTAATGTTTACTGAAATATTTCACCATGAGCACAACAAATGGAACAATGCTGAATCCTTTCATTTCCCTAACTCTGATTTTACAGGAACAGCGTCAGTTCACTTTAAACTTTACGGAAGGGATTTTTCAAGCATGTGGCTAAAACATACCCATGAATAAAACTGAAAACCTAGCAAATAGAGGTTTCTACAGATTACTACTTCTCTATTCAGCTATAATTATTTATGAGAATAGGGATTCTTCTTTGGTTAATGAAAACCATCTGCTAACAGGCAATAATACAGAAAGACAACTATAAATCATCCCTTGCACAATCTTCAATGGCTACTTAGATTTTAGCCAGAGAAAAGCAAAGACACCAAATATATGTTTCCTGAGTTTCTATTTGTTGCCTGATTTCCTAGCAACTAACACCAGGTTAGGTAGTTGTTTTAAGCATTTTTCAAGGGAATTCCAGGACCTTTACACTACTGAAAGTGTATCTCCCCTGCCTTTTTTTTTTCACTTTAACTGCAGGGCTGAAGTTTCCAAAATGACTTCAAGGAGGTCTGTGTAAACTGAGCATATGCTCTATGCAGTTCAGCTGCAAGAAACTTTTCCACAGTGCAGCTGTCTGTATATCTGTCCACATACAATGAGACCGTATATTTCTGTGCCGAGAAAAACTTTTAAAGATGTTTCACTAGGAACAGAATTGTTTCAGATTATTCGCTATTATTTCAGTGAGAGCTGAAGTCATGTAGCAATTTATAGGTTTTGCTTCCATGTTTTTATTTACCCCTAAAGACCAAATCTTTTTTTACTTTGTTGCCATACAGCACAGATTCCATTTATTTGAATAGAAGCAAACTCTAATCTGATGTTTGCAGACAAATGTAAACATTGGGAGAAGGTTTGTATTCATTTAATGGTAATGCCAGAGATGGACAAAGTTTAATTAGCTGAGATGATTACATCATCATTTAAGCTTTTCTTATTTCAATATCTTAATAAAGTAGGCAGGCTACTTTTGTATGGAAATTACATTCCAGGTTAAATCAAAGGGTGCTTCTTATCTTGCTCAAAAAATAGGAAAAGGATACGGTATACACAAACATGTGCTTCAAAAAAACAGCCCTAGCATTTCTCCTGAAGTTTTCCTTTTAAATGCAAAATCCATACATATATTCACATATATACATATATGTATATAAATAGATATGCATCTGCATCTAAATCTACATCTTCAGCCTGAACACCATTCATATGAATGTAATTTGTTTGATATCTTTTCTGATTATTTTATGTATCTGCCAAGACAGATTTCAAAGCCTAGTATAAGCGCCTTAAGTCAGGGAGTCTGTCTTCATAGGTAACACACATGAACAAGATGAAAAATACTTGCAGTTTAGTTTTCCTTGATGGCTTTATCTGTGATCCAATCAAAGAAAGGGATAATGACACAAGAATTTTGTGGCTAATGACAATGGGGAAGTCACTGAATAAATCAGGGATCAAATTCTAAATTCACCTTTTTAAAATATTCAGGACAAAAAATTTATGAATAGTAAGGACCCATAATGTTCCAGGAACCAAAATATAAGATGCCAAGTCCGTGAATCAGAGTTTGCTTCTCATTTTGAAACAGTATTCCTGGACAACTCTTCTTAAAAAAAAAAAAAAAAAAAAATCTAAGCCTGGGCAAATCTTTCACATACAAAGTTTGTAAGCATTTTAAAAAGTTTTTCTGTCATTTGAGTTTTCCTCATTTTAGTGTTCCATAGATGCTGCAAGTGAGTTTAAAGGCAGGGACATTTATTTTAATCTCTTATTACACTCTTTCTGTAAATATTTTGTTAAAATCTTCTAGCATCTGTATTTTCAAAAAAGCACAACAGAACTGATTTTTATTTCATCCATATATGACCAGAAACGTAATATATAGACTTTCTGCCAGTTGGCCAGAGAGTTCAGAGATTATGCTTCTGCTCTGATATGGAGGTTTCTGCTTGCATATGCAGGTCAGTCAAAATAATTCTGGTGTGAAGTTCACATATTTGCAAAGATCAGTGAGTCCTTTTTTCAGCTATTAGTCAGTGAATACTTAGGCATAAACTCGAGCAATTTCCAATCTGTTTGTAAACAATTAATAAATGATTTGTACCGTGAGTTCAGCACATTCATTACAAGAGATGAATCACAGAGATCTGAACTTTACCTCCATTTTACTGGAGCACTTAAGAAGGATCACTTCTCTTAACAAAAAGCCATTTCTGGGAACATTTGTAGTTGGAAGAAAAGAAATGGCACATTAACAACAGTTTGACGTTCTTATTCATGTGCTTCACACACCTCATCCAGAGAATATCAATTGAGCTCAGAGAAAATATAAACCGCTCTGGAGAGGGAGCGGGAGTAATCAGAATGGTACCTGCAAGGGTTGCATAGAGAGAAAGGTCTGCGCCTCAAAGCACAGCACGCAAGCTTTCCACTCATCTGAGCCATTTACGAGTTTAAATAAAAACCATGTCTTTGTGGCTATCAGGAAACTCTTAGTAGGAGAAGCTGAGTCATAGCTGCCTGTTTAGTTTTAAAATGTTCCCAGCTTTCTTCAGGCTGAGATAAATAGCAATTGGCTTTGTTCTCGCCAGCTGAAACTCCCCTGACTCCCTGTTCCCACCCCCTCAGCAGCCAAGCCATCAAGTCTGTTTGTTGAGAAATCTTTTCTGTTTCCCAAGCTGGCCAGGCTTTCCCCTCCTGAAGTCTGTCCTCAGTGGCCGTGTCATTCCTGCTGCTGAGGGAAAGGAAAGAGAGTAACTCACCCTGCAAATTCAGCTGTAAGGCTCCCCCCCTGCCGACACCTTTTTTTCCTCCAGTTGTAAAAACCCAATGACCTGAGTTTTTTTGAGGAAAATTAGGCTATCCTCTGATGGCACTGGGAAAAAAAAAATGAGGTGGTGGGTTACACTGAAGCTATGTTCCTCTCTGTCTCTCTGCTCAAATGTTCATGGAGATCAAATTTTCAGGGGCTTAATATCTACCCACCGGTGCTGGCAGGCCCTGGGGCAAGTACGTACACTACCATTTCTGCGTCTCCAGAGGGACTGAAGGCAGGGTTGGTTTCAAATACACTTAAAAACATCTTTTACTCCTTGTCTGAGACATCCAGTAGTTTAACAATGTAGCTGTGTGGCTGCAGGGAAAACCACCTCAGGGTTATGGAGCATCTCATGCAGCAACATGGGGAAAAAGGGAGAATGAAGCCCTTGCCAATTCACCTGTGAGGTCAGCCTCAGCTATGCAACAGCTTCACTGGATTATAGCTAACTATTGTACAATTGTGGGAATTCTTGTGTTTAAAAGGTGGTTTTCCAGTGTGTACCAGGTGAGGGGCCAACAGAGATCTGTGTTACATTGCTGGCATGGCTGGAGTCTTCCTCGCATCTGCATTTAGATGGCTCTGTTTTAGTTTAAAATAGCTTCTTATTGCTTTGCTTCCTTTCAGACCAGCTGCTCTTTCCTCGCACAGATTTGTATGTTGCAGTCCTACAAGTCCTAGAGCCAAGTGTGGCAAAGCCAAACTCAAGTTTTCAGCGAGGAGCTGAAAGACCCCATGGTAGAGATAATGGCAAATGCTTCTGGGGCTTAGAAGCCACCTTTCAATAACTACAAGTTTATCACAGAAGGTGTTGAGGAAAGTATTTGCATTTAATTGAAGATCTTGATTTATAGCTTCCTGAAGAAAAAAAAGTGATAAGCAGAGCAATGGCCAAAGATACCTTGTTCAAGTTGCAAATTATGCATAGACTTGATAGAGATTAGGGGAGTTTTACACATCTGTGTGGATTAATTGAGCAGGTCAGAGGTGTACTTTATCTCTTTTATGTTATAAAATATCTCCTATAACTAAAAGTTAGGGTGGCTGTGCCTTCCCACCCTGCTGTTACCTGCACCTGGGGACTGCGTCAGGGAGAGTGTCTTCTTGGGAACACAACAAAAGGAGGCGAGCACAGCTGTTGACACATTTCCATAAAGTAATGACAAAACTTCAGTCTCAGGTGTTCAGCTACTTTGTGCTGTGAAATCAGGGCCTGCGTTTGATCCATTGTTTTGCATCNTTTTTTTTTTTTTTTTTTTTTTTTAAATCTAGCTCATAATATGCAAGAACTTAATCACCAAAGTGGCTGGGGAGTGAGGGTAGGACAATAATTTCTTATCTGAAAAGAAAATACATAACTTTTCAAACATGGCATGTCTTAGAATTGCACAGTTACAATTCAATAAAAAAGAACATTAAACTCACCAAATGTCAGAAAGCCAGTTTATCCACTGTGACTTGGCAGCTTGTAATCATGCTCAGCAGGCTGAGTCAAATTGCATTGTCTTTAATTTTATGATTTCTAAAGCAGTGGGAAATGGTATTTTTACAACAATAGGAAGCCCTCCCCATGATAACTTAGGTTGTGTATTAGTTGAGGTCAGTTACAGCTGAAGATGGATCTGATTCAGCTTTCTAGAACTGATCAAAGTTAGAGGCCAATACAAAAAATGTCACTTCTTTTGCTCTGTGTCTCAGTTTCTTCAGCTGTCAAAGCAGATGCTGAGGTACAGGCAGAAACGTGCCAAAACTGGAGGTGAAGTGCTTACTGCACGGGCAGTGTCAGGAGGTCCAGTCTGCCTTTCCTGAGTTTCTCTTCCTTGCTAGACCTCAGTTCCCTGTGATGAAGCAGACCCTCGAGCCCAGTATATGCATTCGTGCATGAAATGGGTGCTAATGCCTGTCCTTGTTGCAGAGCTGTTGGTGAGATTTTCCAGAGCCCCTCGCTGACGGGCTGCTTTGCTGTGTTGTCAGGTTGTGGAGGAGAACTCTCTGGCCCTTCTGGTTCATTTCACAGCCCTGGCTACCCCAACAGATACCCAAGCAATAGGGAATGCATCTGGTACATACACACAGCACCTGGTAGCAGCATTCAACTCACCATTCAGGAATTCGACATTGAATATCACCCGAACTGCAACTACGATGTTTTGGAGGTAAGAGCATTACATTTACTCCTCAAAAATACAAAAGTTACATGCTTTTCCGTCTGGAGCAGATAATCCCAAGAACTGCAAGAGCAGAACAACCAATCCTACTGCAATTTCCTATTTTTGCTGTGCTTACAGTTATGTTCCAAGATGTTGTCACAGAAGCCACAATGCTCTTATTTTTTGCTTTTATGCCTTTAGTGTCTGTATACCTTAATCAATAATGATGCTGGGCACTGTATACTTCCTAACAAGAGACAACACTGCTTTGAAAAAGTCTTGAAAAGTCCACTTTTTACAAAGAGCTAAGTGTAGGGTGCTGCACCATGAAGATAAAATGTCGTGATGTATAGGAAGATAATGGATGACTAGGGGGATAATTAAGGTGAGACCTTGTGTAGGACCTTCGAAGGAAGTGGGGAGTTTTATAACCCTAAGCACTGAAAATTATGAAGGATCTTTGTACTCAGAAAAAAAGAATACAAGAAGCAGTGTCCTAGTCAGTTTAGGGTGGTAAAACAAAGAGAAAAGGGACCTCTCTAAGGGTTTGCTGACCTTTAAGAGACCCATAAGACTGGATTGTCCTGCTATATGTTACATCTCTGTGCTCGTGTTGGGAAGCAGCCATGTGACCAGTCCCAGCTAACAGATTTGAATGGACTTCCAGTGCTGGAAGAAGGGATAGGAAATAATTTCAGGAAGAAATTCTTTAGAAGTGTAGACTTTCTAGATTGCTCTCACTAGAGACATTTGAGATCACTAATGGAGGCACAGTTGTTGGGTGTTTCAATGTTAATACATGGATGTCATTTGAATGATTTTGTAATGAACCCAAAAGATCGATTAAGTGATCTTGTACCGTTCCACTGGGGCCTTTCTTCTCCTCTTCTCCTGGGTAATATGATGTGTGACCAGCATACAGCTATGCAGCCTTCTGTCCAGCACCTACGTATACTCACTGCTGCCTTTTCTCACCTTTGTAGCTTTGATTTCTCCAGCTTATGCTCCTTAGTGCACACTCATCAGCAATATTCCTGGAAGACTTAACCCACATCCCAAAGCAGGTCCTAAATATACAGTTGCCAGACAGATGATTGCTCAGCATTTGCATGAGTAGAAGAGATGTATAATAACTCCAGCTTTCTGGCTCTGAAACAGGCTTCCCTAGCTTAGCAATGAAATGGAAGAGTTTGCTACTCTGTGTCCCTGAGCAAGGTATTCACCTTAGGTTTTGGGTTTTCTTTCTTTACCATTTCAAACTTAGTTGCTATGCTTTACTTGTTTCCAACCTTACTCATTTATCAGCACAGATGCCCACCTTGCTGTTTGAACTTCCCTGCCTTCTTGCCCTCAGAATTGGTATGTGTCTGAGTTACTTGTCTCCTGACCTTGGCTCATGCAGTTCCACCCACCTGTCTCTGATCTGCTGACAGATAACCTAGTATGAAGCAACTTATTGGACAAAATTGGTTCATGCCTTAGTGCAAGATCAAAAGGTTCTGCCTGGCAGTGAACAACTTCCCCTGCCAAACAGCAGGCATTTGGTGGAGCTTTATGTACCTTGCCACATACACATTTTCTTGCTTCTGTTATAAAATTACACATTCACAGCACGATTGATATAGTCTGCACAGAACAAATGATGACTCAGATTTAGCAGGGGAAAAAAAGGAATGTGGTTAAGTATTTTCAGGAGCTGCTCTATCTTCTAATCTTCTTTTCTGTAGTTGTCTACGTATGTCCAGGCTGAAAACCACATGCAGAAAAGTTTGAAAATGGTTAGAAGAAAAGAGGTTCCTGGTGTGCCTTTGATACAGCGTGTTTCAATGATCACTAAGGTTCCAAGTTTCTTTCAGTCTCACATTATCTTCCCGAGAGTATTTTATCTACCAATTCTTTGGGTTTTGAAGTCTGCTTTTTCTCATAGTTATTCTCCTGATTTCACTTCTTCCTTATCTCTGAATAGTGAGTTCTACCACTTCCTGTTTTCTTTCAAGCCAAATAACTTTCCAGTTTTAATAGGAAGCCAAAATCAGTACTAAAGTAGCTCTGCACCCTGCTGTCCCTCCCTGTCCCATTAACTCTCTCTACTCTCTGAAATAAGAAGCTGTCTTGTAATAAAAATTCCCCAGTAATCACAAAACTTGCTCACCTTGATACTTTTTTTTTTTGCTTAGAACATCCTCACCCCTTCAACCTGGCAGAGAATTGTAAGGAAATTCTAAGACATTTTTCCTATCACAGCACCTTTGCTGCTAACTTAATTTTTATATCATAATTTCTTGAGTATTTCTTCCTTGCACGTTTTTCTGAAGCATATTTGTTCTTATAAAATGCAGCAACTCTCTCCCTTCCCTTTCTTTTGACCATGCCTCCTAAACAAGCTGTCCCTTCCGTGTCAGTATCCCAGTACTGCCATATGTTTCATCTAGACTGTGCAATAATAGTTACATAAAAATTTTGTGTGTGAAATCTTCAAGTTGTTCATGTGGCTTCTGCATGCTCAAGTGTTTGACACATTCTCCTTTAGTCCTCCTCCTGTTTCTTTTATGACACTGTTGCATTCTGTCTTTTGCTCTTCCCCATCAGATTCCATTCCTTTTACAAACATCCAGAAGCAAATTTTAAGTTGTTCTTAAAGATGTTTTCCAGAAATGTTTCACGGAAATAGAAGCCATCGTTTTGGACACAATGAAAGAGTTAAAAATATTTTTTAAATGGATTCTATAGAAAATGCATATATAGAGAAAAATGACCATGTCTGCTTTGTTAAATGATGACATCTTCTCTTTAACATGCATCAGATTTTTGTAAACTATAAATACACTTTGCCATAGCAAGATGTAGCTCTGAGCTGAAAAGGAAGGAACCCTGTCAATCTATTGCACTTCCAAGTCTTTATTACATGCTCTGGTCTTCTCATTTAAATATAAAGAAACATCAAGTATTACTATCATTCTTAATTCTCTGTCAAAGCCGGGCTCTCTCTCTGCTGGCAGTTATATCTGAACAGGGATCAGTTTTATTCCCAGAAAATCTGTGTCATGAGGGTGACCAACCACATAAAAACAGCTTTCTGTTGCTCATAACTCTGGAATGCTGACTGTTAACAATAAATGGAGCTAACGGGGCAGAAGCAAATGATAAGAACAGATTAAAACCATGGGCTTTATGGCAGTGTCCTGGATCCCCGCTATGCCATCCAACATCATTTTGTCTTTAGATCAGGTGCTCTGGTCAGACTAAATGTTTTTATTTTTATTTTTATCTGTTTGCAGCTCAGATATCCTGTGACTCTTTGTGAACCACACCCTGGAATTCATTCTTTCCATTCATTCTCTTTTCCCTCTTCTTTTTTCATGTGGTAACTATTGGTTTTCCTCTTTGTAGCCAAAAGTGACATTTTATTGTTTTTTGTCATGGAAACGCTCTTGACTTGTTTTTGTTCCAGCCCTTGTGAAAGCATCTGATTAATTGAACTGGCATAAAGGAGAAAAGAAAATACAGTCTTAACTGTAAAAAGCATGCCTTTGACTGTGCTTTTGATTTCGAAACTGTGCAGAAGGCTGTTGCCAAACAGTTAACAATCTAAAGGAGACCCACAAACCTCAGATTTCCATCAGTATTTCTTCCCCATCCTTAGTTCTCTTCCAACAGGTCAACTATAAATGTTCAGCTTGGGCCAAGTTCATTTCTGAGGTAATACAACAGAAATCAGCAGGATTTGTGTCAGAGCTGGGTTTGGTCCCCTTGCCCGTGGTGTGCAGATGGCCCCAGGCAGCACCAGAGATGATGTTAGAGGCTGGTCCATGATGCTTATTAAATGCACATTAGAAACTCCTGCTGTTTCCTCTGCCACATACCTTCTCTGGGCTGGTTTAGATGATTAAGAACATGTGTTCCTGCTAGATCTCATGCTGTGGCTCTGACTCAGGGAGTATACCACAAACACATTTTAAAATTCGTATTGTGAGCAGACTTCTGACAAATGCATCTGTCATTGGGCCTCACAAGCAGCCAAGCAGTGAGATTTTTCTGAAGTCACTGAGCTTCCAGCGGACAAACATGCTTCTTCCCCAGACTGCGACTGCTTCATTACAGATTCTTAATCTGAGCTGTGATTTCATCCATTCTGACTTCTCTTGAATGCCTTAAGATGATCGATTGGACAGAGGAACCATTATCCATTTAAGTCATGCAGCCTCCCTGCAGAATGCAAAAAAGTGCTGTCTCAGTCAAAATTAAAAGGTTTAAGATATTAAGCCACTAAAACTAAATACAGTCTTCTGAACATCTAACAGACTGTGACGTTTATAAAAAAATTAATTCCTTGTTTCTTCTGGAGATGCAAGCTTCGGCTTCTGAGGTCTCACATAACCCTGGAGTCACTGAATATTTTTTCCAGTTAAAAAAAGATTCTTTCCCTTATACCTCTAAGAGCAGAGCAGTGTCAGGCACCGTGAGCAGTTAGTGAGCACACAATCAATCAAATTATGTAGTAATGCACTACACTTAGCCCTGGAGGTGGTGGGACTAGCTCAGCTATTTGTAAGACTTGCTCAGATATTTAGCTTGGACAGAACCCAAACTCCTTCTGAGGTTAAAAAGTATCCGGCAGAGCTTATTAAAATATTGAGTTTCCCCTCATCTAGAAGGTAGAGGCAAAAGAGCCATATAGAAGTCTGGTTCTTACAGTACTGCCACTTTCTGAGAGAGGTTAATGGATCGCTTTTTATGACCTTTTTGATGTTTACCAGACTAATAAAATATTGGAGCAGACTTGAGATGCTACTGGTGGGAAAATCCTGATGGGATTTGTTGCCTTAGCTTCCTATTCTCTGGTTTTGTTGTTAGAACTCACCATTCTCTAGTTTAGTTTTAGGATTTATACATAATATCCACTGATACAATGAGAATCTATCTATTGCTAGTTCAGTTGCTGAAGACAATAGCGCACTCTTTATTTGGTGTATCTCTTTAACAGTTTTCACATTTGACGTTACTATCAAGCTGACTTTTGCAGCTGCTGTCCTACCTATCAATGGAAGGTGGGAGACCCTTAATATCAGGTGGCATTTCATTAGCATGCAAGAAGCCAAGAAAATTCAATCATTGGAGGCACTAGGCACCAACATCAAATGTCTGGATTTGAAAATTGCACGGAGCATGTGTGTTTTCTTCAGCTTTGAGAGGAAAGACTAAGGAAGGTTAGCCAGTTCCACCAGTTATAAATGGGCTCAAACTAAAATCCCACATCCCTTTTGGAAAACAAGAAACAGGATTAACAAGGCTTCAGCGCTGCCACCTAATTCACTTCAATTGGTTAAGAGCAACCTGATCTCATCGAAGATGTCCCTGCTCACTGCAGGGGTGCTGGACTAGATGGCCTTTAAAGGTCCCTTCCAACCCAAACTGTTCCAGCCTGGAGAAGAGAAGGCTGAGGGGAGACCTTAGTATTGCTTATAAGTATCTAAAGGGTGGGTTGAAGGAGGACGGAACCAGACTCTTTTCAGTGGTTCCCAGTGACAGGACGAGGGGCAACGGGTACAAGTTGGAACATAGGAAGTTCCATTCAAGCGCTAGAAAAAAATTCTTTACAGTTAGGGTGACAGAGCACTGGAACAGACTGCCCAGGGGGGTTGTGGAGTCCCCTTCTCTGGAGATTTTCAAGACGTGCCTGGATGCAGTCCTGAGTAATGTGCTCTAGGCAATCCTGCTTTCACAGGGGAGTTGGACTGCATGATCTCTAGAGGTCGCTTCCAACTCTGCAAATTCCGTGATCCCGTGATTCTAAAAATGCATTATAAAGTACACAAAACTGCCGATAATGTTTAAGAGAGTGGTGGTTTTCTGGTTTATAACTGCCCGAGGCACACTTTTCCGAGTAGGAAATAATTGCTCTTAAAATTCAAAACTTGTTTTCTGTGGCAAATACGTATGATATATATCCTTGTTTTTGAAAAGTATTATTAAAATGTAGTTTACTTGACCAAAATCCCATAGTTTGGATGTTGATTCTGCCATTGAAGTCAATAAAATTGCAAAGTTTTTTGTTTTATCAGAAAGAGTGATGAAATCTAGCCCAAATTTAAAAATCAGTCTTAGCCGTGCCTTTAAATATAAAGGGTGCAAAAGATCAGCACAAGTTCCTGCGATGAGATACAGTTTGTTTGCACAAGCACACAAAAAATCTGGGTTTATATCCCCACAGAAACAAGGTGCTAACCCTGGAGGGATGGGGGAAGAAGAATGTGGCAAAGTCCCCAAAGCAGAAAATCCTTATTTAATGCAAGACTGTTTTGAAATCATCTAGAATCTCATACTTGCACCAGATGGTTCAGATACCAAGTAAACCTGCAGAGAAAATAACTTTATTAGCTACTTTACATTTCAAAATGTGGAATCACTTTCAATACTTACAGATTTTTTTTCTCCTAGAAAAACAGTTCTCATGTATTCTATGTGGCAGACAGTCTCTTTGAAAAACTTTGACAGTGTTTCTTCCATTTCTAGGTCTATGGTGGCCCTGATTTCTTCTCTCCTAGGCTAGCCCAGCTGTGTGTTTCAAGATCAGCACAGAACCCACTGCGAGTCTCTACTACTGGCAATTCAGCCGTTGTTCGTTTCAAGACAGATGCAGCAGGGACAGGGAAAGGTTTTAATGCCTCCTGGCAAGAAAATCCGGGTGGTGAGTATACTGATAAATACCAGGAGAAATTCAGGAAGTCTGAGAATCGCGCATCAGCCATGCAAGCATTTGAAGTAGTCAAACACCATGGGGCTGAAAACTGAATGAGAATTTAGGCGTTACTAGATCAGGTAACATCAAGAGATGCTGAAAAACACACAGAGGAAAAAATTGTCTAACTAGGTAAATTCTAGGCCTATTTATGTATTTTGTAACAGTCTACCTTGCTGGACTTTCTTCTCTACATAATCAAGACATGTCTGTAATCAGAAAAGAACTTTTGCATGGTAGCAGTTCTCCCCACCCATTCACCCACACAGAGTCCTTTATTAACTGAATGATGCTTTTGGTCTTAAACTGTAAAGTGAAAAATATCTGAGAACGTGGCTTAACTTGGAGAACTCAGTGGACTCCAAAAATATTTGGAGCGATTAGTAAATACTTGAACTCTATAAGGTTCATCCATCCCCCGCGTGATTATTTGTTCAAAGCCTTACTGGTAATCAGCAAAAGGAGAGACATGCTTAAAAGACCAAAACATGTCTCTACATGGGAGTTCTTATGAAAAGGCCAATTATCGGAAAATAATTGCAACGAAAAGTGAGGAGAGGCAGATTTTAATTCTTGCATTTTTGCTTGATGAAGCGTACTGATTCATTAGGTTGTCAAGGTTTATACTTCTCCATTCTCACAAGTTTTATGAGAAAGACACAAGATTTTCTTCAAATAAAAGAAGTCTACAATAGTTCTTTGAGTTAATCCCCTTCTGAGATCTGGCAGGTTATTTTTTCTACTTAGGACCCCTGAAGCTTTCTCATCCCTTTATATCATCTTGCTTGTTGTACTCCAACCCCCCCCTAGCCTCTAAGATACCTGCTCACCAGAATGCAATAACAGTATAGTTTTTATCCTTCCAGCAGGCTGCCTCCATCTACAGCATTTCCAATGTGTTTCTTTTACCCTCCTCCATTCCTTTGCAACATATTTGTTTGTGTTAGTCCTATTGAAAGCCCTGGCACTTCCCACACAGGATCCATCACTCCAGGCTATTTAGATATTCATGAGCTGTTCTGGTCAGAAATACCTGAGGGTGGAGTCCTCAGGAAGCCCTCAACTGCATGGGTAGAAACTTGAGGCTTGCAATCGTTGTGCTGCTCATGGGGGAAGTGGAGCTCCTGGCTGTCTCGATAGTTTCAGAAATGGTTCTCTCACCCACGTGCTCAGCTAGGCCTAGTCATTGCTTTCTCAGTAGACTAGGTCTGTGGCATTCATATGAACGGTATTTTTGATTGCTTTTACAATACCTAGGATACAGGAATACCAGCACTAATGCTTCAGCCTTTACAACATCTACTACCAGCCTGAGGCTGGAAAGATTTACTCACAAGCATCGTTGTTGTATATTTACCAATAATGATAATGTCATACTTTTCTGATAGTCATTTCCACTGATTTTTGTTGCAGACAGGACACTTCGACAGTTGAAACACTCATCTTAAAAAAGTTTAATGTAGAAAATATAAAGATAGAGGTGCTCTTCCCTTAGTTTAAAAATAGAGGTGGAACCTCACTGAGCATTAAAGAGCTTCTGATTAAAACTGATTATGTCTTTTTCAGGCTGTGGTGGTATTTTCCAAGCTACCAGTGGGGAAATCCATTCTCCAAACTATCCTCAACCTTATAATAACAACACAGATTGTTCTTGGGTTATCCAAGTTGACTACAGCCACAGAGTCTTATTGAACTTCACGGATTTTGACATTGAAAATCACCACTCGTGTAACTATGACTATGTTGCGGTAAGTAACAATAGAAATTTCAAAAGTTTCCCTATTGAGTCTGGTGAAATGCTTGCAAAACAGGAAGATTACTGTGCAACCTAGGCTGCAGCTGTTTTCAGACTGGTATTGCATAGTCATATTTACTCTCTGATGAGCTAAGGCTTCAGTTTACAGCTAAACAGTTATGATCTAGTTCCCTTTGCTTCACCAACGAAACAGGCTTCACAAATGTGTTTCTGCATTCTTCCAGGTTCCCACTTACATCTGGAGAGATCTTTTCTTGAAAGCAGTGCATGCTTCATCCTGGCAGCATGCTTTTCCTTTTGGTGGTGTGAGCTGTAGTTATACTGCAGGAGTAACTTCATACATAGATGTCTGTTATTATGACACCCTTTACCATTTAGAGTGCTGTTTACCACAGCTTGCTGCAAGCCATAGGATGGACTGCCCACATATGTAATAGATTGCCCACACTCTGTTACAAACTCAGGGGAGAGGGAGGTCTACATCTAGAAAGAATTCTGACAGGCTGGTTTTCTTTATGTATACATCGTGTATTCAGGTGCTCCTCAGCTGTCCATTTAATTGCTTCATTAGAGCTGCTGCTCTCTTAAAAGTTTCACGCTGCTGTTTGTTTGTGAACTTCTGTTGATGTCACAGAAATTCAAGTTGCTACTCCACCAGTGCATGACAACGAAGAACTCTCCACGGCTCCACTTGACCTTTTGGGAGCAGGGACATGAAATCCTGACCTTTGATGTCAGATTGCACTTCACTTAGTACAAAGGCATGTGTGATCAGTACCAGTCGGCTAAAGCACAGTGGCTGTAGCCCAAAATCCAGCTTTCCTCTCCTTGATAAACTGTCATTCACAGAGAACTCAATTTGGCAGGAGCTGAGACTCTTTTGAAAACAGCATCAGTTTTAACAGCATTGCCTCGTAAAGCGTTTTTGTACTGAACCAGAAAAGGAAAATGTGTCCCCCTTTTGCTAAGCAGAATTGAAGATTTCATTTAGCCACAAAGCGTCTTTGTACAATGACTGTTCATTTTTTTTCTGGTTCTGAAGCATAGGGAAAAATGGTTATGTCTTTTTATTTAAACTACATCAGAGGAATCACTGAAAGGGAAAATCTATTGGAAAAATTTCCAAGTCTTCTGTGATATCACACAGGAGTAGAAAATCAGTTTGCCTGACAGAAACACAGGCCATCTGGTAAAAATGCGAAAAAAAAATAAAATCACAAATTAAGGGCTAAATTCTGAAAAGACCTGATATACAAGTTTCTCTTTTAAACTTGCTGCCAATGGATGTATGTACATATCTAAACACTTTGTAGATTACTCAGCTCCATGAGCTCCTTGCAGTTACAGGCACGACTCCTGTTACCTTTATAGGCCAGATACGGGCACTGGGGTTTTAATCACTGAAAGGCAGTCCTTCAGCTGGCAGAGGAGATGGCTGTGGCAGAGCTCTTTGCATGAGCGGAGTTTGCAGACCAGTGCAGTGACACTCCTTTTCCTCTATTGCCATACAAGTATCTGTCGTTTGCTTCTGCTTTTTGGTTTTTTGGGTGTGGTGGGGGAGGAAGTTGCCCATCAGCCCCAGCTGGGCAAACACAACTGAAGCAGCAATGTGAGCAGGGAGGGAGATTTAAATTTAATGCAGCCATCAGTCACTGCTCACTGAGTGGAGGCTGCTTTGAGAATGGATGAGGGAGAATGCTGATTTGAATCCAAGAGATAAGGAAGGGCTCTGAGGCTCTGGTCTATGAGGTAGAGAAGAGCTCTTCAGTGCTAATGTAGGGAGGCCAGCAGGGGAAGAAAGGAGTGGAGGGGGTTTCTTTCTCTACCTGGTATGCCAGTAAGCAGAAAATCACTTGTTACCAACACCTGGATGTGATTTGTGTTCATCTCATTCCAAGGCTTGCTATATGCTTCACATGGTAATAGAACAGAGTGAGGGGACAGAGAGTGCCTGGAAATACATGAGTAGATGTCTGACTGTGAATGGTTTGGGAATTGCATTCCAAAAGCTGCATTAAATGGAAAATATGGGCAGCTAAGGAAGCTGGTGGGTTTTTTTTATCTCTAATATAGGAACAACCACTGTGTATGAGTAACACAGTGGTTCCACCCTTTTCTATTTCTTAAATTTTTACTTATCTTTATGGATTTTATTTGCTCTGAGTTCTCTTGGGGCTCCCCTCCACCCTTGAGTGTACCAATGGCCTTTTCCTTCATCATTCCCCTTCTAGAACCAGTCATTTTTCCCTGTGTTATGACTCGTGATTTTTTTTTTGTTTTTTTTAAATATTTCTACTGTAAATTCCTTTCTATGGGGAACACGTGAAAATGTATTTTTGTCCTATAATGTTTTCCATTGCAGATTTGTTATGTGAGCAAAATGGAGGGAGGGAAAACACTCATTTCTGCTGCTTCTTGGTTATGCTGCAACTCCAAAAAGCCCAGTGCGTTTTTCAGTTCTACTCAATGACTTCACATCTGAATCTCAGCACAGATCTCGGTTCAGCCAAATGAATTCTAAGCCTGTAACGGTAACTCACGGTGTAACTGCTCTGAGCTCCCTCTAGAGTCAATGGATGGAGCACGCAGAGAGCAGTCCAGGCCACCAAAAAACATTCTTCATTCGCTTAGCTGCCTAAATTTAGCTGATTCCTCAGTTTCTATGCCTCAGTTCTGTAACTTATCTGTTCTCAGAACAGATGAACGTTTCATCTGCTAAATGAGGATGTATATAGCCTTTACTTTCTCTGATCTAAAATATAGCTTTGTTATATTCTGTAGAAAGCATAAGAACTTTGAGAAGACTTTTTGCTGTCACTGTCACCATCCATAAGGAATAAATTTTTAATTTTTCTTTGTGTACTAGCCCATTTCTATCTGGAGAGTGTGTCTTACAGCAAACAAATTTGTTTCTTTGAAGGAAAATAAAGGGAAAGAAATAGTGAATGCACTAATTCCTGTATTTTTTGCCCATGTGTTTAACCAGTATTGTATCTGATGGTACACCAGGAGTGCAGGTTAGCAAGTTTCAAGTATTTGGAGATTTAAGGAGGATGTGTCTCAGAAGGCAGTGCTTGTAGCACAAGGCACTGAAAAATGGAGGAAGAAATATTTTTTTTTTCTTTTCAGTGGCTTTGATTAAGTAAATGTTATTTTTCTTTCCTGTTGCAGTATAACAAGCAGTACACAGGAATGTAGAAATGTAAGCCTCTGGGAGCTAGAGAGAAGGTATGACTTCATTTATTCCAGGTGCTGGCATAGAGGATCTTCCAAGAGAGGACAGCTAGAAATACGTGGAGTTTTTATGGCTCAGAATTATCTTCTTTTTGTCATTTTGACACATTTGAACAAGAAGGCAGTGAGTCACACAGTTGTGTTCATTGTGGAAAGGGAAGAGAAGAGCAACTTTCTGCTATGCACAGTGTAAATGAAAACTTGACTTTTAAGTAAGCAGATGCATCATTTTCCTTTACTCATGTGGCCACATAAATGCATTTCTGAGATGTTTTCAAAACAACTTTCAGAAGCTGCAGAGAGGCACAACTCTTTCCTGAACTAGTGTGTGAATATTGTGGTTTCTGATCTAGATTCAAGACTGAAATCCTCCCTATAAAATAGTTTAATTTAATAAATAGCAGGTGAGCAAAAATGATGCATCCATATGATATCCGTGTGTTACTGTTCCTGCCTAACTTGTAACTGCCGTAACCCCTAAGAATAGCTGCTCTATCTCACTAATGCTTATGCTGAACTGTTGCTTGAATCAGATTTTTAGCAAGTGTAAAGGCTAGGAATCATTTCTGGGTTTCTGAAAGAGGGGCACTACTATTCTTCAAGCAAGCTGGCCAGAAACAGCAAATACACTTGGTTTAGAAAACATGCCTTTGACTTCATGCTCTTCTCCCAGTATTACCACAGAAAGACTTCTTTATTCCAGAAAGCTCTTGGAATGAAATGCCTACTTAGTCTCTCATGTTACTCATCCTTAATATCTTCCTGAGTAAGAAAGCTCAACTACTAGAGTCTCACAACAGTCCATGTGTCAATAGTCATATCCTCAGCTGTGCAGAGTGGCACAGATCCATCAAAACCAGCAGTTTACGTGAACTGTAGTCAGGCCTTCTCTCTACACTCTGTCAATGCAATGCTTATTCTCAGTTCTAGCATTTAGACAAAATCCTCTCACTGCTGTCTAGGGAAAGACAGTAATTAATTCCTTAGGGTTATTTTGTTAGTCATTACTTTTTTTTCACATTCCATGGTTTGTGGTTTTTAACTTCAAGTGGTCTTATTTATATACAGAATATATGTGCAGAGGAAGAATAAACACTGCACACTATGTATTAAAGGGCTGATTGTGGCAGGATGCCAAGATAGAAGAAAAGGTTGAATGGGTGGATATTTTGGGTCTCTTTACAGGTACTCCTTTTTACAGATATTGCAGTACACCTAATATTCTGTCACGTGGTCCCACACAGCTAGCTAGTGTTATAGGCCCAAGGACAAATGTTCAATTCATGAATACAGTATTGGCTATGTAGGGTATGTCAGTGGATTAAGCAGGAGTTTTGTCCTTTGTTTCTCAGCTCCGAGGTTTATTAGAGACAGGTCAACTTTCTCTCAGCTACTCTTTTTATATATGTTTTCACTAATGTGCTCAAAGGCCTTTGAATCCTGGAGGCAGTAACATTGCATTGTGTTACACAGTCTAGTTAGAAATTTTTACTTCATTGGTGCTGCATTGCAGAGACTGGCTGGAATTTGAGGCATTTTGAAGTAAAAGAGGACAATTTTAAACAGAAGTGCATTTTTTCTAACCCAATGGCATTATTTTGCTCAAAGTGGGCTTTTATATAGCTTTTAACATTCTAGCACCTGAATATCTTCTAGTCCTCGTATCCATATTTTTATCCATATTTTTCTCCATTTTGCTATAGGATGCTGAGTCACAGGTTGTATTAAATGACGTGCCTATGGTAATGCAAGACGTTAATGCTGAAACAGGAACTGAATTCAACTCTTGTTGCTGCCCAGTAGCCCAAAGGCTCTTCCTCTGTGGGTCATACAACTGTGCTCATCATTTCTGAAACCAGGCACAGGGGCCCTGAGACTGGCCCATGGCGCCAAAAACAGCAGAAACAAATCATGTCTGCTGGAGTGCTAGGAAAGATTAGTGGGACATTGAGACTGTGACCATTTTCCCCTCTCTGTAGTTTCTTTTGTTATATTTTTTATGTCGCTTAAGCTAGAAACTCATTGGTTTTAACTTCACTATCCTTCTCTCTGATTGTGAAACAGAGAGGAAGGAAACAAAATTATCAGCTGTGGGAGAAAAAAGAGAAGGAAGGCATTTGCGGTAAAATTAAAAGTGAAGTTTTGTAAAACCATCTTTGCTTTCTTCCTCCCTTTTTTTTACTCTTCTTTACCCTCTACTTAAATAACACTTCATGTATATGTGTGTAATTCAGCAGTCTAAAGGTATTATAAAGCATATATATATGCACTCTTATCCTTGATGCTCGGTACATGTATCTAAAAACCATAATCTTAGTGTCTTCTCTTTTTGTACACAGTCATAGCTCCCAGTGGTGCACTAGTTACATGTTAGGGCCAATTTAGAAGTCTTTACTGAGGCAAGATGTGGGGTTTAACTGAATGAAAACCACAGGGGAACTTATGTTAGCTTTCAACAGAAAACAATAAATGCATGGGACTATCTGTATTCTTAAAGGAGAATTGCTTCCACACCAGATACGCAAGGAGGTTACTTGCATTTTTGTTATAAAGGCTACTGTAGCTTCAGCCTGAAATACATGCATTTTTTGAAATGGCTACAGAATTAAGAATAGGCAATGCCTGGTTTGTTTGCAGTGCCCATACCAGGCACGATCAAAAGGTATGAAACATAACAGAGGGAATGAAATAAAAGTCTTCTCAATACTCCTATTGAAACCAAATACTTCATTTGATCTTGTCATAACAGGTATTTGATGGTCCTAGTAACAAAGCACCACTTCTTAGAAAACTCTGTGGGACACAGCATCCTCCTCCTATCACATCCTCCAAGAACCTGATGTACATCCGACTGCGCTCTGATACAACCATCCAGCACAGGGGCTTCAGTGCTCGCTTTACTGAAGGTACTTTTGTCATTTACATTAACGTATATTTATCTAATCGTCAGTTTGTTTGGATTAGACACAATCTTCTAGCACAGATGATAATGGGCAATGTTTCTACACATGCAGCATACCAGCGTGTATATTTAACAGTACCGAATTTTTCCAATTTATACAAGAATTTAAAATCTAATGATCATCTTAGAGTCTTTGATTGGGGAAAAAATGCACTTTTTATAGCAAGGCATCTAGCACACGTCAGCTGCCTCTTATTCCTCCTCCCTAGAGGGTTAGCTACCCATAACTGCCCTGAGAAAAATGTGCAACTGGCAGTTTCCACAGACCTAGTGACAAAATAACATTTTATATGTCTATCCATGCGCATGAATCTGAAAAGCTATAAAAGAATTCTGTGTGGTGCTGTTGATGAAGTTCATGGATTCAGGCCTGCAAACCCTGCCAAACATCAACTATCCAATTTGCGGAGGACTAATTGGTATCTTACATGATTTCTTTTTTAATGAAAAATGACACCAACTCGGCAGATTTTTTCATGAAGTTACATACTATTTGATGATTGGTGATTTTCTCTTTTTTCTTTTTCACAATAACTTTGGAAACAGTTTTTCCCCCAAGATATAGCCATTTAGTTTTTGCAGAGAAAATGTCTTTCATTTTTTTCTTAGGATTGTTTTTACTATAAAGTAGTACTTTTCCCAGATTTTTTTTTTAAATATTGTGAAAAA
Organism: Himantopus leucocephalus; assembly: GCA_003993805.1. Taxonomy (NCBI): domain Eukaryota; kingdom Metazoa; phylum Chordata; class Aves; order Charadriiformes; family Recurvirostridae; genus Himantopus; species Himantopus leucocephalus. The sequence goes on from RSEF01000002.1 coordinate 22,989,308, forward strand.
TGATACAGAAATGGAGGAATTTGCATCAGCAAAATTCTCAGGAACCCCAGTTATAACTCAGCACTGTTAGCCAAAGTTATGCAGTCAGATGAACTCTTGCATATGTGCAACATTTCACACAATTGCAGTTTTGTTGACGTACCTCACAAGAGGATCATGCCAATGCAATGTGATGCCATCCTTGGGCATTGGAAGGTTCTGGAGAGTTTCTTATGACTTTTTTCCTTCCTAGTTGCCAACACAGGCAAATGATCAGAGAAATGGGTGTATGATTGCACTGCTCTGAAACCAAGTTATTTTGGCTCTTCTGGGCTATGAGGAGCTGATAAAGATGAAATCTGTTCCCAAGTCACTCTGGCTTCTCTCAGACGGTCAGCCAGGTGCAGCATGGCTGGTGGATTCAGGTCAAGAAAGCTCATCCAGTACTGGGACCCAGTCCTTAAGTCTCTTTTTCTGCTAAATCACTGTTGTGAATTTTATCCTCATTTCACATTGATGAAGCATGTTACATTTTATGCATTCATTTTCACTACAGAATCTAAGATATCTGACTTGTATATGTAAATATCTATGTGTGTATGTGTGTGTATGTGTTTCATTCTAAAGCATGCGGAAGTTTCATAGAGTCAGATTCAGTTGGGGCAGCAATTTCCTCTCCTCTGTATCCTGCCAAATACCCAAACAATCAGAACTGCAGCTGGATTATTCAGGCTCAGGAACCATGTAAGTAAAAACATCTTTTATAGTTAGCTGGGATGACTAACATCCTCATCTTCTTTTCTGTAATAACAATACAAAATTCCTCCTTTATTTCTTTAGGAAGTTCTGCATCCTGGTAGTTGGAGAGCGTGGCTTTCCTATTCTGTCCTAAGTCAGATTTCACTGTAAAAGATTTAGTGCATAGTGAGGAAAACAGTTTACAACTTTGTCATCTTAGCTGATTTACTGTGACCCAAGTGTTGCAATTATAAATGAGGTGTTGAATACTATGTGAAGTTGGATTGGTCTGTGAGAAAATCTAAGGGTTTGTATATAATTAAAGCACTTGTATTTAGCCGACCTTATTTTGGTCTGGATTTTTCAAGCTAGAGTTGTGTTAGATCAAATCTATGCTGTTAACATAAAACAACCCTCAAAGCTTTAATTAAATAATGTGAAAAGGTACAGAGGATTTTCAATTTCAAATGCAAATAATGAAAAAAATGAAGAGACTGGTCTTATGTGCATAGGTACACCCTCAGATGTTCCTGTCTAATTTTTGACAGATTTATGATTGATCATAAAACACCAAATATTTTCCATCAGATACTGGTATTACATTTAACACCCAGTATTACCTTTACATTCTATAAGATTCCTAAAATTATTTACAACTGGCTAATAGTATCCTGGTAACATCATTTAAAATAAATGTTTATTTTTAATAGTAACTACAGAACTTCAGTTGTTCATCTGTTATTTAGCCATTGTTGTTAATATCATAGAATGTTCTGACCATATTTATAATTTTATTTTACTAAGTTATAGAATGAAAATCAATTTGCCAAAGAAAACAAATGAAAAATGAGGAGATAAGCAATGCTTTTTTTTAGCATAGGTTCTTGTACAAATACATGAAAAGGACATCATCAAAGCTGTTCCTCACCTACACAACATTTATTTTTAAAGACAATCTTTTTCTGGAACCAGGTGGAAAACTCATACATAACTATTGTCTCCTGAATTACATCAGTATGAGAGACCAGAAAAAAGCTGTATAAGAAGTAACCTGCGTATGTAATGACTTCCTCCACTTACCACCAGGATCACCACATACCACACATTACCGATACACATGGCTTCGTTATGGCAGTCACAGAGCATTAGAGGGCACAGCCATATACAATAGATTTAGCCAATGGCAAACCACAGCAGAGTCCTGCTCTGCTTTTACTGAGAAGGCCAACAAGTCCTGCTCTTGCCACCCACTGTGTTTTTCCTTTTTGCGTTATATCCTGAGGACCTGCATTGATAGCGGTAATTGATTGACCGGACAGGACACAAAAGATTGCCTAACATGCAGACTGTGCAGCTGAATGTCAGTCAGTGGCACCCCGCTGAATGCAGCGCCTGGGTCTATGGCTGTCATTTCAGCTTATTCTAGCTGATTAGTTGTAGCCCAGTGAGAAGCAAAATATTTGTGTCAAGTTCAGGCTTGGTCAATGTGGGAGAAAACTTAGTTATCATCTAAATTATGAGATTTTCTGACCCACTCAAACTGCATAGGAGCTCTAAGGCCAGGAGTAACTACTGTCACCAACTGGTGTTCAGGACAGCCTCTCTTCTTCCAGTTGTGACCTCACCTTTGTTCATATCAGACAAGCAAGAGCAATACAAGAGTCAAAAATACCGAGTCAGGAATCCTCTTTTTCAGGACATAGCCTGCAGTCCAAGGGTGTGGAAAATCCAATCCCATACAAATATAGCTGAGTGTAGTTAATGATCCTTTAACCAGTCCAATTGATGTATGTGGAACATTATAAAACGATGAAAGAACCATCTCTTTCTGAGTCTGGAGCAGGGCAGCATCAATTCACATTTTGTCCCGATCTATGGTATAGATCGCAAAGGGACAGAAGGTCATGAATGTGTAGAAATAAGTTGTGTTTCTGAATTTTCCATGTTGTATTGGCTGATATTTTCAGTATATAATGAAAGTGTTCAGATATTGGGAAATTTGGATTCGTGTGTGTTAAAACCTACGCTTCTAACGCCAGTTGTCCTTGTAAGTACTGAAATATGAAGAGATTAACCAGGACCTTTGCAGTAAGGATTAATGCACTTCCATCAAATTCACTCCACATACCAGGGAATAAACTAACTTCATATGTTATGCGTTATGGGGACTGATTGACTTCAGGGGAGAAAAGAAAAGATGGTACATTTGTTTACATGTAATTATTTCTCTGTGAAATACTAAACTTTGGTTTAAGTTTTCACTCTTTGCTGTTGTCAGTCAACCACGTCACACTCTCGTTCGCTGACTTTGATATTGAAAACAATAGACAAAACTGTACAACGGATTTTGTGGAGATTTTGGATGGGAATAACTACGAGGCTCCTCTTCGAGGTATTGTACCATTCCCTTGTTTATTTCATACATAGAGCTACATCCAAGGTAAGCAGGAGAAGGTTTTCTGTGAGTGTTCTCCTGCTTCATGGATTTTCTCTGGGAAAGGAAGCTCCTTGGCTCCTCTGGCCAGAGGATACCAGGGATGGAGGATAAGTCTTCACTGTGAATTGCCCGGTCCTCCCAGGCTCTGACTGTATTCCTACTAACCTGCAGTTTGGAATTGACTCTAGCTGCCTTTTCCTTCCTCCTCAGCTGAACAATATTGGGAACCAAGCAATTCAGTTTAAACTGAATTCCCAGTTAACTGTACAAAAACAAAGCGTAACCTGCACTCATAAGCACAGTCCACACTAAACATAGGTGAAGAACGCTGCAGATTTCTGGGAGCAGAAAAGGGATTTTCCTCAAGCCCTGGAAAGCCTGACTTTCTGCTTGTTCCTGACTTTTCTACAGCTTTCTCCAAACATCTCTGTCCAGAGCCATCACCTTCAAGTGGCAGGAGCATCCCGGAGCAGCAAAATTCAGTGCTTATGCTGCCAGGAAGCCATGAGAGAGCCCTGGCCACAGGGTGGTCCTGGCTCCCCTCACATCCCCAGGGCTGCATCAAATTCATTTCTGAGAAATGCGGAATATCTGTGCCTGATTATGCTCTCCCTTACTCTACTTTTGTATATGCTCCTTTGTCAGGAGTGGGGCTGTACTCAATTTAAATGGTTTGTAACTAAGAGCAGAATTCATTTTTTGGTATCCTACCCTTGGCTTTCACTTGGCAAGAGGACCAGGATACTAGCTGCTATCTTTTTTTTCACTGTCAGATGCCTTTCTGCTAGATCATGATTCATATTTCTAATCCCCATGTTACAATCCATTAGAGGAGAACTGGTCTGTTATTTGTCATGGTTTTTTCATCAGAAACCAATTGAGTGAAATGGAAACTACTGTCAGATATATTTGATGGAATTTTTTTTTTTTTCAATTAGGCTGTAATTTCTGGACAGAGTGAACACAAACAAGTTCAATGACAGAATAGCCGGTGACTAGGGTGTCTGAGGTGCAAGAGGCCCTTCCTCTGTTAAAAAAAATTGCCACCAGAGTTGAATTCTGTGCTAATGAAATGGAGTATTTCATTTTTATGTAGATTGAATTGACAACTGCAATTGTAAGCAACAAATGTTACTCCTGGTTGCTGTCAGGCATTAACCCCAAATGTTAAATTAGCCATAGTAATTACATGCTGAACACTCCTTTTTTTTCTCTCCGGCTTGTTCTTTTTCAGGCCGTTACTGTGGCACTACTATACCACATCCTATCACTTCTTTTGGTAATGCCTTGGTGGTGAACTTCATCTCCAACAACAACATTACTGCCAGGGGCTTCCATGCCACCTATGCTGCATCATCGTCATGTAAGTCCATATGACAGGTGTTGCTACCTTATACCTCCAACTTTTAAGAAAAAGAACAGATGCTGTATCTCTTTGTCTCTCAGACATTCCCTCTTTTAAAATCCCCCACTACCCTTCCTTTTGGCCAAAGTCTCAGCAAGTATATCAACAAGCTAAAGAACAAGGAGACAAGGACAATGCTTTCTTGATTAGCAAATGCTCTGGCTCTGTCAAGATTATTTTTTTTATGTCATCTTTCTCAAGCCTCTGCTGTCTCCTTCTTGTTGCAGCCTGTGGGGGTACTTTCCACATGGACAGAGGAGCTTTCAACAGCCCTGGATATCCCGAGCAGTATCCGCTCAACACGGAGTGTGTCTGGACAATTCTGAGCTCCCCTGGCAACCGGCTCCAGCTGTCCTTCATGTAAATGCATTGCCAGGGGTTATTATTCAGCCCTTTAACAGACCTGAAGGAAGGATGCTCTGTGTTTATTAGGAAATGTAATTACCAGATGATAAAGCTGAAACATGTTTTTAGAGTAATTTGGAAAGAGAACACAGCAGTGGTTTGTGCAGCTTGCAATCAGTGTTCTCCTGTCTTAGTCATTGCTTATAGTAAGGCATATACAGCATTATGTAAATAGGTGGTTTATTGTTTGAGCAACATGGGATGCTAAAGAAGCCAGTTCTCACTCACTTATAAACAAGAAGAGGATATTCAGCATTGCTCTGCCTTTTCTTTACAAAGGAAATTCCTACTATTTCCTCACTACCAGATTCATTGTAGTATTTATTATATAGCTGAGTAATATAAAGGGCCCAGATACTCCACTGATTGTAGGGTTAGAATTCCTATTAAAGTCTTCAAAATTTCTCCAACAATTATAGCAGTGGAGGTACGACAGGGGCCAGGAGAGTATCTGAAGGAATTTTGTTTTCCCTTCAGCAAAGTAACTTTCCTTTGAAGACTTCTGACAGGACAGCCATGCGTGATCCACAGAACAATGTGGAGTGCTTTACCAGGGTCCTTAGGTTGTTCTTTACTCATGATGTGGATTTCTGAGCCTCTCTGTTTCCCGGCATGAAACAGTGGCTGCTGCCAAGAAAGAGAGCACTGACCCTTTGCAAAGCTTATCAAGAATCAGCAGGAAAAGAAAAGTAATTCTGAAACCTGCATTTACAGTTAACCAGGACAAAAGGAAAATTTGCCCAGTAACATGCTGACTGCATAAGGTGTAATTTGTTAGGCATGTACTGATTCACTCAATAAACTCAATAAAAAGGACATTCTATTCCCCCTTTGCTCACTGAAGCAGAGAAAAAGTACTACAGCCTGAAAACATTTTTCAGAATATTTGCTACAAAATAATGAATAACAACTTTTCAGAACTAAAACAGAAATCTAGTGTGAAGCAGAAACTATCAACAGAACATACGTTCAGTTATATCAAGCGACACTGAGTAGATGTAAACTTTTTTTTCAGTTACACATAGCTAAAAGGCAGCTGAAAGTACTGGAAAGCATGGAGTAATTGTGTTAGAAAGCAGTATTTATTTTATTTTTTTTAATTTAATACTAGGGGTTTATAAAGTTTTGTTGGCATGAGGCATTCATTTTCTTCAGCTCAGTCTGAACAGAAATCCCTGTCTTGAAATTTGAGGGCTAGCTTTAAATTGGTCTGAAGTATGTCCAGATGAGCGGCTGGAACCATTTTGCAGCATGCGTACACTGAACATACGTGGCTATATTCAGGATTGAAAGGGTGGAGTTGTGACCAGAAAATGAGAAAGCACAAATATTTAGGGCATCGGTTATAAGAGCCACTCTCTGGAATCTTCTGAAAAGTCTATTGGATTGAATCAAAGCACTTCACTTAGAATAACGTAATGATTTTTAGAGTATATGTAGCATTCAGCTTGGTGCAATAATTTAGAATTTGTAATTTGATTACTAAATCTCATTCCTTTTGTAAGGTAAAAATCGGTTTAGAAGAGTTCATAGCAATCCTTATTCTTTTGTGCACCCAGCTGTGTGAAACTCAGAGAGGCCAGAGAAGCAGTAATATTTTCTAATTCTGGAGAAACTGCTAAGGAATTTCTGAGCTCTGAGATGTTAACTACACATGAATCTAGGCCTCTGGAAACTGTTTTCTCACCAGTGAGCATACTGAAATAATACACATATGAAGGGGCTGCAAACTGATGCGTAAGGCTGAAAGTATCTCTGCACCTAATAGATATGCACTCAGTAAATAGTCTGGGCTTATATTAAAAATTGGGTTTATATATCAGGGGCTTTTCGTGTTTCATGGTTGTTGTTGAAGAACCAACCAATATTACAAGGGTTTGAGAACGCTTTAGAAATTATAACTTTGCAAACTGAATCTCTGTCGTAAATTAAGGGGCCAGAAAGGAGAGCGCCCTTTATCAGTAGCACTGCCAGGTAATGAGCAATGACTTCTGGGTTCCGGAGGGTTTTGTTGCTGCCCTCTTCTTAACTGTCACAGTAGGATACCAGCTACAGAAGGATTTGTGGCCTGGAAGGGCAAACTCTGAAGTATGCATCAGTCACATGCCTGCTAATGCTCTTCCACTGCTATTGAAACAGAGCGTTCCAGGTGGAACCTAGTAGCGGCTGCACCAAAGATTACCTGGAGATTCGTGAAGGGAACGAGACGGGCACACTGGCAGGACGATTCTGCGGGAACTCCTTGCCTTCAAATTATTCGTCTACTGTTGGACATATCCTGTGGGTCAAATTTGTCTCAGACAGCTCAGGCACCGATGTTGGCTTCAGGGCCACATTCTCTCACTGTAAGTAAACTACATTTAATCGAAAACTGTTGTTCTTTCATAACACTGCCAAAATGATTCAAAGAAGTGAACGTTTGGCCCTGTAAAGTCTATTAGAAAATGCTGTTTGATGTCAGCAAGGCTGTGAATTCACTTAAAAAATATTTTGTAAAATATCTGCTGAATATAAAGGGATGTTCTATAACATGTCAGAACAGAACTCGTGTATGTAACATAAACAGAAGAATTAGACATTAAATTCTATCTTTTTAAATTGTCATAATAGACAATATTTTTTCAAATTGATCATATTATCCTTCCAGAAGCAAAAAACTTCATGGATTACAGAAAATAATATGTTCTCTATTTCATTGACTGTTTTCTAACAGTTTATGACCTGGTTTTCAGATTCTTCCTTCAGCAGTACTGGGCTGTGAAGATACCAATAAGAGCTATATACTAAAAAACTTCTGTGGCACCCCAAGTTTACCAGTAGCCTGTTAGAGTTAAAAATATCTGACCAAATCTCTTTGCTACCTGAGAGTGAGCAATGGTATTTAACGTTTATGTTGCCATTTATTAGGCAATTGACAAATTAAGGAAAAAAACAATTGTTTCCCAGCTTTCCGTTTTACTTGTTGAGTACAACAGCGTCGATCTTCCTGTTTGGATCTAGATGCCATCAACCAGGGAGCAGAATTAGAAGAAAAGGAATTGATGCCAGTTTGTAGATCCAAAATTGCAAGGGACTATTGCAAACGTTAGTCCGAGTTGCTGCATGAACAAACTGCTGAAGCTAAACATCCACAGCCATTCTGATTATGCAAGCTAAACTTCTAGTAATTTTCCTTACTTTGAGACTTTTACTACTCATTTTCAAAAGGAATTATCAATAGGTCAGAGCTCAGTGAAATCGAAACCATTTTTCACCAGAACACACAAAGGTATTTCAAACAAATCATTTTATTACTTAACGCTTCTTGGGAAGAAATTAACACAAAGTAGACAGAGTCAGGAGGGAATTTAGATGTCCCATCTTCCCACCTCTCCTACATGTAGAGCCACATGGCTCAAATGGGTAATTTCCTTCAGATAAGGGAACACTGCATCCCTCAAAACAAGAAAATAATTAGATGTGCATCCTAGGAGTGTCTGAGACACAAGTCTATGTCTCACAGCGCTGTCTAGTCCTAAGTAAATTAAGTTGGATGGGATGAAATGAAAGCTATATTCCAGGCTGGGCCCCAATGCTTCTTTTAATTTATGTGAATTAGAGGCATTAGTTGTCTCTTTCTTGTTTTTTAGTGTATGGAAATGACATTGTGGGAAACAGAGGACAAATAGCTTCACCACAGTGGCCCAGAAGTTACCCTCACAATTCCAATTACCAGTGGCGGATAAGCGTTAATGCTTCACAAGTCATCCATGGCCATATCCTGCAGATGGATATCGAAAATCATCACAGATGCCGTTATGACAAGCTAAAGGTGATTTAATTGTGATTAGTTATTTTATTTTAATTAACTTTGATAAAAATTTTTAATAGAGAAACCCACAAGAGGAATGGAAAGTATTTCCAAAGATCTGGTGTAGATTATTGGTTTTCTATGTCGTCTTTTCAACAATTATTAGCTATAGGAAGGGTTACATACTCTTTGGCTCCCTAACATATATTTCCAAGCTGTAAGTTTGAAACTTATTAAAAATAAGTCCACAATGGTACAATCCTGAATTTTCAAATCCAAGAATTTCAGATCAGATACCACATTGAACTTTGCTCTGTGCTGGTTCAGTTGAGGAGAACAGTGACAATAAAATCTCAGTGCCTCTAAAAATAAGATTATTTTAAAATCCTATAAGGAACAACCCTTGCACCTTCTTTGCTCTCTGGATCAACAATTGCTGTTGGCATTAGGAAGGTACCACTTTCTTCCTGTTTGATTGTTTTTCTGTACCCTTCTGTAATACAGTCCAGCCCTTTTACCAGGCTAAAAAATACAGCACGCATGGTGCTAAGCAAAATGGAGCAACAGAGGCAACAACTTCTTTCTGATCTTAGATAAACATAACTACTTAGTTAAGTAATGGTCTCTCCTTGTCTGGGTTTTTNGGTTTTTTTTTTTTTTTTGGTTGGTTGGTTGGGGTTTCTTTAATCAGCTGATTCAATAATGATCCTTTTCTTTTATCTTTGGGAAAAAGAAAGTTAATACTAGTTCAATATATTCAGTATATTCAATTCATTATTAATTCACTGATATCCAAATTTAATATTAGTTGAAAAAGGAAATGTAATTTTTTCCTTCATACCATGTCAGATTTTAACAGTATCTTCTTTCTTCTCAGCCTGCCTTTCTTTGTCCCTCTGAAAGCAAAATAAGTTTCTTAAATCCATTAGACAGTCAGTGGATGTGAATCAGCCTGACCTTTAACCTGACTCAAGGATCTGATCTTCAATGTTATGTTAATGTTTATTTAATATTTCCTAGCTTTGTCTACTGGCCATTTTACACTGGGGAGAAGCGGACAAGAACACAAATAGATTTAAAAGGTGGCAAAAGAGAAGCATTGTATAACTAGCTAAGATTTTGGCTTATAAATACATAAAATGAAAAAAATATTATTGCATATTTATTAGATAGAATTTAAAATGTATGTGTTCCTCAGAGGGAAGAAGGAAAAAAAAAAAAAGAAAAGAAAAATGGTGCCTTTTTTTTCCTGCAGATCATGTTGGGGTTTTCCTCAGCAAGGAACAAGGTTGTACCAGTGCACTTTTTTAACATGGGAGGCCAGTTCATGTCACCAAAGAGCAGCCCTGTGATGGGGAATGAGCTGAATTTGGTGGCTTCCAATCAGATCCTTCTTCCGTGAAAGCTTCATAATTAACAGTATATAATGGAAAGGGAGATTATGTTCTGTTTTATTGTAAGAGAGGTTTCTCTCTAACTGGGATTTGCTGAAAGATCCCTCACTCATTTATAGAAGGTAATTTTCTCCTTGGAAACTTGCTAAGTATGGGGCAGATGAAAATCTGCCCATGTGAGGAATGACACTGTTCTCCTTCTCTCTGCAGGTTTATGATGGGCCCACTATTCATTCTCGTCCTATTGCAACATACTGCGGTGCAGACCCTGCTTCTTTTGCATCCTCTGGCAGTTCGATTACAATCCACTTCCAGTCAGATTCGTCTGTGACTGGAAAAGGCTTTCTTTTGGAGTGGTATGCAGTGGATGCTTCTGCTGTTACACACACCATTGCTCGAGGTGGGTTTCCAGTGGGTTGCACAGTTAAAAGTGCTATATCCAGGACATACTAAGCTTTACTTAAAAACCTCCAAACTGACTTCCCCACAAGAGAAAGCCGTAGGTATTAACAGAGGAAAAGCTTTCACTGACATTTTAATTAAGCATTTTGATAGCTTTTTAAAACAATTTCTAGGGACTCTCAGATATACTGTTTTATGGTGTTTTAAAAATAAGCATTTTGATAGAAGGGCGTTTTTATTTTCATGAAAGCTAAACATTTTATATGTTTTCATGAAAAAGTATCCCTCTTGAAATACCATTCTTAAATCACTGGCCATTGTCATAGGAAACCATTCACTATAATGCATCTCATATCCATAAATAAAAAGAGTATGCTAAGTATGATCATGTACCTCTAACAAATAGCTCCTGGAAGAAGAGGGAACATGCTTCTTGTACCACTGATCTTCTCTGAGCAAGTTCAACACGAGAAAGTTAAGACTGACTAGGACAGTGCAATGTCTTCTATCTAAATCTGAAGGCAGATTTCTGGGGACAGAGAGACTAAAGATCCCTGGGACTCTTCAGGATAGTGGCAGTATGTAATGGGTTTGTGTGCTGGGAGAGCATTGAGCCACTAGATATCCCAGCAAGGACACCATCTTGATCTAAACTTACAGCTGAGGCATTAGGAGTAGAGAAAGAAAAGTACTTCCATTTCAAGAGGTTCTAAATTGTTTATGTATTATTTGGTATGTATGCACCATTCCTTTCTAATATGCAACCTGTGTTAAACTGTGTTAGATGCTCATAGGTCTTTTGCTAGGTATTCCTCGTGGTAAAATAGGTCACATCATTGCTGCATCAGGTAGCACAGGAACATCCTTATAGCTCAGGATTTTCGAGTTGTGTACTCTCAGTTCAAACTGAAGCAATGCTTGAAGAAATGCATTCCTGTGACTACACATATCGTCACTGTGCCCCCATTGCACTTAATTATAGGTCTGTCATCTTAAATTATATGAGGGGAGTGTTCAATATAAAAAGAGAATGCTTTCATTTTTATTTTCTTGTACGTGACAGGTGCGTGCGGAGGGACTGTAACAACTGAAGAAACACCTTCATTCCTCTTCTCACCGGGCTGGCCCATGAATTACAGAAATTTTGCTGACTGTGCATGGCTTATCAGAGCTCCTGGATCCACTGTGGAGTTCAATATCCTGGCCCTGGATATAGAATCTCACAGCTCATGCAACTATGACAAACTTATTATCCGAGATGGTGAGAAGCCGATCTTGCCCTACCCTGACAGTATGCAATAGATACCCAAGGTCCCAGTACCTGGAATTCTCATATCCATTTTGCTTAAGCAATCTAGATCGAAATGGGAATATATTCTAAATCAGTATTCTTCCTCTATGCTGAGACATTCAGTTAGTTAAAATAAAACTGGCAACGTCTAGCAAAATATTTGGTGGTCTATAAAAATATTTCTCAATCTGTAAGGGGTTAAAGATCTTGAAAAGCACCTGCCTGAAAGTGTGAGCCACAGCAACTAACAGGCAGATGTGAACTGATTTGGTTTTAACATTAACATGTCTTCTTTTGATCTCAGGAGACACTAGTCTTTCTCCAGTGCTGGCTACTCTGTGTGGACGAGAACCTCCTGGGCCAATAAAATCAACTGGAGAGGCGATGTTCATCCACTTCCTGTCAGATGCAAGTGTCACTGGAGCTGGATTTAATGCCTCTTATCAAAAAAGTAAGATTTGTTTCGCTTCTTCCCCAGATAAATATCTGCCTTGCTGCTAACAATGGGTTAAGGAAAGAAAAGACTCTGGCATTTTTAAAGCTGCCTGCAGTCTATCTAATTAATCACACAGACCAGTTATTCACATCTCATGAATACATAAATGTCTGACTCTGCAAAGGTAAAATTTGCTATTTTCCCAGTGATATAACACAACAAAGCATGATTCAACCAGACCAGTCACTTTTCAGAAGTAAGAAAAGTGTATGCCTAAGTTTATAACAGCTCGGCTGAAGGGTGAAAGAATCACGGAATCACAGAATTTTCAGAGTTGGAAGGGAC
>RSEF01000002.1:23002029-23059051 GCA_003993805.1 Himantopus leucocephalus
TTCCCTGTCCCTCTTGAACTGGGGAGCCCAAAACTGGACACAAATGCCCAACTAAGACAGGGAAATCTATCACTCAAAGCATAGACACAAAACAGAGAGGGTCAGACGCAGAAAGCTGTGTAAGTTGCAGCAGGAACGTCAGCAGTTTCCAGTGGCACTCCTCCTACATGAACCCAGCGATGATAACGGATTTCTGAATGGGCTGAAGCACCAAGGAAGGTGTTATGATAACAATGGCCAGCCAGGGGAAGTTTTTCTGACTGGCAGCTTGAGTTAGGTGACTGTGGTTTGGTCTGTGGCTAGAAGCAATGTGCTCAGACAGTGTAACAATATGCTCATGCCACAGGAGGTCCTTGGCATAGCTGCCTGCTTACTTTTCTGTTAAGTCTGAGAACTGAGTCTCACTGCCAAGATGTTTGGTATGTGTCATCTTGCAATCTACTAGCTTGTGTTTGAGAGATCATTCATTGTGTGCATTGCTCTATGCCCTTCAACCCTTCATACACTTGTTTTAATATTTGCTTTTACCTGTCATATCTTCCTTTTAGGAGACAGGATTTTTCTCTAAAAGAGTATGTGAATAGTTGATGCTAATTTTTTTTTTTTTTTTGCTTTGACTCCTTTTTCGCAGGTTGTGGAGGCTATTTGCACATGGACAGGGGTGTGATAACATCCCCCAACTACCCTCAAGACTATGCGCCTAATCTGAATTGTTCCTGGCATGTAGTGGTAACCTCTGGATTTGTCATTGCTGTCCATTTCGAACAGCCTTTCCAGGTTAAGAGTGAGGATAGTTCCTGCAGCCTTGGAGATTATGTAGAGGTGAGGTTATGGGCTAGGTCACCAAATCCTCAAAGCTATTAAAGCTACAGAATCTTACAGATTTCAGTGTCAGTAAGGCAGCCCAGGTTGTCAGGGGGTAGAAACACCAAAGATATTTCTCTCTCTTTCTCTCTTATTTATTGCTATGCATTAATTAGTCACTAGGTTATTGTTTTTCCCCACAGCTAGAAGCATTAAGATGGTGTGTGTTCAAAGTTTACATTCCAGGGCTGTTTGCTTGAGTGACATTAGCAATTTCTCTTCTTCTAGCTGAAGAATGGGTTAGACAATGCTGCCCCACCTTTGGTGTCTGGAAGAGGGAATGGACGGTTTTGTGGAAGCAGCCCCATCTCTACCATGCACACCACAGACAATCAGCTGTTTGTCCGCTTCATTTCTGACAGCAGAAATGAGGGTCAAGGATTCAAACTGAACTACGAGGCTAAGAGTCTAGGTAAGTCTAGGAAATAAACTTAAAGTCTGTGACATAATAGATATAACTTGGAGTTTGTCCTCTTAAAGGAGGTTCCTGTTATAAGTTCCAACCCTGGTAAAATCAGATGTCTGCAAAAATGTCCTGTTTCCTTCCTTAGTGCATGCCTTCTGATCCTACCCTCAAATTTCTCCTTTTCAAAGACAGCCAGGTCCAGGTCACGGCATCTGGAGATATTAAAGTTAAAAAAACAACTTACGGGGAACCCTTTAGCAGGGAAGTAGCATCTATAGTTAGGAAGAGATGTTCAAAATTCATACTGGGAAGGAAAAAAAACCTAGAAACAAGAACATTATTTTGAGCATTTTGTACCCAGTTCAAGTGCTAAATGTTGTCAGGCTAGTGTGTCTAGAAAGGTGGTAACATTTTTCACAGCTCTCAGCTGAGAAAATAACATTCACTGCCAGAGCTAACATTTTTTGAAAGAATGAAAAAAGTGGAGACTCAAGTCCCAGGGGTAAATCAGGGACTTGGCATTTGCAGTTATTCCACTGTATTCATGACATACGCCACTTGGGACACCAGGATACCTCCTGTTAAACAGTGTAACTAAAGACAACTAAGGCAACCTGTCAATCTACTCAATTTTTTAAGTGCTTGTTTTCTGCTTACTTTTCCCTGCTGCCACAAAAAAAATCATTCTTAGCGTTACTGTACAACAGTATTTCTACCACTTCCATTTATAAAACTTGACTAAAACCCTGTGTTAAACCTGCACTGGTAGAACATAGTGGGGGTATTTAATAGAAAAGTTCTGGTCAAAATAAAGATATTTTTGTAGGATAAAGGACCTGAACAAATCCTAATGTTTGCTCTGACTGGCATTCCTCATACATTCATTATTGTCTCAAACAGACATTTCAATTTTGGAAAGCAGAAGTGGGGAACGATTCACAGAGCATTGATGTGTCTGACTTGTAGGCTTTCTAGCTCTTGAGAACTGGGGTAGGAACAAGGCCAGAAATATGTTTCCTGCTTGGTTTAGAAGCAATCCAAGGAAGAACTAATAGCAGTTTAATTCAGAGCCCTGAACATGTGGAAATGAGGAGAGCTCGGTAAGCAGGAGCACAGGAACATAGGATTCTACTGCATTAAAATGTTTTCCCACAGTAAACAGTAAAATGCACTCAGTTTTGATGTAACTATATGACACCGAAAGGAAACTGTTGGAATATAGTGATAACTCATATTTTTGATGCCTCACCCATTTCCTTAACATGTTTTTTATTGGCAATCTTTTCTTTCCCAGCTTGTGGAGGGAATATTTATATCAATGATTTCAACCCCGGTGGATATACATCTTCCCCCAACTATCCAAGCAATTATCCCCCGCATGCTGACTGTGTCTGGACCATAACTGCTCCTAACGGACATGCAGTAGAGCTGCAATTTGAAGATCAGTTTTACATTGAACCTTCACCAAAGTATACAGCCGTATTATTTTGCCTGTGTTTCTTCAGAGACTCCATTCTGATTCTTCTTTCCCTGTTAATTTCTCTAATTCCTCCCAGAGCACACTTGCAGATTTTCAATCAAAAGTGGTTAGGAAATTTTTTGAGAGATCACTGGAGCTATCAGGCCACTGGTACACATTCCTAGGACTTTGCAGTGCATGACAGAAATGAATATAACAGACAGAGAGGAAGCATCCATGGTAGAAAGGTGCTTTCTGTAAAATCTGTGCCCTCTAGTCCTTTCATATGCAGATTTTCAGTCATTTTGACTCTCAGATGCTTTTAAATCCAATGGATTACCACCACAACAATTTGTCTCCCTCCTCCTTTGCCTGTCTGGTGGTTTGCAATGGGTCTACATGTTTTGCACCCCCTGCCTGAAGCATAAAACAAAGCCCAGTTTCCAGCAGATGTAACTTCATTGATTTGGGCCTGGACCACTATATGGCAAAGGTGAGCCTCACCTGTGAGATCACGTCCAGAAAAAATGGCTCAGGATGGAGAATCCCAAAGGTGTCCTTTCTCTCTGGCTTCCCAGGACGCTGCACCATGCTGAAGGCAAAGCTGTTAGTTAAGATATTTTGGGTCTTTCTATGCCCACCTAAGTAAACCCCCAGATTTGAATTTTTATTGCCTTCACCTGTTCCTTAATTCAACAGTCATCAATGAGACTTAATAGGGAATATCTGCTGAAGCTGGAATCTGCCAAAAATATATGTTAAAGATGGTCACAACTACTTCATCAGTGCTGTTCATACCTCTCTCCAAGACTTGCTTCTGTCAGTTCTGATCTGATCATAGACTGGGTTTGGGATGAATCTTTCTCAGTGTTTCTAGTGCTCCTTTTGATTCAAATATTACATAGCTACCATTGATTATGAACTTGTTGATTCTGTCCTGGTCACACTGCATGGAAACTGATCTAATTCACTACAGCTTCATGGCTTTCTGTACATACTGAAATGATTTCAAACCACTACTGCTATACACTGAACAGAAAATTCTCTCCTCTTCTAGCTGCACTTCCAGTTACCTAGAGCTACGCAATGGCGCTGACTCCACTGCCCCCATCATCGCCAAGCTGTGTGGAGGTTTGATGCCAGGCTTGCAGAGATCTTCAGGAGCTGTCATGTACCTGAGGTTCAGGTCTGATAGCAGTGCCACGCACGTGGGTTTCAACGCTAAATACTCCATTGGTAATGCTTGCATTTATGAATTTCTTTGATTTTAGAGAAGGTTTTGGTCTCAAGTGTCAGGGTTTTGTAATAGGGCTTAAATCATGCCTATGAGGTAGGCTGACAGATATGTGCCTCTTTCAATTAGTGTTAGAGCTAAGGCATCAGAATCGCATGGGTTAACATCAACACGTTCGGCACCTAGCCAGAGGTGAAAATTATGGAAATAGGAATAGAAAAGTGCTCATAGATCTGTAGCAGTGGAAACAAAGACTGGACAGTTATCAAAGGGGCAGTAGAAAAAAAGGTTGATGTGGATTAAGTCATGTAACGGTGTGATTTTCAGCATGCAAAATTACTGTCGCTTTCATGAGCAGGATCCTGAAGGGGAATGCAAAGATCAGCTGAGAGTTGGCAGGAGAAGAACAAATTAGGAGATTCTCTATGTAAATGTAAATCAATCTATAGTAATCATGCTGCTAGACAAACAGGGGCAGCACAACAATGGACTGAAAAAGGAATGAACAGTAAGAACAATTATTTGCCAGCTGGGAAAAGAAATACTTTAAAATTATTTGCTCTCAAGCTGCAAAAACAGGATTAGAAAGCACTAGCGAAGTTTTGAAATTAAATAAAAAATAGTCTTTGATCAGATTCAGAAATACGCTACTTTTTTGGTTTTGCTAATGTTAATAATCTTCAAAGAATAGCAGCTATTATGTTAGTGTCACTCATAAAGGAAAGTCTAGGACTGTTAATTTCTCAAAGGCAAAGTAGTGGACTATATTGCCTTACACAGAATTTTGCTGATTGTGTTAGATCTCAAACACTTAAGCCAATATAGTGTGCTATTATATTTCTGAATGTGAAAAACAAAACAACTTGCAAGAAAACATTGTTAGTATACGAAGCCACAATTTATATTTATCCATAACAGACTTACAGTATTTCAGCTGTGTGCCAGTCATCCTGTAACAAAGCACTGATCACTCAGAAGAGCAGAGAGTATGAACACAACTGTTATTGCTATGAAAAGATTTTAACCAGAAGGCACACAGAATACGCTGTAAAATCCAATAAATTCCACCTGGGAATATTATTTGCCACAAGCCTTAGTATTATGAACTTTTGTTTGCAGGTACCACAGAGAAATGAGTTTTCAGAGAGAGGGAATATTAAAAATAAATATCTTTTTCCCAAATCGTGCAGTGATCCCTTACCAAGGCATCACAAGGAGTGGAATTTTAACAGGAAGGGACTGCAGGAAAGAGAAGAGGAGTCTGAACCATAGTTGTAGGCCCAAACTAGCAGTCAACTTTTGTCAGTCATAAAAAATTTATATCCACATTTAACAAACTAAATTTCTTTATATTTATCTGATACTGCTTTCCAAGATTTTCTGGTAAATATGGACATGGGTACAGATTAGACAAAGACGTTGAAATCTGTGAGTTTAGTCAAATTAATAAGAGATATGACAGAGAGGAAGGGGTGCTTGCAATGGAAGGGGGGATGTGGAGAAAAAACCCAACAAACTAGGACTGGTTGAATTAGGCAGAGAATGTGGAAGATTTTTAACTGGAAGGCAATTCCTGTTTTATTACCACAGTTAGAGAACAAGTAAGTTGTGCCTTAGCTTTAAGTCTGATTTAGGAGAAAGATCATCTCTCTGAGGTCCTTCAGTCAACCAAGCAATGTTCTTCCTTTTGCAGCTCCCTGTGGCGGGACAGTGATAGGACAAACTGGCATCATTGAAAGCACGGGGTATCCTGAGCTTCATTATCAAGACAACCTGCTGTGTGAATGGTTTCTGCAGGGTCCCAGGGGCCACTATCTTACCATCAGACTAGAAGGCCTAGATATTCAAAACTCCTCCGAGTGCACAAATGACTTTGTGGAGATCCGAGAATACAACGCTTCTGGTCTGAGAATTATTTCAGTGTTTGTCTTCCCTTCCCTAGTACTACTACAAAACCTCACCAGAGGTTCCTGAAAGCATTTCCCTTTGCGTACAAAGTGAGCCTTTTCAATGTACAGTATTTGCTTCTGTCTGCCTTGGTTGCTGAAGCAAATAAGGCAAACAAAGCCCTTCTATTTCCCAGCAAAAACTTGATTTTACCAGTTTACGCCTGCCTGTCTATTTAAATTGGAAAGTGATCCTTCAATATAAATATAAATAATATATTGATATAAAATTGTCTTTCTGTATTTGATTTTTGCAGGAAATTTGTTGGGCAGGTACTGTGGTAATACTCTCCCTGATGCTGTGGACACCTCTGACAGTTTTGCTTATGTCAAGTTTGTCACTGATGGATCTGTCAATGCCCGAGGATTCAGACTGCGCTTTGATTCCAGTACTGAAGGTTGGATTTGTAAGGTTGCAAGTTACTTTCAGGGAAGCAACATATACCACAGACCATAATTGCACTACTACAGCGTATATTGTAGATCACTTATTCTTGGAGTAATGTGTATTTGCTCTTAAATTTAAACTCTGGGGGAAGCATGAATAGAGGTCTCTGATCATTACCTAGCTGAGCTGAAACTTTGAAAGGCAAGCAGTCTGCCACTAGAATGGACTTTGCCATCAGTGGTAGGTCTCACACAATGAAATACACTCTTCCACACCTTTTCTATCCAGTAGTCAGCCCAGGGATGTTCTAACATACCCTCCCCACATCCCTCTTGATGAGGAGGAAGGTAAAGAAATGCTGTGGTTTTCCTTTGTGTTATTCTGTTCCTCATCAGTGAGTGGTATTCTTAAATCTCCCTGAACCCAACAGTTTTTAACCAATAGGTTTTAAGCAGAATCACAGAACTGCAGAGCCATTGAGGTTGGAAGGGACCTATGGAGACGAGATAGTCCAACGACCCTGCTCAGGCAGGGTCAGGTAGAGGAAGTTGCCCAGGTGTGTGGCCAGTCAGGTTTTGAATATCTCCAGGGACAGAGACTCCAAAACCTCTGTGGACAACCTATTCCAGTGTTCAATCACCCTCACAGTAAAAAGTGTTTTCATATGTTCAGATGGAAGTTCCTGTGTTTCAGTTTGTGCCCGTTGCCTCTTGTCCTGAGCACAATGACTTCGAAGAGCTGCTCTGATCAGGACCAAGGACATAGAACTATCCCTGCTTCACACTTCTCTTTCATGTTCTTTCATGCCCATGCAATGCTTGTCCTGCCAAAATATGGCTACTTTTAAAGAAATTCTTTGCAGTAGTGGTTGTGAAAAATCTCTTGCCAACCCTTCTTACCTCTTCCCAGCTCATTCAAAAGCTCAGCTGAAAGCTTCCTTATTCTTTGTGTTTGCTTCTGCCATGAAAAAACACAGGGGGAAACAAACTCCAAAAAGAATGTTATTTCACACCCAGGATGCTGTTATGCAACCACAGAAGAGGAACTGTATTAGCAAAAATGTAATGCAGGTGGATACACAGATTAGACTATTCTGCAGGAGTCTGTGAGGTTGAGGAAAAGGACTGTCTCCCACTGCAGTCCATTGAACTATATGTCTGTGTTTTAAAATGAAGCCAAGTGTAAGCTGGTAAATTTATACCATTAGTTTCAGAAACAAAATGCACTCTATACCCAAGACCTTTAGTGTTCTTTCCTCAGAGCACAATTTGATACTCATGACAAAGATAGGAAAAACACAAAATAACTGTATTGAAAAAGCATTGCTTAAAATCCCTGAAAGCTTTTTCTCTACCTCTGTTAACCAGCAGAGGAAAAACACATCCTTCATCATTACCCACTCTAAGACCCTGCTCGTTCTGTGTAGCTCTGCCCAGTCACCTGAAAGGCAGAAATGTCTCAATCCCGCCACAGTGAGATGCTTGTATCGCTTGACATCAAAGCCTGTGGGTCACTCAGGCTTCTGAAGCCTGGCATGAGCCCTTAAGAGAAGGGAATATTAATAATTAGACTAAAAGAAGCTGCTATGGTCAATTAATATTCAAATACATCTCTGGCTGAGTGATAAAGACTGGCAGGAACTTAGCTGTTTAGAAAAACACATGGGCTGGATGGGCATATCAAATCAAGCTCTCAGAATATATTTTTCTTGCATTATTAACATTTTTTTTGCTATAATTCTATAAGCAATGCTTTACTCTAAGAAGTATCCCAATATTTGGGTATTTCAGAATGTGGTGGGGATTTTACTGCTCCTGTTGGAACATTTACTTCACCTAACTATCCCAACCTGTACCCACATAATCGAGTGTGTGAATGGAGGATCACAGTAGAAGAAGGCCGACGTGTGACTTTAACCTTTAATGATATGAAAACTGAAGAACACTGGAGCTGCTCATCAGATTACGTGGCTGTGAGTGTTGGGCGTGAAGGCAGAAAATGTTCTTCCTAATCCCTTTATAGACCATTAATGTATGTAATAGAGCTGAAATGTCATTATAGGTCTACATCTGGTTTTAAGACAAATCATAATTTAATCTGGGGAAAAGAGATAAATGAGCAAAAGTTAGCTCTATAGGGTGTCTAAACACATCTGCTTGTTTTAGAGTATGAAAATTTTTGGAATTATGGTCTAGGCAGAGGGGAGGACTTGAAGAAATCATTGGAATTGGCTCTTTATCAATTATGGAAAGAAAGCTCTGGGGTTTTTGAAAGCTTTCAGTGTCTCCTCTCCATACACACAGTCCATCCATCAGTTCGAGGCCTCTTTTGACTTTGGAGGTTGTTACTGCTGTTGTTACTTATTGTTGTCAATTGGAAAAAAAAAAAAAAANAAAAGCCAGACATTGTAACAGATGGCTACTACTGTGTCAGAGCTTGCATATTCTGAAAAAAAGTTAGGGAAAACCCAGGAAATTCTACCTCTTTATCATCCCCCCATGTCCAAAAGATAGATTTTGGTTATTTTATTGTGGTTATTTTAGATTTTTGGTTATTTAGTGCAAAAAAAAAAAAAATCAAACTTGGCACACAGAACTGGACCTGGTTTGAGGTACAAATACCTCAAAATCATTATTCCTCTGTGAAACTGCAGGCATAGGAGATCTAGTTTAGTTTCCCATTTGTTCAGGTTAGCAGTGCAAACACAGGAATTCACTTTAGTATGATCAGTAGCTAGCCCACGCACAAGTGTGAGGGGGTGAAGTAGCTCTCCCTTGTGATTTGTAGATGATGTTCCCCTTGTTTTCCTTCACAGATGCTTTAGACAGACCACAGGGAGCTAGCTTTTTATTTATTAATGAAGTAATGATCTCTTAAAGGAAGATCTGTCCTGCCAGCTTGTGTGCCTTCAGCACTCTAACATATTCCAAATCTCAGTGGGAAACATCGTTTCTGCCTCACTTGCACTGCTGAGATAGTAGCAGAAAGAAGGAATTAACTCCTAGGCTAAAGGCTATATGAAAGAAACTGATCAAAATACATCTGGATCATCAAAAAGTGAAATGTTTGAATTGATCAAAAATGCCCACCAGCACTTAATATGTTGGAGGAGGTTTTGATAAAGCTAATGTTGGCCTTAACAGGAATACAAAGATGAGCATTTGAAATTGAGTGAATATGAACAGTAGCTGGCATTATTAAGTGATTGAAGTTATAAATATTGAGCTAAAATACAGTATTTTTCACAATATACCTATGGCAATTTTTGTTGGGTTTTGTTTATTTGTTTGGGGGAGGTTGGGTTTTTTAGGTGGTTTTTTTGGTGTGGTGTTTTGAGGGTTTTTTTGAGAGAGAGAGGGAATATGTTTGTGTTTCACAAAAATAAGCAAGGTATTTTTGATATTTTACTTCAGAGTCTCATCCACTCAAAGCGATGGAAATTTGTTCCAAGGTTTTGAGTAGATTTGGGAACTAACCTGATGTGAGGGACATCAGTGAACTTTGTATTAAAGATGTGAAGCACTGTTAAATCATACAGTAGAGGCTTGTAAGACTGTATTTTGATCTCATAAGAGTTTATTTTGACCGAACAGGTTTACAATGGCCTCAGACAGAACTCTCCCCGGCTGGCCAAGCTGTGTGGTGAGGTAAATCCAGGCACTGAGGTGAAATCCTCTGGAAACACAATGAAAGTTATTTTGGTGACAGATGTGTCCCGTGCAACCAGAGGCTTCAGTGTTTCATACACATCTCATGAAGATGCAGGTAGTGTGTGTTTTTGAATTAAGTGACTGATCTTTGGTGAGTCATTTCATAGCTAAAGTACTGGCACATGTCAAAAAAATGACCTAAACAGAAAACAAATCTCTGATATCTTTTTTTCTCTCTTATGTCTCTGGATGGGAGAGATATCTTTAATTAGTTGAAAGGACTTGAAAAAATGGGAAATATCTGGGAGTTATGGACTTCACGTGCCTGTTATGTCAAATTTCAAATGTAAAGAACAACCTCTGTTACGGATCGTGGTCCTTATTCTCACTACTGATTTATGGTTTTGTACTTAGTCTTGAGTAAGAGATGGTCTGAAGTGGCCTTATTCCATGAAAAATCCAAAAAGCGTAGTGCTGTAGACAACTTGAATAATTCAAGTACTTCCTTATTACTCAGGGGGGTAATTAATTTATTGCAGCTTGTGAAAGAGTGCAGCTAACCTACTTTTGCAAGCTTAGCCTCCAGAGAGGAGGCAGCTGGCAGAGCCTTACTACTACAGCCCTGAGTCTTTTGATTTTCCACCTCCCCACCCAACCATCCTACTGTGGCACGAGTGTACTGCTCTTGAGAGTATGTTCAAGAAAAATCTTCTCTTGAGTCTAGAATTAGGTAATGGGTAGAGCTGAGCAATACTGAACTGGAGCTGCAGTGGGATTTTTTCAAAACGTTAAATAATGCTTGTTGTATTGATGACGATGCTGAAATATTTTATTTGATACCGTGAATAGTTGTTGTTTCTTTGCTTTACACACGCATTTTTAAAGACTTGCCAATAAATTCCGAGACACTAGGCAAGAATTCTCCAGTACACAGCAGTAAATTATAAAAAAAGGAAGAAGATGGAAAAAGTTTTGATCTAATCAGTACATATGCTTGCTGACATGCACATATCAGAATAAACATGAGCAAGATTTCTCTTCATACAAGAATTATTACTATTTTTAAAGAAATTCTATTTTGTTTCTGCAGTCTGTGGTGGAACCCTGATGAGATATGCAGATGGGAATTTCTCTTCTCCTGGTTATGATGGTGTCAAAAATTACACAAGTAACCTGAACTGTGAATGGACCATTGAAAACCCCTCCCACTATAATTCATCCATATATATTTCTTTTGAGGATTTCCACTTGGAACATCACCAGGACTGCCAGTATGACTACCTGGAGTTACGAATAGGTTTGTATGTTCATCAGGAGAATGGATTAAGCCCATCAAGACTCCAGTTGTGCAACTGTGTTTGTGCCAAATCTTGTTCATATGTATTTGCAGAGAGTGATTGCTGTAGGATATGTACATTTGAGAAAGTGTTCACATGCATGCCTTCTGTGTTGCCTCCTAGACCAAGAGTGGGATTTCAGTGCCAGAGCAATGGATTTGGTCACCCTTTCTTTCAAGGGAGAAAATGGAAAACTGAATAGGTATCTTGCGGTGATAAATGGTTTTGGTGGTTGCAATACACACCTGACTCTCTCTTTACAAGGGCAATACAAATTTCACTTCATCTCCCTTGAAAGATGGCAGTCAGGAGAAGTTGGAGTCATCAAAACAATTTATTTGCTCCACAGCCCATTTTCTCCCTGCTCCTGAAATATCTCTAGGGACAGCAGGAGTGGAGTAAAGAATGCTTTATTTTTTCATAGCCTCTGGGCTGTATACCAACTTCATAGCCCCCTTTTTGACTCTCTAAGATGATTCTCCAAAACCAAATCCATATTTCCTGTGACACTGCATCACAAAATACAGACTAAAGCATTTAAAAGGAAAACAATCACAGGATTAATGCACGAGTAATATCTCTACATATTTGAGCATCTTTAGCTATCCATAAGAACAAGCGACTGGAAATGTCACATGAAAGTTGCTCAGCTAATGCCAAGTGTACTATGAAACCTCCAGCTGTCTTCTTCACTGAAAGGCTGTATCTGTGAGTCCAAGAGAGAGCAGGTTCTAATTTACCAGGAAATCATTTCTGAAAGGGGGTGTGTGTGTGTCAGAGCAGGAATCTGTTACATCCTTATTTGCATTCATTTGAACGAGAGCTCTTGGTTGTATAGCGCCAGTTTGTCCTGTGTACAGCCAAAGCATGCATAGCTGCGTAGCCTAACAATTCCCTCCCATGTACGCACTGGAGGTGGGAAATAATAGAAAGAGAATTCAGAGAAAGAAATCATAAAATATATCTGGTCTGTTACTCATCAGTTTCCACTGCTCTCACTTTACTCTGAACCTCAGGGCTCCAGGCAATACAATCAAATGAAAGAGGAAAAAATGTCATCTTACTTTGTTCTACACAGTTTGTCATCTAAATAGTAATGTTCATTTGGGCCATAATAATAGATCTTCAGTTTCACAACCAGTCTCGTGTCAAAGGCAGAATGCCCTAATTCAGCTGTGTATGCTGACTAGTAACATTTAATGAGCACTGAGATGCAAATAGTGCAGGATATCAATAAACTTGAGCAGGTGCTGCTTAAGACTCTCAACACAGCAGATGTGAATTAGGGGAAAGGTCCGATTCAACACTAAGTCACCTGAGAGACTCCAAACGAAGCTAAAATGTGTAAAATTCTTTTGAGTTACCCATACAACACACTTAATGGTATTGAATCAAAAAAAAAAAGCAGAATTAACTTTGTGTATTCACTGAGAAATATTTAATCTAAAAAGATAAAATAAATATTTCAACTTTCTTAGGGTAAGGTATTGTATTACGTTATTAAATTATCAGGCATGTGTATGTAGTCTGTACGTGGTAGTACAGCTGAGCATGTTGCTACAGTGAAATATACTCCTAACTTTTGGCTTTTGTGGAAGACTCATGATTTTGTCTTTCAGACCATTCCCTTCAGTTTGAACCAAATCTTACAGCACAACCTTTCGTTTACATTTTCTGTTTATCAACAGTCTAGATCTCTGGCCAGCTGGCCATTCATGAAAGCAGTGATTAGTGTCACTTTTCACACTACAGAGGCTGAGTAACCTGGGTCACATCTGTCACATAATCAATCGCCTCTTAAGAAGCGCAAAAAAGAAAAAGTACACTTCACATTTTAATGCTCAAAGTAGTTATTAGTATTTTTTCCCAAACCGTTATTTATCATTAATGTCTTCTGCTTGTACAGCTCACTATCATTTTTACTGCATGTTAACAGGACAGGTTTTAGCATTTCTCTGTGTAATTTACATTAATAAAATTTTATTATATGTCATCTTTTACCCCAGTGCTTCAAGGCATTTCAAATGGTGGCTCTGTCACCACATGCGACAGAAAGAAAAAGTTACTTAGCCGCATTACTTGGAATAACCATGAAAGGGCTTTGAAGAGCACCCAAAGTTTCTCCCTCCTGCTCCTTCACAAGAACGGCCTGCTGCTCTGCGTGGAGCTAGGAGTTGCTTTTGAATGGAGACTTTTAAGACCAGCAGCCTGCTGTTATTAGGGAAGCAAACTTAGGAATGGCATTGCCTGGATGTCATGAGGAACACTATTACACTTATTTTCCTTCTCCTGAGAATATACCAGTAATAACCAGGAACTGTTACTTCTACCAATGTGATAGATAAGAGCTTACACCAACATGAGCAAACATTCAGCGTCACAGAAGTGCAATGGCCTGTGTTGTGCTATCCTTTTAGGTTTCAGTGATTTGAGCAAAAGCTGGCATTTTTTTGCAAACAGTGTGTTGAGCTCCCTAGGAAAGAGATGCCCACTATTAATACGGCAGTGGCAGCTTGTTCATGGATGAAGTACATGCCTATATGGCAGAAAACTCAGTCCCTCTTGACTTTAATGAGGATGTCGCAAACACATAGGCTCAATAGGCTTCCATGTGATCAGGTCCTTGGGCCATCTCTTCCCACTGTTCTGCTCCAAAACTTCTGCAGTTGTGGGGCACTTTCCGTGTTTTCAGGTCTGATGGGTCATACAAAATGAAAGTGTGCAGGGTGGCAGGAAGAGGAGAGAAGGAGCCCAAGATATTAAAAGGGTCATTAACACAGCTTTGGAGATAACCTCCTTGTCGTCAAGATTTAGATCTCGGCAGTGAACTGCAGCACTCTACCTACTCCCATAACAAATAATCAGTTATTAAGTGTGATATCTACTTTTCTCTGGTTTCTAGTCAAAACAAAATTAAATGCAGGTTTGCTCTTTGTAGTCCTTTATCTTATTGTAGCTCTTTTAGGATTCAAAAACTGTATTTTTTTTTCTTTATTTACTCAGGGGATGCTGATGGAGAGCTAATAGCCAGACTTTGTGGTCAGGCTGCACCATCTGTGCCACTAGTCATAGCTGCCCCCCAGATCTGGGTACACTTTGTGAGCGATGAAAACACAGAAGATAAAGGATTCTTGGCCCGTTACATGTTTGAAGGTAAATGGCTTGATAGACTCTTGCCCTTGCTGACTGAGACACTTCTGGGGAACGTTGCCATTCATTTGGTGATACTGAGAATACACACTATGGGATCAACTCTCAAAGAGGTTCTCAAAAGTTGCACAGTGCCTGCCACTATTTATATCCATCTAAAGCAAACATATGCTAGCAATTGAACTTTCAGATTTATTTTCTGCCTCACTGTTCCCATTCCCCGAATCGCATTTGAGTTTTTGCAATGTGGTGCAACATTCAGAACAGCTGCTTGCCCTTGGGAATAGGGATGTAACAGGTAACACCAGCCAAGTTTGACTTACTTCAAATAGGCCTCCAGAGTGCCTTACTTCAAGTAGGCCTCCAGAGTGCTAGCGTGGCTGAAATGCATTCTGCTGCTTGAACCTTTGCACTCATTTTGAAATCCACTTTAAAGCCGTATCAGTGCAAATTACACCATTTGCATGCCAGCACAACTATTTTTCCTGTCATAGCTGACTTTAGCCTTGGTGCTTATCTAGACACATCATCAAGTTTTTACTTGATAATGTTGGTCCAAGAATGACACTGGTTTGCTTAGAAGTCTCAGATAAACAAACGGAAGATAAGGTGGAAGAGGCAGCTGTAAGTGTCAGCTGGCAAAGGTTTTGCAGAGCTATATTAAGTATCAGAATAAATGCAAAGTTTCAAGGTCATTGCATCTGTTTACTCACTATTCAATGACAAAGATTTTAAAACTTGAATTTTCCCAGATAAATTATTCGTCCTTACCCATATCTGTCCAACTTAAATATATTTTAGTACTATTACAAGCTGAATAATCTTCCACTCATTTGATTATAGTGTTTAGTTCCTAACATGTATTGAAAAGTTACTTTTTTTTTCTTCAGCCTGTGGTGGTATACAGTCGGGTGAAAGGGGAGTTATCTCAAGTCCTAACTACCCAGAGCCTTACAGCAGCCTGAGTCGCTGCTCCTGGTTGTTGGAAGCCCCTGAAGGTGAAACCATCACTGTGAGTAACACAATGTCATGATTGTGTGGGCAGCTGGCAGTGTGAGAAGCACCCTCTGAGTCTTGAGGAACAGGTTTGAGACAATTTGGAAAATCAGAAATGTGGAAGAATGGAGTATCTCCCCATCGTTCTTACCTAAGAAAGAGGGGGAAACAAAGATAACACAACCAAACTAGATTGTACTTTTTGAAAAACAGAAGGATCATAGTCTAACTTGACCTCAAACCAGACTTCTATAAACAATGACTTTCTATGTTTGGGAAACTAAAATAACTCATGCTATTAGATGTGCATGGATAGTCTCACTATCATGAGGATAAACATGAGGCTGAAGTTTTTTCATCTCTGCAGAAAGGTTACAAGCCACTAGAAAGTTACTTTCATGTCTTAATGGTTAATCTGGAAGATAATATGATTCCTGGTACAAATTACATCAATGAGATACTACTCTTATTTCCCAATAACTATTAATGAGCTGCCTGAGGTGCTAATTTCTTGAGCCAAACTGCTGAGACCACTTTAAGCACCTTTATGACCAAGCAGTGCTAAACTTCACTCACTGAATTATTTGACTGGTCCGTTGGTCCAGTCAGTGACATTTGTGGTCCAGGTCAGAAAAATATCTGAAAACCTGTTTTGTAAAAACACATTGCAGATTTTCATATGTAATGTCTTTCACTAATTTCCCTATCATGTTTTCCTTATTTACAACTACAAAGGTATTTCTTAGAAATGAAAACCCATAGTCCTGTTGTTCTGCTGCATGATACTCTGACCACTGCCTAGGCACTTACTGCCTGGAACACAGGTTTACTTTAGTAGAACAAAATATTTCAATTTAATCCAAAAATTTGTTTAAAGCAGAACTAATCTTAATCAGATGGAAGTAGATTTCTGGTTTAAAAGGACTGAATAGCAGCCCCCTTAGAGAAGGCAGACTAACCTTTTCCAGTATAAGCTGCCAGTTTCAGTTGCTGGTAAAGTTCCAAACTTAAACCATTTGAGCTAAATTTGTATTTGGTCTTTGCCTCAGGCAAGAGTTCTTTTGGAAAGGAATACACACAAAAGTTACAGGAAGAAGTAATATGTATTTGCTAAACTTTTCCACAAAGATCCCAATCCTGGAACTGGTAAAAAAAACATATTGGAAGAGGGCCAGGCAGTCATTAGTGTACATCAGTATTTCAACATCAACAAATCCAGGAGCCTACTGGATCAGCAATCTAAATCTTTGGACTGGAAATCCCACCCATGTGCATATCACTCCAAGGACAAACGGCATCAGTGTGGGAGGCAGACAAGGTCAGAAGCTGCCTGCCCAGCCCTGTCTATTTATGTGATACATCCAGGGCCACAGGAACCAACCATGCAACAGTTTCTCTCTGATTTAATGGAAACTAGCATTATTTTCTGCAACTGTTAAGTATTCTGATGCAAAATAATAGGAAGAACAAAATCCAAGGCTTTCTGCTTACATGGCTACTTATATTTGAATGTGCAACTTCAGATTTCATGACTAGAAGCCTTGAGATCAGGAAAGTGGTTCAACACCTGCGCATATTCAAGACTGTTTTGAAGCACATACTTAGCTTCAGACACATGGTTAAGTCCCAGTAATGCCGGTTTTGAACCTGTGTCTGCCTCTTCCATTTCTGTCTTCATGCTAAGTAGCTGCTGTTACTTATAGTGGCAAGACTCCAAGCAATACTGGCAGGAAAGCATCAAGGTGAAGGGAGGATTGGATTTCTGAGCATACTCAGAAATCATTGTGATAGGATGGCTACGGGACCTAGCTGGAACTGCTCTAACATCCCTGCTGGTGTTACCTCCTGAATGTCACTTTTGTGTGTTGCAGCTTACTTTTACAGCCTTCCACGTTGAAAATCATTCACTTTGTAAGTGGGACTCTGTTACTATCCTGAATGGCGGCTCTCCTGGGTCTCCTGTCATAGGAAAGTATTGTGGAAACACATCCCCTGGGACTATTCGGTCTGGTTCCAGCAAGCTAGTCGTCATCTTTAACTCTGATCACTCAATTCAAGGAGGTGGCTTTTATGCAACATGGACTGCAGAATCTCTAGGTAAGAGAAAAAATACTGATTTTGTCAGGTCTAACATAGCAGTACATCATGCTTATATAGTACTTTTTAACCACGAAATGAAATAGGATTCCTCCTCTTTAATTAAGTTTGTGTTAGAAAACAGAAGAAATACATGCTAACATCTTCAGCATTCCTAAGAGAAGTCAGCACTAAAAAAGTCAAGTATTAAACCAGTGTTGTCTGGTCTCACACAATGAAATAAAATTTGGGTTGATTTTGTACTTTTTAAGCCTCCCAGTGGTAGTTTCTCGATGTCTGTAAATTGATACCATGCCTATTATCCTCCCAGCAGTGGTATCTATTGTCAGTGACTATGAAACATTTCATTTCTTGAATAATAATTGTTTCACAGTTTGGTTTGGTTTAAATACTTAAAACTAGAAAGAGGTCAGTTTCAAAACAGAGAGGCAGACCAAACTTCTCAAAGAGCACATGACAACAGCCTAATATTCTTCCACTTTACTGGAGATGTTGGTACACTTTTGAAGGTGGTACACATGCAGGATTGAATTGGTACATTTTAAAAAGCTGCCTTCCCTCTGTTGAAATTATCATCTCTCTGGATTTAAAAAAAACCCAAAAAAGGTAGCTCGCCATTTGCAAGCTGTCCTTCAGGAGGTGACTAAAGGCAAGTGTAGATGTGCTGGCCGGTGGCGGGGCAGAATTCATTGTGCCTTCCTACCTCTGTACGGAGCTGGCAATGCGTTCCTTCGTGTCACCTCCAGCTGCAAACCTTCCAGCTGATGATGATCAGCTTTCCATCAGTTAATGATCTAGCAGTATTCACACAGTCAGTTGATGGAGTGTCTTTTTAAATGTGTCAATAGTCTGTGCTTGCGTGACTATACACTGTCACCTAAGCAGGTTTTTTGGCACTGTTCCCTGTTGTCACTGGGATTTCACATGCAAGGAAGGCCACTCTTCAGTGATGTAGTAGACATTAGTAAACACATGCAATATGCTTAGTCAGTATTCTCTCAGTGAAGGAGATCTCTTTTTTTATATACCTGGTTTCCTTTCCTCAGCTTTCTTCTCATTTCTTCACTGACAATCTCTGGGTTTACATTCTGTATGTGTAAGCAAAACTTATATCCTCATATCCTTCTAAACACATAGAAGAATGAAAAATAAAATCTTCCTTTTAAAGCTAATATATATTTTTTAATCAAGAGGAAAAAAAGTAGAATGTTATAGAATGTTATAGACCTTTTTTTGCTCTTTATTCATCCTTTTACTACATTGTCTCTGAAATAGTAATGGGTTGCTAGTACTGTACGCATAGCCCTAGTAAATTATTCTTGGCATGGTATTTGCAAGTATGTTTCAAATTAACTAAACTTATTATGTATAAGAACATGAGCTGCCACAGAGCCATGACCAGCTATTCCCCCTTACAAATGAATCTGTTAACAATTTTTGAAGGCATGTTTTTCAGCCCTCTCCATAATCCCACTGAGATCCACAGGGCTGCCTGGGCTGGAGGAGAAGTCACCCTTTTGCCCTAGGTAAACAGATGTAGCTTGAGTAGATTCACATGTGGAACTGCAGTATCTGCATGATGCAGAGTGAGGAAAAAAGGGATTCAGCAGGAGATTGAGTTTTTTTCCCTAGGGTGCTTTTCTGAATGGCTGTCAGTCATGATGTGCATGCTGCGGGGTGTGGGAAAGAACCTTCACAGTCTCTGGAGAAGCTCTTCATTAATGCATATCTGACCCTTACTCTCTCTCTAAGCAATACTCACTTCTTATTGTCAGGAGTATATAGATGGACCAGAGTAAAAGGGTATGAACTGGCAAGGACAAGGAGCTTGTGAAGAAAAGAAAGTGAAGTACAAAGACAGACCGTCTCTAGAGTGTAATTACCTCCCTGCTGCAGGGGTGGGAGAGGGAAAATTAATTTAAAGAGGGGTAAAAGAAGTTTGAATGGGTGTCAGGGCTTTCCTCTCTCACTCTTGTGGCCACAGAAGCAAGCAGCCATTCAAAGCTGACACCAACAGGAAGTATTTGAACATTCCTCCCACCTGTTTCTATTCTTTCCAGGATGTGGTGGAATCATTCATTCGGATAACGGTATGATCAAGTCGCCTCATTGGCCTCAAAACTTTCCCATGAACACCAGATGCACATGGACCATCATTACGCATGAAAGTAAACACTTGGAGATGAACTTCCACAGTAACTTCCAGATTCCAGATAGCGATGGAAGCTGCCAGAGCAGTTATGTAAAGGTAAAATAATTGTTGGCATTAGATCAGCAGAGCAGTGCTTTAAGAAGTCATAATTCCAGAATCCTGTTTTGCAGTCGTCATGCATAGGATTGTCAAAGCACAAAATTCAGGAATTATAAATTGAAGTCCTTGTACCAATACAGTCAGTTTTCTGTATGCCTTGAGAACTGGCTTGTATATATTTTTAATTTTTATCAGTTCTTGAGGTTCCACCTCCAGTAGGGTCCCATCACCCTACATGCTGCCCCAAAAAAGAAAAATATGAAAAAAGTACATATGACTTCAGAACCAGGATAATAATGAGTAAATATAGTGTAATGAAAAGACCTTTTCAATTACTCCAGTGAGTAAAAAACCAGGAATGTGACACTGTAATTCTACAAAACTTCTTTATAAGTGTATAAACTGTCCAAGTTAACACTAATCCTTCTTTTTTTTTAATCTCAAAAAACAAAGATAGCATTCTTATCTTTCATAGGTTGTCAAGAGCCACTTGTTTTCAAAGCAATAGAATGGAGTGGACATGCTTTGAATTTTTCAGTGCCGTTTTCTTTTCTCAAGCATTTGGCATATGTTCAGTGGTTTTGTGCTAATTTTCTCCACAGCAGTACAACTCCCACTTGAAATAAAGGGCAAACATAATTTGACAACATGTAGGAAAGCTTGAGCAGCTGTACATCTGATCTATACCTACTAACTTACAAACCACAGTTGCACTCATTATTTAAGGCTGTGGAAAAAACTACTATGAGATTTGTCTTTTCATAGCCTGCTCCACTGATTAATTGATGTAATATGTTACAATACATTTCACTAATGTGAAAGTCCTAATGGCACCCAGTAAAGGTGCTTTAATTTCAAATTTCTAAACTGTTCTGAATGACATGGTCAGAACTATGTCAGTTGGAGATTTTCTCCACGGAGGAAAATCTGCAATTTTTGGTGATGTCCATCTCCATTTCTGAAAGTCCAATATGAGGTGTATGAAGGTGTCTGGACCAGTGTGGAACAGGTGTAAGTTTCTTCCATTCATTCCAAGCTGAGCAGCCAAAGAAGAGGAATCCAAAATCAATAGTGACTTTGCAAAATCTTGGCCAGGCCATAGACTGCTTATATTAATCCTTTGAGCATCCATTGCCTCAAACACCTGTCCAGATGAATGAGGTGATTTATCTGGCTACACTTACAGACTAACCCTTGGCTAACCCTTTTGAGGATGGCTGCTTAGAGCAATCACAGTTTCATGTGGTTGTTCTAGTTCCACTAGACTTCTTTCAAACGCATTATTTTAAAAAATAAATGTTATTTGTTTCTAATATATATTTGGTATAAAGTACCAGTCAAAAAATTGTTCAAACACATTGAGAAAATAAAATTAGTATTAAATATTTTTTTTTCTTTTTTCTTAAAGCAGACCTTTTAAATCCTTGGCAATAAACATCCTGATCCAGGAAATTATTTAAGCACTCAGAAACATCAAACATTTATGCCTGTGTTTCATTTTAAATGTGTGTTGAAATTCAGTGCTTAAACTGTGAGCCTCGAGTACATGTTTAAGTAATTGCCTGAAGAGGATTTCACTTAAATACCTACCTAAACTTGCATGTGCTTCTTGAATGCATGTTTCGATTGAACTTAAATTGGCTATTGGTACAGTTAAAGTAATGTTAAAAAAAAGTGTAATTTTCTTTATTATATTTTTTGTGAATGATGTTATTTTGTTAACTCTCTACACGATTTGATACTTGTTGTTGAACAAGTGAATGCAACGTAACAAAAATGGGAATAACTTTTGATTAGCAAGACTAGATATTAAGTATCCAGATCTTCCAGCTTGATGCCTCTATACTACCCTAGCATGACAGCTTTGTTTTTTTATTGACTTATGAATAACATAAGGATTGCATTTAATAATTCATTGTACACGCAGGTATTCATAGGGTGTGTGGAGATAAGTTAGCAGAGACAAAATGGAGGTAGGTAATGATGTGCATAAAATGTTTTTCTTTGGTTCCCTGGACCTGATCTACATTGGCTCTGCTATCAGCAGGGATTTGAGCAAGTGACCTCCAGATGCCCTTCAGAGGTCCCTGGCACCCTAAGTTATTCACTGTGATTCACTCCTTGGAGAAGTCTTTTTGTCTCTAGTAACTGGAGAGTGAAGGGAGAGTGATTAGCTCCAATTTAGATCTCTAAGTTTCAGTGCGACATGAATCCTACCCTAGGTCTATGGAAAGAACAATTGCGCATGCAATTCCTGGTGGGTTCCCTCAAAATCCATGGGCTTGGAAAGCACTAAACAATTTCCATTCTGGGCTTTTCAGGTGTGGAGAGGAAATGATGAAGAAGAAGCAGCTTTGTTAACCACAGGATGTGGAAGTTCAGCTCCTGATCCTGTCATTGCTCCAAACAATGTGATAACTACAGTATTTCAGTCTCAGGATGCTCCTGGGCCAGGTTTCTCTGCATCTTTCATAAGCAGTAAGTAATATTAAAGCCAGATGGCTGTTCTATTAGTCCATTTTGGATTAGTTTGATCTGTTTGTAGCAATTCAGACCTCAGTCCAACATGGCATTGCAAAGCCTCTGCCCAGCTTTTGAAACAAAGAGTTACCTTACTGAATGCAATGGAGCTACTGTGTGCTCCAGTGTTGGACTTGCCAAAGATCCTTCATACAGCTATAAGATTGTAGTTATTCTTAGCCGCCTCTGCCTTTTCAGCATGCCAAAAAGAAATGAATAGGCTTTAAATTTTAAGAATTTGTTTCTCTGTAGTTAAACTGCTTGGAAACTAAAGCTATAATCTTCTTAAAAAGCAAAAAGGATCTGCTCCTCCTTTAGAATTTTTATATCTGTTCTTTCAAGGCATTTGCTGAAACTGTGGTAATTCCTCCTGTGTATGGTGTAGCCCATGCCCTTCACATAAACTGCTCTCAGGAGAAGAAATGACTCCTCACCATCTACTCTGGCCTTTGTTTTGCTTTGTTGTATTTGCATTTCGTGTAGCTCAAGTGGCATTTCTTCGGTGGGCCTCTCAATTTCTTGAACCATGGCATGTGTGTTTTGTGATGGTCAAACCCACCAGAAGCATAAGAGGTTGTGCTCAATTGCCGTTGGTTGGTTGGTTTTTTTGTAGGATGCTGCCAAAGGAAACCACTTTTCCTTCACTGGATTCAAAGTAAACCAGTGAGAGATTAAGTGTTTAGAGGAAGATGCTATGGAAGCGTACCAAATTCTGAACTGAAACTGCGCTTTTTTCTATGATGCCTACACTAATGTTGTTAGTAACAACTAACAACCTCTTAGTGGAGACAATCACAGGCTTCATATGCCTGTTACTAATCTTATACCAGCATTTCACTGTGTGCTGCACTCTTTTAAGCCTGCAGCTTAAAATAAAGAGAAACCCCAATGTCATGCAAGTCATTAGGATCAGAAGGAGCTCCATGAAAATGAACTGTTCTGTGTGCTTGAGAAGTCCTGATTGGCAAACCTCTCCTGCCTCTGTGTATAGCAAAGGAACCCAGAGATGAGCCTACAGCAGACTGCATCTTCCTTGCTCTCAGGCATGAAGGAAGAATAGTACCACTTGTGCTAACATAGGCATTTTCAGATGAGGTTAAATTGCTGATGTGCCTCAATAACCCCCCATCCAATTCAGCTCCATTTCTGTGTACTAAGGGATTTTGAAATGTACAAGATCCAAACCTGTAAGAAGGAAGTGCTGTCCCCTTCTGGTCAGTGGGTTGAGGGGCTATGGCCTGGTCTTGTCGAAGATACTCCAAAATACTGTGTGCGGCTGTAGGCGCAAAGGCCCTGTGTTTCCCCAAAACGCTGCTCCGTATGTATGTAAGACCTGCATTTGCCATCATGATACAGACTACTGTCCCTGTTTTTTTGACCAGCCTCTTAAAGAGAGATAAGGTCCTTGTGTACATTATTGGTTTTCTCACTGCAAAACTGGAATGATGTTATCACCTGGCTTATAACTGTGTCTTATTTGTTTATGTTTGCAGGATGTGGAGTAAATTTCACCAGCCCTGCAGGTCGTATCATCTCTCCTAACTACCCCAGTCAGTATGATAACAACTTGAACTGCAGTTATATCATAGATCAGGGACCACAGTCACTGGTGATCCTGGAGTTTGAGACTTTCCACTTGGAAGGTAACTGGTTCTTCATAATTTAAATATGTACTATGAAGTGTAGCTTCTTACTTGAAAACATACAAGTCTTCTATGATGGAAAATGGTTGATGGTTTTATTTGCTGGTCTCTTCTGAAAATCATTTACAGACAAACACTTACAGAGGTAGTTTTAAGGGTTCAGTTTTGCATCACTGAAGGCTTCCAGAAGAGCAAAGACAGATTTTGCCTGTTGAATATCTTGCAGCAATGCAGTTGGGCATTTGCCAGATGGTTGGGTATAAGACTGTGGCCAATTTAGGTCTTTTTTCACACTTTTTTTTTTTTTTTCCTGCCATTGAGTCTTATAATCTTTTTGATCTCAGGCCAGCTGTTTTGCTTTTCAGTGCTTCTGTTTCCTTAACTGATAAAACAGATATAAATATGCTCGGGTATTTTACACAGATGTACGAACATATAAATGTGAAACCAGGTGAAAGACTACAGTAACTGAAAACCTATAAAAGTTGTTACCCTGTATATACCCACGAACAAAAGTCCCTCTTAAGATTTTCAAACTTGGCAGCATTTAGCCAAGAAATAACAGGTATAATATCTTGGTCTCATTGGTGTGAATAGTAAAACTTTCCCAACTTCGATAGGATCAAATTTTTATAGGTGAAGATGTCATGATAACACAGAGGAATCAGTGTGTCCAAACTACGAGGGCAGCCAAGTGGGATGCCACACAGATTTTGAGACCATCTTAATTTGATTTCCTTGGAGTCACCTAGACAAAGAGATTTTTGAGTGATTTGTTACTAAGCTGGGGTGCGTAATTCGAATTTTTCTTCAGACCAAACAATAAAGCCAGAAAATAGGCTTCTTTTATTTTCTTTTTCAGTTTTCAAACTGTTTTGAATTCAAAAGTATTCTGGTCCAAACTTAATCTAGGTCTGAGACAAAGATTTGATTTGACTATGATCTTATCCGAAACACTTTTTTCATCCGCTAACACAAAGTGCTACTTTAAGAATTTTTTTAAATGAAATGTAAACCACAGAAATTACATAATTTCTTCATGTACAAGACATTATTATTCAGCAGACACACTAAACATTATGCTGAATCAGATGATGCCAATGTTGACACCTCTATGAGTACATTGCTGATCTGTATTCTGTCTGTGCATACAGTTAATTTATAAATGGATTCAAGCTTTTATTGTCAAGAAGGTTAAAGCAGACATAATAATAAACAGAGACCTAAATAAATACTAAAAATATTCTACTTCTTGCAGGGCAATTTGCTCTTTTATTGTTATATGCTTCCTTAGGCTACACAAACCAAAAGTCCTTAGTCACGTGAAAGAAAAGAACTGTGGATAAGAGCTAAAGGATATCTGGTAATAAAAGAGGAAGTATGACACTTTCCAGTAATTGATTATTAATATTTTTCACAAAATCTTAAAATATAACCTGTAGCAGAGAGAGATTGCAAGGGTTTAAATTGTAAAGAAGACTGAAACCACCATCTTGCAAACTACCATGCAGAATTGAAAACTTATTCAGCAATCCCACTGAATATGTTTAGCACATGTGCCTAAGGGTTTCCAGCGTGGACTCCCTCAGTTCTTTTGCAAAGGCAGAGCAATGTTTGGCAGCATCTGTTAAAAGCATTTCTAGCTATTCCATGCGCAAAGAAGCATTGCACCTGTTTAGATTATTGCTGAGTGTGGCCTTTAAAATTTCAGCCATGCTAGTACAGATGTTATGGATTGGGTTTTTAAAATTTAGCTACATGTCCAATTAACATAATTTACTACCTATTTGACCTTTCAAAAGAAATCCAATTGTTTTTTTCATGGTTGTTTAGTAATGAAATGAAGTATCTAAAATAATGCCTGTAAGGCAGACATATTTCATTGACTTTAACTGGTTGAGATATCTTTTCCAGAAAATTAGAAGGCAGAAGGTAATTGGCTATAGTGCATTGGTACAAAATTGAATGACTTCATGGGTTAGTCAAAGATCTCTGCTGTAGAGTAGTTATGTTTTCCATTATGATGAGACGCCTGTTCTGATTATAAAGAACGTCTCCAAATGAGGCAGTTAACCCACGGCAGTGATACAATGTCAGTATCTGGAACCAAATGAACATGACGTGCATGTACTAAATATGAAATATATATTAAGCACTAAATATAGCAAGTAACAGGGCAAGAGAGAACTGGAGGAAACTGCATTTGTTGATTTTGTGATCAAAATTTAATCTAGATTGGTTGCTTCCCAGATAAATTTTTATCTGACTTTGAGCCCCTGAAAAGAGACATCTAATTTAGATTATCAACTAGATTTATGTCCTCCTATAGTGAAGTGCAAAAGTGCTTTAAACTCAAAAAATGTGTTGTACAGGTGGAATGAATTGCCTTCTGAAGGCCTCCCTTGCTCTCTTTACCCATTGACTATTACAGGAAGCTGTAGACAATAGCTTACACAAGATACTTGAGATTTAGGCAGCAAAACATAGGCGAGCTTAACCCTATGAATGGAGTTTGGCTTAGTCTCTGTGATTTCCTTGCAGCCTGAAGAATGTCTCTTTGCTAAACCGAATCTGGTTACAGAACCTCTCTTTTGATTTGCCTGTTTCATGAAGTTGCATAGGCTGCCACTTGTTTCTTGTAGTACCACCTGCATTGTTGTGTTTGGTTATTTTATGAAGAACTAAACAAAGGGGGGTGAGTTTGTTTCCTCAGCCCCACTTCTGCCACAGTGATAAATGCCATATTCCATCTGTCCTCCCTCCTTGGATCAAAGGTCTACACAAATCTAACATACTAGAATTAGTAAAAAAACCTTATCTATCTTATTAGACTTACTATCTAAGAATTAATTAATCACATCCATCTTTTGTTCATAAGCTTTATTCAGATGAACATCCCTACAAACACACCTCTAGGACAGCTACAGTATGTGTCTTACTAAATGACTGTGATACTCTTCAAGTATGACTATAACATCCAATGAAGCCTGAGTTCCAAATTGTGGAAAATTAGGGGAAATGGATGTGGGCCTCCTGCAATATCTGCTTTTTGAATTCTGTAGTATTTATACTCTGTCCATACAAAACAACTGTGTTGTGTTGATACCATGTTGACCTGAAAAATGTTTTAATAACTTGTTTATTTCGCCTTTTTTTTTTTTAAATATGCAACTGTAATTTCACAATCTGGGACAGGGTCACAGCTTCGTTTTGGAGTCTTCTCTATCTGCTTTCTCAGTTGTTACTAAGCAATTCAGAAAACAGACAAGTTTTGCAATAGATTATTTTGAAAGAGGAGATATATATATATATATATATGTGAAAGACTTGTAATTCCTGCTTTCAAAATAGTATCTTGTGCTATGGAGCTGGTTAATATATTGGACAGAAGAATATAGCTGCATAATACTCCTCCTACATTAGTAATTACTAATTGTATTAACATTTATACCAGAAACTACAGTTGTGAACCAAAACCTCATGTTTTTAATTTTTACAAACTTGAAACAAAAAGACAGGTTCTGCCTCAATACAAAATGAAACAGAATCTATAGCTATAGACTGAGATATGGAAAGAGGACATTGTTATTAGTGATCAGATAGTTAGGGGCCCAAATTTGGTCAAGGTTTTTGTGCAGGCACCATATTAGAGATAAATGACTTTATGGAGAATAATGAGACTGGGAAGATATTTCTTCTAAATGGAGAGGTGACAACACAAAGGCATATTTCAAAATGTAATGTAAGGACAACTGAAGCTCTTATCATGTGAACTTTGGAGGCAGGAGTCAGTGTATCAATGCTGAGCTGCACCAAGACATGATAAATAGAGTGCAGATAGATAACAAAAGGCCTTGAAAGCAAATACATGCAGCAATTCAAAGAAAGAGGGATATGTTCATAATGTCAGGCCAAATAATTGATCTTTCCAGCAGTATTTGGAAGAAATATTGTCCAGGCTAGAGGCATGAATGATACAGTACCCATGTTGGAAAAATCACTGTTTCTCAGGTGGGAGTCACAGCTATGTTGAAGGATAGATAGGAAGCATGTCTCTTAAAGATAATAACTAGAAACACTTGACAATATTTACATCTAGCCAGGATGTGAAGACCTAGAGAGATCCAAACCATAGACATGGAATTAATGAGGGCAGGCAAAATGATGAGGCTGCAAAGAAAGAAGACGCAAGGGAAGACTTAAGGGGGCGGGGGGGGGGGGGAGAAACCNGGGGGGGGAGAAACTCTCTTGTTGAATGCTTTTGTTGAGAGACAAAAATAAGATTTTAGTCTGAACAGAAAGAGGCCTCGAGGAGGGAAGTGGATTTATGGGGTCATCAGCACAGAGACAGTAGTTGCATCTGTCCTTGCAAATGAGATTATACAGCGCTAATGTGGAGATAAAGAGAGAAAGACAGGAGAGGAGACGTCTCATTGAATCCTCATGGATGAATCGGAAGAGAGAATACAGTAATACCAGAAGGATGAGCAAAAGCTCTTAATAGACAAGGTTTTATGAAGAAAAGCAGTGCAAGCTATGTGGAAAGTGCCTGCCTCAAAGAGGATGTGGCTCTAATACCTGGCTAAGAAAAGATCTCTGGAGACTCGTGAAAGCTGTTCCATTGTAGTGCAAGGAACAGAAATTGGTCTAGAAAAGATCTAAGATAATAAAACTGAGGAAATAAACCACAGAGAAGAATCGCTGATGATGTGCTGAGTATGTGTAAAGGCTGAAGTATGACATGAAGAGATAGAAGAGAGGAATCTGGGGCTGGGGATTATTTACAGAATAATGCATTTTAGTGTGGTGAGATATTAAGGAAAAGTGTAAACAAGAGCATGACTTACTGGATAGAGATCAAACAATCTACTGGATAGAGATCAAACAATCATCAGTCCTGCCAGGATTCATGGGTCATAAATGATATTGGCCCAAAAAATGAGGATTCAAAGCTAGAAATAAAGCTTTTTGCTTACAATCCTATGTCAACCTTCTTATTCTTTCCAGTGCAGCAGTTCGAAACAACTTGTGATGGGTATTGTGGACCTTTGCTTTACTGCGAAATCCATTTCACTTCATGCCTTTCTCCAAAGTCTCTTCAGAAAAGGACGAGTTGCTTTCTCAAATCTTTTCCATTCTGTAATTGTACTTGTCTCCACTTCTTTTTTTTTATTATTATTTCTTTGTATTTTAAAATGGATTATGTTTTTTAATTGTATCACATTATCAAGTATTCTCATAATAGGGTAAGACATGAAGAATATTTTAAATTAATTATTTTAACAACAGTGTAATCAGCTATCCAATAGGGCTTATTGTTTTAAGCTTAGTTACTCTTACAAGAGTCTGACAAGCACCATATTTCCCTATTGGCATAATTGTAAAGCATGTTAGAATACATTGTCTTCATTGAGAGAGAAGGATTTTTTAAATTAAAACTCCAGAGAGGATCGAAAATATAACTGACTGCTGGGATCACTCTGTTGTTCTTGTGAAACAGAATTATCACTCCATTCCTATTTGTCATCCTGTTCAATACGAGTCACCCTGTTTCCTACAACACTAGGAAGCAGCTTGTTTTGACTGGACAATCTGCAGGAATCACTCCGCTACAACAGTAGGCTCAGCGTCTCTCCTGTTAAATTTAGATAATTCCCTATTAATCCTTTGCAGTTTAAGTAACTGCCCCATTGTTGCTAACAGATCGGTAAACATGATAACTTAACCTCAATAAACATGTGACACTGCAGCTTCCATTATGCTTGTAAATGATGAAGAAAAAGACAAAGAAAACAACATGTTGCTCTATAAGCATAACAACTAATGAAGCTCATTTTTCAGTAATGTGTGCTGTGTTTTTCACTGACAGCGTTAATCCAGCTTTCTTGCATAACCCATGTTGCTCCCTTCTTGCTCCCACATGATGCCAAACCTCTCTAGCTCCCACCATACATCCCTTGGTGGTATCACCAATTTTTCCCCATGCTTACAGCTCCAGCTGGGCAGGGAGGTGGTGACGTGTCTCTGAGCTCCCAGGGTGCTGGTGGCTGGTGCTCAGCAGGTCTCTGCCTGAACTCACAGCCCTTACACTGAAAGAACAGCTTGTCCTTCTTTGGGGACATTCCTCTGGCACTTAAACTCAGCTACTGACCTTCATGAAACTTATATGAACTTAATACATTTGAGACCTCTTGTCTCAGTCGAATCTGGTTGCAAATGGTGAGGTGGCTAGAAAGTCAGGAAGGTAGGGCAGGGAATCGGAGAGGATGGCTTATTCCTCCAGAAACCTAACTGCAAATGAGAAACTAAAAACCAATGGGAAAAAAATAGTAGAATGCTACATTTCCCATTTCTGTGTTTCTTAGTGCTTCTGAATGGGCGGCTTTTCACTCACCCTAATATCTGCACCAATTTGTTCCCTAAAACAGATTGCTCTTGAAAATCATTGGGTTTTTTCCTATTGCTCAGTCATCTCCAAATCTCCACTGTCTGCCACAGTTACAGCATTTCACTGGCAAACTGCAAGATTAAATTTACTTTTTTTTTTTGTTTTCTGAGTCAAGCTGAAGAATCCAGGTTTAGGTACTCTGAGGGAATTCAGAGAGAAAGAAATCAGCTCTGAAACATGTTAGTGTGTGGACTATTTTTTCATTTTCCCAAATTCTCACTCTTAATGATTTAAAATACCCTGCGCTGAGTGCTGACTTCCGCATTAGGGGAAAGAAATACCAGGTAGTTGGTTGCCTGTAACAAAAGGTGCATTGCTTTGATCTGCCAAGGACATCCATGCTTTTGTTAGGTCCTCTCATCTCCTCACAGATGGTGTTCACTCAACTATGAACTCCCACGAACTCAAGGGGCCTGGAGCCTTTTCCAGATGATAAGATGTGTTGAATGAGACCAGT
Source organism: Himantopus leucocephalus (assembly GCA_003993805.1). NCBI lineage: Eukaryota > Metazoa > Chordata > Aves > Charadriiformes > Recurvirostridae > Himantopus > Himantopus leucocephalus. Next base: position 23,032,876 of record RSEF01000002.1, read on the forward strand.
CTGATGTCTTATATACAAGGTCTCTTTGCCATTTTCTGCCTCAGTTTTTCTGCATGTTAAAAATTGACATTTGCTTCCTCAGCAAGCAAATGAGATCCAAAGATCCTGGAATGGAAAGTAATATAAAATTTAATTCTTATCCTGTGTGAGGTCTATATACTTGCAGCTCAGTAAATCACATGGAAAATATGCTGCTAACATTTCTGTATTACATGTCCATGCAGCGCCAGCACTCTTGAGCAGAATTTGTCTTTATGATGGAGTAAGCATCTTCAGTGGGACAAGGGTTACCCCACATCCTCTCATCACGCTCTGTGGTAATGAGCTCCCTGCCCCGGTGAGCGTCTTTGGACCTATGCTGCTCAACTTCTACAGCGACTCCCACATCACAGGCTTTGGATTCCAAGCAAGATACAGAACAGTTGGTAAGTACTCACTGTCCTGTGCTCCGGCTGGATAATGGTTCAGTGTAGGAAATGTTGTACCTCATTTTGGGAATACCTTAGATGGATGTACATGGTTCGTATTCCCTCTGCACTTGCCCAAAAGAGCTCTCAGGACCAGGACATGGGACTGTTTGGTGCGTGTTGACACTGACTGATGTGTTACCTCACAATTCTCATTTCAAGAGACTATATGGGACCAAGTCAGGAACTGAAACGCTTTTCCTTTGCTGTAGAAGAAAATGCAACCCATTTTGGCAGGGTTTTTTTTTATTTGTTTTGATTTTTTTCTACAATGTTTAAAGAGAAACATCACCAGTTTATTTTAACTGTGTTAAAAGTTTAAAAGATTTTATCACGTACAGGAGAATGGTCTGATTATTAGTTATACTAAAACTACATTATACAACATGGGAACCAGAACAGGATCTTTAAATGGACCCAGATATAAGCCTCCATTTGATGACTCTCTTGCAGTGCCAGGTATTAATGTAAATAAAAGTTGGGATCTAGATATATTTTTATTTTTTCATAAATAATTTCACCAAAACTTTCTGTGAATCACATGAGATCTCTTTTGTTTTGAAGAGGCGATATGTATTAGAAAAAGAAGTTTCCAACTGATTTCAGAATTTACATCTGCACAAATATAAATATCCCAAAATACTGATTTTCTTTTCAAAACCAATTTTAATATTTTCTAGGTTTAACTTGTAGAGACAGTACTTTGATTTTTGAAAGCATGGTTTTCTAACTGCAGAGAAAAATGTGAGTTCTTAACTTTGGTATTTGCCACAGCAAAAAGCACAAGGCTAAATTCTTTATATAAAATGAATGGCCTGATACAGATAAGACAGAGGGAATGGCACTGAGAAATGACAACGTGCAGTTACTCATGGAAAAGACCTTCATAACTCCCTCAACTCAGTTGCTGCTATCTGACTTTTGACTTCTGACATTTGAGAAAGATGACTGCAGCCTTAGTAGCCTGTTGTATACAAAGCAGATTCTAGCAATTAACATTCCTCTTCCCTCTAGTTGTATTGTTTGCTGAAAAAAAAAATGAAAAAGGCTTCCCCCTCCTAGTGTAGCATAATGCTGATTCTTTATCCGCCCGGCTCCTGTCCTTTATCTGCCAGTGCTCCAGGCCACCAGCCTGAGCAGGGCTGAGGAGCTGGGAGCTCTGTATCCAGCAGCACCCTGTATGGGACCGCCTTTGTTAAGGTGGTGGCCTGGGCAATGGCATGTCCTTTTAAACATGAAAAGCTGTGTGTGGCTTTGAGCTATTTATCAACAGGACGCAGGGAAACTTTTTTTTTTTTTTTTGCTTAGTTAAGATTATAAAATAAAGGCTGAAGCTAACAATGGAGATTAGAGTTAGTTTTATAATAGTTTTTGTTCCCTCGAGCACTGAAGCTGGGAACAAACATTAGCCACATCCTGGCCTCATCAGCGTCCATGGTGTGAAACCCTGAGAAGCCAAGGGGTGCCTTTAGTTCACATCTGCAGAGTTTAACTTGCTCTCCAGCCAAAGAGCAAGCATGTAGGCTTCCAACTCAGCCACCCCCACTGCTGGTGAGTGCCAGCACAAGGTGAGGTGAGGAACAGTCCCCAGGGTTAGTGATACCTGGGGACTTCTCTCTGCTTTTCTGCACAGAACAAATGCTGCAGTAATGCCCCAGCCCTGCTGGGAGGTGGGGAGATGATGAAGCGCTGTGTACAGTTATTCCAGAAAAATCAGGGGCAGGGCTATGAGTGCAATTGTGGCTGCTTTTGTGTCCGTGCCAAACTTTCAGAGGCTTCCATGGGGCCAGAGTTTAAGTGAGGGAATGTCTCTGCCCACATATCAGCCAGGTTTCTCTTGGCAAGCTAGAATGGGTGCAGAGCTACTCCAGACACACCTCACCCACGCTCCTGCATGGGGCACTCACCCCATCCTGCTGCTCCCTGGTCCTAATGCAGCACACTTGAAATCGGGCTCTATCTTTTACTGCGGAAACACGGAGCCATTGCTATTTGGTATGGACTAGTAACAACCTGTTACTTCGATACTGACTAGTCTTGCACTGTAGAGCACAACCTGATAGACATCTCTGCATGTAACTGCTCTAGGCATGACAGTGAAGACTGCTCCTAATTTATCAAGGGCTTTTCTTTCCATATGGCTAAACTGCTGTAAGAAATATGAGAATTAGGACCAAGCTAGTATTCAGACACTTATCACTGTGTTTTCTGTTTCCCGTACAGCTTGTGGTGGCGTTTTCAATGGCTCTGTTGGTGTTATCAGCAGTCCGGCCCATTCAGTTCTTGATTATCACAACAACATGAACTGCTCATACTACATCACAGTTGGAAACAGCAAAATAGTGGCCCTCAAGTATGTAATCCAAGTTCAGCTTGTCATCAAGGGGACAGGGAGGTCTCTGACTCCAATTAAAGACAGCAATTATTTACAATTTTCTCCGTCTCTCTTTTTCCAAGGAGAAAGCTGAACTAAAATGTGTAATGGTTACTGAAGCCACCTTTATCAACCTCAGGCTCCCTTTCATCTTTCTCTGTAACTTGTTACGTGCAAAACATCACCACAATTTTAACTTCTCACTTTGGTTACCAAGAGGACTAAGACATTGTAAAAATGCAGCTCATGCTTTTAGTTAAATTCTGTCAGCCTTTGAGAAGTTATGACACTCCTGTGAGTTTATATAAGGAAAAAACCCAATTCTTTTAGAAGACTGGTACTCTACAGCCCAAGTAATAATACCCACCCAGAAAGAGTATATTTCTGAGTGTGTGCTGTCTGGCCTAAAATAGGGGTATGGCTTCCACAAAATCTTGCCACTGAGAAAGTAAAAGATGGATACATTCTTCTGTCATATATATGCTGATGGTGAATTAAGAGAATGTTTCCCAACTCAGTGGAAGACCCAGCTGGTCTGCACTCTGAGCCTGCATTTTATATGTCCCTCACGTGCCCAAGGAAATTGCAGCCTGAGCAATTTGCAGAAGTGAGAGAGGGTATGTTTGCACAGGGGAGACCTGCTGCTTCACAGAAAGCCAAGGTGGGCTGCCAGCTTGCCTTGCAAGAGGCCTAGTGGGTGAGGGTCACTATTCCTTTTGAGGCTGGTTGGCTGGAGTGTTTTGCCATGCAGCTAATAGTTCTGCTTGTTTGTTGTTTGTCTGTGTATTGCTTTGGCTATTGCTATTACTTGGACCTTTCCTTAAGCGCTAAAAACACACATAACACAGGAATAGAAATGAAAACATGATACCTAAAGCTTTGAGTGTATTTTACAGATTCAACAGCTTCCAGCTCGAAATATCTCCTTCCTGCTACAAAGATTATGTGGCTGTATATGACGGCTCAGACACCCATGCTCCTCTCCTTGGGAAATTCTGTGGCTCAGAACTGCCTCCGGATATTAAGAGCTCCAGTAATAACTTGTTCCTGGTGTTTAACACTGACTTCTTTGGATCAGACAGGGGATGGAAAGCGTCTTTCAGGGAGACCTTAGGTAAGAGTATTATCAGACTCATAACCCTAAGAACCTGCTGGTAAGCAATTTCCTTTGGTGAAGAGCAGTTATGGTATCCCTCACTAGGGGTGCTGGAAGCAGAAGAATGTTTCTGATTTTGTAAAAATTGGGCAAACTAAGCTAAATACTAGGCTTATTGGATCCCTGCATTCCAGCCCTGGTTCTGAACTGATTCCTTTTATTCTTTGCTAACTTTTTCCTGCCTCTCTGAAGGAAGAGAGTCTCTTGGGTGACTGCAAGCTTAGCAGCACCCAAAGGCCTCTCTTTTGGAGGAAATCTGGCAATACATGAGAACTCTGATTCTTCTGTAGTCAAAGGTTGGTGGTGCGTTAAAGATGCCTCCTTTCCAACTATCCTCAATTTCCATTTCCTCGCGGTTCACCTCACACATTTTTAAAAACCTAAAGTGTGTTAAGTTCAGTTAAGATTGGGGTTCCTCCCCAGGCACCACTGTGCTGATCTCTGCTGATTTTGGGGATCAATCTGGTTAGCTTGCCATAACATAAATGGGATCATAGTAAGAAGGCACTGGATGTTAAATGTTTTGATGGACACAAGAGTCGGGGGCAAAGCTTGATTATTGTCTTAAAAAAAAGGCTTAAACCCAGTAGTCAATTTTTAAGATCAAGGTGTAAAAGCATTTTTTTCCCTTCTTGTAACACCTGAATTGTTTAGGGTTGATAAGCAACAAATGATTATTACATGTAAATTGATTTCATGTCATCACTACTGGTTTCCTGTGTAATTAACTCAATGTTTTTGTGATCTAGAAAGAAGTAATTGTCCGTTTTACAAAGCTGGCACTCAGACAGATCAGAATGAAAGGCCTTTGTGGCAGAACAAACATAGTCTTCTGCTGAGTCATTGAATCCCCTCCCAACCCCTAGCCAGTGACTTTCTCATTTGATGCAGTCTGAGAAAGTATTTACAGATAAGGAAAATAACTGGTTCTACAGGCTTTGCCAAGAAAAATATTCCCACAGAACCTCACGGTCATTACTATTATTAACTCTTCCTTTGCTTCACTCTAAGCAGTTGCTACAAGAATCTTTACGACCACTCTTGTGGACTGTTATTTCAAGTAACTTAATGTTGCTTCACTTGTTGCTGTCTTTAAACCGTTAGGTATCAGTTGTCATAGATCCCCCACAGCCTGGGTTTGTGTTTCCAGGGTGAGATCATCAGGAACTCCCCAAGCTCTTGCTCTTCCTGTTGGCATACAATCAACTTTTTTAGCCACTGACTTTAGATTTATTTGTGCAACTTGCCAGAGATTCTGCTTAAGCACACAACAGAACACAAGCCAAGCTCTTCAAGTCAGTACCATGCCTGGTAATTTCCTAGAGTGAGGAGACGCCTTTTATGAATAAGCTTTGACATCTATTAGGCTGACTTTTGGAGGGACATTTCTGCAGGCTCACAAGGAAAGGGAGGTTGTGATGTCACAGGAGTTGCAAGTTGGAAAGATGGCTATGCAAAGATGTGGGTTGTGTGATGGAGTGCCCATGGTGGTGAGATGCTTAATGGTAGGTCTTCTTTCTCCGCTGTGGAAAGCAAGCCGCAGAGACTAAACCAAACAGCCATTAGGAATGATCCTGACAGTCCCACGCTCGTACAGAATGGCCAAAAAGTAGAAAAGTATATTATAAAAGGAAAGCATGAGTCACAGTCCTATAAACGTTTCCAGTTTGACTTGACTAAAAAACAGAGCCAGGAAAATCTGTGACACATCTTTGTACTATGAGGTCTGAGATTCTGCTTCAAATGAAAGAGAATAAAACCATGAAGATTTAAGAGCCTGTTATTCTAAACGGTGCTTTAGAGAAGCTCCCTCATGTCTGTCAAAAGATAAAACCCATGTGGTTTTGTAAGAGTACAAATGCAATCAGATGACAATTAATAATGATAAATCTCTTGGATAAGGAAGATGGTATCTGTAGAGAAACAAGAAGCCTCATTCTCTGTTGGATGACAATGAGTACATTATTCTGTAGTTACTCAAGGCAAGCACAACTGGATAACGTAATTATTGCTCTCTCTTTAATGTGAGTGACCCTGATTATGTATTGGAAAGAAGCTAGCAGAAACTAATTTGTAGCAAACTAAACTATTTCCTTTCCTCACAAGCTCTTCCAATTTCTTTCCTGATCAGGGTTCTCTCATGGGTACTGCCAAAATCCAGGGTTATCCATTCTTTCTCTCTTGTGAATTTTATTAGTATGGAGTCCATCTGATAACCACTGTGGTGAAAGGGAAGACAGAAGACGAAGTAGGAAACTTACAGAAGCCTACTAAGACTGACAGTAACCAGGCATTCAAAGAGTTAAACCCTGAAATTTCTGTAGAAAAACAGAAATTTCTCTGTTTTAATTAAAAAAAAATTGCTTGCATCAGTGATCCAGCACCCACTAGAATATTTGAGGTCCCCCCACTAGTCAGAAAAGGGAGACTGACAGAAAGCATGAAAGAGTATTAATTTGACAGTATAGCAACATCTCACCTGTATTGTCAAATGTCTTTTCTTTCACCCTGCTACTCTGTACGCTGTGCAATATCTTAAGTGCACATTTCAGAAGCAGCATTCTTTGTCATAACCGACTCTGTGATATGGCGCATCTGAGGCAGAGGAATAGATGGCCCTTGTTTGGTGCAGTTCAGAGGGTTTATAATTTCACTATCTCTGCTGCTAAGTTTGGACACTTATCAGCCTCATTTTTGGAATCCCTTGGACATGCTCTCAGGCTGAGCTGGTGAACTGGGCTGACTGGAAGATCCCAGCCTGCTCCAAGTGTTACGTTTGTGAAAAGACAGACTCCTCTTGCCTTAGTTACCACTGACCTTTTTTTCTGCCTTTGTTTTCAGTCTGTAAAATGAGAATTATGCCTCCTTTCTACAGTGAGCGTGTGCTCCTCGAGACAATCAATAAAAGGATGAGAAGAGATAAATCAATACCAGCTTAAGGCATTTAGTTACATGAGATGTCTCTGTGAAGGAAGCAAAGCTAAGATCTCTCCCCAAAGAATGAGGTCTGAGTGTACTGAGCTTGTGACTCGGCCAAAGATCTCCTGATTATCTCTCCAGCTCCAAGGGGAGACCTGAGCTTTTCAGCTGACCCTGGCTGGCAGGGACAGAGCCTGCACATACCTCTGCCATCCCTGCTGTGACAGGCAGTACTTTGTACGTTGGTGATAAATGGAGCTTCTGCCTATTCCCGTTCGGCAGTGGGGTGACCCTCTCACCCCAATTTGTGATCCCTCCGAGGCTTATAATACAAAGGCTGAGAAGACATATAAGGGTTTGGGGTTTTTTCTTGTTTTTAAAGCATCACCAATGCCTGTTGGGAGATGTAGCTGTGACCTTATTAACAGAGCATCATTTCTCCTTGGCAGCTCTCTGTGCTCGTGTACATAGCTCCATTGTCACAGTAATGAAAAATATATCACATACTAAACCATCAGAGAAGGATCTAGGGGTTTTCTGAAATGCAGATCTGCTCATTGAGGCTGTCTAAGGAAGCCACGTGAATTTACAAGAAGCAGTTACACATGGTTAGATATGTGGGTTGAGTCAGAAAGCTCTTCCTGAGCTTTCTTCACAAAATACAGGCAAAATTGAAACAGAGTTGGGACAGTGGGGAAGAGGGCAGGAAGACTGCCTCCTTTTTCTCTACAGCCTGAAATCCTGCTTGACTTCAAGCTGTAGCCATCTCCTTCCCCTCCCCTTTTTTTATACTATCTCTTGTGAGCATGCAGGAGAAATTCACATTTATACTTCGTGAAAGAGCAGTGTGGTGTACTGCATTAATACCAATATTGTTCCTTGTTCGCATTACCTTGGGGCTTACATGCTCAAGGGCTGCAATTCCACTGCGCTAGGCACTGCACAAGGCAGAATAAAGCAACATTCTGCTGTCACAAAGAGATTATGATTTAAACACAAGACGAGGAAAACCAGATGGACATAGACAGGCAAGAAGAATAGGGTGGCAACAATGAGAAAACTAGTGTTGTAGGCTCTAAGGCAGAAGAAATGCCTCCAAAACCTTTGGCAACCATTAGGCTGTTGGAATGTGAGGTCCTTAAACACCCTGTCCTTTGCATTGTCCTCAGTTTGCCCAGTTTTTCTCTCAAGGATCCCTCCATCCTTTTTATTCAAATGAGCATTTTTATTGAATGAATATTAATCATTTTACCTAGGAAGAGAAATCGTAAGAAAATAGAGTTTAGAAAAAAAATAGCTGGGAAAAAAAATCTTCTCTGATAGACTAGAAAAATGCATTAATAGGTAATTTGCATAAATAATCTAGTATGTATATAATAGAAATAGATTATAATCTATATGCTTTTCTTCCTGACAAAATGATCTGTAACTCACCTGATAAACCACCCGGAGGTATCTGTCTTCCCTTATTCTATTAGCTGTGTATTGAATTACTTGTTTCCTGTTCGGAATACAATACACTAAGCGTCTATCACTAATGGGTTTACTGTTATGCTCTCCCCTAATGAAATTAAAGTGTACTTTTAAAAAATGGATCCAGTAGAATTTTCACAGCATTTTTATGCTATTTTATTTTATCACCAAAAAATTTGCTTAATATAGTTCTAAGTCCAGTTCTGCCCTGCAAACTGAAAGCTTGGCTCACTCTGTATTAGGTTTCTAGGTGCAGATTTTCAGCAGTGCTCAGCACGCGCAGTTGCTGTGGAGTTTGTTTTTCAATTGTTCAGAATTGCTGAAAAAAAATAGTCCTGAATGGGCAATATAAGGTGTAAAATATTGGTTTGGTTATTCTATTGCATAGGTCAGGGTTAGGTGTTCTTCTGTGAGTCATTTCTAGATTCTTACACCACCAGCAGTAATTCATTACATTGATTTACGTAAATAATGTTAGCACCTGCTGTAGGTGGCACCAGGCACCTGTACTGACAACAGCAGTTACGGCCTGTTAGGTGGGAAAGGACTCAGCACAGCTGAATCTCAGGTTTCCTGCAAATTTTTCTCCCTCCAACAAAACCATCTCAGAAGAACGTGTCTGTGACTGTGGTATGCGAATGCTGTTGCATTTTCTCAGCCTTTGGAAAAGCAGCAGCACCTGGCAGAGATTTCACAGCCCATTAGGACCAGTTTCCAGGGGTGCATCTCAAGATATCCAATCTGAACTTAGAGCCTGATGCTGCAGAGGGTCTAGCTGAGAAGCAAATTGCTTGAAACTCACAAGTCTTCTTGCAAAAATTTCTTTGGGCTTTTGGTTCACACAATTTTTTACCAAATATGTTACATATTAATATTACACCTTTCAGATTCATTACATTGTCATGGCTTAACTATAATTAGCTTAATGTATTAAAATAATGAATAAATCGTGGGTTATAATATCTTTTCTTGATCTTATTATAGTCTATGAAAATAAGAACATCCATAACAAGCTCTGAACATATGTTCATAAGTCACAATTCCTGGACTGTTTCTAAATTTATTTTGAGGCTCAAATATAAAAATATGCATCAGCTTGAAATCTGACTAAATTTAGAAAGCACTCGCAGTGTTGAAATACGTCTCTTCAATATCTCTGAAAAGAATACAACTGTTGAGATAAGGGATAGTCTACAAATGCCTCAGAAATGTTAGTTATTTAATGTCCGTGACATTTCTTCTCCCAAAGCAAAATAAACAGAAGTGGTTTGCATGCTCAGACTGGATAGACAAGAAAAGAGGTAGACTTTCAAATAAGAAATTTCTGACTGACCTGAAAAAATCAGGTGAAAAATAATTTTCAGACACAGTGATTAAACATAACTTTGTAGGTGACTAAGTTAAAGGCCGCTGGGATATTCAGATTAAAGGCACTTCACACAACTGTGGGCACACTCTACTGGTATGATTGTTTTAGCTTCATTAAAGTCAATGACTGCTTCAGCTGAAAATCTGTACTTTGGTGTGTACAAACAAAGGGTGAGGAGACTTTTCTGATTCACCTCGCAAGAGAGATCTGCAAAAGCTTGGGCAGCTGTGATGCCAACAAGTACGCTAATGCAGTATTAGAAAGTATTAGAATGAAGTCAGACTGCATGTCTGCCTCTGGTCTCGCAGAAAAGCATTGAGGAGGTGGATAGGATGGGGATGGTACATACATTACAGTTTTGCAGAACTAGGGCAGGGTTGGCACAGAGCATGTCTGGACTGTTATATTTGATCAGCCAAAAACTTAAGAATATGAACTTCGTCTGACTGCATTTGTGAAATCCTGCTAAAGCAGGAGACTGGGGCTTTACAGTTCTAAATGTCACTGCTGGAACCATTGCCAGGCCATCAAACCAGTCAAAAACCCTTTCTGTGTAAACACTAAGCTGAAGACTAAAGAGAGTCCAGTGCTTTCAGAAGTGTCCTTCTGAAACGTTGCAGACATTGTAGTCGGGGCGGGCACTGCTGCCAGGGTCCTGTTGCCATGCGAAGTCACGATGTCTGTACAGTGATTGCCAAACATGGGAACCAACCTCTACATATCTGCTAGTGAAGGGTTACCAACCTTCAGCATCAGCCACAAGACAAAGTACAACAGTAGGATTCCTCTCTCCAGCCCTGTGTCCTTCTGAGCCTTACTGTTTGAAGCTGTGATCCAAACAAGCTATGAGCTAATTATTATAGCCACAATTAGTCCAGCCACTCCTCTGCACTGGAAATAAGACCCATCAGGAAAGAAGCTTTAGTCTTGGCAGAGTTAATCTTGGCTTAATCTGATTTTTAGTTCAGTTCAGAGAGAAGCCTAGAGTTCCCAGGGATGCTTCTAGGTGAGACCAAACGTGATTCAGAAATCTGGGAGAGGATTTTCATTACTGTTCAAGCAGAACTAGAACAGTTCTTTGAACTTTGCTGCCTTCTAGTAGACGTTTGTGGTGCTCATTTACTGAGAAGGGAAGGGTGGTAAAATTAGTTCATTGTGCTTTGAAATGTCATTGGTTTAGCTGTTTCTGATAGATTTAAAACTATTCAGTAGGCTTCCTTTCATAGCATCCATACCTATATAAATAAACCTTACCCCTGGCTGTGCTTCAAAGGCAGGCAGCTTCGAAGATTCATCTTCATTCCATATCTTGAGGATGTAACTCTTTCCCATGTGCTTGCTCTCTGCTGTAATTATTTTTATTTGCCATAGGGAACCTTCAGTTCTTTCTTTCCTGAATGGTCCTTCAGCCTTTTAGTTTCATTAATGCCTCCCACCAAAAGCAATTAGTGATGACAGTGTGTGCCCTAGTTCTTCTGATAATTTGTGTTCTCTGGCAAGCTGTTTTGAAGAGGACAAGATTGCAATCTGATTTATGATGACCTTATGAATTTTATTTTAAATAAGAAACCAGAGACTGAAACAACACAGTAAGTCATGTAGTCAATCCATCTGCCCCCACACAAATTGTTCTATAAAGTACATTTCTCATTATTTTTGTCAAGTTTAGCTTTTAATATCTAGGAGGCTATTCTACAAATTAACAGACTTCTTCATCCCACATTTTGCCTAAATTTCAGCTACAATTTTTTCTGGCTGTGTTAACCAACAATAAATATAATTCCATCAATGACCGCTAGCAGGTTGGATAGCTATTATTTGGCCTTCTGTTCAGAAGTGGTGCCGATTTTTAAAATGATGAGTTGTGCCCTGGCTAAAATGCAGTGCAACAGCATTTCTCTTAGCACAAGTTCCCTCCTGTTAAGCGGCTGGTTCTTCATTTACTTGTGGGTGTTCCCTACATCTACACAGCTTCACTGTTCTGCAAGTTTTAGTGGCTGAGCCACAATGTAAAGTTGATTAGTACTGAAAAACACCAAGATAGATCGATTTTTCAACAAGGGCTGCTCTTTATTTGGCTTGATGCAGGGCTACTTGATATCTGGTTAGCTTCCAGTCTAGCCGTTATTTATAACGTACTGTCCTGTAAGCATTTGACTCAACCCTGGCTGAGCAGGCTAAGCATTGTGAAAGCAAATGATGAAACCTCATCTTTATTAACTTTAAATCATACTTTTAGTTATTTGTCTCCCCTTAGATGCTATTACTGGCTATACTAGCTAAAATTAACTTTCTGATCATGATGATTTGGCCTGTTTCTCTCTCTGTCGGGGTCATTTTATGTGCTGTACACACACAGGTTGCCCATATCTGTATTTTTTTGTCGTCTGAGCTATCTCTATAGATGCACAGCTAGCAGTGAAGTGCACCAATCCAAAATTTCGATATTCAAAAAAAGGACAATCCAACAGCACTGAGGCCTATCCTGTTGCATGGCCCTGTGGCAATTCCCCAATTCCTGTTGCAATGGTCTGACTGGCATCTCTGCAACTCTAACCCTGAAAAGGGTGAAGGGGAGCTTTGTAAGCTGTCTGACCCATATATCACTACAGACTCAATATTGCAGGGCTGGATGGTCAGACTATGATCTATGCCTCATGATTATATGCTTAATGTTATGTTTAGTAGATGGCGTCCAAAATGCTGAGCAGCTCCAATGAGTTGTTTCAGGGGGACTGAATAAATCAGGCAGAAGTGTGAACCCAGAGAAAAACACAGCAAAACTGCCCTCCTAGGGCCCAGGCACCCTCCTGTCTGACATTTTCCTCCTTCCTAGATTATTTGTGAGAACATGATTTATCACTCACATTTCCCCCACTGTTGTTCTCGGCTTCTGCAGTGGCAATGGAATGAACGCTAACACTTTTCCAAGTTTCTGACTTCATTAACAGCCCACAAAACTGGACTGGAGTCTATTAATTCCTGACTTTTTCACTTTGTAATAAGTTTCTACTGTTCATTTTTAGCTATAGCAAAAACTTAAATCTCATATTATTAAGATTTTGGTTTTAAGCAAACTTCATTTTAGGGTGGGGTTTTTCCGGCTTTGGTTAGTAGAGCGGGACGACATTTAGCCTTAGTCACTCTGGTTTAACCATTACAGTCTTGCAAGACGGGGCTGTCTCCAACGCCGGGTTACTGACGCAATCCTGGTACTTGGATTTTTCACCAGAGTGATCTTTTGTAATACTGTGCCTCAAGTAGGGTGCAGTTTTATATGACTGGAAATATATCAGTGTGTCAAGGTTAAGTCACTGCGTGTCAGCCAGACAGGCATATTTTACACGCGCAGATGAAATTCTGAAACTCTGCTCATGTTGCTTAGCCACAGCTGTAGCTTCTTTTATTATCTAATTCTCCTAAAAGGATTCGCTGTGGGAGACAGCAGGCTGCTTGCAGTTACCGCTTCACTCTGTGCAGTTTACAAAAACTCTCTCAGACTCAAAAGCAAGAGTATGAATGAGACTTTATTTGAATTCCTGAATTAAATAAGTGGCCAGGAGACCCCACAGAGACTGGGGAAGGAAGCATAAAGTAAACAAATTGATCGGATTTACTAGTCCAGGTCAACCTCTGGAAATCAAACTATAAACAAAAAAAAAGAGAAGTAAAAAAAAGTCCCTTCAGATAGCCTGTATTTTTTTCTTGTCTATAATTAGAGACAATAAAAGGGTTCTAATCTTCTATTAACTGCTTTTCTCCAAGAGTAATTTCTTTCAATGTGACTGAAAACATTATAGGGTTCAAATTTTCACCGCGAGTAACTACAGTAAGGGACTTAGCTCTGTATGTGGGATCCAAACAAAAAGCAGCCTGCTTTTCAGAGGGGTTGTAAGTTCCCACCACGCAAAACACTTCCAGAAGTCAGTCCCTTTCAGCTAGACTCCTGATTATGAGCCTGGGTCCCGGTGTCAGGCTGCCAAATGCAATCCCCCCAGAACGAGGTCGTACTGCCAAAACAAGCAACTTCTTAGTTTTTAAACTAGATTTCCAAAGTCAACAACCCAGTGCCCCCTGCTGTCCAACTACTCTTACTAGCAGGTAAGAATTACACTAAAAGGCCTTCCAACTACTATTCTTCTATTTAATTTCTGTCTTCTGTCTTCTTATAATCCCTTTTAAAAAATCTCTTGCTACATTTTCAAAGTGGATACTGATTTTATATTCAGCAGAAGGCACGAGCCTTTCTTAATTCACTCTACCAAATCTAATTGTGATTCGTATCTACCTAACGCCGTTTGTGTTGAAAACCTTTTAATCATTCACATAGTCCTTGTAAGACAGGACAGTAAAATTCTGTAGCACAGAAAAAGCTGTTGGCTTGACATTAAAGCTCTGAAGATTAAATAAATGCCAGAAATCACTTTTAAAAAGCGTCTGCTTCTTCAACAGGGCCTCAGAATGGCTGTGGTGGTTACTTGACAAATTCAGCTTATAGCTTTGGCCCTCCGGTCTCCAATGTGACCAGAAGATATGAGAGAAACCTGGACTGTGTATGGATCATAGTTGCACCTGTGAACAAACTGATCAACCTCACCTTCACTTCATTCATGCTTGAAGCACAGTCTGCTCAGGCTTGCCGATATGATTATGTCAAAGTAAGACAGTTGCGTATATTTTAACAAGAAAATATCAGTGAGATGCAATCCATTAGCCTCTCCATGAGGCTAAAACTTAATTAATAGAAAATGGTCTTATGAAGAAATTAAATTGCTTAATATAATTACAATTTTTTTAGTGGGTTAGATTACTACTCCAGATGACATCCTGCCTTTTTGAAAACCAATCAGAGTTTTAACATTGTTATGGGGACAAGCTTCTGTTCTTAAGACTGCCTATATAAATGAGTATTTATTTCACAGAACAGAAACAAACCCAAACCCAAGCACTTTGAAAGTAAACATACAGGTTCATTATCATACAAAATTGCTTGAAAATAATTTATAAAATTTTGAATAAATAAGTCTTGATTCTAAATGCTCACCTGTGAAAGCTATTTTCTTAGACATGAGCATACAAAACGTAGGATAGCAGAATGCTGCTAAACAAGAACCACCAAGGAGTGATCTAGATCCTGTTGAGCATTAGAGATGCTCAATGAAACTAGGAATGAATTCTACATTTTGGTGAATAAAATCAACTTTTCTCATTGAAAAGCACTTTGAGATTACATATAAAAATAAAAACAGAATGCCAAATTAAAATAGAATAAATTTTTTATAGATTTGCTGAGATGGGACCAGAATGTTCCATAATGAGATTTACACTGTCCAACAAAATTAGTTAATATGGCAGTGAATAATCATAGTCATCAAGAATATCTTATTAAAGCACAAGAGCACCTACTGTGCTTTCAAGTAAAAGAAACTGTAATGTCAGGAGGGGTCAGAGAACTTTATTTCCATTTATTGTTGTGCCTAAACTATTAGTGGCATATATGCTTTTCTTCTTTCAGGTTTATGATGGGGATAATGAAAATGCCAATTTAGTTGGCACATTCTGTGGATCTACAGTGCCAGCTCCTTTTCTTTCTACCCGTAATTCCTTGACAGTGAAATTTATCACAGACAATTCTGTGGAAAGGGAGGGTTTCAACGCTACCTACACCACAGTGGATCGTAAGTATACATATATACATATGCATATATATTGTTGTGACTGTTTTGTGGAAATACATATTTAAATAATAAATCATCAAAATTTTTTCTAGATATAGGGCCTAGGAAGGTGCAAAGATGGCCCTTAATATAGCTCGATGGAGCATCTATAAGCAAGCTAAAAGCAGCACTGCTAGTCCCCAGTGCAAGTCGCATTGGTCTTGGCTGGCTGCGGGGTGGCTGTCACTCTGGAGTGCAAAACAGGAACACTCTATCATACACTGTTAACAAATGCTCTGATATTGTAGGGAACAACATACATTGACACAGCGTTAGGACCTGTTTTACTTTTTCTTCTTCTAGAGAGTCACAGGTAAATGCAAAAGTATCTTGATCAGTGTAGTTTTGCTCAAGAAATATTTTTCCCCAGTTGGAAAGGTTTCACTCTATGATGCATTTATTACTATTTTACACAGGGCTGTGTGGAGGAATATATAACGCAACTTCTACATCCCTGACAGCAATGTCTCCTAACTTCCCGAATGAATATCCACCATTTACTCTCTGTACTTGGGTCATTGATGCCCCTCCACAGCAGCAAGTCAGGGTGGCGGTAGAGGCCTTCCACCTCCATTCTGGCCAGGACTGCTCTCAGAACTACCTAGAGCTCCAGGACTCACCAACAGTAAGAAATTTACAGTTGATAGCATTCCCCATTCACATTCAGCTCCCTTCACTCTTTGTAAAGAGAGGACAAACCCATCGTTTGGCAATAGATTAATTGATGATTCTGTGTGAGGGGCACATCCAAAGCAGTGCCCCACTTAAGGTGTGTCAGCTGGTACACAGACCTCATGGAAGCACACTACGCACACATTGAATTAGACCCGGTAAGTGCTACACAATTGTTCACAGTTGCACCAAGTAACAGAGCTGCTGAAGTTAACACCCAGAAAATACTGCCCAATAGCAAGTTTTCATAAACTGATTGTACTTCCTCCCACCCAAGAAACATAATAAAAAGAAATATTCATTCCAAGAAGAGTGTTTGTAGAAAGCCCCAGGCAAACCCCAACCTGTTTATGTCCCTTCTATTATATCATTCTAAACCTTCTTTTATTGATTCTTGTTTTGGCATGAAAATACCCGTTACATTTGATTTGTTTCTCATAATAATTGAATATAAAATGTTGAGGCATTATTAAGTGATTTCCATGAGAACTTTAAAATGTGACTGCATAACTGGTATAGAAAGTGCTGAGAGATCTATTCACCTCAAGTTCATTAAGTAGAAAACCGAATTATATCATTAAGTAGAAGTAACTTGTGACATGTATTGAATTCCAGCACAGCCAAGGATCAGTCCATAGATTCTGTGGCACTGAAACTTTTCCAGTCCCTGAATTTTATTCTTACGATCGCACTGCCATCGTGACTTTCAAATCAGATGAATATATGATTAATAATGGAGTCAGATTTACTTATCAAGCTACAGGTAAGCTTCAAGAAATGTCTAAAATATCTGCCTACCATTCTCTCTGTTGATTCCATGATTCCATACAGTGAAAAGCAATACCGAGGTCTGAAATGCTTACATGTTTCTGGTTTTCTGTCTCAAGGTTGCAGCAGAGAGTATAACCAGCCATTTGGTTACCTGAAAAGCCCCGGCTGGCCCGGTCGTCACCCCAATAATATGGACTGTTCTATCATTCTACGAGCTCCCCCAAATCACACAATTTCTCTCTTTTTCCACGCTTTCAGTTTGGAGGACAGCATCCAGTGTTCACGTGATTTCCTAGAGGTATCAAGCAAGTATATGTATTTTGTGGGCCTCTCTCAAAACCTGCTGAATTCAAATATATTAATAAGCTTGGATCAAGTCTGAGCTGAACTGACATTAGGGGCTAATTTATTGCTACAGTTTTATGGTGAAAGGCACTCAAATGTTACAGTAAATGGTTAAACAATACACACCATAGTAAGTCCAAAACCAATAAATAAGTAGTTTCATTATCAGCTAACTCATCTTTACCTAGCTCTTGTTGATGTTACCCAGATAACAGAGCAAGCCAGGATGTTTTTCATCCAATATTAACGTCTGTGCATGAAGAGAATGCCATAAATCTCAGTGCTTTCATTCCAGCAGTAAGATTCCATCTGCTTGATATTTTTCTTAAAAATATTTTTTTCTAAAAACGCACTTTTCTTGAAAAAAAAAAAAGGAGCTCTAGTAACAAGTGTGGGACACTTGCAAAGGTACTTTGTGCCAATAAAAAGCATATCTTCCTACACAATCCTTGCTCTGCCCTTTCACACTTGTTGAAGGTTTCCCTATTCGCTGGCCAGATGACAAAAATCAGATGTCTGTGGCAGAATCATTATTTAGTTCTCCTTTCATATCCTCTTTGCTGTCTCAAGAAATGGATCTGAGCATCAGCATTACTGGAGCTCAGAAAAAACCCACCAGATTAAACCTGAGCTATGTAATATGATATGTGTCTTAATGTGACCAGGGAAAAGAGTGGTCTGCAAGGTAAAGAATTAATCTTTTCATCTGGAATATTAACATTTCTTCTTAAAAGTAAAACATGGGCTTGAATTGCAAAAGCACATCTTAGCAACTAGTCAAGTAATTTTTTCAGTCAGAAGATGTACCACACCATGAAATTTAGCCACCTGTTTCTGATGATACTTGTTCTGGGCAATTACTTACAAAACTCAGACAGACTGGTTAATGGTCTCTTTTTCCTTCTATGCAAGACTATATAGTAGGAAAAATAACGGTATTAAAATGACAATTATGGTATGCATGCAAGTCACTACAT
Organism: Himantopus leucocephalus; assembly: GCA_003993805.1. Classification (NCBI taxonomy): domain Eukaryota; kingdom Metazoa; phylum Chordata; class Aves; order Charadriiformes; family Recurvirostridae; genus Himantopus; species Himantopus leucocephalus. The sequence goes on from RSEF01000002.1 coordinate 23,051,116, forward strand.
AGTTTGTGCTGTGCTTGTATCACTGCATAATTTTACTAGCATATAACTGGCATAGGGATTTAATGTTGACAGTGTTTTTTGTTTACCTTCAAGGTCAGAAATGGGAGCGATGTGCAATCACCACTACTTGGCAGGTTCTGTGGAAACACTGTGCCCAGTCCCATCTTTCCCAAAAATCATGTTGTCTACCTTCGTTTTAAGAGTGATTTTTCAGGGGCTCATGATGGATATGAAATTACTTGGACTTCATCATCAAGTGGTAAGGCTGTAATTACAAAGTAATTCCGCTCAGCAATTGTACACAGAGAGAAAATACAGAAATGTGGAATTCAGCCTGCTCAGTTTGGGCCCTGCCTCATCAACACTTAAGACCTCCCCAGGAACCCATAGTCCACCCTATTCAGTCACTGGATTGTTGTTCCTGAGGTTGTTCCTGAAGACCAGTGGGAAAAATCCATTTTATGTGATGGAAGCAATTTCCTCTTTCTAATGTTGACTTCAGCAACCTCAGAGGATGTAGTCCACTTAAGATGAAGATCTACCTCTTTCCCTGAGAGGTCAGAAAATATCAGGAACACCTATCTTGGGCTCCACAGAGTGGTGATTATGGTGACTCAGCCTACTCCATTAATAGTCCAGTTGTGATACACTGTAGGATCTAGGCACTGCTAAGCCTGGAGAGGACTGAAACTTGCCCCAAGAAAATAATCTTACTATAATGGTGTATAGTGACTATATAATAGACACATTCATAAATGGCTTATGAAATGGCAGTGAATAGCTGGGCAATAGTTTGTTCACATCACTAAGTTACTGGAGGTAGGAAGGCTCATGGCCAGCCGAAAAGCAATGCAGAATAACCTTACAGGATTGAGTGGCTTGGTGATGAAAAGGCAGATAAAGTTCAGTGTAGGAAAGTGTTGATGAAGAACGCGGGCAAAAAAAGACAATCCCAACTTTACCTACAAAGATATGGGCTCTGAGTTGATTTTTAGCACTCAGCAACAAGATCTTGGAGGTAAAATAGTTCCATGAAAACAAGATCTCATTGTTCACTAACAGTCAAGTAGGCTAGCACAATGCTAGGAATTGTTGGGAAAGGAAGAGAAAACAAATAGACAGCCACTGTATAAATCCATAGTTCACACACAAACTGAATGATGTGCACAGTTCTGGTCTCCTCCTCTTATAAAGAAGCCAGTATAACTGGAAAAATTTCAGGCAAAAGGGCTCAACATAAAAAATGGCTTCTGTATGAGGTATGCTGAGCCTTTTTAATCTGGTTAAGAAACTAGTGTGGTCTATAAAATTGAGTGATATCGGATAGTAAATAGCGATCAACTGTTCATTGACTTTTCCCATAGAAGAACTAGAGGCCTTCAGATAAAGGCAAGAGGCTCAAAACAAGGCAAACAAAACAGTTCTTCACACAGTCTGCAGTTAAGCTGTGGAGCTCCTTCCAATAGGGTGCTACAATTTTACATGCATTTGAGGGCTACCTGAACAAGTTCATGGAAGACACCTGATAAAGATTATTAAATACAAAGATGCCATCTCTGGTAGCTGTGAGCTGAAAATTCTTGGAGACTGTGAGAGTAACCTGGGTCATGATATGCACATTCTTACTGTTCCTCTATAAACTTGCATTTCTCCCAGGGCATCTGCTTCTGCCCACTGTTGGACATTGACTTTTGGTATAGAAGACCTTTAGTTTACTTAATATGACTAATTTCTCTGAGTTGTTCTCTGTATTTTTCTCTGAGTTGTTCTCTGTATTTTTCTGTCAGATGGGGATTCACTATTTTTCATTGCAAAGAACAGCCAAAGAGAATTTGTCTGTAGTTGAGTAGTTGGGAACTGAACTGACCAAAGCACAGATTTAAGACTTTGATTCCTGTTTCAAAGAGTTTTGGGGGTTTTGACTTTTAATATCCAGTGATGGTCTAATGCCCATTGCATATTCTTCTCAGGGTGCTGAAGCAGCATCATCAGTTTTATCTCTTGTTGGAATAATGCTCTTTTCCACATTCATTGTTCCAGCTCCCAGTGTCTCTCTGTTTTTCAGTGCTACTACTAATACTGTACTAATGTACTACATCATGTAGTATCTTGTGAAACTAAACTTTCTAAGCTAATTAACGGTGTCTGTTTCCAGGATGCGGAGGAACATTATATGGCAGCACTGGCTCATTTGCTAGTCCCAGCTACCCAGCAACTTACCACAACAACACTGATTGTGAGTGGGCCATTACTGTGCCCAAGGGACGAATTGTCACAGTGAACTTTGATTTCATCAGCATCGATGACCCAGGGGACTGCAGTAGCAACTATCTGATCCTTTACAATGGGCCAGATGCCAGCTATCCCCCAGCCGGGCCATACTGTGGGATGGTACGTATTGCCTACTGTCTGGGACCTTGTAAGTTGTTAAAATGAATCTTTATTGTTTCATATTCAAGACTCTTTCCCCAATTCTGGTATGAATTCCACATAGATGAGTGTAAGTGAAGGCATAAGCAGTATGGCACCTTAGAAGCCTTCCAATGCAGACCTTACAGTGACATCTAGTGGGAGGCGTCAAGCTATTTTCCTCTGTATTTAGTTGTGTTTGTGATTTAAATATTTGTAATACCCTAAGGGAGAAATGCAACAGCAGTATCTAGCATAGACCTGAGGTCACCTACACTCTATGATCCCATTTGTGCCCCAGTTTTAACCCTCTGCCTGGCTTTTCCAAAGGATCTTGATCTTCCAAAGCTTTTCATTTTTCTTGTCTTTAATTTTAGGATACAAACATCGCTCCGTTTACTGCTACGTCTCATCAAGTCTATATAAAATTTCATGCTGAATATGTTACTTTACCATCAGGATTCCTGTTAAGCTGGACGAGCTAGAACACTGTTTATGAGAAATATATTACCATTCCTTGCTATACTGAAGAGACTTTAGACCATAAAGTAAATTTGAAATCCGGTTATGATAATTGCAGCTGAAGTAAGGCCTTTTAAAAATTACTCTAAGTGAAGCTGTTATGAATTTAGAGTTCTGTCCAAAAAATGTGATCTCCCATTGTATTGAAAATAAACTATTATCTACCCAAGTGGGAAAATGAGGTTTTGCTAGTTTTTGAACCACATTTTTATGTTCTACTACATTATTTCAAAGTTTTACATTTAATGCTATAAAAAGTGAATTAGCCAGGATAAAACTTAAATGCAAAATATTCAACATGAAGTTGATAAGAGGACCTAGGATATGAAGTTCCTTTTAGTTAGTTATATAGAGTTATGTGGTTTTGACCCAAGCATCTTTTAAAACGTTAGCTAAAGTTTTATTCAAATTAGAATGAAATCAGAAATTGCTAAAAAATGGCCCCTGTCCTACAACCACTTACACAGATAACTTTGCTGAAGAACTTTCTGTAACACCACACACTGGGGACAAGAACCCGTCTGAATAAGTACTCAAGCAGTCCCTGAAGTTTAACACAGTAAGGACGTGCTGTGGTACTAAATCTTAACCACATTAAGAAGTAATGTCAGGATCAAAGTCCTATGTTCAATGTACACAAATAACTGTGATTATATTTATTGAGTTACATCTTCAAGCTTCAAAATCTACTTTACAACTGAATATAAAAAAAATGAGACTTTTAGTAACTATGTCACCTTCCTAGTCAACTTGTAGGCAGCTTCCTAGACATTTATAAAACAGAATAGGGCAGACATACAAATATCAATTGATCTTTGACTAGAATTAGTTTTTTGCCTTCCCCAGGCTAACACACATCATTCATAAAAAAATGCTGTTGACAGGGTATACAGAGAACGCAGTTTTCCACCATGAAATATTTGTTTGTCACAACCCAGAATGAATGACCAATTTATTTCCTGCATGTCACCTGTGATGGACAGGTGAGAGGAATTCACACCACAGCAAAGGAACATGGGCCTCAACAGAACTCTCACTTCATAACTGTTACAAAGAGTCACTCACAGTGGAAGTAATTCCTTAATATGATTGTTGCAATGCTTAATTATTAAATGACATTAAAGTGTTACTGGCAGTTCTAAGAGAATCTAGGAGCTCTTTGAAGATTTCCCAGTGAATGCCGAAAAAGCCATCATTCCACAAATACACAAAACTTTGTAGCGGCTAAGAAGCCAACCTGGTTGAAATAAAATGTAGAAAACACAAAACAGAAGGGCAAAAAGGTAAATGGCAAGCTATGAAATACAACTCAAAATCATCTGGTAATAAGTTACAGAGAAACCTGTGAACTCCCACTGGCCAACAGAATTAGATGTAAGCCAGCATTTTAGAATTCTCCAAGTACCGAGAAAAAAATAGCTTATGTACAGGTGATACTCCTGCTAAAGTGCTAAAGTATAACATGGGAAAAAGGAGAAATATCTGTATTTGGATCAAACTGGGAGACATCTATGTCCTACCGAGCTGCTGGCAGAACAGAAAGTTCCTCTAATTAGGGAAGACATAAAAGACCATATAGTCAATTTAAACATTTTCAGATTAGTGGCCCAGAAAACATTTGTTGAGAGTCCACACCAAACTGATTTCATATCTGCAATCAAGGGACGATGCAATCTTTGTCGATGAAGTTTATTTAAAACCCCATAAAGGGGATAGCAAGTAAGGAAAACAAACATCTGAACTGCCTGGAGATAAAGCTACAAAATAAGCTCTAAAGATAGCAGTGTGTAAGACACTGCAGGTACAACCCAGCATGGCTTCAGCTGTTTGCCTGCAGAGATCAGGAGGACTTTATTTCTTCCTTGTGGATAGCTGCATCACAGGGTTCTGTGAACATCCGTTGTGGTTTTGACCTTCCTGTGAATCACCGTGGACTTGGTGCAGTTGGTGCAAGGCAGGGCATCCCCTCAAGATCTGGCTGCTGCCTCTTGCTAGATGGCCGGTCATGGAAGCATCAGAGTTTGGGTGAGAATTGGCTTGGCAAGAATGTCGTAATTTTCTGCACTTTACCAGCCTGGAGCACAGCTCCGCTGGAAGCCACAGGTGAAAGGGAAGGGCATGTCTCCCCAGCACTGCAGGTAGTGCTCTGTGGGACGTTCATTTCTCTTGGTAAAAGTGGATCGTGCCCTGATGGACAATGAGTTCTCAGATTAAACCTTGGCCTTGTCAGGAGTATGACAGAGAATAAACTGACAATAGAAAACTGTACATGGTTTTAATGAATGAAGTTCATGAGTGGCTTTTTGAGACTGGTATCAGCCACACGTACAGTTTATGGACACAAAGTTGAGTTCCACAAGGACACCCCTGTCCCCCACGCTCGCTGTGCTGAGGCTGGCCTACTGTTGACTTAGTGAACAGTATGTAGATGTGATCTGGTGACCTGTGACAAGCATGAGGCCATTCTAGTAACACAACCTTTGGCCTGCAGTTAAACCGATGAGTTTGCTGAAATCTGTACTTCAAAAAGATTGACTTCACTAAGGGAAAAAGCTTGTTTCACTTTAAAGCAGATTAAATGTTTTCGGACATTTTTTGATATGATGCGTACTTGGCATGACTTTCTGTCACAATGTCAAACAAATTTTATGAAGTTACTGAACTTCTGCGGAAGAAAAGACTAAAGAGCACTATGAATGGGAGAAAGAGAAATTTGTAAGATCGTTTAATCTAACAATAACTTGGTGCATCTTTAAATGTTACAAATACTCCATACCTGTGCATAATTTTATTTACAAATGACTAAAATGCATGAGGTTCTTCAGAAAAAACAATGAAAGCCCAGCAGAGAACTTGTGCTCGTGAAGACTGTTGAATGAAGCTGCTGGTACAAGGTTCAATTGATCTAGCCCAACTGACTCTCGCCAAAAATAGTCAAAGTCTAAAATTAGAGTAAATTATCAAACCCATTCTTTAAAAAAACAGGAACAAAGTAACCCACTGCTGTCCTCTAACATTTTATATGAGGAACCACAACAGAAATACCACTGCAGAATTATTAAAGTGGAGATCTTCAGAGGAGAGAGCTGGTGCTAAGCCATGTTTCGGTCTTGGAAGGTAAGAAGTCATTTAAAACACTTGCTTTAAAAACTAAATGGGTAACTTAAAAAGAATTATTCCATGAAATGTCTATGTGTTCTTTGCAGCGTACAATTCAAAAGACAAAATCTGTGTTTAATAAGATTTATGGCTTCATCTCACAATACTGCCATGAATATCTTTGCTTTTATGACTGTGCACATTGTTGTCTATCTTATAGCTAATGTCGTAGCTGTGAGTGCCGCGTGTCCGTATTATAATACCTGCATGACTGCAGCCAACCTTCCCCCTTCAGTGACAAAGCACAGATAATGAATCTGCATGTTTTCACTTCCCAGAGCCTGCATGGTTTTAACTTATGTGTAAATCTTCTTCTGCATGTTACTGTATGTATGTATTTTTATATAAAGGTATATTTTATGAGGCAGTTATATATGAATGGTAAACCCTCTGAAGACTAGGATTTGGAGAATAAGCACTAAAAGGTCTGCAACAGTATTTTTTAATTGCCCTTCCCACGTGGCAGGGCTATTATTTATAAACAAAAAATGAGAAGCAATACCACAATGAGATCATTGGGGCTATAGTTACTTGAAGTAACGGAGAGAGAAGATATACAGCTACACTGCTAGAAAACGTGGTGTTGGTCAATTTAAAACATTACCTAATTTTAGTTAAATTTACAAAGCAATTTTGAGTGAAGAATAGTTTTCACTTGGCTCATAAAGCGAAGGAGGAGGTGTCTGTTTCCCACAGTAACTCAAGATAAGTGTCCTAGGCACCAGAATTAACATATTTAGTGTAATTATTTTTTGTCAGCTGCCAAACTAAAACCACAGAATTATTCTGCAGTCCTGATGAAAATGAAATGTAACAAAAATTTGTACCATTGGCTCCTGTTCATAATAACAACAGCAGCAACAATATAGGATTACTAACAAATAAATGTCTAAAATGTTTATTAGCTGATAATAAAAATAAAGGCCAGATTCTAGAAGCTTGCTTTTATAAGGAAAAGATCAGCAAAATAAATTTTGTGTGCCAATTAACATACATAATGACTGTAATGCTGATGGATATGTTTTTAGTGGCAGCGCCTAGCAGTACACACCTGGGTTTGCAGGCGCATGTTGCTGTAGTATTGTTTTGATGATACGCTAACCCTGCATTAATGTTGACCGTTATGAAACCTTTTCTTGGAGGGGAAAATGAAGGATAAAAATAGAATAATAACATAAAACCTCATTTCCTTGGTTAGAAGAATTACCTAAGACAGCCATAGCAAGGGCAGCATCGGAGCTGCTCGTCCCCTTGCTGCTCCCCAGGACAGCGAGAGGAGCCCGCGGGAGGCACGTCCAGCGCCCGCTGCCGGGACGGAGCAGGCTGGGGGCAACCAGTCCAGGGGGCAACTTCTCTCTCTTCTTACCACCACACGTCAGCCATGGCTCTGCCGTACAGTCCTGGCCATACACCTACCTCATAGTCACCTACTTTAGCCTGCTGGCCCAAGGACAGAAGGCACTTGCCAGCCTCTCCAAAGAATTCTGGCATTTGCTCTACAAACATTTAAGCCAAGTGACAAATTTAGAACAAATCTGACAGATATCAAAGATGTTTTGTAGTGGTTTCATAAGCAAAAAACCAGTAGCTGGATTGTACAGTGAGACCTAAATTGGAAAAGCCTGTACTGTGAGATCAGCCACTGTACACATGGGGAGGGCTCCACCAGCCTGTCCCCAGACACAGGCACACCAGCCTCTGGCTGGGGGTATAGACAGAGCTGAGGATTTTTGGGGTCAAAGAGGTTCCAGAAGAACTGGATGTACTGGGAAGAGGTGGTAGGGGACAAGAGAGGGGAGATAGCTTTACAGAATCACAGAATGGTCAGGGTTGGAAGGGACCTCTG
>RSEF01000002.1:23059151-23156730 GCA_003993805.1 Himantopus leucocephalus
ACCCACACTTCCTAAGCTTGCCCGTGAGGATGATGTGGGAGACATCCCACATGGATCACATGAGACATCATCACATGGATGATGTGGCATAGGCCCTCTGCAGGAAATTAGCCTTCGTGAGGATGACTGCTAATGGAACAACCTGAAAATTACATTTTCAAGATCGGGGAATGACCTGACCCTTGGACAGCGTGGCACGTGTACTTACTTTCCCACCCCTTCTCATCCAATTGGTATTTTGTGCTTCACAAGGAGCAGAGAAGCTTTAAAAGGAAGGCTTGACAGCAACTCCTCCTTGCCAAATCCGGTGCAGACCTGACCAGGGTATTAACGCGTTTACTCAGAGGAAGGGTTTGCTAAAGCAGGAACCAAACCAGATCGCATAGAAGGTGTGAGTGATAGATGAACTGTTTACACAAGAGGATAATGAAATTAGGTGGACGGTAAAAAAAACCCCAATCCTGACAAAAGGAAGTAATGGCACTATGTTCATTAAGCGAGGAGTAATTAAATACTTCTGTGGTAAGTGTAGAATGTGGCCATTCAGGCCAGTTGCAATGTAATACGCTTTTGTTTTGATCACTGCATAAATGGGGCAGTGAGAAGCCAGGCGAGCTTCTCATTAGCCATGAAGACACCATTTTGTGAGCATCTTGTCACAGTCGTGCGCTTTTTTGGAAGAAACAAGTTGGGACCGTGTTTTATAGGCAATGAATCTGCCTAAGCCTTTGCTACTAAACAAAGCCTGCAATGGGTCTCCATGAAACAGCAGACATGCTGCACCTAGGTCTTTGGGACAACTAAATGGTGGCAATCGGGGCATTTTCTTAGATGGGAAAGGGGTCTGGATTCATGTTCCTGCAGACAAAAAGGAACTGTGCATCTGAGTGACTGTGTGTTCTGCTGAGCAATCCAGATAAAAGGAAGTTCTTCCAGTTGTGTTTTGTAAGAAAGACCTGAAAGCAGCCTGTAACTTCAGCAAAGGACTCAAGGTAGTAAAGACCACTTAGGGATAAACGTGCTACAATTCCGCAATGCAGAATTAAATCTCTACATTCCTAAAAAAGGAAAAGCTATGTTGAAGGAGAAGCTGCTCCCTGCGCATTCACACACCATTCATTGTGTCGCACACACACACACTAACTCTCGGGCGCACTTCAGGCTTGATCCTAGGTTTGCCACAGCAGAGTCTCAGGCATTGGATTTCATAAACCAATTAATTTACTGAAAGGTACAGCAGCACGGTCAGCCCCGGCTGGGTGCCTCCAAAGAGGGGGACCCTGAACAAAGAAATCTCTGGGCAATTATACCCTTGTGATTCATATACCCACCCCTCATGCACTCTTCACGTGCTGTCTACGTGTCTTTTAGTCCAATGGAGATTCTTGGTCTGGGGTCTACTAACATCTTATTGTATTCTTCTTCTGTGTCCAGGCAGGCAGGCTCTTATCTTGTTGATCTGCAGTTTCAGCTGAGGGTTGGAGCCTCCTTATCTTCTGATTTACACTCCTTGTGCGCCTGCACTCGCTGGCAGAACATGGAGAACTGGAGTCCCAGACTTGGGAAAAACACTACCAAAACATCACTGTGATATCAACATCTTTCCCATAGTAAAAGACTAAACACAGCACTGCACCAGCTGCCGTGAAAATTACTAAGAAAAATAACTCTATGCCAGCCTAAAGGCTTCAGCAAATGTAGCTACTCATGCTAAGGAAAGCTAGGCTAGCAGGACAAGTCACATCATATTATAACACTAAGTAATTTATTTCAATTAAAACATACTTATTTACGCTAAACAACTAATATTCCTCAACAGCTAAAGTTGCAGTGCTTCTCATTTTCTAGTTTGGCACCTTCCCATTCATCATCTTGGCTTCCGTCAATATTATTTTTAGGCTTCTAAGTAATACCATGCAGTGCACAGGGAGCACATTCAAGGCTGTGGTTCTCAACGGGTGGCCTGGCCTTATGCAATTTTATAGATTTAGTCATTAATTGCTCTAAGCTTCTGTATCTGTCAAATGACAGTAAGCAGGAGCTTCTTACCTCCTATGAAAGGTGTTAATACGGATGAATACATTCTAAGCAGTAAGGCTGTAACTCCAACGTGGTGACAACACCAATTAAAAGTGCTCAGAACCTGGGCCCAGCCTTGTGACTCGTTTTACAACTAGAGCCGACTAGAAAATCCGCAAAGACACCTGAAGAAACGGAAACCACCGATTCAATGAACCCGCATTTTTTTATGGTAACGTCTTTTACCTCAGGCAGTCTTTGCCAAACTTCAGAGCACACTCTGAAGCCCCACTTGGTCAGTCCCTGGGCAGCCTGAGCTTCCCAGCTCCAGGGCTCCGCAGCTTCTCCCTCCTCCTGTTGCTGACTACCTGGGGCACGGAGCCGCCATCCCTGCCGGTTTCCAGACCCTGCCAGGCCACCTGGAGCGCCGGGCGACATGGCACCCGGATACACGTTTCTCCTCTGTGCAAAACGGTGCAGCATCCACCACACACCCTTCTTCTCGGGTTTATTTCCGCGCAGTGCTGAAGAGGCGGAACCCGGCGCTAACGCTGTATTTTGAAGAGAGCAGTGTGACCGTATGGAGCTCACACCCACCCAGACGTACGAGCACCCGCAGGCTCAGGCCACCACCACCACCCCAGCACTAACGGACGCCGAGTTTCCCCTCCCAACCCGCCAGCACCGAGCAAGGCCGATCGTTTTATCCAACCCCCACCGGCGGCAGATCCCTCGGGCCTGCGCCCAGCCCGTCCCCGCTGCCTGACAGGGCGCCGGAACCCACACGGCCGCCCCTCTCGCGGGGCTGCGCTCCTCTACCGGGCAGGCTGCTTCTGAGGGAAAATAGCTCGCCGGGAGGCGGCCCAGCAGGGGGACGGCGCTGCCGGGCATACCAGTCCCGGCGACCCGGCCTCCGGCGGAGACAGCGCCCTGTGGGTAGGGCCCGCCCCGGCACCGACGGCGCCGCCAGCCCCCACCACTGCGCATGCGCCGAAGCCGCACTCCGGCAAACAGGCCCTCACGGCCTCAAACCCGCTATCACACGGGGCGCGCTTATTGGCCAGCGAACCTTCCTTCGGCGCCTCCAGCCAATGGCCAGTGGGTCTGCACCCGAGGAGGCGCTCTGATTGGCCCGGCGCCTTCCCTGCCGTCGGTGGAACCGCTCGGGCGGCCGGCCGGTCTTTGGGAAGGCGTGGGGAGCGCCTGCAGCGCGCCTGCGCGGGGGAGGCAGTGGGATGGGGCGGGGCGTGGCGGGGCGAGTGCAGCCGCGGGGAGCCGCCCTCCGCGCCGTCGACCGCCGCCCCGCAGCAGCACCGCGCGGTGAGTCGCCCTGGGGCCAGCGGCGGGCCTGTCCCTCCGCCCGGGGGCGGGGGGGCGGCGGGCATCACGGTCAGGGCTCTGCTGGGCTGCGGCGGGCGCAGGGGGACGGAACGGGGTAGGGCGGGACGGGACGGGACGGGACGGGACCACTCTGCGGGGCGGAGCGGAGCGGGCGGGCTCGCTGCCCCCCTCAGGGCGGGGGGCCGTCCCCGCGCTGTCCCTGCGGGCGCGCACCGATCGGGTCTGTCCGTCCGTGTCCCCCCTCCGCCTCACGGTGTCCGTTTCTGCCCCGCCCAGACCATGTCCAAGTCGCTGAAGAAGATCGTGGAGGAGAGCAGGGAGAAGAACCAGCCCGAGGTGGACATGTGCGACCGCGGCATCTCCAACATGCTGGACGTGCCCGGCCTCTGTAGGTACCGCCGGCGGCGGCGGGCGGGGAGAGCGCGGAAACTTCCTTATTTGTCCCGGGCCGAGCCGGGGCCGCCGCCGGCCGGGGGCGCAGCCGGCGCTGGGCGCGGGGGAGGGGGCCGGGGCCGGGCCGCCCCGCTGCCGGCTGCTGCCCCGGGCCCTCGGCGGTGGTGGGGCTGGCCGAGCCCCCGCTGTGCCGGGGGTGTCCTGAAGCTTCGGGTGTCGGGGTCCTGGGGAGAGGTTCGCGGGAAGGAGGAAACACGGCGGCTCTCGGCAGCACCACAACGAGCCGTGAGCGCGCTCAGGAGAGCACCGGCTCCGCTGCACCGGAGGGACCGGTGTGGGGAGCGGGGACTGCCACCCCTCTCTCCCATCACCTCTGTCCGCGCACCGTCTATGACCCTAAGCGCTCCCTGTCTGTCCCTGCTGTCTCTCCGACACTTGAGTGATGGGGAGACTTTGCCTCCTGTCTGTCCTCGCCTCTCCCTGCTAGAGAAGCAGAGCCACCAGCCAGGTAGCATCTCCCCGTTTTTGAAGGGGATAGGGTGCCGTCAGCCTGCAGCTAGGCAGAGCCGGTCTCTGAAGGAGAGTGAGGTAGGACTGTGTCACGGATACAGTGATGTCATGCTTTGGATATTGCGTGATTCCATGTGCTTCCGGGGTTGTCACAGTGTGTTGTTACTGGTATGTTGCATTTGCTGTAATTAACTTACAGCAAATGCAATGTACCAATCGTAATGTACTGTCACTGTCTGGGGAACTCGTAAATGAAGAGCAAGGCAGGTAACTTTGCCCTGCTTTTGCTCTGGCTAAGAATGCATGTGATGTTATGGTACAGCTGATATGCAGTAAGTTAGGGTTGTGGCTGGCTGTAGTTTGCCACAGGCTGAAATCTTCCTGAATATACATGATGTAATGAGAAAAAAGCAAAGTCTAAAACAACCAACGTACTTGAAACTCTAACCATATCCTGGTTTAGGTCTTTACTATGTTTGTTAAACTTGATAGCAATCAGGAGCAAGTGTATGTAGCTCTTCTTACATGATGGAAATGAGTTCAGGGAAGCCTACGGCTCACTACCAACTCACCACTGTCTGCAGAGTTGGGAGCACACCAGAGTATCTTCACTCAAATCAGTGAAGGATGAAGACAAGCACAGTTTTGCTGAACTAGGTTCTGTACTTAAGTCTTCATCCTTTACCGATTCCTTTCCTGCTTCTAAGTTGTGCCTGGGATTTCAGGAAGATTACATTGTAAAGCCCATATATATCAACTCATGTTAAATAGAAAGCTTCACTGTATTTCTATTGGATGAACAGTTGTTTGAGACAAAGTAGTGTTTAACTTGCATTAACTACGGACCCGTTTTCAGAACTAGACTTACACTTTTCAGATAAACTAATGCATTAAGAGTATGGGGCAGCAACAGAAATCTGTTGCTTTTGTTAAGTTGCCTCGGTGCCTATTATCAGCATGAGGACACATAGCTCATTAGTCAGCTTTGATCTTTCAGTTGGGGGAAAAAAGGTAATGTTGAAGCATATCCGTAATGGTAAAGTAAAAAAAGCTTGTCTTATACAAACACCGTTTTACAAACAACGGTTTGTTGTGCAGGCAGGGTCGGGGACCACAATGTGGGATGCTGTGGTCCACAGGTGGTCCCTGTTACCAAGTTGCTAATTAAGCATCTGAAGCTTTTTCAGCAGGGAGCCCCCTAGATGAAGTATAGTCTTGTGGTACCGTAGTTACATGGCATCAGAGAAGTCTGTGTGCAGATACTCTTGGTGACATCATGTGACTTGATTTAGTGTGGGGATTTGGGGCCTTCTCCAACTTGAGATGGAGGTTAGGGGAGGGGGAAATGTTGAGTGGTTTCTGTTCAGTTAATTGAGACATTCTTGCTTTTTCAGTTACTCTGCATTATAAGTCGGGTTTTTTGGTTTGGTGGGGTTTTTTTGTTGTCAAAGTATTTGCCACTTTCCATCTGGAGAAGGCGTAACTTCCTCCAAATACGACTTTAAGAAAGTAATGAATAGGTATTACCTCTGAATTTTAGGTAATGGTTTGATAAATGATAAACTTGCTTGTTTTCTAATCCTGTCATCTAACTCCTAATGGATGATAGTTTCGGGTATAGATAGGGTGTTTTGTGTTTCTCTGGCTCTCAGAACTGACAGGGAAGCTAAATGAGTCTGACCTGGTGCCTTCCCTTCTAGGTGTGTTGGGTACCTTTCCAGTGCAGTGTTAAAGTTTGCCTTTTCAGAAACTTTGGGGTTTTTTCTGTGAAATAAAGATCTTTGCTAAAAACAACCATCATAATTCATACCCAGTGTCTGTTCTTTCACAGCATCTTGTCTTTAATGAGGGCCACTAGTAGATGTTCAGAGATAAGGATAAGATTAGGTTACGATTGGAGGGAACATTTTGGTGGTGTTTTCCCTGTTTTCAGCCATTTGAGGTTTAAGAACTTACTAGGTTGGAGGATACTCCTAAGTTACTGTGTTTAATAGCCCCTGATAGGGATTTTGGCTCATGTAGTTATTTAATGGTTGTGAATCCTGTCACTCCCCCACCCCCCCAGTGGACAGTAACTCTTAAAGTAAGCTGATCCCTATACTGTTGGTTATCCTTCAAGAAAAAGACGAAGCCTTGTCCCACTGAATACGTGCACAGAGTGGCTAGTGGACTCGTATTTAAGCTTTCTTAATTTAATTCACATAGAGCTAGTGCAGACACAATGTGTCCTGGTTTTAGCTAGGACAGAGTTAATTTTCTTCCTAGTGGCTGCTGTGTCTTGGATTTATTATGAGAATAATGTTGTTAACATATTGGTTTAGTTGTTGCTAAGTAATGCTTATGTTCAGTCAAGGACTTTTTCAGCTTCCCATAGAAGATGAGAGGGAGCGTAAAAAGGACAAGCTGGCCAAAGGAATATTCCATACCATAGTCATGCCTAGTGTATAAACGGGGGCAGGAATCTGGGATCACTGCTCAGGATGGGATGGGCAATCAATGATTGGGTGGTGAGCAATTTTATTGCATCACTCATTTTATGGATTCTTTTACCATTATTATTATTATTATTTTCTCTTCTGTTACTGTTCTACTAAACTGTCTTTATCTCAACCCAAAAGGTTGTTTTTGTGTTTTTTTTTTTTCCTTTTTTCTCCTTATCCTACTGGGGAAGGGGGGACTGATGGCTGCGTGGTCCTAGTTGCCAGCTGGGGTTATACCACAACACAGGGATTTGGAAGCAGTGCACCATGTTGCATTTGCTCGGTGTGACAATCCTCTTTCTTCAGGTGCAGACGTATTCTTGTCATGTGTGTTTAAAAAAAAAAATAATCATAAATGATCGTAGAAAACTGGTGTTATATGGGGGAGAGAGGAGAAAAGGGAATGGGGAAGATATGCCCTGGCTTGGGTAGGGTTCTCTTCTGGCCTCTTTCCAGTCTAGTGAATGACTTGCTACAATACAGGGCAGCCACTTGTATTTTCTTTTGCCTTGACCCTCTGTAGAAGTTGTAGGAGAGACAGAACAGACCAAACTTGCTTCTGTCAAATACCAATGTCTCTTTCCAAATCAAGATGGAATACTTTTCCTATCTGGATGGAGATTGACACTCGGTATCTGAAAACTGCCTTAAACTAGCTGAGACCTAGAAACTTGGCAGCCTCTACATCTCTTCCTACTTCTGTGTTTAGTAAAGGGAGAGTGGAGTTATCAGCTTGTATATAATGTGGTGTTCAGATTCACAAATAAAAGTTCAGTAGCCCTGAGCTGCTGCTTGCTCAGGCGTTCATTAATGTCATTAGAGTTGAGTTCTGTTTTTGGAATATTCCTCGGATCCAGGCACTTCCGTGTTTTCTGCTAATGACTTAAAGTACAAACTAGAATTGTGCCACAGGCCTTCAGAGCAGCTGAATTTTTGAGGCTTTCAGAAATGTAATATGAGAAAACTCTTTTCAAAGATGTTCTGTAGAAAAGAGATTTTCTTTGAGACTAAAAATGTCCCTTGATCTAGGTGTTCTGTGCTTTAGCTCATCACACTAATGCAGAGACCACGTGAAACAGTTTTAAACTTTAAAGGCTTTCCTTATTCTGGCATGTGATAAAACAAACATACCATTTGTGAGCACATCTATACTATGTTTGTGCATCTATACGTGAATAGTTTTAAAAAATGTCTTGCCCTGTGGAAGTGTTCTATTTTTTTTAATTCCATATTATGAAATAAACATATTTGTTTACAAAGCATCCAGTATGGACAGGTAGTGGTGGAGATCATTAATAGACACCCTGTAGGGTGAACAATTGGGTTCAAGTAGGACATAGTGTGTCTTTTCCCTAGCCTGATGGTTAGGGCATTTGTTGGTAGGACTTTAAACAGCCATCATGGAATTGTTCTTGGAGTAGGGACCAGTCTCTAATCTCCGATTTATTTATCTTTAAGTGATCGATATGGGGAAGCTATGAATTAAGGAATTATTTTGCCCAAATTACAGAGCAGCAGATGTCTCAAGTTGTCTTGTTGTCAGGGAAGGAATATTGGATGAAATCCTATTTACTCTGTAAGTGTTAATTTGTTCTCATTATCATTCCATCTGTAAGCTATTCATACTTTCTGTAAAGTACATACTTGTGTGGTAGGAATTAACATGCCTAGAATTTTTTGTCAGAAAGTTAGTGTTGATATAATTGTCCGCTCCTAAAATAACCAAACCACAGAAGATGGAGGGCAGGCTACTTGTAAGTCAGTTTGTACAATACTGTAATGTTCATCCTGCATTAACTTCCTCCAGTGGGACAGACAGTGTCTTATCTTGGTTCAGCAAGGTCTCTAGAGTCTTCCTGTTTGTTTTTTTTCTCTTCTTTTAAATAAATATTAAGTCAAGTTTTGTCATCTAAATATTTTATGTAAAACTAACTTGCAGTGCATGGCAGCGGTATATGAAAAGGCTTCATGTTAGGGCCAAAAGGGAAGAGCTTAAATATTTTTCCCTTGATCTGCTCTGATTTGAAGCAATAGTGCGAGTGGGACCACAATGAGAATTTGTAATTACTATGCAAGTAAATTGCTCTGGCAAACAGCAGTATCCTGACCCTTAAACTTCTGTGTGGATATTTGGTGTGTTCTTGAAATCAAAACAATTTATCGCCTGTATGCTGGTTACTGTAATGTTAACAAGGCACCTGAGGTCTGCAGCCCTCAAGGAGCTGCTTCTTAGTGTCTAGGAGCTCCTCTGGTGGCATCATAGAGAGGTTATAGTAAGTCCCCTGTGGGAACTGCAGTGCCCTACAAATCTCGGGGGACTGGCACCCGGGGTGAATCGTATGACCTGCTGGGTGATCCTCAGCGAGTCCTGCTAGTTACACTTACCTGAGCTGCGTACGTCCAAAGCAAAATGGCCCCACCAAGCCCCCTTCAGCCTTCAAGATGTTACTCAAGGGTGTTAATCAGTTGCTTAAGACAAATGTCTTTGTCAGAAGAGCTGATAGTTTAGTTGTCATACAGAATTGACTATATATATATGTGATGAGGAAAACGACAGTCAGCCTGGGAAGTGTTCAAGGCCAGGTTGGATGGGGCTTTGAGCAACCTGGCCTGGTAGAAGGTGTCCCTGTCCATGGCAGGGGGGTTGGAACCAGATGATCTCTAAGGTCCCTTCCAATGTAAATGGTTTGATTCCCACCGCACAGTCCTTTTCACAGGAGTAGGTGAGTGGCAGCGTAGTGGAAAAACTTGGTATTTCCAGGGGCTGGTTGTTTCACACAGGTCAGTTTAATGTAAGTGAGCAAATTCCCCTCCTTGTAAGCAGTGACTAAATGCCACTTTATATCGAGGCTCCCTTTCTTAAATTGCTTGCAAATCTGTCTCTAACTTGGCAGTAGCTTTGGACCTTTCAAGATAGAAAGTCTTTTTGTCTGGATATGGCTAAAATGCTGAAAGTAGTGCAGAGCGCAGATGCCTAAACCTTTGTTCTTTTCAAAATGATACCAGAATGTTGCCTTTTTTTGTTCCTTTGGGGAGTGTCAGCCTGCTTTGCAGGTCAAAGATGCAGTGGGATTCTTTGTCATGCGTCAGGATTGACTGAGATAGTGCAGTTTCTGACAGTGTCTCGGCTTCAGTCAAATTTGAACAGTAAAGTCCAGATTGAAATGTCTTTGGTCTAGGGATTTTGGCCTTGAAATTTTTGACATTGGTACTTTGTTCTATTCTGTATAGACATGGGAGAAGAAACCCTTCTGAAAATAGAGTCAGTCGAAGCAGACAGCAATGTGACCAATACAGAGAGCGAGTAGTGACAATAATGCTTGTAAGCTTATGTTGTTAAAGGCCAGCACTACGCATGGCTTGATGGCTTAGTCAGCAGGCTTACCTTTAAAAACTAAATATGTACAGAACTTTTAAAGATATTTAAATTCAGCAGGATTTTGATGTTTAGAAGACCAGAGACTGCAGCCCCAAAGCTTGATTGCCCTTGAGTAAATATCTTCACTTCCTATGTATAGAAATGATGAAATCAGGGCAGGGAAGGTTCACCATACGCATGTACATGGATTGGGTCAGGGTCTGTCTCAGTTCTCTATTAGTAAAACACTTCCTTTTCTTTTTTGTTTCTTAGTTCAGTTTGTAAGTGTTCCAGAGCAGGTACTTGCATGTGGGCTGCTGTCTAGCACTTAGTGCAGTTCAGTGACTTTATACTTCTGCAGTGCAAATAAGTTGCGTGCAAGTGGTGTCTCCTCATAAGCTGGCTTCTTGCAGGAGTCACAAATATTATTTGGTATGTTTTTTCTTTTAAATACTGAATTACATCTTGAACACAGGCACAGAAAATCCTAAACACTTCTTTTAGGCTATTTGAGTTGTTGCTGTGATTTGTATGCTTTAAATGGGCATTTCACTTCATGGGACACGGGAGATCAGGACTACTTCCTTACCACTGCCTTAAAGAGTTTCTTTTATTTTGATAACCTTGGACATGTCTAGCCTTAGTGTTAAAAAATAATCATTCATAGAAGTCATACCCTCTTCATAGAAGAGGTGGCTCATAGGCAAGGTAAAAGGAGTTGAGAAAGGCCTGCCATATTGGTGGATGTATGACCTAAATTTGAGCCTTTCCTCATGTAGTTTCTCAAGTCGGTCTAGCAGCTTATTAAGAGGCACATAATGGGGATTGCTGGTTTTAATGTAATGAAGTTCATCATGGACTCCAACAAAGTAAAGAACAGATTATCTGAATTTTGGATTCTCTCCTGAAGCTGGCAAAGCTCTGTGCAAAACTGGAATGAATTGGCCAAGGCCACAGAAGTGTGGTGACAGCTTCAGTCTTAGTTCTGCTTTAATAAACCAAAGGAAGCATCAGCTTCAAAGGAAAAAAGAATTAGTGCAAAATTTCTGTGCCTGGCTGCCCGATTTGATTTTCCAGTCCCTGCACCTGCAGTTCTGCTCGTGTGTTCAGACCTTTGCCTGGCAGCAGCGGTGCAGGGGTCCCACCTGTTAGGAGTCCAGTTGTCCATCGTGCTCATGGTGAGATGCTGACTTTATAATATGGAGGTGAGGTGCTCTTAGTTGGTTTTGTTCTGCCACTTTAGTTCAACTTCTCTGCTTTACAAACAAATCTTGAAGTGAGGTGGAAGCAACTTCGTACCGTATCAAAAACCAATAATAGATTAATTATTTTTTTTTAAAAAAAGCAGATTAAAAAAAACCCTTACTTTCCAATGGTACTGTCATGGGAAAGGTAAAGGAGAAATTCTGAAATGTTCCTGTACCCCAAATCTCCAAGAAAAAAGCTGGAATGCCATCTCCTGGTTCTGGTGCCAGCAGCCAGAGCCCTGCTCTTTGTAATGCTCCACACTTCAGCCGTAAAGGAACTTTTCAGTATCCTTGACATGCAGGCATAGCCATTTGTAAAGGCATGGTGATGTAGCTAGATAGTCCTCACCATTGCCACTATGAGAGGGACTGAGAGTACAAAGCTGGTAGCAGTCTTTGGTACGTGTTGTGTGCTTTTTTCCTGCCCTTTTGATAACCTATGATTTATTTGAATATTTGAGGCTTGGGGAAGATATTACTTGACTAATTGGACCCTTCCTATATTGGCTTATGAGGGGGGGAAAGGGCCCTCTTGGACAAGAGGACGTTACGTGGATAGGCACACAAGCTGTTTGAATTGCAATGCAGAAGGTATCTGTAACTCTCCTTGTAGGGTGGGAAGAAATGGGCTAGTGCAGGGTAGGTAACTCCACTGCCTGGTAGGCAGATCATTGTTTCTCTTTAAATACAGTGGAGCAAGACTGATTTCTTGTTGATGCTGGTGAGTCTAGGCAAAGCCTGAGAGCTCTGGAATGACTTGTTTCTTAAGTTAAATGCAGGAAAAGATATTTTTTTTCCTGGCTTTGGTGATGTCAGTTTGGATCTGGCTCTGATCTAGATTAAGTTATCTTGGAGCTGGAGATATCAGATCAGAGCACTTCTCATCTCAGGATGCCAACTGGTAGGATTGCCCTTCTGTTGGTTGTGTTCTTACTAGTCAGGCTTGGATATCAAGGGCCCATGAAATGTTGACTTTCGCTGATTGTCACAGCCATTAAAATATCTAAACCAAGAGAAATAAATGCATAAGGAGTACTTAGGCATTTGTTCACAAGGTTGTAACTATCTCCAGCATCTTCTCCTTTTTTTATGTGTGTAAATTGTATTCCTGTATTTAGCTATATGTGTAAGTAATCAATAGTGTTAAATCATAGAATCATTTAGGTTGGAAAAGACCCTTAAGATCATTGAGTCCAATCATTAACCTAGCACTGCCAAGTCTACAACTAAACCATGTCCCTAAGTGCCACATCTACCAGTCTTTTAAATACCTCCAGGGATGGCGACTCAACCACTTCCCTGGGCAGCCTGTTCCAATGCTTGATAACCCCTTCAGTGAAGAAATTTTTCCTAATATCCATTTTAAATGTCACCTGGTGCAATTTGAGGCTGTTTCCTCTTGTCCTATCACTTTTTACTTGGGAGAAGAGACCGACCCCCACCTCGCTACAGCCTACTTTCAGGTAGCTGCAGAGAGCGGTAACATCTCCCCTCGGCCTCCTTTTCTCCAGGCTAAAAAAACCCAGTTCCCTCAGCTGCTCCTCATAAGACTTGTGCTCTAGGCCCCTCACCAGCTTTATTGCCCTTCTCTGGACACACTCCAGCACCTCAGTGTCTTTCTTGTACTGAGGGGCCCAAAACTGAATGCAGTATTTGAGGTGGTGCCTCACCAGTGCCGAGTACAGGGCACTGGTCCTGCTGGCCATGCTATTTCTAATACAAGCCAGGATGCTATTGGCTGCCTTGGCCACCTGGGCACACTGCTGTCTCACATTCAGCTGGCTGTCAACCAACACCCCCAGGTCCTTTTCCGCCAGGCAGCTTTCCAGCCACTCTTCACCAAGCCTGTAGTGCTGCAGGGTGTCGTTGTGACCCAAGTGCAGGACCCGGCACTTGGTCTTGTTGAACCTCATACCATTGGCCTTGGCCCATCGATCCAGCCTGTCCAGATCCCTCTGTAGAACCTTCCTACCCTCAGGCAGATCAACACTCCTTCCCAATTTGGTGTTGTCCGCAAATTTGCTGAGGGTGGTCTCAATCCCCTTGTTCAGGTCGTTGATGAAGGTATTAAACAGAACTGGCCCCAGTACTCATCCCTGTGGAACACGGCTTGTGACCGGCCATCAACTGGATTTAACTCCATTCACCACCACTCTTTGGGTACGGCCATCCAGCCTGTTTTTTACCCAGCAAAGGGTACACCAGTCCAAGCCATGAATAGCCTGTTTCTCCAGGAGGATGCTGTGTGAAATGGTGTCAAAGGCTTTAGTAGAAGTCTAGATGGACAACATCCACAGCCTTTCCCTCATCCACTAAGCGGGTCACCTTGTCATGGAAGGAGATCAGGTTAGTCAAGCAGGACTTGCCTTTCATAAACCCATGCTGACTGGGGCTGATCGCCTGGTTGTCCTGTACGTGCTGTGTGATGGCACTTAAGATGATCTGCTCCATAACCTTCCCTGGCACCGAGGTCAGACTGACGGGCCTGTAGCTCCCTGGATCCTCCTTGTGGTCCTTCTTGTAGATGGGTGTCACATTTGCTAACCTCCAGTCAACTGGGACCTCCCCGGTTAGCCAGGACTGCTGATAAACAATGGAAAGTGGCTTGGTGAACACATCTGCCAGCTTCTTCAGTACCATTGGGTGGATCCCATCTGGCCCCATAGATGTGCATGTGTCTTACAGACTTGTGGTTGCTTATGGTTGAGGTGCTGATGTGTCTTATGTGTTAAAGCTTAGAGCTCTTTATGGAGGCAGCTGCCCTTGTCTGCCCTTCAGTGCTGGTTTTTATACAATACTCTTACAGACTTTCTATGGGCTTCTTTCTGTCCTTCTGTTCTGCTTTGTGAGGTAGTGCAGGCAGTAATTAGACCGCTCATATTTTAGGAGAAATTTAGGGTGGGTGCGCAGTTTCTTCCTTTCCCCTCCCTGCCTTTCCTTCCTCCCCAACCTGCAATTGCACAGGGAATTGTGGTGAGGCTTTTTTTTGACACTGAATGTTCTGTTTCTGCTTTTGGGTGACTGCTTTCATTCTGCTAACAGGTTGGATTTGCGTAAGTCCTGAGCTTTCAAGGGTTAACTGAAACAGGTTGCTGTATCAGTAAGTGAAAGCTCTCCAAGCTGTTTCCTCCAACTTGTGATTTAGTAAGTATTGATGATCATGGCCGGTTTTCACATGTGCTCACCAGGATATCTTCATTCCCTAAGGTGGCAGGACCCCTGTGGGCTGTCTGTGGGCTAGCATTAATGATATGTTGCTTGAGGAAAGCTCTGAGGGGTGAGAGATGTAACAATACAGCTGTCCTTCAGGCAGGAAAGATTCCCAGCTGCCTAGGAGAGGCAGCAAGGCAGTTTATAGAGCTGTTTTGAAGGGGCTACACTGGAAGTAAGGAAAAGGTGTAGGGGAGTAAAATCTCTCAATTTTTTCTAGTTCCAATAAAATACTACAAACTTTTTACAGGGAGGAGGAAGATGTTTGAGAACTCCTTCAAGGTGCGAGTTTCTTCTCTGACTATTCAGCATATTTTTCTGATCAGATACTGTTGTCAGTTGTGGGCTATGGAGCTTCTAGGGGAAGAAATGGTGGTGTGAGGTGTGGCAGTAGACAAGAAGAAATGTACAGGATGAAGAAGTGTAGGGGGAGTGCTGGTCTCTGCAGCTGCCCTGTGCCCCGCACTTGTTTGTTCAATAAGGTGGAATCTGAGGGGCTTTGAATCAGATCATTCAATTAATTTGGGTAAATATTGCATGTTGTCACCTGACCATTTGCCATGCAACGCCAATGCTAGTCTGCTACTGTGCTTTGTGGATGTGAGGTTGTAAATTCAGCTATTGGTACTTAGGACTTAAATCTAGCAGTGACTTGATAATAAGTTGGGAACATGTGGAAATGTAATTGCTTGTGTGGCGTGTGTTCTGTTGGGATAAATGTTGGAGTACCTATCGGTTTTTCCTTGGGAAGGATTCAAAGGGTGGAAATGAAAAAGGTGTTTGTGTGCCCAGAACCAGACCTCTGCTGGGAGACACCAGTACTTGCTGCTCAAGTTGTGTTTTTTGCAGTAACAGAAAAGTGAAGCAAAGGGGCAGTGGGGTGGCTGGATATGTCCTTGTCTTGACCTTGTCTTGTTTATTGTGACAGTGCACTTGAATCTGGAGTTACTGGAGTGGAGAGAATAACTTGTCTCTTTTTTTAGCTAAAATAGATACAAGCTCTCAGTTGCCATGTCTATAAACTTAACTTCTTTCTCTCTTCATTTGCAGTTACGTTGTCTCATATCACACAGCTGGTTCTGAGTCACAACAAGCTTACAAGTAAGTATATTCCTGGTTTTGGATTTCACTACAGGTAGTTGAGCAATATTGAAAAGCTGACACTGCTAGTTTAATTTTTTTTTTCTTACAGAGTGCAATGTCATGGTTAAGAGTGCTTCTTGGTGAAGCATTTTATTAAAAATAGAGTTTGAGAATGTGACTTAACAGCCGTATTCAACATGCCGTTCCAACTTCAATACAGATCTACCATGTGCTGGAAGATCTGTAATTCTCAGTCTTGTTACCAGTTCAGCCAAAAATCCATTCCCTACCATAGCTCTGAAGTCCTTATGTTTAGGTGAGGATTTATGTTTTTTTTTAACTGTATCAGAAATTATACAGTTTGCATTTTAGTAGATTTAATTTGACTGAAGGAAGTGAAAATAAATTAGAACTCAACTGCATTATATCTATAATCGAATATATGTGAGTTTCAGGCATGAAAGTCAAGCACTCTACTTCTGTCAACAAAGTCTTTTGAGCGTAAGTTGTCTCTTGCTTGTACTGCACACACCACTGCCAATTACTACCTTGCGAATCCTACTTCTCATAGTAAAGAAGCCCTTAAGTGAGGTGTTGGTGAATTGCATGTCATGAGACCAACATAAACATGGGACTTAATTTAGTGGAGGCAGATATGAGACTGACTTTTGCAAGGCAAAAAAAATATATTTTTTGTAGAAGAATGCTTCAGGCTTACCCATCAGTGTCTTGTGCAAACGTTCCTGCTTCATGGTTGTTGAAACACCAGCAGTGAGTCTTGTTTGATCCCTGTTACTGCGCATCTGCTTAGAGAAGAAAAATGTTGATGTTGTGCTTGTCCTTGTCTGCTCTCTGCATGTGCCAGTGGATTTCTGTCTGAACCAGTCCTTCCCTTTTTGGAACTGATTTTTTTTTAAGAGTGCATGAAATGGGGAGGGGAATGGAGCCACCAAAGGGGGTGCCTGTTGAGAAGACAACTGGGTAGGTGCTTTGGCATGTGCCAGGCTATACCCAAGAAAGGCTTCACAAATCGCAATGGGTTTAAAAAAAAAACCCAACAAACATACCAATAAAATCCAACTATTGAACTCTAAGCTACTTGCTGCACAAGCTGTAAGATAGTATGTGTTATTTAAAACGTATGTATTAATGTGAAAATCTCACTTAAGGCTCTGAGCGTTTGCAGAGGATTAGGCATGAGAAAAAAATGAAAATATTCTTAGATTTTAGCACTTAAATGCTTCTCTGTTTATTGGGTACTAATGCGTAGCTTAAAGGGTTTGTATTAGTAGTAGTAAATAGATAAAATTATGGGCACTATGTGAGTGGCCATGAGAAGTATGAATTAGTTATTGTAGTCCCTGATTCTGATTGTGTAGCGTCCTCTAGACTGGCATCTTGCTATCTGTTTCTGTCCCTATTGTAGTTTTCAAAGAAATCTCAATTTATTTATAAATATGACCAGCAATTTTCAGCCATCTAACATGTAAATGATGACCGATGGGTAAACTCATACACAAATTCAGGCAGGGAAAATTGTAACACAAATTCAGGCATCGAAAATTGTAAGCATCGCTATTAAACACACAGCTCTACCCCTGGTTTAGGAGATCATGAAGTAATGAATAGCTGGAAAGAATGTTTTGGGAAAGCATTATGGTAAATTTGCTTTGGGCTTATTGCCCTCTGGCATCTGTGAGCCACTGCTGGAGCTGGGCTATGGGGGCCACCTGGCTGGTGGCTTTTGTGTTCTCTCAGGTCACTGAAAGGAGACGCCTGTCTCTGAACTTGAGCTGCTTAAAAGCTAGGCAGTTAATTGTATCCAGCCACTTCAGCTTTACCTGCAGCTTTTGGAGGATTGCAGGTGCCTTGAGATAGCAGTTCATTCTGCACACCTCTATCTAATGCTTGTGGTTGGACAACTCATCCAAAGCTGGGCACCTAATGCTGCCAGGCAGAGCTTCTCTGGTGCCAATTATTTCCTCCGGTATCTTCTGTCTGAATGGCTGCTTACCTGGCACAAGGATGAAGCAAGTTGTAAACGTTACTCTTGGTAAACTTGACTATTCTTTCTCCGAGACTTCTAAAAATCCTACAACTTTTGAAAGCTAACACACTTCCAAGGGCTTAAACATCTCTTCTGTGTGACACCTTACAAATCTTACATGAAGCTAAAGGGTGAGTTCAGCTGAACATGCAACTGGCTGGGCAGGTAGCAGATATCTACCTTGCTCTGAGGAAGAGAAGACAGGCTGAAACTCCTGCAAAAAGACTTGAATCACAGTAAACTTGGCTGTCTGAGAATTGAGCCTGGGGAGGGTGACATGCTTCAGCATGAGCACCAGAACTGAAAGCTGAGTAACTAATCCATGTCCTAGCTATGAGTCTTTGCTGTAGAACTGACTGGGAGAGGAAAAAGATATGGTAATAAGAGGTGTCCAGGTTGACTTTAACTATTCAAGAAAAACCCAGAGTACACCATTTGTTTAAAACAGTTTTAGTTTTCAAAATACCAGTTTAAGGATTGCCACTATTCTATAATTGTGTTATATTAAATCTCAACCCTTAATTACTGTTTTCTTCTAAAGTAGCCCTTAGATCGGCAGGCTGCAAGTACATCTGTTCTCTCAGCCAAGGGATTCTGTCAGGTTTTCTAATTGCTACGTTTGGGTTTCTTTTATGGGAAGGTAAAAGCACTGCTTTTCCTGATAAGTAACTCATCAATTCTCAAACTTACTATTCTTTCACAAATTGATGTAGACATTTAAATAGACAGCACACGCTTTTAAAAGGCTAAATTTCAAGTTCATATTCTTTTATTTGACACTGTTGACCTAATCTTTTAAGCTACGTAATTAATTGTCTTAGCAGATTGTTCTTAAAATGACTAGGAAGCTGGTGGCAGTGACACTTGACATGCTACACTAAGGTCATATTAGCATCTTCTACTAGTTTTCTGCCATTTAAATGAGTGTTCTGCTTGCTTTTTTTCTGCTGTTTAGAGTAAATACGTCTATCTGGAATAAATACATGTAAAAACTGGATAAGCATATTTTTATGTAGCCATAGTTCATATTTTTGCCAGCAAACTCTATTAAAAGTAAGTAAAGTCTCATTAGCAAGTATGAGGACTGCAGTATTAAATCCATCATACTGCTTAGAATATTTTTGTGGCATGGTTTTTGCTAATATTTTTAGTATGCCATTCATATGGCTGGTGCTTGTGCATTTACGTGTCTAAATCATTCATTATCAGAAGTACTCAAATCCGCATTGATTTTTCTGGAGAATATTAGGATGATTTTTTTCAGCTGTCTGGTGCTGTGCTAATGGTGGAGTCTTGAACTGGCTGCTTCTGCTCTAGGTAACTTCTGAAACAGTTAAGTCTGTCCTTTGCTGCTTGATGAGAACTTTTTGTGCTTCAAAATCAGAAGCAAAAATTCTAGGGGAAGCTAAATAGCTGCAATTCTTCAGTCTTTTTGAGCCAGTTGCTGTGTAAGTGACAAACCTGGGATGATTCCACTTTGGGGTCTCCTGTGACAATCCAGTTGAAAGCAGAGGGAGAAAGTGAGTATTTGTGTGTTTTCTTAACTTAATGTAGACATATGGGCCAGTGTCTCCATATATTGTACTGGGAGTTTTTCATTCCATCATTTAGTGATTTAAAGCCTTCTATCCAGTATACAGCTGAGAAGCAAAATTAAAGACAGTCACGCTTATGCTATTAGCCTGCATAGGTTGTCTGATCCTGACCCAGGTGTCTTTTGAACCCCTTGGCTAACATCAAAATAAATGGAGTAGGTGTCCTGACAAGCGTTCCTCAAATTTGTGGGAATGAGTGGCTGAATGATAGAGATCTGCCCTTTAGTGTGGTGGATTAATTTATGTAGATGTGACCAAGTTGTCTTTGTTCCATGTCATTTGATGGTAGCTGGGGGACATACAGGTGACCGTCACATCCTGCTCGGTGGGATTGTTAATAAGACATGAGAAGTGGTAGGGAATTAGGGTAGCTGTGCTGGAGGGGTATGAAGGGAGTTGGAGCCACAGGACATACTTCTGTAGAAACCGTGCTTGATCAGTTTGGTCAATCACAAATATTGTTTCCGCATCTTCTGTGTGACAGTAATAATTTTTATGGGTATACATTCTGCTGTTTTGTGCATTTCTACTTAGGACTGCTTCACCCAAGTTCAAGTAGAATGTAACTTCTCTTGACGTCTGCAGCAATCTTGGCCGCTTGTTCTTTCTGATATCCCTGTGCAGGGTGAAAGTGAACTTAGGGTGTTGGTGTAGGCCTGCATGCTTCCTCTTATGTTGCTCCTCCATGGTTGATGCTGAGGTGACCATGCCAGTTGTGTCTTACGCTGTGCTTGATTTCCAAAAGTTTGGACTGACATGAGGCTTCTGAAGTTTTGTGTTAAGGAATTTGTCATCAATTTGTTCTTGAAATCAAACTTTGTTCTGCTTTGTTCAAACCTCTTCGGATAGAGTTTGTAGTTTCATAATGGTTCTGGGGGACAGGTTGGGAGTTGCAGAATACTGGGGTGTCTGGGGATCCCAGGTCAGGGAGAGAAAAGGTATATTGCCAAGCTTGGCCGTCTTTTTTACTCTGGGACTTGCCCCATGTCATTTCAAGCAGAACAGTTTGCAGCACTGGGAGACTGTGAAATAGATGAGTCAGTATGAGGTTTTTTCCAGCTGGGAATAAGGTTTGTGTATCATATTGTCTTGAGGGCTTAGCTTTTTTTAGAAATTGGCTGCACTAGAACACCAAATGGTTGCCTTTGTCTAGAAAAAAAAAAAGTACCTTTGCAGGCTCAAACTGAAGTCAGCAGGGTAGATGAGGCGTCACCTTTTGGTCCCCTTTTGCCACTAGATTTGTAAGTGAGCAATAATTGGAGTAGAATTAGAAACAGGGAAACACCCATTTTTAAAGGAGAATGTTTGAGCATATATATTGTTGTTTATGCCTTACCTGACTGTTTTTTTCCTGCAGGGCAGCTTTTATGAACTATTTTGCCATTAAGTATGAAGTGGTGCTGAAACTTCTATGCTTTAGGTAGCTAGGCAAACTCAAGGTATTCTCCAGCTACTTAAAACGCATACAAAATTTCACATCCTAATATAGTCACACTCAATATCCTTACTTGGTGTGCTGATGAAGTTTGACAATTAAAATCCCTGTACTACATCATGAAGAGGACGTGTGCTTGCAGAGCTTTCAGAAGCTCAGGTTAACTGTAGTCCAGCCCAGGAGTGGCCAGAGGGGAAGATGTGATTGGAAAGCAGGCTGGGATGTTAAAGGTTACTTCAGCATTGTCAGCAGGTACCACTGCTGGTCATCTGTACGTGTGCAACTTGACGTGTTATTTTCATTTACTTTTGGGATATGCTGTAAGTTTCTGATGACTTGTAACTTTTGTAGCAGTTATTTTACATACCTACCTGAGGTAACTAATTGAAGTTGTAATCATTTGGAGAATCTATTCAGAGATTCTAACTTTTGTGTCATTATCTTGTACCTGGAGTCCATGAGTGTCGCTGCTGTCGGTGGAAATACTGGTATTATGTGATTTGTCCATTAGAGGTCACTGTTTAAATAGCTTTAGCAGTTCCTTTCGTGGGAAGAAGCTGATGCTCCAGGTAGCAGTTCAGCCTGCCTGGCGGGTGGTGGTGGACAGCAGCTTAGTTTTTGCTATTCTTCTCAGTGTCCTTAACCTCCGGTGATCCTGTGCTCGCCAGCTTCACCGTATTCTTGTGCTGCTTTTAAGTGTTCTCAAAAGTTGTCTGCTATTCATAGCTCCCTCCTGATGATTTTTTTCTATCCTTTTGCTCCTGTGCTCTGATTCCTTACCCAATATTATCAAATGTCTGAATGATGAGAGATCAGGAACGACTATTTTTTTTTTCTCAAACCTCCCCTGTGTTACCTGATGTCGCGTTTGCTGTCCTCCTCTCCCTTTCCTCTCAGCTGCTGTCCTATACTGTCCTCTGCTCTTTTCACTGTTTCTTCCTTGATTCTCAAGTGTAATCCTTTACTCATCCTTTCCTTTTTGTGAGGTGATCAATTAGTTTTTTGTTGCTGGTTTCCATTTCCACACCTGAATTTTGGTTTTGAGTTCACTTTCTGATTCTGTCAGAATAGCTGTGTCTCATTGATCATGTCCCTTTGACAGCCACATGGTAACCTGTTATCATCCGTGTGCATTTTGCTTTCTTCCAGTAGAGCAATTCAAAAGTTTTCTCCTTTTTTTTTTTTTCTGCTCACACAGCTTACTGCTTCTTTGCTCTACCATCTCCTAAATTGTCTTGCTCTCTGTGCATGACCAGCACAGGAGCTTGTCCCTTTGTCGCCATTAAACCTCTTGTGTCCTTGATCTTATTTAGCAGGCTACTAAAATCCTTTGGTGTCATTTTTATATGAGGGCCTCTCCTTTATAAGTCACCTTTCTGGCTGCAGTGTATACCTAGATGTATTGGAGGTAGTCCAAAGACAGTTAGCACCACTGCACCTGTCTGTCCTGAACTCCTTCCCAGTCTAGCTGCTGCATCTTGTCCAGACTGCTGAAATGTGTTATGGTGTCTCCCACTGGTATTGTCTGACACTTTGCATTTTGCCTGGTATCAGGTTATTTATATCAGAAACTTGCTGACTTCTAGAGGGAACTAAATGCCCGTACACTCTTTGTTACTTCTTGTTTTCTCCTCTACTTTGCTTCTGCATCTGCTTCCTTCTGGTGAGTCATTCCACACTGTTGTACTGACATGATGCACCCCAACATGGTGCAAGTAAGCTCTCTGCCTGGCAAAACGAGGGTTGTGTCCAAAGCACAGGACTTCTGCCTGACAGGGGCCTCTCAACTGTGCTTCGGAGCGGTGCTTTAAATTAACTGTAAGCCTTTCATTTTTGTTTTTTACCACCTATTTCTGGTGTAAGGATCTCTAAAGGGAAATGTCATATGAATGCAGTGCACAGGGAGATGTGAGAAGGAGGGAAAAGGAGATCCCTATACCTATGTCTTACTAAATTTGTGACATCAGAGTTCTGCACAAATGTTTAGATTAAATACCTTGTTAGCTTTTTTCTTTTCTCCCTGAAAAAAGCCCAGAGCTTTGGTTCTGAGAAAGTACAGATGGTAGAGCGTTTTAGCTTTAAATAATATAAATTTGGGGCTTAAGAAGCTTTGGGAGAATGAAGCAGAATAATTTATGAGAGAGTTTTGTGCTGTAATGGTATAAAGACTGCATGCTGAAACCACCCCAATCAATGCATAAATTACATTGTCAAAGTTTGTGCTTTATGGCAACAAAGTCAGTTTTGCATCATAAGTAAGAGTACATACTAAAGACAGCACTAGACACAGATCACTTGTCTTTAACATAGTTCTTCAGAAGCTGTTGTTCTTCTCTTATTAAAAGGCATCTGCAAACATTAAGTCATTTTTTATAAGTCTCAATGTTTTCTGACATGTTTTAATACAAATTTATTGTGTGTTTGCTTATTTACCAGTGGCTTAAAATAGCTGTAATCTTTTTGTGGAAGCCCCATATGAATGATCTTTCTCCATGTGTATGTACAGGTTGTAATGTAAAACTGTTGGACATCCTCTTGCCAGATACAGACTATCTAGAAGTTGGCGGTTTCAAAGCTAGTGAATGTTGCACAAGTGAACTTCATTAAAAAGCTTAACTTTGTATCATAAAGAATTTACTGTCTAACAAGCTGAGTGAAAGTCTCTTGTTGCTAATATTGAAGGACAGAGGTGAGAAGGTAGATTTGGTCTAGGCTGAGGGGAAACCTGATTTAGTTTTGTATACTTGGTTTTGTACTCTATTTTCTATGTATTCTTTTTGTTCTAGTAATCGGGTGTGTTGGTTTGAAGTGGATAACGATACAGCAGTTCCCTTCAGACTGCTCACCCATCTGGCCTCTGGCTCCTTCCATTGGTGCTCTGTGTCAAAAATACCACAGAGTGAAATAGCCTTAGGGTGAAATAATTTCCTGATCGTTATCTGAGGACGGACAGTTTGTGGTAATGTGGTTTCTCTTGCCTGGGAGGAATATCTTCTGTGTTTGGAACTGAAACGTATAGTCAGCTGAAGCCTGGGATCAGGCAAGGCACAGGGAGGACTCTGTACCACATGGACTCAAAGAAGTGGATTTAAGTTCTGGGTGTAGGGAGCCCAAACTAGGAGGGAATTTAATTCTTTCCCAGCTCTGAGGGCTGGAGCAAGAACATCATGTGTAAACACGTGTGCTGGCTTTGCTTTTGAGCAGTGAGCTATTTTGCTGCAGTTTCTTCCTCTGTGTGTGTGTTTAGAGGACAGGCTGGTGTCTCTCCCATAAACAGTGTCAACATGGCAGTCGGCGATGCTGAATGGGGGGAAGAGTCAGTTGATCCAAGTAGCAGTGAAAAATTGTCCTACGGGAGTTCTTAAAAACATTTCAGTGGTATAAAAAGTGTAAACTACTAATACTGTCCAATACACCAAACTGAAATTATGGACTGTTTGTTAGATACCCACAGTGAAAGCAGGACTTTGTCAACAAGCACTGCTAAGCACGTGAGTAGATGGGTATGCCTGAGTAAGAGGCTGAAGGGACCTTGACCTGTGAGGGGTAATCTGTAGTATCTGTTCAAGACCTGGTGTTCAGGGCATCTTTGGTTAGTCCCTCTTGTAAACTGCAGAAAGCATGTTAAATTGAAGAAAAGAAAATATTGAGGGAGGGGAAGAGGAACATGCTGTACTTCAGCTGGTTTGTTTTAACTAAAGCAGGCTGCTCTGCAGTAGTGTGAAACTGTGAAAAGATCATGCTTAAACAACTTAAACATCTGAAGGAGACACACTAGTAATCTCTTCCTAACCTCAGTCCCTGGTTTCTAGTATGTCTCTACAAACTCTGAAGTGCATCTTACTCTTTCATCTCAGAGAAGAACAGATTAGTCCTTTGTCTTCACTAGATGTCATTTGATTCCCGGTCTCTTCTCAGCCTGTCTTGTGCTCACAGCACTTCTCCTTACACTCTGGCTTCTAAATTAAAACTGTTTATTGATACATTGCTTTGTGATCACAATAGCACATCAGTGAGCTATAGTATAATTTAAACATGTTCATAAGAACTTTTTCATAACTGCAGTGCTTCTGTGGATAATTGCAAAAAAGAACTCTGCTGGTCTCTGGAAAGATCTGAAGATTAAGGAGCCAAGTTTTTAATGTTTTCAGTGTGAGGAAGGTTAGTATGCACCTTTGGAAGAGGGTGGAGGGAGGGCAAAAGGGGGAAACTTGAACTACATAACGTGTAGATTAAATACTATGTGCTTCACTTGGGATCAGGATTCTCTTCAGTTAACTGCCAAGTATGATATCAGCATGCCTATGAATATTTAAAATGAAAACTGTTGTGTTCTCCCTCTGCTAATTCCTCTTTCATTTTGGTGAAGCTGATTGCTTCTCTCTCAGTATAACAGAACCCTTGTCAAATTAATCTAAACATGACTCCAGGTCTACGAGTACAGTTATATTGGAGGCACAGAATGCATTATATATTTAGTATTTCTAAATTCTTCCTCCCCCGTGAAATGTGAGTAACATTTCATGTCTTTATGACCTTTATTCTAAGGCATCCTTACTCATGAAAAGTTCCTGTTGATGCTAACTGGATTAGCAACAGTCTGCAGAACTGGGTTTATTATATTCTATAGCCCACAAGTTTTACTTTAGGCTTAAGAAGTAAGTTCTTGCTCTTGGCTAGAAAACTTACCTGGGATCTACAATGGACTGATAGGACACTCAAAGATCTCTATTGAGTTCTCTTTACTCTGTATGACTCTTGATCAGCTTTTATGTGTAACAGTTTAGTGTGAAATGGGCATAGGCTTATAAATCTCTTCTCTGACAGGTAGTGCTATTTTAATAGCTCTTCTGGATAAATATTCCCTTAGAACCTGTAAAAGTTTGGAGTACTACTGAACATCATGTTCCTAGGTACTGTGAAATTACTTCATTAACTAAGGAAACATCCTGAAAAAACAGGGATTCTGCAGCTTAAAGTTTCTGAAGATGTGAATGCCAAAGAAACTAATCATATTTTAAATAATTAAAATTCTTATTTCCCTCGTTGTCTGATTCAAAACCCATTGAATTCAATGGGAGGTATTCTGTAGCCTTTGAATCATATTAATTGAGGAGATCATAAGCTTACTCACACACAGTTTTATGAATAGGCAAGTATTACAGATACCATCTTCCAAGCAGCAGTGGAACAATGTTTATTTTGAACATTCAATGTTAAGGTATAAATGAACTGAGATGTTTAACTCAGTTTACATACCATGTGTTCATCTGACAGAGACTATGATTTTTACTAAATCATTTCGCTTGTCCAATTGAGTAGTTTATTGATTCTTGTCACATTTTTCATCTCGGCTTCCTCATCTAAAATGTTTTATATTTTAGTTTTAAATTGTAAAGGAAATTTTGATATGGGTCTCTTTTATTAAGAGTGTCTTCAGGAATGTTTGATTTAATGTTGGTCCCTGCTAAACACAAACAAAACAGACTAGATTTCATCTTTTAGATGAAAAGCAAGAGGAGACTTAGTCTTGCAAACACCTGAGTTTGTTTACTTTTGAAGTTGTGAGGATTCCTGTGGTGTTTTTTTTTCCAGTGCTTCACAGAAGCTTTTAGAGAAATAATCCTGGAGATCACTTCTCAGAAATAGAGACTTTCTGAAGCCTGTGCGTTTTCAGCTGCATGAAGGGCTATGCCACCACAAGAGGAATTGTACTGAAACCTAAATGAATGACTACAGAGTTCAGAGTGGAACCAGAGCAGGGGGGGGAAAAGTGCACCTCCTTTTCTCCTCTTCCATTTTCTGTGTTTTTGCTCCTTTTGTCAGGTTGGGTATACAAAAGGCGCTGGATCTAGATGTCAGTTATAGGTAGCGGTATGAGAAGCACTTGACTTTCCTGCTTTATGACAAAGGGTTATGTCTGAGGCACTTAACACCAAGCTACTTTAACTGACTTAAATGTTCTTAGCATGTTGCTCTGCATGATAGCTGTCTCAGATAAAAGGTCCATCTAACCCACTATCTGTTCTCCAACAGAGGGCAACATCACACCTCTAGTAAAGGTAGATGTCTAGTGTTGGTTTATGGTTCTTCACATGGAGAGAGAACTACGGTCCAGATCCAGGATACTTAGGTGTGGAGTTATGTAGGCATTGAATAGTAGCATTTAATCTTTCTTATGTATGTTTTGGAAATCATATCAGAACTTTTGAACAGCTGCTGCTTGTGTAGGAATAAAATGTACTAATTCGCCTTGAGTGAAAGGCTGCTCTTAGGAGAATACATTTTAGTGCCTAAAGAATTGCCACTAACTTCAGGGCAAAAAAGAGCATACTTGTTTGTAAATGCTTTCAAGTATAATAAGTTGCAAATCCTTATTTCCAGAAGCATGAACAAAGTCCTCTTATTCCTTGGTGCGCAGCCTGTAGACTTTTTCACTCTCATCTTGATTTCAAGAGCTTGGGTGAAGTCTATAGCTGCCATAGTGAATCACTGTATGCAATTTCCACCATTGAACAAGGGGAAGGAAGCTGTTCCTGGTCTTGTGAAGTGAGACTTCATATGAATGGGGCTTCTTGATGTGACTGAAGCTTCACAGGAGAATGCAAAGGCATTGGGCTGCCAAATTTTACTAGCATTTGCTGAGGGGGAGTTTAGTTGTTAATGACACTGGGCAGCAGATGGTCTTAGAAGAGTTGTTAAGACACTGTGGATCGTACTGTAAATATGTGGGTGAATGGAACCAGGATGCTGACAGTTCACTCTCACAGCTCATCATGCGAAGGTGACTCGAGTGGAATTCGGTATTGCCAGAACATGAATTTCTTGATATTTGGCAGTCTGCTATATATCTGGGAAGAATTTTTCAGTATAGCAGTGGGATGGTAGTCGGGACACACTTTGTTGTGTAGAGTTCAGAACAGAGGACATTATATGCCTAGTCAGCATTGCTTGACCACTGCTCATCTTTTAGACCTGAAGGTACCGAACCCGTGCAGTTTAGCTACAAGACCAGTACAGGAGTTAATTTCGGTCTTCTGTTTCTCTTTGAATCCAAGAAAGCATTCACTCATCTGAATTGTTGAACCAGGAAATAAGCTGTTACAGGAAAAAGTCCTTCTCCCTACCACAAGCCTGGTCTTGACCTACTCTTCTGTTTTTCCTTCTCATGAAATACCTCCAGCCCCTCCATCCAAATGTAAAAATACAATTGTGGATTAGGGCTTTTTACTTGGTTTAACAGGGTGAGACACAAAGTATTTAATCCAAATCCTTTCCTAAATTTTTAGCCTTTTTCTTATCTCAGCAGCTTTTAGTACGGCTTGAAGAAAATAATGATATAAAGATCCTAAGCGTGATTCAAATGATGAAATGCAGTATGTGGGAATTATACAGATGTATCAGAAACTTAGCAGACAGTGCAAGGGCACAGCTCCTGTTATTCACTAGGGACACTTACACACCTGTGCCCCTGACGAAACCCAAATTTAAAACCTCTGATAAACTAGCCAATGCAAGTTGAGTTTTGCCCCGTGTTTGCAAGTGGGATGGTAACCCATTGAAACTAGGGTTCTCTTTGATGCTGTGATCTTAAGTGCAAGTGTAATCTTCATGAATGAATCTCTGGAAGCCATTTTTTTCCTGTCTAGATGTCCTCTTTTTCCAGGTAGCTTCATGTGGTTTTTTTGGATTGTTTTGTGGGTTTGTGTGGGTTTTTTAAGATGAACAGTCATCTTCCTTGAAATGATTCTTCCTCTCTCCATGGTCTCCTAGCTTAACTCAGAAGTGAGGTACAAGCTTAAGAATTAATTTATTCTTAAGGGGAGGAAACAAGTTGGTTTGGACAGGTATTTGAAAGGGCATATCCACTAAATCAATGTTTCTTGTTCAGGGTAGCTCAGTAACTGGGTCCAGCTTTCTGCTTTGATGTCACTTACTGTTTGGACTCTGTCAGGCTACTTGGAGGGTACTTGCCCCATCTTGTGGTCTGTTCACAGATGCAGAACAGCTTTGCTGCTACTCCATGATGCAAGAGGTTGTTAGGTAACTAAATCCACTGTGAATGGGACTGACTAAATGTAAGTTGCCTATTGACCAACACTGATTCAACGGAAAGGTGCGTCAGGTATTGCTGGCTTTCCTTGCATGAGGGTGGCACTAACGAATTGTCTCTGTAGTCTGACAGTTTCTGTCGTCCGGCCTCACAGCAAGATAAAAAAAAGTTTCATGGGCTTCTTCTCTTTGTAGTGATGGTATGGTCCTTGGTGTGAGATGTACTTTTTTTTAGTTGGTTTGAGAAAGGTCAGTGGCTTGGATAACATCTTCTTAATGTCTTTATCATCTTGTGATGGTGTTCAACCTGAATAATTGAAAGACAGAATTGACACCAAGGCAGCCAAGCTGACTGTAGGTTTGGTAAGTCTGGCCTCCTGAATGTCAGGCTCTTGTTTCAGTGTTCCCACGACAGAGCTCTGTGTTATGTTTAGCATAACTTGTGATGTTAAATTGCGGTGTTTTTCCTAGGAGACTGTAATCTCTTACACTGTCAAAAATGCCGAAACCTTCATACTAAATTTTTATTAATTGCATCAACAGTGTAACTTCAGGAGAATTGTATTTGGTCTCTGTATTTTTTAGCCTTTGACTAAACTAAAACCTGTATTTGCTAGTAATTCTGATTCCTAGTCTTGCATAAATGTAGTATCTGTTTGAAAAGTGCAGAAACATGGTTCGCCAGTCCACTGCATCTCATCAAAGTCAAATTATAAAGTCTAATTTCTGAAAGGAAAACATTTTAATACTAGTAATTACTGTTCTGGTGAAATATTGAGGCTGGAAACAGCAGAATTATGTCAATTAAAGGCCTCAGTTAGATTCTGCAAAGCAATAATTTAAAACAACAGTAGTAGTACATTACCCTTTACTTTCTGAAGGCACATAATTCTTGCTACCGTTGAGTGACAGATACGCACGGACCAGTTGGAAAATACCGCAAAGGGAGGGCTTTGAAATGTTCAGATTCGCCTTAATGACTTTATAAAAAAAAGTCTGCTAAAAATCTCCTGCAATGAATATGAGCCTCAACAGTAATATTTATGTACTGTAATTAGTGTTTGTTAGGGATCCCGTTATTGTTCACAGTGTAATTAGACTTATAATCTAGTAAATGTGACATACTATAATGTTCTGCTTTGTAAACATTATTGACTCCATTTTAAGACTTGAGATTGCCTCATGCCAACAAATAAAAGAAAATCATGGCCTCATAAAAACTTCTAATTATTTAGATGTGCACTGTATGGGTTCCTTATGCAGTCAAAGTTGAGACTGAACCAAGGTGAATATTGAACACAGGTGCGAGCTTTGGTGCAGGTGATTTGCCAACCTCCTTTTATATAAGCCTCAGCTGTCTGTTTAAATCTCACTAAGTTTAAGGGGGAAAAGATGCAAACCTGAATAGCTTTTTAACCTCATTTGCAC
Organism: Himantopus leucocephalus; assembly: GCA_003993805.1. Lineage (NCBI taxonomy): Eukaryota > Metazoa > Chordata > Aves > Charadriiformes > Recurvirostridae > Himantopus > Himantopus leucocephalus. The sequence goes on from RSEF01000002.1 coordinate 23,089,350, forward strand.
AGGCATATTCATATTGTGCTTCTGCCTTATTTGTTTCTAGTTAATAAGCAGATGTTGATTTGTTGGTAACCCGATGTAGCCATGTATGTGTGTGTGGTTCAGTTATTCACTCATTGGAGGTAACTGAAAATGGGCTTGGCTAAACAGTTCATCTTTAAGGGCTCAACTCAATTTTTTTTTGTAAATTTTGTTGTATCTTAAATGGAAAAAAACCTTGGATACTAAATTATTTAAGCAGTAAGCAGAATGGGATATCGCTAAAAATGAATATTTGTTTCATGTTTGCTGTTAAAGACCTTTAATAAAACTGTTGTCTTGGTGTAACTACTTGTATCAGTCATTTTTTCAACTCAAATAATGAAATAATCTGAATCTCTTAGGCTCTGCTCTGTTGAGACATGAACTCAAGAGGACCGCCTGCTTCTCTTTTTTAGTCTACGAGAGCATTAGTTGTTATTGTCTCTCTCTGCAATGGTCTTTGTTAGTCGAAATATCTTAAAATACCGGTCGTAATTTTCTGAAAAGTATAAAGTGACTGCTCTCAGCAATAAGAACACATTCCAGATAGGAGGCTTTTTTGATATAAACTTTGCTTTTATTGCAATAGCTATTAGATGCTGTTTCTACTGTCAGCCACTGTACAAACAGAGCCAAAGACAGGTGCTGGGAGAGCATCTATAGACTAGGTAGCTTGCTCTAATTGCATTCTCTCACTGTGAAAACTTTCCCACAGCTGTGCCAGCAAACATCGCAGACCTGAGAAACATAGAAGTGCTCAACTTTTTCAACAACCAGATTGAGGAGCTGCCTACACAGATCAGCAGCCTACAGAAGCTCAAACACCTGAATCTTGGGTGCGTATCTTAATGCAAAAATTTGCTGTAATAGCGGTACTGTGAAATGTTGTCAAAACTGAACCTGGAACTTCTTATTTTTTGCTATTAAAGTTTCTTTTTGAAAGCGTTTGAGGATAACTTGGCAGTTATGGCTTCAGAGTGTTTAGATAGTGTCCCGGATCATCAGGTACTTAAAAGCGCTCAAGCACTTTCTCTGGTGTGCTGATAACCATTGAAGGGCAACAGCAACTCACATTCATATAATACTGAAGTCAAACTTAACAATTATTGAATTTTACTTCCCTAGCAACTGTCTCTTAATTCTGTGGTTGCTGTGGAAGAGCCAGGCTCTATATTCTGTTCTGCTTTGTGGTAAAAAANAAAAAAAAAAAAAAAAAAGACACAAGCAAAACACAAAAAAACGTAAACAAAAACAAACCCCCAAAAGCTAATGTTTCCACAATAATTTAGGACTTTAATTCCAAAGTCCCAACTTTGGGATTAAAGACATCTCAATTTCTTTTAAACCTGTAAAAGAAGCATCAAATCTTCAAATGTGGTGTGCATTTATTTCAAAGAGCTAGTATTGACTGAATTTGAGCCAGAGTCATTCAGATGCTATATTACAGTAGAGCTGATGATACTTTACAGTAACTACAGTTGCAGAAGGCTTTCTTAAGGTAACAAATATGAAGCACAGAACCTTCTTAAAACTAACAGGGCATATTAAAGTGTAACTACTTAGAGAAACCCTGGTAGGGGTAAGCTTTAGCTTTATAGGCTTCTCACAGAAAGAATGTTTGTATTTTATAAATTCAAACTTCTGAACACCTAAAACTGAGGATGTTTTTACTGTTTTAAATCCAAATGACTTTGGCCAGGCTCTGTATCCTGCTTTAGATACTTTTGTAAAGCGCTGATAATTGAATTGCATCTTGAACTGTTGGAATGCCAATAAATGTTTTCATGATGATCTGTCTTCTCTGGTCTTTATTTGGTCACTTTAGATCTCTAGCATGCCTTAATATCTGTTTGAACCTGGAATTGCTTTTCAGAGCAAATATTAATTCATGATCAGGATTCTATATATCTGGGGGGTTAAAGCCATATTTTTGGAATGGCATATAGAAGTATTGCAGTGTATGGAGGGAGGCAGAAGTTGAGCTCTTTCCATGGATTGAAGCAGTGACAAGTGTTAGTGTAGTTCAAATACTGGTCTTCATTAATGGAAAAAATGTAATGCAAAAGTCCACTTGGGGTTAAAACCAGCAGACATTTAGGTCTGGCACCACAGGTGCCACCTTCATGTGTCATGTGGCCCAAGATCTTGTAGACTAAATGCTCATCCTTCTTAATCCCCTCTTTATTCATAATCGTCCAGGCACAGGATTTGCAGCCCAGCCTTACCTCTGCAAAATGGGTTCCACTTCAGAGGTCCTTGGAGTCAGTGAAGAGGAAACTGTTCTGCCCTAGTAATTTGTCAGGGGCAGCCCAGAAACCCTCTTGTCATTTGCAGTGCATGTGTACACACGGGCATCAAAACAGCCCTCTGGGAGAGAGGGGAAGCTTCAATAAGAGCATAGGGGAGAATTTTGGTGCAGAAGGGTCAAGTGGTGGGGTGGCAAGAGGGAAAGATGTACTGCAGCACTGAAAGCTGGGGGGGGGGAAACAAATTTGCAAGGCAGGTGTGGTATGGCTTCTGTGGCACAAACTCAATGTTTGAACTTCAGCAGAGCCAAATAGTGCTGAGCAGGGACTTTCAGCTAGTTATTTTTTCATGTCAAAGAATAGATACCATTCTGCCAGTTGTCAATAGGGAGAACACTCTTTCTCTCCCTGTCCCTTGCTTACAAAAGGGAGGGCCATCAGGGCCAGTTACTCTTTTTACTAGTGAAAAGGGAGCTGCTTTCTCTAGTCCTATTTGATATAAAGAACAACTTTAAAAACAGAGACAAGTCTACAGTAGCAATGGTGGAGAATACTTTTCTGTATTTTAATAGCTACTACTACAACAGTAATACTTCGGTGCATGTCCCTGGTAGGACTTCTTATGGGGGATGAGGAGGAAGATTTCATTTAGAGTTTAGCTACAGAGAGCTGATCTCTACAGGTTCTTGTTCTGGTAGGGCTGCCATATGCAAAAGTGGGAGAGGAAAGGTGAGGTTGGTATCTGAGAGTCTGTAAAAGAAATGTTGTATGTGCTTCTCCTGCCTTTGCTTGCATGGGTGTGTACTCATCATGCTTAGCCTGGAGGTGCAGCTGCTCTTGTGTTTAATTCAGTCTAAAGAACTTCTAGAAGATGGGCTTATTAACTGTCCTACAGATGTATTTCATAGTATTTATCACATAGTAGAGCACAGCATTTGACAAACATTGCATGGTGGAGGGAAGGCCCAAGAGATTAGAGCCAAAAGTCTTTGTTTTTGGGTACCCAACTTCATCAGTACTCTGACTTGAGTTTTCATACTTTTTAGTATTACATCACATTTCATGCATTCACATTATGTCTCCTCTTGACTTCAGTTGTGGCTATTGCTATTTATCACTTTGGCATCAGAAGGAGAGTCAAATTCAGAATATGTGTAGAGATAATATGTGAAAGGTCATGATTGTTTCCAATTGCCACATAAGAATAAAATCCAGTTCTTCAAAATAGCTACCTGTACATGCTTTCCCTGAAGATGCCCGTCTTCTCTGTTCCACTTTCAAATCTGGGTGGCAGCTGAAGCAAGATCCATACACACAAGCTTTGTTTGGTATACATGCATGTTCTTCGCTGTTCATATGATAAGCAGCCAGACCTCTAGCTCATACACAAGCAATAAGGTGCTATGAATATTGTTTCCAGCTCCTTGCCTATCTTCGTCATTGCAGCAGCTCTAGTGATTACCTGGTTCACCTTGTTCAAGGCCTCTGAGGTCAGAGAAGAGTTACTGTTTTCTGTAGCTTGTCTGCTCCAGTTGATCAGAGAAACCTTCTCCTTCTGTTAGCTTTCCCCAGGTTCTTCTGGCTGTTGCCGGTGGGAATTGCTATCCTAAACCCTCTAAGACAGGCTGAACGAGCTATATTTAGACTTAAGCCTCATCAATCAGAGGACTGACATTTTATTTACTTAGTACTCCATGTGCATCAATAGTTATCTAGTGACACAAATCTGCTGTTCTTAAGGGGTTTGAGCAACAATTATCAATGAACTTGAATAACGTGCAGCTGAGGTATTCCTCTTTGTATTTGGTACCATGGTGAAGAGCTATGTGGTACCACGGAATGGCAGATGGTCGAGATGATGTGCAAAAGGGTAATCTGTAGTTTAGCTCAAAGATAAGTCATCTACCAAGGACCAGCTTTCTCTGTGGCACACTGTTTAAGCTGAGCGTGGCACTGTGGCACCTCTGTCCCTTGTGCTTCATGTTTCAGGTGTGGCTTTCAGGTGATTGACTTAACAGACGGGATCCCTTGCCAGTGTCTGAGTTTGGGGCATATTTATGGGAGTGAGAGATAAAAAAAGCTCTTCATTGCCAAAGGCTTGTTTGGTATCTTGTAACATCAAGCCCTTTTCAAAACAAGAGGGTAGTTTGGTTTAGATTATGTTTTTTGGAAATGAAAACTCTTGTTGCCTGTGTTATTCCTACCAGATGAAGTGAGTACTGATGTCACGTTCTATTTTTTCTTCTTAACCTACAGCATGAACAGATTAAACACCTTGCCAAGGGGATTTGGCTCTTTACCAGCTCTGGAGGTTCTTGACTTGACTTACAACAACTTAAATGAAAATTCTCTACCAGGAAACTTCTTCTATCTGAGTAAGAAACTTTCTTAAAAACTCTACAAATCTTCATGATATGGTGCTTTGCTTTCTGCAGTTGAAATTTATTCGATGGAGACCGAGCTCCAACAGAATTTTTTCTGATATTTATGTTTTTCTTTGAATATCTCTTGAATATTTCTACATAGCTCAGCAATATTTATCACTTATATACAGTCAGCTGACACCATTGGACACGAGCAGACTTGGTTAGTAACGGTATATTAATTTTCTTCTGAGTAGTATTTCCTTGGGTCCCATACTCAGTTAAAACTTAAAACTTCGTGGAAGCTTGCAAGCCTAGGGGAAAGTAGACTGTTTTGCAAGGCAACTGTTGTGTTTTGGCTTTGGAAACAATTGTGTTCCTGATGGTTCATTACTGAAATAGTCTTAACGGTATGTGGGTGTTGAAGTGTCCAGTATGTTAAAAAATACGCTAAGGTTACAAAGGAATGGTAGAGCTAAGCTGACCTTTACACATGTTAAAAATACACACTCAGAGAGTTAAAATAAAGGTATTGTAATGCATATGTGCAAAAGGGCTGCATTATGGTTGCCTAAGCAACTTGAATTCTGGCACTTTCTGGATTTCAGTGATTCTGCTACCTTACTGGTCTTTTCAGTGGTACTGTGCTGAAGTGGCTTCAGGATCAGTGCATTTAGCCGCAAAAGTGACAGGCGAGGGGAGAGGAAGGAGTGCTGCTGTACGAGAGATTTCGTGGTTGGAACCTGGCAGAGGGAAATTTTTAAGTCAGCATTATTAAAAATGGTCACATATAATGAAATGAAAAGAGGAGGAGGAGGAGTAAACTGCATAAGACAAATGGGATCTCCTCTCTGGTGGGGAGGAGAGGTTTTGCTGACCTGACCACCTTCCTTCCCGCTGCACCTAACAGTTCTTTGTGAGTCTCCGTTTTAATTTTTTTTTTTCAAATTGTCATGTATGCTCGTTCAGTAATAGCAAGGTACATAGTTGTGCTGGGTCATCTCTTTTTCTGTGAATTTCGTGGAAATTACATATTATACAATTTGAGTCTTCTGTGTTGCTCTCTTTTAAGTCTTTTTTCCCAGCATTAGGCTGTGCTTTCCATAGAGCTTAACATAGATGTGTATTTGTCCAAAAAACTCAGATGATTTTTTTTTTAATGTTTGTTTAGGATGCAAATTGATGTAATTGATGTAATAAATAAGAATCAGGGGTAATAAAGACTAATGACTATATTCTGACAGCTGAGCACTGAGACTATATGCCAGAACCTGCCAGAGTCTACTATCGTAGAAATTGTTAATTGTGCCAGTCCTTTTGAATATAGATGTTTTCCTGAACTCACCAACAATACAATAAGCCAGTAAATCTAAGTTTGACCTGCTTGTTATTATTGTGAGCCCTGGGTGTGTCAAAGGCTTTTCACCAAGTCAGGGTTATTAATCAAACCTGACTCCCTTGTATTGATTAGACCTCAAACGGTTGGGTTATATGCCACCCTGTTTATATATTGCTATTTAATTTGCAGCCACCCTGCGTGCACTCTATCTAAGTGACAACGATTTTGAAATCCTGCCGCCAGATATTGGGAAGCTCACGAAGTTGCAGATAGTAAGTAATTTATCTAAATTCTTGGAAAATCAATTCACTTTTGCAATGCTTGTAGGAATAGAATCTAGTCAATTTGAGGAGTAGTAGGGTATGTTTGCAGGAATAGACCACTACACCTGGAACTGTTTCTTGTTTACCAGCAGACACTTGTAAATAAATTGGAAGAACTGAGCATTGAGGAGAAAGGTGGGGGCAGAGGGAGTCGAGTTCTGGTTTAGGCTGCTTTATGGTAACCGAAAATTATTCTGACTACTTTATATTCACTCTTAGCTGAGTCTTAGAGACAATGACCTGATATCACTGCCTAAAGAAATTGGTGAGCTCACTCAGCTTAAGGAACTTCATATCCAGGGAAATCGTCTTACTGTGCTGCCCCCAGAACTAGGTAAGATAATGGATGATCATTTATTTATTTGAATAATAACGATAATGATGCACTGTGTTTCCTCTGAAACAAAACCAGTTGTTAAACTCTAGGAAATGACTATGCTTAAGTCGTCATTGCTGTTAATATTTACTTTCCCCTTAGAAATGCTCACTTTTTTCACTCCTACTGGATATGCAGGAGAGGCCAGAAGATGATGCGTGTTTGGTTTTATCAGTTTTTTACATGTTACGTTTTCCTTGTGTATTGGTAAACCTGACTGCCAATTTGTCTATAGCACCTTGCTTTATATAACATATCATAAATATTGGGTTTGCAAAGCTATTCTTGTCTCTGGCTGGGTTTTGGGAACACTATTTGGATCAGCCAAAAATTATATGAAGCAAAAATGATAGCAATCTAACTGGCGTTTTTGTGACTGTTTCTGTAAAAATGGAAGCTTGATCAACTAGAGTAAAATATAGCTGAATTAGAAGATTTTTGTTTTGTTTTGTTTTTTCTGTTTCAGTAGTCTGCCTTTCTTACTGGGTTGGCAGCTTTTTCACTTAAAGCAGTGGAGCTGGTTGATGTACTTTGAATTTGTGATATTGGCCATTTAAATATGGTTACAAGTGGCTTCTTTCTACTTATAAAGTAGAGTTTATCTTTGAAACTTAGGTATTGATTTTGCTTAATTTGTATTGCAGTATTGCATTTTATATGAGGGGCATTAACTTCAGTAGAAGTTGTGCCTGTTTGCCCCAAGCCAGAATTTGGTTTCAGATCTTTTTAAAGATTGTCATAAAATATTTTTGTTGGAAATAATGTAGCTGCATCAATTACCTGTTGTTGGAACACCTGTTACACAGGGTTTATTCCTTATTTCTTGTTATTGTGGACTGTTATATAGGGAAGCTTCTTTGTTTCTACTAGTACCTTCCAAATTATAGTTCCCAAAACCCAGAAAGATAGTGACTGAAGTTATCATGATAAAGCAAAATTATTTCTTGTCATAAGAACTTGCTTCGACCCATTAAAGAATGTGGCAGCTGTGTGCATAAATGTGACAGTCTGCAATGTATGCTTTTTGTTTTATGCAGCAAAGGGTCTGCTTTTTTCTGTGAGGTGGGGGAAGATGTTTGTTTTGACTCTTATTTGTTTACTCACCATGGTTTTTTTGCCTTTATCAATCTAGTGGACTATATGATGCTGAGTATTTTTTTTTCCCCTCACCAGTTGCTCTCCTTTGCTTAATTTCAGATGTTTATTCCTTGACACAGGCATACTTTCTTCACCTTTTTGTCAGTCATATTTATTTATAAAGTCTCTTTCAACAGCAATAACATTTCAGAAGCATGTAGTATCTGCAAATGTACTTTTATGTAGCTTCCTAAATTATAGCCTTGTTTTTTTCCAGAAAGTGGAAGTTAAATGCTGCACTGAGTCTAACCACCTTCTGTGGCTAATTAAATGCTCTAAACATGCTGTTGCCTTACAAGCATAACAGCAAATTCACTTTAAATGGTTTTACCATCATTGTCCAAACCAAATGGAAATGTTTGAAACAAAATTCTTGCACTGACCTGCCAAACTCAGGATGGCCAAGGGAACCATTTCTCCTTTTAGTTAACATTTGTTTGCATTATAGAACAATATCGCAATCTGGTAGAAAAAGGACTTGTAATTTTGCCTCACCTGATCAGAGTATGGTGCATTGACGCAGCGTAAGTCCTTGTCACCTCCCTTCTTTATTACTCAAATGCTATTCTGTAAATTATACTTGTCCCTTCGTGTATTAATTTACCAATGTTCCATTTAATGGTCTTATCCAAGATTCTCATTCATGATCAATTGACATAATTTCTGTTGCAGTCTATGCCACGTGTAGCGCTAGAATAATATATATATAAAATTAAAATACCCTAGATTTTGGGGTGTATTTCCAGAGAAGATTACGCTGAAGTCTAGATTTATAACTTGTGCAACTTGCAAGCATAACAATGTTGTTGCTTGTTTGTTAAACATCTAGGCAAATGCTTAGGGAATGGATTTCAGTAAATGGAGCACCAGGCTGGGCTTTGGAGGGCTTGTTTGAGCTCAGGTAGGAGCAGGCCACAGGCAAGCACGAATTTGCTGAATGATTAGAAAAAATCACTTCATCTCTGCAGCCCTGTTTTCCGTTCTGCGAACTAGGGCAATTTAGAGAAGCAGGCCCCTTTGCAGACACTTTTAAATCTGCCAAGGAAAGGTGGTATGCAAGTGTTACACGCTAATGAGTGGACTGCTAATTCCATAGTCGCCATCTGAGGGAAAAACAATTTTATCTGCTGCCTAGGCTCTCCCTCCTAAATTTTTAAAATTGAATTATAATGTAAGGATAACTATCCAAATAGTTTGTGCTGTGCGTGTTGGATAAATAGATTTTCAATGAGCAGGTCCTATTTGCATTAATTGGAGGTACTGCTGTTCCATTTAAAGTAAACAATCTTTCCTCTCTCATTATCACTTTCATAATTGAAGGTGCTGAAGGCTTTTGACTGGCTTAGTTCGGGCACTGGTGGACAGCAATGAGTCATTAGATGTCCATTTACCAGGGAGATGGGCACAATATAAACACCAGAATAAAACAGTGTATTTGAATGAGAAGAGGAGTACAACATTAAACTATTTTCTAAAGGTAATGGAAATAAGTGCAGAAGAAGGCATGGAGAGTAGGGTATGAGAAAAGGCCACAGATCAGGCGTTTTGGAGTGGAGAGAGGTACCAATAAAGAAAACCCTGCAGTCTGCTCTTAATTTCACCTGACGTGATTGAGCTTGGCACACACCAGTAAGAGGGCTGGGGGAGATCAGTATTATCCTCCTCTGTGTCTAGCAGATGTCATGAATACCTATCACTAATTTAAGAAAAATATTCTTACCCAGGAGGAAACAAGGGGTCTAGAAGCGTGCACTGGTGCTCTGGGTGAGGGTGCTCGTCTGTAAATACAGTACATGTGAGTGATGAACAGAGGAAATGGCTGGGAGTAGGTGGGTGGAATGTGCAGCTTGTTTTTATCATTTGTCTCTCAAAATCCCGTTCATGAGGAATGGTGGTGGGCACTCATATATAAACTTTAAAGAGGCGCTGGCATTTTTTTCCTTAGCATTTAAAAGGTTATGTGCTGCATTGCAAGACAAATAAATCATGATTCACTGCAACAACAGAGTTGCAGTCAGTTATATAAATTGCCAAGGAAGCACTAAATCTGTCACTTTGTGTATTCTGACCATTTAACAATTGGAACAGTGTTTGGAAAGAAAGCCGAGCAGAAACAAGAACCATGTAAAGTGACAGATGCAATTAGTAAGATCATTGATGGTGTTTTAAGTTCATTGTGTGGTCATAGGGGTGGACCCATATGTGCCACATAAAAGATTTTTCTTAGCCGAGTCAGGAGCGTAAGAGTAGTATATGGTGCAGAATATTCACAAGGTTGTAGGTAAACATAAATAGCCACCCAGAGAATGTAACTAGCTTCTCTGTAGCTTTGAGTTTCTGATATGAAAACAAATGGCATGATTTTTAAAACCAGATTCTAATGTTGACTGTGTTCGTTACCCTGCCGCCAGCACACGTGTGCGCACATGTACATGGAGTTTGCTCATGTTGATGCATGTGGGAAGAACAGTGATTTCTAAGGATGCATTTGTGATTACCATCCTCTTTTTCCAAAACTGAATGTTGGCATCAATGGCTTTTAAGTATGCTATTCAGTATTGTTCTAGGTTATCAAATAATTTCCTCAGGTAAAGGGAGACGATAGCTATCAAAACTGTGACGTTAGGTACATACTTGAAAAGCGGAAAATTCAAGCTCTTTAAAAAAGAAAAAAACCTTTATGGGGTAAGTAGCCATGATCCTTTTTAATAAGGGTGAAACATTTTGTAAATTAAATCTGTATGTCAGAATGGCTAAGTAATTCTTTCATCATTTTTTAGTTTTGAACAGGTAAATTGTCTTCTGTGGGTAAAGGATTAGCTTTAAATAGAAAGTTCAAGGAATCCTGCCAGAAGTCTCAATATTTCCATCACAGGAAGACTTTTTAAAATTTGGGCTTTTGAAATGACTCTAGAATTTGTGAATGAATATTATATTACGCAAAGTAGTTGCTGCAGGTATTTGTTCAAGTTAATATTAATCGAAATAGCAGTTTACTTAGGTAATCATAACAGGCATGTGCAAACATAGGAATCACTTATTTTACAAAAGATTTTTCTCTTCTAAATATACTTGACATAAACATCAAACTTTTCTTATTTCAGTATAAACTGTTGCTGCACTCTACCTGTGTCACAACACAACGCCGCTCGCACCTGCAAATACAGGTCTGTGGTGCTTGTTGGAAGCCTGAACACCCTAGGGCTCTCTGGACACCAGCTGAGCACTGGAACAACTAATTGATACCCTGCAATTTAAAAAAAAAAATACGTGTTTCTACTTTTGGAACTAAGGCAAAGGTGGTGTCAGAAAGTAAGGACCTTTATTAAACTTCCCGATGGATAAACAAAATAGCCTTTTTTCTAGGACTACTGATGGTAGCAGTTACTAGTTAAGGATTAGTAGAAAAATGTACATAACAAGATAGGTCACGGACAGATTATTTATATAAGAAGAGCATCTCTGAAAATTTCTGAATATCCTATTTGTGTTTCCCATTTTAGGCTTGTTTTAAGTTAAAAAAGAAAAAAAAAAAACCCCACAACACCAAAACCCACTACTTTTTATGTAGTTAGAAACCAGGTTGATTCCACAGAGTACTTGATGGGACTTAAGGTGTATGGGAAGAGGTGACAACTCTGCTGTTTCATTATACACAGAAAGATGTTTTCTATAGCCCATCATTTAGATTTACACCACAGGCATTCATTTCCTTACACTGCTGTAATTCTTGCCAAACTTCCCAAGATTCAGATTTGATCCTACATTAGTTCTTAAAATATGCAAGTCCTACTGTCGCTTCTCAGATGACTACGGTGTGTGTGTAGGATTTCCTAATGTTGACTGTACTCTGATTATAAGTACCATCAGCATAATAATGATGTTTCTGTCGGCAAATACTTCATCTGTTCTGTCACTGCTGTGATAGGTTAAGAGTACTGTAATTAGAGCCAATCTGAGCAAATGTTATATTTGTTGTTAAATTTGGTTAATTTTACGTGTTTCATAGTACTTAAAAGTGGTTTGACTCTTCTGAGTACTTGGCAACCTGTGTTTGAATGGAAGTTTCAAAGGTGCCATGTAAAAGCAATTCAGTGAATCCTTTTTGAACTCATATTTTTAAATTAACTAGATTTTGGTCTGAGAGGGACCCTTCAAAGAGAGAATGCTCTGTTGAATTCCCATGTAATTGAGAATCCCAGGGGATTTTCTGAGGTTGGAAAAAATGTGCCGTATACTTCAAAATAAATTGGGATGCTGATCCTCTAAGCTTGTAATGCTTCCTGTGCCGTTAAAACGTCTTTGATGTTAAACTTCTTTGACATCACGTTAATTCCCTTTGTTCCAAAAGCTGTCTTCTGCATAGTGTGTTTCTTGGGTTTCTTCACGGGGAACAAGACTCGGCAGTGATTGTTGGTTTGCCCCTCAAGATCCCCGTCAGCGCCGGACATTTGTTACATAGAGCAGTGAAGGAAATGGTACTTCCACCACAACGTGCCACCTTTCAGAGAAAGAAATCAGTGAAACTTAGCAATACTTGTAGGTCTTCCAGTAAATCATCTCTCTCTTGCTTTAGGAATGTGGCAAAAATGAATTTAATTGAGTTGTAAGTAATTTGAAATAATTTTAGAAAGACTATAGGAAATGTTATGAAGTAAATTCTTGGATTTTTGTCAAAATGCTGTTTTCTTCTGCCATTCCCCTTAGCTACCCACACTACGGCATCAGCTGGGCTGGTTGCCTTGGTACCTGAAGGCTGTGTGTGGTGGAGTTTGGCTGTTGAAACAGCGTGATTTGTCATGAGGAAGTACAAGCCATTAGCAGCGTGTTGTTTGGCTAGGGGTGCCTTGGGTGCTGCACTGAGTAAGTTCCTGTTTTGTGGCTTTCATCTGTGAATGTTAATATTATTTATTCTTTCTACTAGTTGTCCTGCTAAGGTCAGGTTTGTTGTTTGCAGTGAATGGTAGAAATTGCCAGGGCTCTCCCTATGTTTCCCAGAGAATGAACCACTCCTCCTGTCACCTGAATATGGAAATGTTGTTCATCCTGGAGAAGAGAAGGCTCCAGGGAGACCTTCCAGCAGCCTTCCAGTACTTAAAGGGGCCTACAGGAAAGATGGGGAGGGACTCTTTATCAGGAATTGTAGTGATAGGATGAGGGGTAACAGTTTTAAACTGGAAGAGGGTGGATTTAGATTAGATATTAGGGAGAAATTCTTTACTCAGAGGGTGGTGAGACACTGGAACAGGTTGCCCAGAGAAGTTGTGGAGGCTCCATCCCTGGAAGTGTTCAGGGCCAGGTTGGATGGGGCTTTGAGCAACCTGGTCTAGTGGAAGGTGTCCCTGCCCGTGGCAGGGGGGTTGGAACATGATGATCTTTAAGGTCCCTTCCAACTCTAACCATTCCGTGATTCTGTGTGAGTTTGCTCAGCCAGGTTAGGTCTATATTCTGCTTGTACTTAATACCTGAAATGTGTTATTAAGGGATAAAGGGAGAAGTTCAGCATTTCATCCATTCTGTTCTCTTTCCCAGGCCGCTTCTTCAGTCCTGACACATTCTGGAGTGAAAATCTCCTTGTGCCAGACTGCCCATTACACTTCAGTCTAATCATTCTGGCTGACCTTTGCTATGATGCTGGAATTCCGTATAAATATCTCAGGACTAAATTCACTTTGCTTTAAACTCTCTTCTGTGAAAAGTTGAGGTGGGACAGTGCTGGAGAGTAAAATCCTCTTCCCATAGAATTGTAATAGCGGTAGCTGAGGCAATACCAGTTTGCTCTGTATCACTTCACCTTTAAGTCAAGGGTAAAGGATTCAAGATTTGGTTGGTCTGCTTTTACTTTATTTATTTCAGCTGTGGTCCTTCTGCTGAGAGTTGAAGCAAATGGAGTAGCTATTCCGGGATCAAACAGAATAATCGCAGTCTTTATTTAACCCATCAAAGGGAAGAGTGAGAGGAGACTTAGCTGCCGATCCTGACCAGCGCCATGAGAGGAAAGCACGGGTCATCTTTCTGCCTTGTAGATGGGCAGAAACAGCAGCAGTGTTTGAGAACTAAGGTAGCTCAGTTCAGCACCGAAATAACAGTGATGAACCATTTGAACAAGACACCACTGGCAGAGTCTCCATCTCCTGATGTTTTTCAGCCCAGATGTTTTTCTGTTTGAAATGTCTTTTGCCTTCAGTTACTGAACTGACACAGAGATCCGCTGTTAGATGCATTCAAGTGAACATTCCAGTTGGGGTCTAATCTCTGAACTTATTATTGAAAATTCTCATTTACATCTAAGAAGTTGTTAGAATAATGTGTGATGTTACAGTATCTGTACTCCTGTTTTCTGTCCCTGAAAATAATTGGGAAACTGCGGATGGGCTTAGGCTTCAGTGTTTGGCTTTCAGATTGCTCATTCAGCCTTCTCTTACCCTGGGGCTTCCTGTCTAACGCTCATTGGTGAGGCTGCAGACATTCCTGTCTGTGTGGTTGGGAAAGCAGTCAGAGGAAGACTTCCAGCCTGCTTCTGTCTGATGGATGCTCTGCAGTATCTGTTTGGTTTATTTGTACGTGCTGAATCTGACTTGTTATTTGAGACTTGAACCTTTTCTCCTGTTACACAAAACCACCACAAATGCTGTTTTGGGGTTCTCTGAAGTGCTGGTGACTCCAAGTGACACTGTTAGACCTTCTCCAGTGCAAGAACGTAGGGGTGAGAGGGCAAAAGTATCGCTGGGATTTATCTTTTGGAGGCGTTTCAGTCTAGGCTTAGCTTTACTAGTAGTTTTCTTTCAGTGCATAGAAACTCATCAATACGCAAATGTATATTTCTGACATATGCTATAGAGCTGTAGATTTGCTTATCATACTGAATATTTTTGTGTATATTTCTGCTGGTTCCAAAAAGATTGAGTCACGCTTCACTTATGTACAAGAAGCCTTTGCTCTCTGTTGTCTTACTGCTCCTTTATAACTACTGTTTAAATCTACGCTTTTGTTACTAATCCTTCAAAAGTGAGAGAGGTCTTTGAAGCAGAGATGATCTTACTTGTTTATAGGAATGATACGAGTTACCGATGCACAGCTTATATGTGTTTAAGATTGGTGTAAAGATCATTTGCTTTTGATAACATTTTGTGACATAGAAGTCAGTATATATTTTCATTTTTAAAACAGATTTTAAGACATCATTCACAATTAATTGCTTTGCTGTCATTTTTATGACATAATAGTCATGATATTTCTTCCACCCCTGCGCTTAAACCGACTTCTCTCTCTATGGAGACAAAGCACATGCTACAGAAGTAATAAAAATTATAAGCCCTGTAGCGTAAAGGAAATCTAAAAGAAGCCAGAACAGATGTATTTTTACATATAACCTAAGTTTAAATTTAGTGTAGTGGATTGAGCCCTTACTTAGCCTTTAATAAAACAGGATTCGAGGGTATTTATATCTAAATAAAGAAACAAAACTAATTTCATTCCTCCTGTCCTTATGTACCACAGTGAGAGAGTAAGACCTTTGTGTTGTAAAGGGAAAGAACATTTAAATTGCAGTCTTAAGAGGAATCGCTAAAAGTGTTACAGCCTGAGGACTCTCCGTGAGGTCAGTGCAATAGAGGGTAGGCTGGAAGGTGAGTCAGAGTATCAATGGGACACGGATGTGAAACTCAACAGGATACAGGTGTGCTGGTTTTGGCTGGAATAGAGTGGTGCTTAGTTGCTGTCTGGGCTTAAACCATGAAAACAGGCTAAAAATTATTTCCATTGATTTTAATGAAGCTCCACTAGGGATGAATTTAAACCATTACGAAGAAGCGTTGATCTGGCATTTTACAGCTAGGATCATGTTTCTTATGCTGAATGCCAACGTTCACTTCTCAAATGTCAGAGTTGTTTAATTACTTTATTTCACCTTTTAATTTTTGAAAGTATTTAAAGTGTTGCCAAGGGGCGTTCGAGTGGAAAGGACAAGTCAGGTTTGTGTTCATTCTGTTTTCCTTTATTTGTATTGAAGTAATGCCTGTATATACCAGTCATACGTTAAGTATACATACATTGGGTAAATAATACACACTACTTATATCATGCATCACAAGAGGATGAGGGGTTATAGTTCCATATCAGAGGTGCTTGCAGGCTAATGGACGGGAGGATCCTGGGAAGTCTGGAAATACCCTTGGTCAAAGTGATAGGTAGCATTATCACTGGCTCTGGCACTTACTTTCTGCAAACGTGACCGTGGGAGGCGCCATTTTATTTGCTTTTATGAGCTCTTTTCTGACCTTTGCAGGCAGTTAAGCGAAATATGAATGTTCAAACAAACTGCTTTTTATTTCAACAGCACTGAAGGAGAATAACAAGAAACGTTAACTATCATGTTTTAGATCAAATGCGAGATAGATTTATTGAGGGGACGCAGGGAAACTGCTGCCTTTTCCCTTTAACCTAAGTCAGGATGGGGTATGCTCGCTGTCATATGAGATGTCCCTTCTGTCCACCCATGGCTGTAGGAGCTCTAAACTTAAGCAGTGATAAACGCTATTTTTGGTCAATGGATGGCATAAGTTAGAATACATTAACATTAAAAATATTCATACTTTGATTTTTGGCCTTGAATTTTCAAGGGTTTGTTTCGGTGTAGATCTATTTGCTGTAGCTTCCAGGTGGCAGCTAAAAGAGATTTGGGCAGCAGTTTTCAGGTCTGCACACCTAACTAGCTGGGCATAGGAGCAATGTGTTTTTAAGGTGGGTTAAACACTGGATCACACTGATGCAATCAAACTTAATGGTTCAGGGTCATCTTTAGATACAATGAGTACTAAGACAGAAAAAAAAAAATAATGCCAAGATCAGGTATTTCTAAGACCACAGAGCTGGCTCCTTTTATAAGGCTTTTGGTCATTCTGTGCAGGTCATCCACAGGAGTCAGCTGTTAGACCTTTACCTCTGCTCTTCTCTTTTCCACACTCTGTTCTCTTTTCAGTGTTTGCCCACTGGTAGCAGCATATTTCCACTTTGCATTCTTCCTACTGGAAATCTATGCCTGTTCAAGATAGAAAGCTTAAAAAAAGTATCCTTCAGCGTTAGAAATTAGAAGGTTCTTTAAGCATGTTAGACCTGGGTTCTGGCATATATATAGTTTTGATTATTTATTTATTTATTTATTTATAAGAAGCGCTCAAAATAATTTGAAAAAAAATTCTGTGATCTAGGAAAGGGGCTGTGCTGACTAGTCTTAAGGATAGCCGCCTTCTCTCGTACCAGTGGTATGGACTGTAGTGCATTTCAGTGGAGTTGGTCCCGTTCAGTAAGGCAAAATAGCAAGAACCTTAAGTCCGTTATGAAGAAATACAATTTTAGTCTACTAGTTATACCAAATTTTAGAGATGATAAATATTTTTTAATGGACTGATGTGCATGGAAAGAACAAACCATCAATGACCAATGCAGTCTCCAACCCTAATATATTTTGTGATTGAATCTTCAGTACTGGATTTTTACTAGAGGCAATTTTGTATTTTGCTTACTAAAAATATCCAAGGGATTTGATGTGATCTGTGTAGCAGAACAGTATATAAATTTCCTAAAGGCCTGAGGATAGTGTTCTGCTGATGCTGCGGTTAGACAATATACATGAAGGCACATCTGCCATGGCTTTTTCCCTGGCCCATGGCTCTAGTGCTGCAGGGATGGAGTAACAGCATTTCTTAGCACAGTGCTGCCATAAAAAAAACCATCTAGTAAGGAGACTGTTGGGGGAGGATAGGACAGGGACACATCTGTAAGGCGTCCTGTTGCACAGCACCCCTGCGGTGAGGCTGGTACCAGAGCCATTGCTTCAGGCAGGTTTGGTGATCTCTTCCGTGCTGCTGGGTACGTGGGTGCGCTGGGGCAGAAGCGTTCACGCAGGGCTCCTGCGTGTTTGTACTGTCCCTGAGATGTTACTGAGACCTTGGCCTCGTGCTTGGGATGTCCTGCAGCCGAAGCAGAATTAGGTAAACCCTCGATTCAGGGATGGTTTAGCTGGAAGCACAGAAAGGGCACCAGGGTATGGCCCCAAGCAATGTGCGGTGATTGCAGGAGTGACAGGTTTCCATCCTGTCTCAGTTTTCGTTATACGGTTTCTTTGTTCTCAAGCGGTTTCTTTGTTCTCAAGCGGGTTGCCGTGCGCAGGAGCATTGGGCTCTGTTTCCTTCCTGGTGCTGATAAGGTGGGGCAGGCTCTCCGTGATTTTTTACCGTGCTCAATTTTCTGCCCATTTCTGTCCTTCGTTTCCAGATGGAAATTTTGATATTGGACAGGAGGAGTTTAAAGCGTCGGGTGCCCCGTCCTTCCTCCTTTCTGTGAGGCGGCCCTCCTGTGCCTCTCTGCGGAGGAGCACCTGCTCTCTGCCTGGTGCTTGCCACGAGGACAGGCTGCTCGTTCCTTTTTGCACTACACACTTGATTAAATTCTTCAGTTAAAAGCCTGGGCTGCGAGGTGGCAGCTGACGTCTCTCTCCGGCTGTAGGTGGCCGGTGGGACAGGCTGCCAGGGCTCCCCGAGGGGCATCCTGGGCAGGGAGGGGGTGGATTTCAGCGCGGATGCCGGACTTTTGGGTGCCCCAATTTCCTCTATAATTAGATTAATTTTACCCTTAGGGCCCCTGCCTGCCTCTTCCCTCTGGAGGTAAAAAGTAATACCTGTACCTGCCCTCAGCGTGTTTTGGGGGAGAACAGAAGGCAGAGGAAAATGAAGCGATTACTCTGGCATGGGGACCTACAGTTCATTTTGCTTGAGCAGTCCTCTTTTTGCTGTAAGATTTCTTTGGCTTTAGTAGAATAGTATTTATTGCAGCTACGTTTAAATCGGCCATGTGGTATTTGGAATGGAAGTGGGCACACTATGCTGCAAGGATGGAAACATATGGCAGCGTTCCCTGGGCGGTAAATTTCTGTCATAGCTCGGGACGAGAGGATTCAGCTGAGACCCCGGCGATAGAGATTTTGGGAATGTGAGACTTAATCCTGTAAGCAGTGTGACCCGTGATGGGGCCAAGCTTGCCTCCCAAAAAATGTATTTATTAGCTGTACACAGATCGATCATTTTACCTTGATGCAGTACGTGCAGAGCTGTAATTACAAGTGAGTGCTTACAGTGTTGGTAGTTTTAGAGAGCAATGTATGTTGGTTTTTTTGCAGGTAATAAAATGGAAAATCCAATTTGCAATTGCAAAGCAAGCCCCTGAGTGATACATGATCTTCATAGCAGCACCGGTCAGAGGGCTACGGCTAATGGCGGTGCTGGCCTGCTTCCCCGGTGGCCCATGCCTGAAAACTGAATAGCGAGCAGCGTGAGCCTGCGCCGCCAGCCAGCATAGATTTAGACACACCGGTTTCTAGCTTATTAGGTCCTCTTTGTCACAGTACTTAATCCTGCTTCCTGATCCTTGTTAGAACAGGGCTGCCGAGTCCCTTAATAAAGGAGATGGGCGCGAGGCTCCTAACGAGGCGCGCTGAAGCGTGAGGCAGCGAGGGCAATTGCCGCCTGACTGACAGAGGGGTGGAAGGCGCCCTGCCTGTTGTTATTTCAGAAGGGGCCTCAGACAGCTGACAGATGAGCTGGCTAAGGTAATGGTAACTTGTTGATAGGCTGATATGACATGCATGACATCCTTTCACACCGTATAATGGTCTGTCTTTACCCTAATTGCGTTAACCCTTTTTTACGGAGAGAAATGGGTCGAGGATTAGCTGTAACGTAGAATGTGCACCGAAATGGCCAGCAAGCACATGGCTTGCAGCAGCTCCCGTAGCCGTGTGTGCGTGTTCATGCCACTTACACGAGTGTAATTTCATGTTAATTGTGAAAAGCTAGCACATCAGGTTTCCTTCAGATTCCTCTGACAGCTTGGCTGGGTTAGTCTGCAAAACCTTGTAAATTTTTTTGGTTTGTTTGTTTTGTTTCCCGTGGTTAAAGATTATTTTAATTTTTTTTATTTGTTACTTTAGATTACTGGGAGGAGGGTAGGCCTCTCTGTTCGTCATAGAATTCAGAAAAATAAATTTTAAATGGTAGCACAGATTTCTTATTTCCATTTAAAGAACACGAGAAGATATTTCAATGGCTACACCTTCCTGGAATTCAGCCTGTTGTATCCATAGTCATGAGGAGTTTCAGCAGAGCAAGTACTGTTTTGGGTTTGAGTGGTAAACATTTACAAAAGGAACAAACAAACAAAAAAAAAAGCCAAGCAAGCCCCTAATAGGTCTCTTAAGTCTTCCTGTCAACAAAACAGGTAAAACCGGCATGTTGCAAGAATGACGTTTTCGTTTGTTTTTCTCGGTATAGAGAACTATAACCACAGATCAGCGGTAGGATCTCAGTACAAACAACACGTTGGGCACTGGGAAGGCAAAAAGCCTGTTGGGTATCGCTTGTTGGCATTGTGCTTGGAGCAGCAGTTGAGAAATGCTTTGCCATGGAAGGCTTCAGCAGGGCTAACTCCTACCACAGCGTCATTCTCCTTTCATTCCTACAAGCTATGGTGGAGAGGGCCCAACACCTATGCACTATTAAGCCCTGCTTAAAACTAATTTGATGAATAAATATTATATGCGGTGGGCTGAGTTCAGTCCTGCTGTGCAATATGTAGTAGCACTAAAGTGAATAGGGTGGAATTGCATCCATCATGGTAGGAACTACTATGTCCTCCTATTCCTCTCTGCTAAGACTGAAATACTTGCTTTTGTTATGGTTGTATTCTCTGAAATGAATGAAAAGTTTTATATTCACAGCGAGATTTTTCTTTCAAATTTCATATATTTCAATTTTTTTTCATATGCTGTTTTCTTTAATCCCTTTCAGGTAATTTGGATTTGACTGGTCAAAAGCAAGTCTTCAAAGCAGAGAACAATCCTTGGGTTACCCCTATTGCTGACCAGTTCCAGCTGGGAGTATCTCATGTGTTTGAGTACATTCGTTCAGAAACATATAAATAGTAAGTATTACGTGTCGCTTACATACTGTAGCTGTGTTGTTTTGGTTTTTTTCCTGTTGTGTGTTTGGCAAAGTGTTATCAGTTACACGCTTCTTTCATGATCCATGCAGTAGCTTGGTGTTCAGGGCACATATGCAAACCTGTACAATTATATTAAGGAATTTTGCTAACAAGAAGGTAAATAAACGTGATTTAGACATGGTAGGAAAGCACAAAGACTTTGGTATTGTTCTGCATTTGTTGTTCATTTCTAAGAGCTATGAAGTAACACAAGAGATGTAAAAGAGGAAGCATTACAAGCCTTTGAGAAGTACTGATTTTAAGTATGTACAGTAAGGTTTTATAGCTTGAAATAGATAATGATTTTGGATGCAAGTTGTTATGTTTTGAAAGAGATGTACAGAATTTAAACTTGTTTTGATCTGGACTGGTTTACAAAAGTCTGCAACCCTGGTAATTTAAATACAGGTAGTAGTGCTTTCTTCAGCAGCGTAAGCAAAAAAATATAAACCTCATGCTGGGACTCCTCCATTTTAATTCCAAATCCTATGTACAAATGCTAAGCATTTGTTAAGGAAATAATGTCTTTAATCATTCACTGAGTTGAAGTCTTTCTTTTCAGTAAAAATTTCCATGTTACCAGTCCACAGTAAGACTTTAGATGGGAAGTTATTTTTACATGTCTGACAACCACCTTGATGCTGTCTTCCTAGAAGCAGTAGGTAGTACAATGCATAGTACAACCTCTAGGTTGAAAAACTAGTTTTTGCATTTCCCCTTTATATAAAAAATATATTTTAATAATTGAGAAGCATTTCTGACAATTTTTTAATATGGTAGCTGTCTAAACTCAATTACCAAAGGAGAGTATTCACAAAAGAAGGTTTTGGGATTCCAATTAAGTATCCGAGACGTAAATTTCTGTATGAAACTAACTGATCCAGCAATGGCTTTTGTAGGCTGTTCTTCATTTACAGAATTTAAGTTAAAAGGATCACAGATGGGAGAGTGGTTACAAAAATTGTCTGTCTCAGAAGTGTCCTGATATTTATGCTATAATATGTGTTCTCAAGATAATTTTATTCATAGATTTAAGTAGGCTGCAACACCCTTCTTCCAGTAGTACTCTGTACTACAGACGTGGTGTAGGGAAACAGCTGTTTCCCTCCTTAGACCATCTCTTCCCCACAGTCCACTGTGTAGCTGCATCTAGGTGTCTTGATAATGCTTTGTAATTTTTTTTTTATTGCCAATTTTATACTTCTGTTTGAGCAATGTAGGTTAGGAACCCTCATGCAGTTCTCACAGGGCATCACTGGGCATCATGAGGACAGTAAAGTTTCAAGGACTGAAATGCAGTTTTGAGAATTTGACCCATATTCAGTATGGGGGGTTGGGAGGCTGTTGTTATGTATCTATAATTAAAAAAAAAAAAAAAGATGTTATAAGTGGATATATTAAACTGCTCTGGCAACTTTCCTTGTGCAATCAAAATTGACATAAAAGGTTCCGTAATTCATCACTTGCCTCAACTATTGTTCTTTGTTTTAAATTAGCCATATTATGTTTGCTGCCTTGTTCTTTGCTGAGGTGTAAGTGTCTTGTTGGCTAATGGGCTGATTTTGATTTTTGTCCACAGTAAATATCTGAAGCCTGCCTAGTTAACAGTGTAAGCAAAATCAGACTACCCATTAATGGGGGTAGGCACAGGGGGGATAAAATCAAAGAATCTTTCCGTGGCTTCTATTTTGATCTTAGAAGCTTGTTCAGTTAAAATGCCATTATTTTCAAAGACTAGTGATGAAAACCAAATGCATGCAGATTTTAATAATTAGAAGTCATTTGATTTTCAACATATAACCAATTTATATTTAAACCATAAATTAAAAATATCTGTATAATTTTTTTTATAATCCTAGTAGCATCTTCTTTTGATTCTTGATTGTACTTGTTTCACATGCTATAAAGAGTGTTTTTGGATTTTCCTGCTGAAAAAAAGATTGTCCTTTTTATTTCCAGTTTCCTTTAAATGTATGTTCTGAGAATTACTTGGATGCCACCTGCTACAGACATTTTTCTGTTTGCATTTGACTTTAGGTGTTAAAACCCATAAGCAATGGCATAATCTAGGTAACTGGTCTAGTAGCTTTATTGTGCACAAAAGCAAATAAGCTGTGAATGCAGAAGAAATGAAAACTCCTTTTTGTGTTGAAATTTTGCTCTTTTCCTGCTGCCAACTGTACACCTTCTTCAACTTCCTTTTTTCTTTCAGAGCCTATGTCCAGGTACTCTGTCTTTTTTCTCATCAAGCAAATGACAAGGTTGAGATGTGACTGTAGTAATTTTCTCTGTATATATCTAACTAAGCAAAATTGAGCTCTTGGGGGTTTTTTTGGATCATTCAGCCAAAAGAAAAAATTAAAAATTAGCTTGCAACATTTGATAGACCCAGACAGCTTAACTTTTACTCTGAGACAAAGCAGAACAGTTAAATGAATGATAGGATAGAATGGTGTTTAGATAACCTCACTTGCAACACTGAGAAAACAGCTCACATACGTTAGCAGCTGGCAATCAGATCAGTAAGTTTACTTTCAGGTACTTTCATAAACCAGGAACTATGCATCTATGTGGTAGATGGATTTTGAGTTCCAGAGATGGTAATTGTCTCCCTATGCCCATTGCTTTTGCTGGCTGATTGGAAATATTGATTTTACTGTGCTTACAAGTCTAACTTTGTCTATACTAGTGAAGACAGAGAAGGTATGCTCATACAATCACAAGTGCCAAGTTTCAGGAGCTTAGCAAGTTATGTTTCACTAAGTGGTTTATGCTAATACATTTTATTTTGTGTTTGCAGTGACTTGAACATCATATTTACTCAGTTGTTATCTTAGCCAGAAAGTGGTAACTCACTGAGCCCTGGTAATGCACTCACTTGCAGTCACATTACGAAACATTGAGGTTTTTACTGATGGCGGGCACAAGCCATAACTGCATGCTGTGATTGGAGATTTCCATTCAGATTCTGTGAGGTTGCACTTGTGAAGCAACTACCAAATAGATCACAAGCCTCTTCTTTCCATTGTGAAATGTACTGGCTGTTTCAGGCATATTTAGTGAAAAATTACACTTCATTTTTAGCCTTGTCTTAGGATATTCATGCTCTAGTGATTAATTGGTAAGTAGGGAAGGCACCCGTGAGGAATGATTATGTCTAAAGATAAAATGTCATTTGTCTCACATACTTTTACATTTTCGCACTCCTGTTCTACACGGTACTGAAGCAGCAAGTATAAAACTGGAATTGCACTTCAGAAGCGTGTTAGCCAGTAGGACCCTCAGATCAGCTCTTCTTACTTTGTAGCTTCTTTCATTTCCTTTAATTTCCTCACCCTTCATGAGAAATGATGCCAGGTGATTTTTTTCAACCCTCGTTTTTCAAGAAAGCCTTGTGCTGACAAAAAGATAGGCCATATATTGTGGCACAAAATGTGTGTGGAGGGGCTCTTAATTCTTTACAGGAGATTCAGCAGCTCTTGGCACTTCAGTAGCTTTTGTTGGCTAAAATACGCCCACTGCGCGTATCATCCTGTGACAGCATCCTTTGGAAATAGGTCGGTTTGCCAAGTATATAATGATTCTTAATCTCTGACTGCCGTACTAACTTTCTGAAAGTTGTTAGTAAGCTGAATTTTGGCTGTGATTCTATATATACTCAGAAGGTGCCATTAAACTCCCTGTGTGGTGTCACAATGGTGTTGAAAAGCAGTTGAAGAACTTGCTCAAACAGTAAAGGGTAATGGCAACCTCATCTCCTCAAAGGGCTTAACTAAATGTTTTATTTTTTATTCATGCCTTTAGTTAACTTTCAAAGTGACCTTTATGTTGTAAGCATATTCTCAGAGGATATTCTCTGTCTAGGGCACTGACGAAGAGATGACGGATTGTATGATTTAGTGGCGACAATGTACTTACACAAGTGCGGACAGACATGAACGTTTGAAAGAAAACAGTGGATTAAGCTCCTATGAAGAACAGAAATCCTGTGATGCTTGTCAGGATCAGGGCAAGATAATTAGTGATTTGATTAAGATGAGGTAAAGCTGAGACGTGCGATTGGTACCAGTGGGTGGGTTTGGTTGCTGACATTTACAGCAAAGTTAATGCAGAAAGCTGCTCTTTGGGTACATTTCTGGCATTAATCATGTGCTCTTGATCAATCTTCAAGTGAAACTTGCTCTTTGCCTGTTCGGTCTTGTAACAGAAAGGGTAGTGGTTTTGCTTTTATCACAGCAGAGTCTATTGCAGTCATTATCACCTGATAGTATAATCTCAGCTAAAACAAAATAATTTGTGAGGTCCTGAGTGCTTAGAATAGCATTCAGACTTCTAGCATTTTTAAGCTGCCATTGAACGCAGCCATCACCTTTTAACACTGTATTTAATGATTGTTGTCTCCCTGTTTGACCTCCTTATTCCAGTGAGGCAGAATTATGATAGAACAGTCACCGTTTGTTAAGTTTCTAGAAAGCAGGTTTTCCCCGCGAGGCAGTCAATTTGGAGCCAAGAGTCTCGACAAGATGTTTTGTGAAAGGAAGTAAGTTGCACTTTTCACATTTCCATCAGGAAAGGTGGTAGAAGAGCAAGCCATTTTAAAGACTGACACATTAACTCTTAGCAGAGGAAACGGTTTGATAAATGCTATGCTGAGCGTATATCGCTTGGCAGCGTTGGAACATGGGTTTTCCCTATGCTGCTCTCTGCTAAGCGTTGTAATTGAAAACCTCATTTTATCGGCAGTGACAGTCTGGAAAAATCCACTCTTGATTCAGTCCTCTATTTAGAGATAATCTCCCCAGTTTTCTTCTTGAGAATGAATTGTCGTACTGAGCCCCCACTATTATGTAGCAGTTGCTTCCAGGGCAGCAGACACAGGTCATGAAGTAAGAGATTCTTCTTCTGAGTTATATTAGTGAAGAATATTTCAGCATTTCTTTTTTACAACTAGAGGAGACTGGCAGGATACTCAGAGTAATGTATTAGAATGCAAATAATGTCTTGAAATAACTCCTGTTATTATTCCACAGTTGTTAAGCTTATTTAGTTTCAGCTGTGTGATTGGTGCCGTCCAGGACGTAAAGATGATAATCAGTAAAGCCACCCATCACGACATGGAAAAAGAGGTCAAATAAGTGAAAAATCCCTGTATTGGTGGTTGGGAAGCATGCTGGGGAAGTTGGAATTGCCAGCAGTTGAGATGGAGGCATCAGCAGGTTGAACTGATAGGAGGAGTGATTGTCCTGGAATGGTGTTACTTGTGCAGCACGGTCTTGGACCTGCAAGAATTTAATTTTTTTTTTTTTGTTAGCACAAAAAGCAGGAGTATTTAAGTGATGGTTGCTGAAGACACAAAGCTAGCAGCGCAGAGGAGAATCAGCACACCACACAGGAAGAATTGGCAAATGAAGAGGAAGGCTCGGGTGTATTAGTTACAGGTTTTCTGTCAGCTGCCAGCGTGATACGCTACAGTAAGAGGAAGAGAAACAATCTCCAGAGCTGGGTTAAGAAACAATCTCCAGAGCTGGGTTAAGAGAGTGGGAATTTTCTAGTACAGAAAAGGAAATACTGCACCGTTCTGGTCATCGTGTTCATGAAAGATGAATTCAGGCAGGAACAGGCAAGTGAGGAAGGATAATAGGGTGATAAAAGGATTGAAGAGCCAAGAGGAGGTTTAAAAGGTATTTGGTTTATTCAGCAAAGCAAAGAGTGATAACAGAGATCCTTGCTGTCATTGGGGTGGAGAGGGGGAGGAAGACACTTAATCTAAAGCACAAAAAAAATGGTAGATATACAAACAAATACAAGTAAACTGGTCAGGTGTATATTTGAAGGAAGGTCTCTAATTATTAAGGGAGCAAGGTAATAACCTTCTGATAGAAATAGCCTTCTGACAGAAGAAATGAAGGCCAAAATCTTGTTTGTTTCAAAGTGAGCACTGATCAATTTGAGCAACAGTATATGACATGATTGCTTGCGGCAGAGGACGGTATGTCTGTGTTGCAGGCAGAAATTTGTGCTATTGTATTCATGTATCCTGATTTTTGAGTGAAAAATTGGGATGACCCATCCACATGTATTAAGATAACTGCACAGTGCAATTGACACTAAGCTAAGGGAGACGAAGCTCTGTTGTCTGTTAATATAAATAAGGCAAAAGATTATTTTACATATTCCTGTGTTTAATAACTTGTTTCAATAAATGTGTGGCAGTTTTGTGCAATAGTTTAAAGTGGCTAAAAATTTTTAGTAACCTAATAATTACTTGTTATTACATAAATTATATATTCATTAGGGAAAAAATCATTTGGGGTTATAAAAATTTTCATAATATTCCTTTCTGCACTTAGATTGAAGAGATACATGGAGAGAATGCTTCTCTTTGGCAGTCTCTAAGTAAAATTAAATAACTCCTGGTATTATCCAGTCATTATCTAATCTCGTAACAATACCAAAAAGAACTGAATTGAGCACAGTATTATCTCAGGAGTAATTTCTAATGGTAAGAGTAGAACGTGAGTGTTCTGGAGTCTTTGGGGGAAATAAAGACCATAGAGAGGAACACAGACCAATTGCTTTAAACATCTAATGTAGATTTGATTCAAAGGTGTACAGTTAGATCGCTCACCTGTTTGTATGATGCACAGAGGTCAATGAAGATTTAAAGAACTTGGATTGTGTGATTCTACCCTGCCTTGTTAAGAAAAATAGGCCATAATAAATGCTGCTTTCCTTCTTTATTTTTCTTTTCTTTTGTCACTAGTATTCTTTGGTAATTTGTGGAATAGAAGGCTTCATGCATTAGTTTTCTCTCAGGCTCAGCTCTACAAATACTTATACTTCTAGAACAGGTATTCTCATTGTTCCTAGAGGGATTGCTCTTGTGGGTATGCTCATAGGATGAGCTTTTAGTAAGTGCTTCTTTTCCCTTCTCACTTGCACACTGTGGTTCTCCTGGGCGCTGTACAAGAAATAAGATGGTGTTACGTGTCCAACAGTCCATTGCTGGAGTGTATATTTCAGTGACTTTTTATCCTGGTATCTTTACCGTTTAGCCCCTGACATGGATGCATCATCTGTGCCAGTGGTAGCTGTGGTAGCTTTGACCTCGTGTATTTTAGGCTGGTTTCAAAGACTGGGTAAAGGTAGTGGAAAAGAGATGACCTCAGTGATCTGCCTTAGGTGAGGTTCTCTGAAATGCTGCATCTCCTGTGAAGATGAACTCACGCCAAATTAAACTTCCCTCGAAGGATGGCAGGAGACAAGATCCATCATAGCTAAGAATTAAACAAGTGCTAACAACCCTGGATCACGTACCAGTAAAAAAATTTAATTAACCAATAAAAATCTTTTATCAACCTGATGTGAGGAAATATAAAAATGTCATTTTTGTTTGGTTCTGTTATATCAAAGGCACGGTACTGTATATTTTATATGAAAATACTTGTTCGTATTCCAACCAAATGTTATATTTATTGGCTGTATTTTAAAAATTGATAAATATATTAGTACATTATTTCCAACAGAGACAATAGATGACTCAGAGTCCTGACATCTTTAGACAGCATTTACATGCAAATCTGTAACTCTTCCCTAAAGCAGAGCAAACTGGAACCCATGTTGAAAGATAAACAAGAAAAACAGTATCTCTGTATATTTGTGTTTATATATTACCAAGATGGATACGTAATAAAACCAAAGCTATCACTGATGTATCTGACAGATACAGATACTGCACATATAAATACTGGTCTAACTACTGATATTACCATTCCCTTTGATGTGAACTTTCATATAAAGTTTAGAATATTATGCGGTAGTCCATTTACCATGTCAAGGATGATAACCCAGGGCTTAACTCACTGGGGCAGATGTCTAGGGCTGTGTTAAAAGCAGAATTGGAATGAAGAAGTAAGGAAAGTGCAGAAGCTGAGGACTTGATGAAGCCAAAGGTAGGGAAACAGAGACAGATACAGGATTTGAGTAAGGAAACAAGACAAAGTTGCATTTAACTGTACGGCAAGGCAAGATCAGTAGCTGAGTTAGAAATCGGTGGTACTTACAGTAAAATCCAAAATGAGAAACAAGTAGGGATGTGTCAAAGAAACTGGTAAGAAACCGAATCAAGGACCTGGCCTAGAGCGCAGGTTGGGGTCTAAGCAAGCAAAGTGTGAGATGTGCAGCTGTAGGCAAGTGGCAGCCTGAGCAGGAAAAATGATAGGTGGGATTGAATAAAGGAAGCGCAGTGGGAAAGAGGGACAATCCAAAATGGGATCTATCTTGTTAGGTTCTTAGTCATCAGAGAGACCGGTTATGGCTATCTGATTATGATACATCTAGAAATTAAATGGGTCCTGTTCTGAACTGTGATAGTCAGATTATTAATAATGGCGGAGGAAGGAAAGTTATGTTCTGTAGTGCTTCTGTTCTGTATTCAGTGCAAGCAGGATGATCTTGTAGGGAAGATGAGTTATTTCTCAGTCCCCTAAGAGGAAGCCTGACCAACATTTTGTTGTGAGAAATGGTTTTAAACCTCCAGGCCTGTGGACACGCACTCAAAAGGTTTAGGAGACTTGACTGAGAAGAGTCTGGACTCCCCAAAGTTCAGTCTTAATTAAACTGTGGCGTCAGGGAAAGGCCAAAAAGTGGCAGAAGTGCTAGTATCCTTCCAACAGCAAGGAAGGCGAATAGACCAAACTAGGTTATTATGACCTAGTTCACTCTGACATCAGTTTTGGGTTAAATGGTGAAGAAGAGATATGGGATTCTACTAGAGAAGATTTAAAGAATATGACTGTAGTACGAATGTAATTCGTACACTTACAGCATGAACATGATTGAGAACTATTTCCTAAAGAGAAATTATAAATTTGGTTGGTCAAGGCAGCTCATTTCACAAAGTTCTATGTAGTTAAAATTTAGCTTGTGCAGCTGTACTATGTTCTCATTAGAAAATGAGCACTGTATAATTTCAATAAAACACTAAGAAAAATTAACAACTGTCTGGTAGGTCTTGGGAGATAATTACCAACGTGGACATTTCTGGTGAGCTCCACAGAGATCTGACCTGGAACTGTTCAGTGTTCTCAGGTATTTGGAAGCAAATATACGGTTGTTTCTGACTAAAAATTGTAGATGACCTGGAAGTTGATGAAAGACAACAGTGAAAATATGGGCTGTCCTCGATCAGTTAATGAACTGTGCCTGTGCATAGTGTATTTTAAAATCAGCTCAAAGAAGTGTTGCTTATCTGTGAATAAGGTATGTAGGATATACCACACGCTATGGTTACAGGAGATAAAAAGGAGTGAATACTGTTTCCTAGAAAGCAATTGGCTCTGAAAAATGTTTTAAGAGATAAAAGATAACTGAAGTGCACCGTCAGCTCACAGTTCAATGCTATATCCAAAAGCCCTAAAAGAACCCTTGGGTTAGTGAGTAGAGGAATAGGAACTTCATTCTTTCAACATCAGCTGAGGCCAATACTGAATTCAGTTCTGGTGTCAGTCATTTTATAGGGATGTTAAAAATGTGTTTAGATGCAGACACCTCAAAATTATTTGAGAGCGAAAGTCAGGCAGATTAAGAGAAGAAAGCAAGGTACAACCTTGTAAAAGGATGCTTGTTAGGGCAAGCTGCCAGGGAAAGTAGCAGTTTCATTTTCTCTTACTGTCCTCTGGTTGCATCTGGATACTTTCTCGGAAAATGTATTCTAGAGCAACATCTTGGTATGAGCCTTGATGGCTTTTAATATATTATGCCTTGGATACAAAGATGATGATCTATTGCTACTAATTTTAGACTTTACCAGAAGTGTCGTAATTTGAAGGCCTTGTATCCAATAGTGTGCTCCACTGCGCTGGCTGCTGTGGGCATGGGGGGTCCAGCTCCTCATCTTCAATGGCTTCAAGGGGTTTTCTCAATGTTCCTGGGCACTGTTATTGCTAAACAAAGGCATTGTGTCTGAAATGCATGCAATTAAGAAACTTGATTGATGGTCTCTGAAGGTGCCTCACCTAATCTTTTCTTTTTTCTTTTTTTTGTGAGGATATTGCAGAGAACAGAATTTGGACTAGAGCATTTTAAAGAAAATCCTCAAGACTGCAATAGGGAGAAGAATAAATAGGAAATGGCAGACAAAACAATACTAATTGAGAACTAATGTGGAAAACATGTTGGTAGCAATAAGGGTTTTCTGGTAAACTTCTGTAGCTAACAACTAGTGGTAAGCCTGTTAACCCTTTGTAATCTTCAAAATTCAGTTGACTTGCTTTCTTGTCTTCTTCTTCATATTGGTTCTTTACAACCAAACAAGAAGAGTTACTGCACACATTTGCTGGTTTTATTTGAGAGATAAATTAAAAAGTGGCGCTTTTATAATCAAGCAGAACTGTCTGCAATTTCTATTCTCTATACAGTCATATCTGTTTTATTGCATGCTGGCTTTTATTGAACTCCAGTTTCTTATTTTATTCTTGCATTATTTGAGGGGTTTGTGTGATCTTTAGCAATTTTTTTACCCTGCCGGTGAAGGCTATCAGTAAGAGGAGTGTCCCTAATTTTATGATTGCCTTTATCAACTGTTTATCCCATGGAAGGCTGAGGTGGAAATGATTCTGGTGTAATTTTCTGGAGCCACTTGTAGTGCAAGCTCTGATAAACCTTTTAAAAGCCATGATTTTATTTTAGCAGGTATTACTGCCATCCGGTTTATGTGCACTTTTACAGCCCCTTATACCTGAGGCACAGTGTTGAAAATGGTTATGATCAGATTTCATTTTAAATTCTTGTTATTAAAATTAACTTTTTCTTGGAAAGTATAACCTGAAAATCAGGAGCTTCTGTATATGACACAGGATTGCTCAGTCCTGCATTTCAATTCTTTTCTCCGTCCAAACAATATCCTACTGTTAAGTTGGGGATAGTAAAATTTAGGTCCTGTTTAAGTAAGTCCTTTTGACTACAGCTTTGCAATGGCTTTTTCCTGTTCTGTACCCGACCACATTAATAATTTAACACTAAAAATGTGATACACTGAAAATCAGTTGGTATCAAATATCCCAGGAAAAAATATTATGTAGTTTTTCCTCTTCAGTCCACTTGCTTGGGAAACTGGGCAAAGAAATTGTAGTCTAAAGTGAAGTATGCAGGAGCATAAACAGTAAATAAAATTACTTAGTATGTTGTCCATTCCAATTGCTCCAGCATCACCAAAGAAATAATAATAAATGCAAGAATATGAGCCCTCTTCATAGTTTTGCCATATGTTTTAAGAAGCTGGCCCCAGTGCTAGATGTAAACAGCAGCATTAATTTCACTGAATGGGGAACAGTGATTCCCTGAATCCATTTTATTATCCATATAGCCCACTTATAAATTTATAATCAGACAGGTTTTCAACCCTACAATCACATAACTTGTAACAAAATGCTGTCACATGATGGTAAATATATGTAGAAGTAAATGGAGCAAATCCTAAACCCAGTGCTGTAAGTATGGTTCCCCTTGACAGGAAAAGGAGAATATTTGATCCCTATTCATACGTATACCCAGATCCCTACCTCTGGGCTTCTCCAGTGTCTAGGTTTGTGGGACTTTCTGCACGTTAAATGTTTTGGGGAGTTATCCAAGGAAAGGGAGTGGGACCACAGAGTCCAGGACTCTTCGAAGACCTTAGTTTAGATGCGCTGCAAGAACCTGCTACATGCAAAGGCCACAATAAGGAGATATCACAGTTTTGGAAGAATGGGATTTAGGTATGGATATATGTGTGCCTGTTATGACTCCTAAAATACAAGTGAATTTTACTTACAAAAGCTGCAACTCTGAGAAGACTGTCTTTAGTCACCTTTCAATTGGATATAATTTCCAAGCTAAGTTCTGAATGTTAGTTTTGATTATTACATCTGATATTCCGTCTCCTGTTCATTTCTTGGCTGTCCCAAACTTAGATTTACTCTAATGTTGACTTTAAAAAAAAGGAAAGGTATGCAAGGACTGACAGTGATGATCCTGAATATAAATTATATCAAGCAAATTGATGCAAGATAAAATTACCAAATCAACCTTTTTTATTCTATATTTTATGGAATATCTAATGTATGTTTGGCAGTAATTTACTCTTGCACATGAATTTCTGACAGTTTCGATTCTTTGGGCGTATTAATCAATGTAGTCAGCACCAGAGCAATTTTTATGAGACTCACTAGTCATCAAAAATTTATTATCAGATAAATCAAAGAAACAACTAGCATCTTAATAGGGTGAACAAAGTGACATGTAAAAGATCATTCAAGACTACATGTTTTTGACACTTGTGTATTGCATTTACTGCTAGGGTCAGAGGTTTTATTTGCACTTTCATTAAAATAGTCATCACCGTGACACAATTGCTTCCTTTTGTGCTAGACCTTTTTTCCTTTGATTTTTTTAATATATATGTATGTATATTTCATGTTAGCTCCATTCTGGCAAAACAAGCAACTGCTATGTAAAACGTAATGGAGAACTTTAATTAAAATCTGAAACTTTTACAGTTAGTTGTGATAGATCATGTGTGCTTCAGAAATAGGGTGGGATGGAAGTACATTGCGAGTAGTACGGGCATGCCCCCAGTATGCTTCAGTCTCTGATCCAGTTGCATAAGGAGCTCTGGTATTCATTCCAGTTAAACCTCTAGTGTCTTATTTGATACAGTAATCTTTCTACTTTCTGAAAAGATTACGTGTTTCTTGTTTGGTATATTAAGAAGAATTTCCCGGTCACGCTTCTTGTGGCTGTCATTGTAACAGAGTAAAGCCAGAGCTGGATGCTTTCCAAATCTACCTTTTCATTAAAGCCAAATGCTTGTCTTACCCAAGCGCTCTTGCATTTAACATTTGCATTGGTTGAGTCTCCTCTCCAGTCTGTGTGCAAGCAATGGGCTTCCCTGGCCGGCTGGCCGGTTCAACTGCAAGGGGATGTAGCCACAGGTGTGCGGTAAGAACACGCTGGTGACAGCACTGGAAGTGTGGCTGGTGGCTTCACCTTCCCCTGACAACTGCTGTTGGCTCCCTGGCATGAACGTGTCGGCAGGCAAACCCACGTGCAAGCTGGTAGCCCTGTCCGCAGAGGAGGGCGGGTGTTTGGGCAACGACTGCATTGTTTTATGGAGCCTGGCTTCATCTCGGTACTCAAACGTAGGCACGTCAAGCACTTGCAAGAAGGATGAAAGAGTCACCTTAGGTCATCCCTATAGTCAAAGGGGCACCTCAGGGGCAAAGACAGTTCTCCAAGAAAATGAAGTCATGTTCTGGAAGCCCGGTGAGGGAGGCTGGGCCCTTGGCCACCACTCCACAGGCAGTACGCTGCTGAAGCAGTGGTGTAACGCCAGCCCTGTGTCTCCATCCCTGGTGGTGTTCCCACCGGCATGCCCAGGCCAACAATGGCTCTCATGTGACCATGCAGCAAGATGGTTCGGGGAGGTGATATAGCTGGAAATTAATCCCTTATTTTGGTGGTTTTAGCCTGAATTACCTCCTTGACTTCAGTGCCTGACTGCCAGCGCTAGCCGGGAGGGCAGGTGCACAGCCATGGAAGAGGTGACCCAGCGGGATTAAGATTACGCCGCATGGGCTGGTTACATCATCCCCTTGGCTGCACGTCCAAAGGGACGAGGAGGAGAACCTGGGTACTTACATGTATTTTTGTCAAAGTTTAGGCTGCGCTGGCCGCTAAGTGCATGACAGATGCTCTCCATTAACCCTTCTCCCTTCCCAGAAAGGGGAAGAGAAAGAATAAGGGAGAGAGACTTATGGGTTGGAAAAAACCTACAACAGCTATAATGAAATATTAACAATAAAAAGAAAAGATAATATTAATAAGAAAATAATGAAATATGTACAAATATATACAAAACCAATATCAAGCTCCTAGGATGATGCTCACATCACCGGCAAGCACTGGGACTGGACCCAGCGGCAGATGGGAACTGGGCTCAGGAACACACAAATCAGGATCAAAGGCAGACAGACAGAGTCCTCCTTGGATGCCAGCCATTGAAGAAGAAGCAGCTTGATGCCTTTGATCCCTCAGCTTTACACTGAGCATGATACAGATGGGATGGAATACCCTGTTTGTCAGTTTTGGGTCACCTGTCCTGTCTGCTCCTCCCCACAGGTGTGACACTTTTCCGCTTCTGACCCTCTAACTTGGTACATAACAAAGTTAGCTGACCTTGGTCGTTATAGCAGTAAGTATAAGAAGGAGCCTCTTTGCATACCATTCCTTAGTATTAACTATAAACAACAGACGTTATCACTGCTAGAAGCAGACACTGTCTTGAAAAATAATACCATTAATTTCAGACAGTGCAGTCAGTTAGAAGGGACTTAACTGAAAAGTAAAATTACTGAACAGAAAATTGGTTTTGTTCTATCTCAAACCAGGACAATTTTTCACTTTGTGCTCCTCTCCAATGAAGAGAACACGAGTGCTTTTAAGAACTTACAGGTAAAAACTCCCCAACATGGGTGAACTAATGGAAAGTCTGGATTTGTCTACGTGCTGAAAATGTGGAGAGGGAAAAGCCCCGACGGCCTGTGTATTTCACATGCATCTGGTGATGCTGAAAATACTCAAGTCTCATTAGTGGAGTTCTCGCAGCTAGCTTTCATATGTTTTGCCTAATAAAAAAATAACTGGGGGGAGATTGAATTTATTCAGTGTTAATAACCAGAAAGGATGTTTCTGGATGGCTCCAAAGCGATGCAGAACTGTGAATGATACACAGAGGAAACCCTAGCGTTCCCTCTTCCACCCGATGTGCGCTTTTGCAGAAGAAACCGATCTAACTTCAGCATTGTCTTTTTCTGTGTCTGTACTCCTAAGTATGACTGAAAATAGGGCTGTCTATGGGATGAATGGCTCACAAAAACACTGTTGTCTTGTAGCTCTTAAAAGTTTATTTCCCTGGTCTGATTCCAGTTCAAGTGAGTTACGGCTGAAAATGGTTGCTGTGGGTTGCTCGCTTAGCGGTGTATGTCAGGTGCAAGAGAACTAGATATAGTTCTCTTATTTTTCTTACAGATATAGCTATAAAGGTGTGGTGGTTTTAAAACTAATGATAACATCCAGTAATCAATGCTGACATCTGACTGTAACTGCACGTTTTCTTTAAGTCTCTTTACCAGCCTACCTGCAGTTCATCTGTGTGAATCTTACGTCAAGAGTACATTTTTATCTTCTTTTTTATTTTTGAGACAAATCTGTAGGGAGACATGGAAGTTCTCAGATAAAGCTGGTATATTTGTCATTAACATGTCAAAATAACTAACCATCTCTCTCTGTACCTTCTCTATGGCTGTTGCTCGGTAGCATTTGCATTCAGAATAGAAAGAATTAATCTTCTCTGGTCTTGATTTTAAGGCAGACTAGAGTTTGGACTGGTCCAGGTTTAGGACAGCTTTGTGGTGGAATATATAAAACTACAGTTAATAGAGCTGTTAAATAGTGTGGATTAAAGGCTGTGACAGTAGCTCAGGAGGCTTGCTTGAGTTACATACGTATTTCAGAGTACTCTCAGAGTAAGTTTGGAAGCACCCGTTGGATGAACAGTGAAGTGGGAGTTTGAGATCCAAGTCTTTCAATCAATTGGAGAGGTATCAGGAAGCTGGCAAGGGGTAAGTTAGAATCCCAGTCCCGCGTCTGCACATTTCACGTACAGCTTTAGTGACTTCTATACAGTGATCTCTTGAGGATCTGAACACAGGTAACATTAGCGTAGGGACCATAAGCTCCTAAAGGTCATACCAGGCTACTGAATTCATTGTACAGTAAAGAAAAATATATATATATATATATTTTACTGCAGAGAATCCACAGTTCAGATGGCTGGTAAGAAATCAGCCAGTCAATGGGAAAGCGGCGTTAGACCACACAGGTTCTGTTTGCTCCATTCACTTCATTCCCAGTGTAAAACCTACCTGGCCAGGCCTTCGCTTTCCATAACGTGACTAGAAGTCTCTCAAGTGCCACAGATAGGACAAAAGCATGAAGATCTACCCTTTCTCCAGCACACAGAGTTCAAGCGGAGTGGGTCCTGCTCTTCAGGTCCGAGATGCTGCAGTCCTTCCATAGGAACTACCACTGGTGGAAAGGGTCAAGAGCTGCTCTAATCAGTAGCATGGAAAACTTGAGGGACAGATGATGTTTTCTTTTTTATGAGGTTGTCTCTTGTACCCTGCATTTTTGTTAGAAGCTAGTGAGGATGCATTCTGTTCAGTCTATTTGGATACTTACTGTACCTGACCTCATGCGTCTGAAGTGGTCTCTGGTGTGATACTTTTGATACAACTGGGAGAGATGGTTCAGAAACAGTTTTACGCATGGGTACATCAAATCATGCTATATTGTCTACAAATTGCTCCACCAAGCCATTTTGCATTTTTTTTTAATTAGTAATACTGACTCCATTTTCTTTGTCTGTTGATTGGCTTTAACTTGCAATTTTATTGTGGAAATTCAAACAAAATAGATTCTTTCTCAAGTCGGGTGAAATTCTTGGAAATTCAGTCTGTTATTTCTGGCATTTCACAATTTAGATTTTGATTAATTTGTTTACTCTTTGCTTCAGTTTTGAGACTATTCTGTAGACACATGCCAAAATGATGTGGAAAAGTTGATTTGTCCTGCTTTCCTCTTAAGTACAGACCCATTCGTATGATGACATACTACCAACTAGATTGCCCTAGAAATTCGACAATGCCTATGATCAAAATCTGGCTGATCGTCGTGTATCAGTTCCAAGTGATTCACTGCATAGATTCATATCTTTGGAGGTGGCAAATGCATGTTTGAGAGTTGCAATAATCTACACATCCCATGTTTTATGGAGGAGAGTTTGCAGGTCAAGGTTCTTTCAACTTGAAACCCACAGATCCATTTTATTAGACTAGTGACAGTAACCTGAGCACTCACAAATATTTGATACTTCAGTTTGCAAAGATAAACATCTTCCTTTTACATACTGGTGTTGTGTTTGGATTCCCGTTGGGTTATGGCAGTAATGATGCTTGCTTCTTTTTCTGAAGATTTAATTTTATAAGTATTGCATTGCTTGATTATTATTTTTTTCAGTAGTATTTGCCTATGGACATATAAATGCGTGGTGTTCTGTGGGTTATGGTGTTATGAATGATAATTAAAACCTCATATTCCCTCTGCTTGGCAACTCATGTACCCACTAGTCTAGATAATTATTCATAAACTTTGTTTTGTTGCTTAATTATGTTTAAGGTTTAGTTTTAATCCTCTGAAACTTTGTTTAATATAGCCAGGTTTATCTATGTTCACAAAGTAAGTAGTGCAAGTTGCTTTCATTACTTTCTTACTGAAAAACATATTAACATTTATGTGTAAGAAAATGAGACCCTTGTAACAAGGGTGAAGGTTAGTCATTCTCTTTTCCCATAAAGCGTTGATTTGTGATATTGGATAATACTAGTACATATTTCACGTGAAATCTTCCTTTCCATAAACAAATTTCACAGACAGTGGAACCGGGAATCGGAAAGGCCACTCACTGAGATGTTCATACATTGGCATGGGGAATATATACCTGAGCACTGATGAGTATACATATTGGAGAAGCAGGGAGTCTGGATTCAGATAAGCTAAAACACTCCCTGTGTTTCTGCTAGAAGAAGAGGTGGACTTTTAACAAGTTGTGAGTTTATATGTTGGTGGTATATGTGTCTCTGCACACACATCTATCCATAAATATTCTCCCATATTCCTGTATATATTTAGTTTAGTGCTGACATTATGTATTGTTCAGTAGATGCATCCATTAACTCAGTTCCATTTTATTCTTTTCTAGGAAGAAGGATAGATTTAGAAAACAATGGGCATTGCAGTGTAGAATTCTGTTGCCACAAAATAAAAATATGAATGGTGTTAAAAATAAATTTGTAAAAATAATATTCATACGTAAAATACTGAGATGATCAAAATGAATCTTGGGAGGCACTGATGCAAAATGCAGATATTGCAGAATCCAAATGATTATATTCGTGGGGAACATAATTAATTATTTAATTCTAGATATACACATGCTATAGCCTAAAAATGTATTGCAGGTTTACAACTGACTAGCTGTTTTATGTGGCAGAATATAGTCTTTGCATATTTATTAAAATTATTCATAACTGGTTGCTGCCTAGATGAACTGCTCTATTCTTGTGTCTTGCTTCAATACATTATCTGAACCATTTTATTATGACATTATGATGGAAATTTGTCTAAATTTTAGAATGATCCATGGGGCATTTTCCAAAACCCCTATCAGCATCTCTTAAAAACATGTATTTGCAGTTTACATTTAAGAATACTTTCAAAGGGTTTAGTAGCAATACATATTTTCTACATATAATTGTTTGCTGCTTTTTTTTTAAAAAAAAAGGGTTTGTTTAGATGAAAAAGGGATGCACATTGAAAAAAGTTCATTTTTTCAAAAGAATATGCATAGAATTAAATTTTATCCATTCTCTAGCTTACAACTGTAAATTGCTTCCTTTAAAGGTATCATAGGATGGTGAAACATGTTTGTAATGCAGTTTTGTAACCTTCCCAATGGATGTCTCAGCAAAGTTATAAAAATCATTTATATACGTACTGAGTGTGTGGTGCCTCACAGCTGTTCCCCCAGTTTGTCAGGGCAACACGACTCTTGCTTAAAAAAAAAAAAAAGCAGGATGGGAAGGCTTTCCACCAACCTGGTACACAGAGCGACTGTAAGATAGTCACAGTTACCTTATCTGGTGGCTAATTTGTGCACACAGGTGAGACATCTTCATGTCCAAGAGAATTCAACCAAACAAGTCTGCCTATTGTACATCTGTACCAATATCCAGAAAGGACCCAAGGTGGTACACCTTGTGTGTCTTATTTTGTCAACCATGTATTTTTTTTTTCTAAAGTAATTTGGAAGAGCACGAGAAGCAGCAGCTTAGTTTTCAGAAAGAAAAAATTAGCTTAAAAGTTTTCCACATCAGAAGTGTAGAACAGTTATGAGTTGGTTGAGGCTTGTTGTGTAAAGCCAAAGGAGTCTGAGACAGTAGCTGGAATGTTTTGCTTTATGGTGAAAACCTTAGGAATGGGTTACTGTACTGCCATTTTCATGGCAATGCAGCATTATTTCCACTCGTTGTCAAAAGCAATTGGAGGCTAATGACATTCTGTGTAAAGCATCAGACAGGCACTTTCCATTTGATTAAATACATCTTGGTGGAGAATAAAGGAACAATTCCTTTATATACCTTATTATTTCATGTCTTGCTGAAATACACCCAGATTCCTGTTTATAATTAAACAGAAAACAGTTTAAGAGAAAAACACATTAGTTCAGAAACTAGCCATGACACATCTGCGTGAAAATTGCTTTGTGACCTCTGCTGCCGTGACCGTGGTTTGCCTATAGAACCCCTGAGGTACAGCAATTCCTTTACATTGAAACAAAAGACACAGTCCCAGCTGTGCTTTCCCTGCTCCCAAAGAACTGCAGCGTGTCTCTGTTTATCAAAGGATTTTGCAAAGCGTCAAAATTGTTTGGACTCCCAAGTAGTGCAGAAAATCGTATTGCAAGATGAAGGTCTTCCCCATAGGCATAATGCTGCAAATAAAATGGGGAAAAATGAAAAATAAGGAAAGCTAGGAGAAAGAAAATGCAACTGTGCATGTGTTTTACCTTATCTGTCTGGAGAGGTTTCTAGCTGGATTTTTTGGTCAAGTGTAAGTATCCATAAGGAGGAATCCAGGGAATACTTTATTTTTTTTTGGTCAGCCTATTTATTCACTCTGTGGCTGAGCTTGCCCTTCCATAAACTAAGAAAAATATCTTTCCATAGTGGTATTTGTTCATTTAATTCCTGTGCTCAGACGTTTGGGATTGTTGTACCAGGTTTTGGGGGCTGCCTTCTTCTGTATTAACTTTTGAGCATAATAATTTGTGAAGAGTGTTTTTCCTCTGCAGAAAGTGTGATACTGTGATTCAAGCCAGTAGGATCGCAGTGAAAACGCGCGCTATTCAACTTCATTTTGTCTCAGGCAGAACAAAAACTGTTCTCTCAAAATACACCCCGTGCCTCTTCCCAGCCTAAGGGTATTGTTCCAGAATGGTCTTTAGGTCCAGATGTGGACATTAACGAGATGGTGGTTGCTAGAAGTTTTTGCTATCACAAGTGGACAAGACAAATACCTGAGTTGACTGGATTCCAAAACCTTACAGCCCGGTAGCAGCAAACGTCGCGCTGCATGCTGATTTGAGAGGGGTGACCCAGCCGGGGAACTCGGCAGTACCTGACATAGCACCTCAAACCCTCTGTGAAAATGTATTTGCACTACAGTTAGCAAAGGGATTTTCTCTGTATGCAGTCCAATATTTTACACTTCTAGTTGAGCGGCAGTTTGAGAAGCACATGGTTGTCAGAACAGCCTCACCCCTTTGTCCTGCCAGCACAAGCGGTGTAGATAAAAGATATTTGATGGACTTTGTGGGAGTTTTGTAATTGGAAGGAGTTTCTCTCTGGGTATTCAGCGCAAAAAGAGGCAGACTGGCTGGAAGCTACTGAGAGACCAGGACGGGTTTGCGCTTACAGGCTAATAGTGAGCCAGTAGTATTAATTTCTTTGCTAAGCCTCTGCAAGTAGTGACGCTTCCTACTACCTGTGGGTTTCAGGGCAGCGGCAGACTCAAGGTTTACTGTCAGCACAATTGTTTTGGGGATGAAAGATGGACCATTTGGAAAGCTTAACCTTTCTTTTCTCCTTCAGAGAGCAGACAGCCCTTTTCCCTCTCAGAACAACACGACATCAATTTTAGTAGGGGCAGCTGAAAGTTTTTCAGCCTTTTTTTTCACCAACATAATAGACAATTTGGGCCAATAACTACCCTTGGTCAGTCCTTCTGTAACAGCAGCCAATGAGATACTGTCATCAATTTTATTATACCTTTTGCTTTCCTATGAACGTACTCCATTGAGGGGAAATGCTTAATGCTATTGCTATTACAATCTCAGAAACTTTTGGAGTCAGTAAAGAGTAACGCTAGCTCAAACTTTGGGCCTTGTTCCTGAAGTCTAATTTGATGTAATTGTTATTTATGGCACTACAGAGCGGTAAACAGCTGCTTGTGCCTGCTGGGTTTTTTTTTTGCTCTTGGTTTGTTGGGTGTTGTTGGGGTTTTTTCCACCTAATGATGCCAACAAAAGTGACCTGGCGTTTTTCCTTTAATTAAAATGGGCCTTTGTGAATTAGTGTGTGAAAATCACGGGATACAGCACTAATTGGAGTTTAGGCAACTGCTTCCCTAACCTCTCACAGTGAAACTTCTACATGAAATGTTTCAGTTTTCATTTAGTAGCTTGAGAGTTTTTCATAGCTAGATATAAAATAATGATTCTTGACCTTTTCGGACAAATATATTGGGTTTTGTTCTGAATAAAAACCTTTACAGCATCATTCATTTGTGGCTCGTCTTACTTGTGGTTTGACTACTTCAGCTCCCAGGTTCTACAATGGACATCCTAAGGACACAAGAAAAGCCTTTCTGTGTTAGACCCGTGGCCCACGGAGCCCAGCAGCCTCCGCCCCGAGAGGCGGTAGGAGATACTGTTCAGGGAGAACACACAAGACTGGCTGCCACCTGCAGTCCCTTCCCCTTGTTCTCTCCCAGCATCTGGCATCATCGTTTTACGGGTGATGGAGAGTACATCCCTGACTCTTCCTTTTATCACCTATTTACGGACCTGTTGTCAGCAAATTTATCTCATTCTTATTTGAAGCTCCTGACACTGTCTGCCAGCACAGTCTCCGGTACCAGCAGATTCTGGAAGTTGCCTGACTGCTGGGTCTTTATTCTGTTTGAACTGATCTTGATTCATTGAGGGCCAAATGTGGGAATGGGATTTATTATACTTAAGATGAAATTTTTCTGCTAATACACAGATAGGTATGGTGGCAAAGGGCCACCATAGTGGCTGGACCAGCCATGACTTTTCAGATGAGGCTCCATCATGTGGAAACGAACAGCGATGGGAGCTGAGAGCCACTGTTTGATGCTGAAGTGAGCTACCGTGTACCAAGTAATCCCCTGCATCTTACTTCTGTAAGCACTGAACAGCAGCTTCAGGAGCATTGGTCTGGTGAGCTGGTTTGTGAGTTGGCAGGGGAGTGTGCAGGATAGGGAATGATAAATTACTGGGAATGAGTTTAGGATCTTCTAGCACGATGGCAGGTGCACAGTGTGTGGAAGGGGACAGTGAGGATGGTGTGGGACTGTTGAGCTGCGCTGGGGACATACGAAGGGTAATAATGTCACTGCAGTATTACATTCAGGCAAGTCTGCATGGCAATAATTCAGTGAAGAAAGAATTTGCTTTGATGTGATGAATACTTGCTTCACTTCACAAAATCCAGATCACGAGTAAAGTCACTGATAACATTTAAGTTTTCTTACGTCTTTAGGCTATGATTATCTGTATAATGGAAGGTCACAAGTCAGATGTTTGTCAAGGATGTAGCAGAGGATTTTGATGGTGTTAATGGGTTTTAAGTGTAAAATTCTAGGTGTCCTAATTGAACTAAGAGAAGTGCTGAAGGTTGCCAGTTTGGAGGAAAGCACTCCCGCATAGATTTTGAACACCGATTATCAATCTACGCTGCAGTAGACTAGATCAAAATCAATATTTCTGCCTGGAATTCACACAGCCTCTTTGAGAGACGAGATTAATATGGTTACTGTTCAACTCTATGTTCTCAATCAGCTAAGTATGTGCACTTGTCATTCATATTTTGTTTTTAGCTTGTTATTCTGACAGAAGAGTCTCTGAGGAATGAAAGGAGAGCCAGTTTGAAGAGGAAAGCGATGTAACATTTACATATTTTCACACTGTTAGGGAAGCCGGCTGTTAGACTTTGAACATTATTTATTCATTTGATGCTGCTATTTGTTACAGACCTCTGAAATATGTTGCTGACAGTAACTAAACCATCCGTCTCGCTTTAGGATTTCTACTGATTGTTAATTTTGTTGACTAAGTGGTGCAAGAAGTTCAAAATGTGTTGTAGCTAAAATGACAGGGTTCTATTAGGGGATTTTGCCTAATACCCTGCTCCCAAACTGAGTTGCAAGAGACCGTTTTTTTAATGTTGGCATATGCTCTCAAAAAAACATCATGTTGTAGGCCTTGCAATCATGCAGATCACTTCAGTTTGTGTTGCTGTGTTCTAAAAATCATGCAAATGAGCTTTCTATCATGGTTGTTTACCCAGTGGATGGAAATATAACCATCATATTCAAAAGGGTTGAACCA
Organism: Himantopus leucocephalus; assembly: GCA_003993805.1. NCBI lineage: Eukaryota > Metazoa > Chordata > Aves > Charadriiformes > Recurvirostridae > Himantopus > Himantopus leucocephalus. The sequence continues at coordinate 23,133,534 of RSEF01000002.1, forward strand.
ACCAACTCTAAAAGCAATTACTGGCAACATTGATTTTTCCATTAATTGGCTGAACCCTTTGGAACATGAAATCTCTAAGGACAGCATCTGAAATGTGTTACTGCTTTTATAGCTGTTGTGATTATTAGATTGTGGATGCTACCAACACGTCTTGGACGATACTCAAATACGACAGTTCCTGATCTTGAGAACTGAGGAGTCTGAAAGACAAAACAATGTCAAAGGGAATAAACATTTCCCAAGTGCTATATAATTTCATTATTTTTGATAACTGTTTAGATGCTTCACCATATAATGGGACCTTATTGAAAATATTGAGTTATGAGGGGTGTTGTGGTGTAACCCCAGCCGGCAGCTAGAACCATGCAGCCACTCGCTCACTCCCCCAGTTTGGATGGGAGAGAGAATCAGAAAAGTAAAAGTGAGAAAAAACTTGTGGGTTGAGATAAAGACAGTTTAATAGGTAGAGTAAAAGCCACGCACGCAAGCAAAGGAAAACAAGGTATTCATTGACTGCTTCCCATGGCAGGAAGTGTTGAGCCATCTCCAGGAAAGCAGGGCTCCATCACGCATAGCGGTTACTTGGACAGACAAACACCATCATTCCAAACGTCACCCCCTTCCTTCTTCTTCCCCCAGCTTTATATACTGAGCACGACGTCATGTGGCATGCAATATCCCTCTGGTCAGTTGGGGTCAGCTGTCCCAGCTGTGTCTTCTCCCAACTTCTTGTGCCCCCTCATTCTACTCACTGGTCAGGTGGTGTGAGGAGCAGAAAAGGCCTTGGCTTCTTAGCAACAACTAAAAACCCCAGTGCGCTATCACACTATTCCCATCCTAAATCCAAAACATAGCACTGCACCAGTGTCGTCCTCAAACCAGGACAACTAGCTGCTGGCAAAAAAGTTAACTCCATCCCAGCTGAAACCATGACAAGGGGGTAATTCTTTTCCATAGCATGTCAGGAGAGATTTGTCCATACCTGGGTTGGTGGAAGAACGTCAGGAGTTTGCTATGTGGGAAATGGGTACATGGGACAGTAAAGTTAATGTCGTTGATAGGGTGGGGGAAATAGGGTTGATGGGGGCGGAAAAGATGGTCCTTTTGTATCAGGTTGTAGTTGGGCAGAACCAACTAAAGAGGCAGACAACTGAGCACAATGCAGTGAAGAAGGGTAAACTATTTTTGGTAACTTCTGGTATAGGCTGGAGAGGAGTGACATACGTGGAGGGAAATGATGCTCTTTGCTATCTGGACAGTGGGGAACGGCCAGATCTTCAGAGTGTTGTGAAGGAAGCAGCATCAGGATACAAATCCTGATTGCTCCAAAATTTGTTTGATTTCTAGTGGAAGAATTTTCAAGGCTTTGCAACAAAACTTAATTTGCCCAAGCCTTTATTCACATTAGCAAACCTGTGTTTTATTTCATTACAGTTTTACACCCCCTAGAGCTCTGACTCCCTCTTTGTCATTACTGTGCTTGTTGCACGGGGCACCTGAGTCAGACCCGTTATATAATTCCTTTAATAGCTATATATTCCCTTATAGATGCCTACGCCTGCCAGGTCCACACCTACTGGACATTAGGTTTAGCACTGTACTGGGTCAGAGTGTAGGTATCTGCATTGGAAAAGGACTCTTCAGAACGATCATGAATGCTTGAGAACATGTTCAAGTCTTCAGCATCTGTCTTGAACCAAATCTGAGTAAAGAAGACTTACAGGAAGGCAGTGGCTGGTTTTCCTACAATAGCCAGGATTGCTGTAGGAGAAATCAGATGTTTCAGTAGATCTCTGAAGCTGAGTTTCCCTGGATGCCGTCTCTAACCCCATCTCATAGTGCAAGTCAGATCATCTTTCCTCCACTGCTGCTGGTTTGGGAGAAGTTGTTGCTCCGCTGCACAAAAGGTTAAAGCGCATTCCCTTCTACTGCTTGGTAGTACCGACGTTGCAGTATAAGCAGTTGCTAGATAGAAGTAAAGGGAAAAAATGAAGAGATACATGATACCGCGAATAACAGGGACAAGATATCAGTGTTCATATCAGACATTGTTTTTCTTTCTCTGTCTTCTACTTACTGTACTACTTGCCTACTGACTGTTTAGTCATACAGTTTATTTGCATAAGAAAGTATTCCTCTGAAAAATTTGGAACTTGTGTGTTTGAGAACAGCAGACAAGTATTTTTTCTGTAGACACGAGAGCATGATAAAGTGATTAGGAGTTGAAGTGAAGATAACGGTACAGGAGACAGAGTTACAATTAAAAAAAATCCACCATTGATGATTTTGGGAAACAAGGTAACATTTGAAATATAAATACTACTGCCACTACTGTGTCCTGTAAAGAATAGCCTGCAGTTCAGCAGAGCTGAGTGTAAAGAACTGGCTGCAGGAATACACAGTAGGGAATTACTGCTGAGCACTGGATCTACAGAATGAGCTCTGGAACCGCAGAGGGTCAGCAAATGCCACCACATCACTGGGGAAGTGTCTTATGGGACATGGGAGAAGTAATGCGCCTGCTGTACTCAGTTCTATCAGCCCAATTTTAGGGGATGTATCCCATCTTCAAGAAAGATGGGAACCGATTAGAGAAAGTCCAGAGCAGAGGAACAGGCAAGGTCAAAGGCTAGAAAAGTTCCCCTACGAGCAAAGATGGACAAAGCTGAGGGGTTTACCCTGAAAAAGTAAATGTTGACATGTTTTCAAATATTTTACAAGTCTTTGAAGGAGAGGAAGGGGAAAAAAAGTGTGGTTTTGAGTGACAATAATACAAAAAAATTGGGCTCAAATTGACTTCTGTCATCACTGGAGATCTTTTTAAAGATCTCAGGACAAGTTAATCCTGTCATGAGGCAGAAGATTGAAGCAGATGAGGTCTCAATGTCCTGTCAGCCTTATTTTTCTGACTCTATTTCTTAAGGTGTTCTCAAAGTCTGGCCTTTCTTCACCCTTCCTCTCCCTTTCTCCATCCCCCCCATAAAAAAAGGAAGAAGAAAAAAAGTACCTTTCCTTCTCCCTAAAAAGCTACTGAAATGATAATTAGCACCCTCTTTGTTGCTACGTAGTATTGGATCATCTTCAGGTCTGTCCATGGTGCTTTAGGTGCATAAATATTATGTAAATACGTAATATTCAAATGAACAAAGATTAAAATAGCGATGTCGAATCCCAAAGGGGAAAAAGAGAAGTGACACTGTATGGGTGTGTTTTTTCGGGGGCGGGTGGGGAGGATTTCAGCAGAGAGATTGTAATTTTGGTCAGCAACTGTTTTTAAAGGCCCCATGAAATCTGGAACACAGGTCCGGTTTGCTTCCAACTTTCTCAGTGGGCAGAGTTCATTGCAAGGTAATACCTTCATCACCTTAACCTCTGTCATGGAACTGGAGTCCTCTTATTTCAGACCCATCATGTTGCTTTATAGCGTATGTTTTGCTAGAGGGAGGTGTGAACCACACATAAGACATTGCAGTACATTTTCTGAGTTTTTGAAAAAATAATTTTATGTCTCAGCCCTGAAGACTCTTTAACATAGAAGAGGGAGAGAAGCTTATTTACTTTAAAACAAAAGTTAAGAGCTTTTACAATATCCTCATGTAGCTGAAAACACAACTTTGTAAGGAAAGAATGCAAACAGAAAACTTTCAAGTTTCTTAGTAAGCAAAAGTGTTTACTTTGTAGAGACATGTGCCACAGCATGCTTGCTACCTTATGAGATTGTTTTCTGCTCTTGTCAAGTGTGGTTTTCAAAAGATTTTTCCTTTGGGGATTTTTTGGAAGCAGCAACGAAGCCTGAAAGATTGTCTTCTGTAGGTCATCTTTAAAAATTTCAGTGTGAAAAGATAAAATAAATACAATTTCACTGTTTTGTTACTCAGTGTTACCTTTTATTTTGAGCTGAGAAGGTAACTAGGAGAAAGTAAGAAATAAAATTAAAATTAATGCATCAAACATACAACTTCAAGATTGATGTTCTTATTAAAGTATGTACTAAGTATTCCTTTTTATTTGTCCCATGGTATACAGGTGGTGTATGACCAGTTATTGAAACATGCTGCAATTTGCACCGGTCAGAACACACTCCTGTGTTTAAATTGGTTTCCCCAGTGAAACCAGCAACTGATTTCGTGTTTTCTTTGAAACACCTATTGTTTCAGTCTTCAGAGCAATTACTGTGCATATTATAACTATAAGTAAAAAATATATTCCTGCAAGCTTGATGTACTGAAAATGAGTTTTATTAGGAATTTTTAAACTTATTGGAGAGCAAAGCAGTATGTGCCATGCTTTGTTTGTGCTGGGAATTTTCACAGGGCAGTGAAAGGAAAAATTATGCAAAGCTGTTTAGTGACAATTGTGCAAAATGCAGACTTACTAACACAGGTTTTCAAGCACAGGGAGGCCTTTTTTGAGTTAGAGTTGAATATGTGGGAAAAAAAATTGCTAGTTGAAAAAGATTTTAGGGGGAAGAAATAAGGGGAGAGCTCTTAAAAAGTTAAACCATCAAACTTGTTTAACTGTGCACACTGGCCAGGTTAGTGCTGTAGGACACTGCAATCACAGAATAGTTACTCAGCGTGTTCATTTATGATCTCAGCTTGGGTAAGATGATTCAGTCTTCCATATTTCACTTCTGCCACTCAGTAAATCACCTTTTCTTGTGACAGTACTCTTTGTTAGTGGGGAGATCAAACACCTTAAGCTCCATTATGCAGGGGTTGCTGCCCATCCACAGACCTGCTGTAGGTCCTTTGTGAGATGACCTCCAACACGTTCCGGCTCCCTCAGTCTTCATGCAGGTGCGGAGATTGGGCAGAGCATGTGCACTGGCAAATGCAGTAATGCTAGAACATCCAAAATACAAAGTGTTACAGGTCTCCTTGACATGGTTGACTTCTGCCTGTCTTTACCATGAATTGGCAGGTATGCTTTCTTTCCTTATCCTTCACATTCTATCTTATTTTATTATTAATTTACAGAATATACAGCCAGCAATTCAGCAAGGATTTATATATCCCACTAGCCATCTCTAAGCAGAGAGTGCGCCGTACTTCCCAGGATCCTCATCATTTCAGACAACTACCTCACTGTTGCACAAAAGGGCTTAAAATTAATCTAATTCAGAGATTATGTATGCTGTGTGCTGAAATAAGGTCTTTGATATGGTTATTGGTTGATAAATATAAACTTGTTGAGTGTTGAAAAAGTAGTACCTGGTACCCCAATTTTATGGTAGAGGAAAAGAGGGGAGTGAGAAAGGAGAAACAGCCATTTTAGGGACCAAAGCTAGAGAGATGAGACACCACTTCATCAGACATAAGCACCACCTCAGTAAAGAGCAGCAGCAGTATTTCACAGCAAAGCCCAGCAGTTCAAAGAGGTGTGCTTAAATATACTCTACACTTTATCCTTTATCTTTTTTGTCTTTTTGTTCACTTAGGCATATGGTATCTTGGTTGGGGTTTTTTTGTATAACCAAATTTAAAAGGACTGCTTCAAGATCCATAAACCTGATGATGTTGGATGCACACAATGAAAGCAAGTGTGTTACTCTGTATCACCGATACTTGTAGAATTATTTAAACTACTATCTAAGTGTTTTGTTGCCACCTTCCCTCTATTTACACCTCTTAGATTTTTGGTTTATGAGCAGCAAAAGCAAACTGTCACTATTTGCTGTAAATGGAAGCTTTTAATAACTATGTCTGTTCTACAACATTTGTCAGCTTTGAATATTCTGTCAGTAGAAAATAAAAATAGCAGGAAATCTCAGCAACAGTGACACTGAAAATTTATCTGCTTATGCTCAGAAAGGTGTAAAACACAGGCTTCAAGAATAAGCAATTGTAGTTTTCCTTTCAGAAAAAAAATTTACATTTGCTGGGGCTAACAGTAAACTCTATATGCATCACTGCCAAAATAAATGACAGTATCTGTATGTAATCTAGTTGTCTACACAAAATACTATTAAACCCCTTAAACAGTAAGAGATGGCCAAATAGGTATTGTTTGCTAGACTTCAGCATTAGGTGCATTGCTGGACACAAAGATAAGTTGTAGAAATGCTCTGAAGAGTAGTTCTCCTCAGTAACAGATGTGTTTTATCACCTGGTAAAACTTGACTGTCGTGTCAGGGTGTTTTAAAGCAAAAACAAGACATTTCAAAGGTAAACTGTTTCAAATAGAATTATTTTATTTAACCTGGAAATGTGCTTGGTAAAATAAGTATATATAGAAATAAAAAGTTTACGTATGGTGTCTATAGGAAAACTGTGCATATTTTGTTGCTCTTATTTTTCAGTGTTGCTGAGGGAGATGTTCTTTGGGTAATTAACTTGGGTTTGGTTTTTTTTTCTTTCAGGTTTTCTTCATTGCTCAGTAGTATTTCTTATTCCTTAAGTAAAAAAAAAAAAAAAGAAAGGCTAATTATTTATCAACGTTTCTTTAGTGTTTTTATTTGTTAGTGAAGCATGTTCAGAGTAACAGTACAAACTTTGAAGCACGAATGTTTTATATTGCAGTGGATCTCCTGTCACAGAACTGGAATATTTAGGGACAGCCCTGGCAGGATCTCTGCTTGTCCTTAACTGAAGTCTTTCGCTTGCAATGAGACTAGTTCAATTCTGCGATCAGAAGTGTGTTATAACCAGCCTAAAACACTGTTTTCCAGCTAATGCAATTTGCCTTTCAGACTCGCTTTTCTCTCATTTTATATGTAAAACTTCTAACAAGGTAGAGTTATGGTTTTAGTCTTAACAATTACTCTGGCAAATACTAATCTCCTGTAGTCTTTCTATTCAGTAGGGGATGGTTAATGTTTTAATTGTGTTCCTTTTTTCGGGCAGTCAGAAAGCCAGTAGCTATCATTTTCCTCTCTGATAAACCATCTCCTTCACAATCCTCCTTTGAAATTGAGAGGCTCATTTTGCCAAAAGATGAAACCGATTAGAAATAGAAAAACACTTTCCATTTTAGGAGAGGATCTACAAAAATTTTATTCGGTCAGAAAGGAATGTTACAAGATTGAATTCCTGTCCTCCGCAGATGTGATTTTTGTGTGACAGAGCCTTCAGTCTGCTGTCAGTGTCTTTCAACAGTAATACGGGTATGTAAAGGCCGGGGGGAGCCTTACCTAGAGAGGGATAAAATTATTCCTCTGGGAAATACTTTTTGTTTGTTTATTTCACAGCAAAGGTTTGACTCGGTTCCTGAGTGAAAGGGCAGCACGACCTAGAAGGGCCCAGCAGGGAGATCATGACACATAAGGATTTGTTTAATTTAGAAAAAGGAAAAAAAAAAAAAGAATTCTTAATTCTCTCTTTTTTCTGTTGGATTTCGTTGGTCAGAAATTGTATTCTAGGTAAGCAGTCACGATAAAAATAATGTTTTTGCCTTAGAAATCATTGTGCCGATTGAAACCCATAAAACAATTTCTCTTATTCCATAACTTTCAACATATTTATTAGGTTAAGATTATGCATACCTGTATCTAAAAGTGGTTTGTGTAGTGCACATCTGTAAAACTATAACAAAATCTCTTCAGCCTGGAATCATATTAAAAAAACAGTGAAAAATGAGTCCATTGGGTGACAAAACAAAATTTACAATTTTTGATCAGATTTATAGCAGAAATAGTTGAAGAGTTGCAGATTCAGAGCTTATAGACTTTCAGTGGCTTTACCTAGTTAGGAAGGGAAGGCATGTAAATTAAGACAACTAATATTGGAAAACTGTGTAGTCAGTGGAGAAGTATAAGAGAAGAAGTACAAATGTGCAGAAATAGACTTGAACTGTCTATCCTGCAAAGGAAATGATCAACCAGGATGTGTTAGAGAGCTGTGAAATAATAAATGGCATGATACAGATGAATGAGGAACTTTACTTGGTATTTCTCATAATCCAAGAATTATGAGAAATAATCTGGGACAGATGTAAAACAAACGGAAAGAAGGAGTGAGGTGGTTTGGTTTTTATCACATGTCATTCAGTTGTAGAGACGGAGAGCATAAACTTATTCCGGAAGCAGTTAGATAATCTGGTGGAACAAAGTCCTGTTAAATAAGGTACGGTAGGTGTGACCCCGGTTCAGGAATTCTCTAAAACTGATTGCTGGAAGAGAGGAGGATCTGCCACAGGAATGAATGGTAGCGCTGGGTCAAAAAAGGCTCATCCATGTGCAGTCCATAGGGCACAATGCTGCTAAAAGTATACAACAAAAGAACATGTACAAAGAAATTTTTTTGTGTGACATCCTGTTCCTCTCGTTTCTAGGGTCATTGAGAAATATGTATATTAATGTTGAATGCTTAGTGTGCAGCTAGTGGAACACTTAGCTTGTGAAGAATCTCCTCGTCTGCTTAATTCCCACGGCAGCAGCATGAACACATGCAGACAAGCGTGCCCGAGAAGGTGCTGGATGTTATACCTGAGCCTCCAAGTTCCCCGTCCAGCTGTGCATCCCAGTCTTATTCTGCTGCTGTCGCAAGGCGAGACCAATCCTCTTCATATCCCCTTCACCATTACTCCCACGGAAAAAAAATTGGGGTGCGTGGACCAGACAGGAACAGGCATGTTGATTTGGGTAATGGTGGGATGTTGCAATATGTGTCTGCAGAGCAGTTTATAAACAGCCTCTGTCCTGACACAGAAATCTGCTGTGTATGTAGGAATAGTGTTCTGTAACACCTGCCATCACCTGACCCAGGCACTGCCTCTGGCTACACCATTACGCCCCAGGCACAACTTTTGCCTTCACAAAGGAGCTGCATTTCAGTCTCCTGGAGGTGCCTTGCATGCAGCCAGAGTACTCATGTTCTGGGTAAATGCATAATATTCAGGTTGTTGGAGATAGATCCACCTAAAGCTCTGTGGGCAGAAAAACTGTTATTATTCAGTGATACAGAGAAGGTGTGAGTTAGAAGAAGGTTGTGCAGAAGTCACCTGTGGGTGACGGGAGGAAGGAGTAATACATACCAAAGAGGAGATGCATTGAGACTTGGGGCTGAGAATACACCGTTGTATGGGGTTTTCTTCCTGTTGCCCGTACATCTTCGTGTTATATCAGCCGTCTGTTTGACACAGTCTGTGTAAGAGTATATTACAAAGAGAGCCACATAATTCAAGTGGCATTTAGCAGAAGAGCTAGCGGTTGTAGTGTGCTGAGAGGTATCCCAGAGAAGTAGCATCTCTGGCACTTGCTCCCCACCAAGTTGTCATCTCCGAAGAGCTGGGTCCTCTGCAGAGGATAGATACTGTTTTCCTCTGAGATGCAGCGTCTTCTGGTAGCTGCTCGGTTTCTACTGGTTTGGGATGGATACATGCAGTCTGACATGCCGCTTGTGCAAGGTTGCTGACCTGTGGTCTACACAGAGTCGCTCTGTAACTGCTGCATTGCCTGAGAAGCCACGATTAATTCAGGGCCAGTTCAGCTTTTGGAGCTGGAAGCTATTTTTAAGACCTCAGCTGCTACAAGTGTGCTTCCCTGCCCTTTCTTCAGTGCTGAGGCTCAGAGCAAGGGCGAGATGCGTGGTCACACCACCTTCCAGCGTACCAGCTGCTCCCTGAGACACGCCAAAACACATCCTTGTGTCCTGAGGCAAAGGTGCTTTATCCCTCCAGTGAAAGTCACCTGCCATTTACTGCACAGCTGGAGGATGTGTGCAGGCAGCTCCTGCAGGAGCAGGTCCTGAGCTGTAGATCCACAGCCCAGCGTACCGGTGGTGATGTGTTCATCAGATTGTGTAGTTGCTGGAACTGCAGTCTGCACCTCAGATAACGTAGGGGGCCTTCATCCATCTCATTTTCACATATGTTCAGCATGCGTATGTTTTTTTAGGCAAGTTTTGAAACACCTAGAACTTAAGAAATATTTTTCTTGTACCCATAAAATCTCTCACTTCCTTTTTGACAGAGTTATAGAAGCTTTAAAGCAACCATATAACGATATGAAATAGTTTTCCTAGTGGCCCCAGTTACTATTTACGTCTCCCGGATTTGTAACTACAACAACAGTATTTTTAAAAGTCAGATAAAGTGTTTTGATCTATTGGTTATATTTTTTGATGCTTTGGGAGATATGTTTAGTTTTTATGTTGGAAGCCGCCGGCCTATTTTAGAACCCACTGAAAAACATTGTCTGAGGAGAGGAGCAATCATAAAGCAAGGCTTTGGGTAATCACAGGTTTTCAAGTGGACTTTCCAGTAAATATATTAGATCTGTAGTTAGATTTAAAAACAGTGCTTTTAAGGAGGATGTGTTCTTGAAGAAATAACATTTGTCATTAAGCCTTTCCTCCCAAGTAAGCACCCTTTGTTCAGCGCACAGCAAGAATTTCTCAGCATGTAAATAACAACGCCCAGCAATGTTGCTGGGATCGGGGCTTAATGTGGGACAAATGCTTCACTGGTGCTTCTGCTGCCAGAGGGCTCTCCCCTGTGCTTCATAGAACAGCCCTAGCTGATTGCTCTAATATTTTTAAGAAAGCTTTTTTGCCATCTTCTGTCCCCATCTCTCACACACTTCAAACTTTGAGCAAATATTTCTTCCTTTCAGTCCAATTGTATTGTAGGTAACTGCCAGTTTAAACGGTTTTCCTGTGTGAATTGGTTCAGTAGCTCTGGTGAATCGGTTCGGTGACAAATGCCTTTCAAAGTTGTCCCTCAGACCCACAGAACAGTGGTCTGGTGTGAGAGCTAATTCTGGTGCCTTTAAAACAGGAACTCTCAATAGAATTACATTTTTTAATTCACACTTGGGCGATGGTGATCTTTTTTTACTTTCTTGACAGTCTGTATGTAAGAGAATATGTATGTGTGTGTAATTTAATGAACGGGTCTGTTGTCCTTTTCACCTTGCTAGTCAGTCCCAACCCTAAAACCAAAAAGGACAAAGAAAAACCCCACTTCTTAGAAACAATATTGATTAATGCATTGCTTCAAAATTCTAGCATCAGGAAACAGAAGAAACGTATTTCGGATAACTGGATTTTTCTGGAAGGCCTGCTTTTAAAAGATGACACGTTAAAAGTGTTTTTATATCTTTGCCTGGGTTAAGTGATACAGCAAATGCTTTTGATATAATATTTGTGTTTCATCTGAAGGCTGTAAATATTTTTTTCAGATCTGCCTCTGATATCCCTATGTCTAGCAGAAATTCACCCTCTGACTGAAGCGTATCCATCATTCTTTAGGGTATCCATCATTGCACATCCTGATTCAATAAGAGATGATATCTTATTATCCTTCCAGTGAGTCACCGTATTTATGGATTTAACTGGTATTGTCCAGATGTATCATCTTCGCTTCAGTGTGTTGGGTATGGTGGGACTGACTCCCCGTACTCCACGTTGTGCGATGCTGGGCCATCCCAGGGACCTTTTTTATCTGTGAGTGCTACCAACAGATAACAATTGAGTTTTTGTCAGTGCAGAGTTTGTATATTCAGCTTTGTTAAAATGGGGAAGGCTTCAGTTTAGCTCATAATACTGAAAAGTCTAATCTGATTTGGTAGTTCGGGTTTTTCACATAGTTTCTTTTGCACAGCCATTACAGAGGATGGTACGTATGTATTTACCCTTGTTTGGTTATTTAGTATTATGCTAACTCTCAACAAATATTCACCAATTCTATATGGATATTTGAACTCTTTTGAGAATTAAAAGGCATAAGGCTTATTCAGATTGAAACTTCAGGAAGTCTTAATTGTGACGGAGTATGTGACACTCGATGAGGTTGTCACAGAAATATGCTTCTGAAAACATGATGCTCCACATAGCTTTGCATGTTGTTCACACATGTCCATTTTAACTGACTATGAATCATTAGTTGAAAGTTGTTTTGTTTTCTGCCTGTTGTAATTACAGTAAGATACCTTGCAACCTTGTTACAATCTTCCTAAAAAAAACCCAAACCAAAACACAGAAAGAGTGCAGAACCAGGTGTGCTTTTTAATGATGAAAATACGGTACAGATTTCACGAGGTTAGAGGTCAGTAAAGATATCTTTTCTTATTCGTGCATTTTCATAGAGTGATTTTAGAAAATAATTGAGGAGATGATAGGCTTGCAAATAAAGCAGAAGACACATGAGGAGCTGTGCTTCTGTGGCACTAGTAGTTGCTGGTAATGCAGTAAGAGGAGGAAGTTAATCACAGGATCATAACAGTCTACAGATGTTTAAAAGATGAATACACTAGTCAAAGTAATATTTATTTTTTTTTTTTAGCTTATTACAAGTGGGATATAGACAGTTTTAGCCTGAATGCCAGGGAAGACCTCCTCATAGCAAGTTACAAGTGAATTAACTCTTTAGATCATACTTTCCCCTGAAGCACTTAGAACACATTGTTAGCAATACTTAATAAGGGGGAAATCTTTCATTGCTCAGAGCATGGGCTGGGTTCTGTTCCAGCTGCTCTGGTGCTTAAAGCACTTTTCTTGGGGCCATCCAATTACAGCAATCTGTTAACCTCTTTGGAGGAGAAAACTGAAACCCATGTCCAGAGAGATGAATGAGATGGACCTGAGGGCAGACAGCTCACAGAATAGGCTTTTGATTAAAAAATTACCTCATTCTTAAGTACTGATTGGGGAATTTCAGAGAAACAGATGAGATCCTGATATAGAAAAATTCTTGTGTTTCCTGCTGGAGAAGAGTGTTCGTGCAGGCTGGAAGCAGCCTAAATAGTCAGCTTTTAGAAAATCCCCTTGGCAGAAGAGCAGTAATTTCACTGCATTTTTGAGGGGCAGTTGCTAGTTTCCCGAACAAGTGTTCCTGATGGTTATTACATGCTGGTGGCAGCCAAGCAAAAGAGAAAAGTAATTCTCAAGGAGGAAGGGGTGCTTATTTTCAAGTAGCAAAAGCATGATCCAGGTAATTTAGAAGGTGCATTTTTAACCTTTGAAGTCCCTTCTCGTAATGCTGTAGACTTGCCAAATCAGAGGAGGTGAAAACTTAAGAAGTGATGAAAAGCGTCGCAGATAAATTCCCTGAGACAATTCCAAGAGAACGTTATGGGTGCCCAGAGGAGGGAAAACGTGCTTCAGTGGAGTTACTGGGGTGTTTTGGGGAGTGGGCTGGCCAAGCAGGCGGAAGAGAGATGTTGTTTTAAAGCCCAGCAGTTCAGTAAGCAGATGCAGCGTGAAGGGGATCCTCTCTTCACATTATTCAGTGCTCGCAGGCCATTTAAATCTAACAGATGTGTTGCGTATACTTCTTCATACTATGTAGATCCAGTCTCAAAGGGATTTTTCCAGTGACGAATCCTCTGGCCCAGTATGGCCTTCTGTATCCCACTTTTTTTCCAGCTTACGGTTGATAAGTGAGTTCTTGTATTCTGGGGATGCATGGCTAATTAAAAAAAGTTGCCTAGGTGCATCACCATGTCTTAGTGATAGATCTAATATTCAAGGTTAGACGTGTCCTCTGAGGTCAGAACTTACTTGACCGTAGTGTCTTACAAGACAAAGTTGCTAATTCTTCCTGAATAGAGACTGGTGAAACTGAGTTTTCCATTCTTTTTTTTATTGTATCATCCAGGCCTCCTCACGCTTTGCTTTCCTTAAAGCTGGAATGGGTTTTAAACTTTGCAAAACAAGTTTCTTCTGTTCTGGTGGGATTTCTTCAGGTCCCATCAATTTAAAAATTAGTCATTCCCAGAGAAGAGTGAGAGTAGGCATGGAGGAAGGGTTGTTGCCTACGTGTAGTTTCACTTGCAGATGCCCGGTGGTGGTCCTGGCCGTTCAGCTGCTGAAGTTGGCTGCGCTGCTCGGCGTGACTTGTCTGCCGTGTCACTCTTCTGATTCTGAAATGTATTGTCTGGCTGGCTTGACAGGTATCTTTGTACTGTCGTCCTGGCTTTGTACTTCTGGATAAAATGTCTTGCAAACATAGTGGTTCCTTCCTCTGGCTGGTTGATCGCCAATAGGTCTGAGGCGGTGGTGTTCGTTGTCAAGATTTTTGATAGGGGTTTTCAGGTTTGGCACTCCCCAAACTCTGTGGTACTCATCCGTGTTTGAGCCTTTCTAAGAGGCAGTTTAAGTTGGTACCTTATGGAGTTTAAGAGTATTCTTGTCTGTCAAAGAAATTGTCACTGTCAGAACAGAAAAAAACGTTATTAACACTCATACCTGCAAAATATCCGTGGCTTTCCCCCTCCCCCCCAGTTCTTTTCTGCTGTGGAAAGAAGGGCGGTTCAGGCTTTCGTTCCATTTTGTCTATTTTTGTTCATGTCTGTACATCTGAATCTTGTATCCTGTTAATTAAATTTAAACCTCCTTGCAGGCATTTCTGTGGATTTTAATCTAATCTGCTGGTGTCTTTACACGCTATATATGTTACCAGTGGGACTTGATTCTGTGGGTAACATTTCTGAATTGTCTGTGGACTTGTTTGTTTAGCGCTATAGCCAGTCCACCCATCGGATTCTTGAGTATAATCTTGACAGTTGATGTCAAAGGCTAGATCTTTTACCCTGGAATGTAAGAAAAGGGTAAAACATAAAAACCTATACACTGTAAATTCACTGTCTGTCCACTGATGTAAGAGGTCAGAGCTCCATCGTGCTGTTCCAGCTTACACCTAGCAAGGATGGGCCCCATGGCATGTAAACAAAGCACACTTCAAATACTGCTTTTGTCTGTTCTTCAGAGAAAAGTCTGATCCTCAGCATGCCAGAATGTGTTCGAGCTGGCTTTAATGAGTAAGAATAACAGTAAAGATACAACAACATAAGGCTCAGCAGTCTTGTGCAGCTGAAACTCATAGCTCTGCTTCTTCGCTGCTTGCTGTTGTCTCTGCCGCCTTGGCTGGGAATCACTTCTTCCCTTTCAGTACTCGTCCCCTGCTTGCACTGACATTGACCTCAGCAGAATTACTCCTTTCCTGTATGTGAGCAAATGAGAGAAGAATCAAGCCTGTAATCCTGAAAAGAAGAATTGCTTAACTTTGATCTCATGAATAAGTACTGAGTCCTAATTTCATACTATTTCGGGTATTCAGATAGAGACAGCAATATATTAGGGATTAAATAATAGTTTGGAAGCAGGATTGAAAATGCAGCGTTTGCAGTTGCTCAGTTATGACCTTAACTGTATAACTGCCTGTGGCAATGGGACCCCAACGAGCAGATGGCACCGGCTTTCTTCATTTCATCCTGACGTTGGTTGCTCTTGCCATCCAACACTCTGGCTTTTGCTTTCTTTTAAAACAGGTCAGGAGGGTAAATTATTATTAAGAGATTGCGTGCACTGAATGGCAACGCACATTCCTGATGAATTGGTGGGAAGCTGCCTTGTTTTATGACTAAACTGATGCATTTCAGGTGAAACTAACATTTGTGCCCTAAAGCTTGTTATAAGGCATTAAGTCCATAGCAGCAGTCTTCTGACATCTCTTTGAGAAGCTGAAGTTCAGCTTCCTGAGGTGGAACAACGTTAGCATGATTTGGTAAGGCCTTGATGTCTTCCATCTTAGAGAAGGCAGGTTTGAAAGAGGCAGTGTGACTTCAGTGAAGCCCCGTTCGGGACTCAGACACATACAGTGTTGACATGTGGAAAGAAGGTGTTTTCACATTAGTAATTCTGAGGTGCGAAAATGAAGTTTCTTGAGAAACAACTACCAAATTGTGGGATAAACTTTCCGCTGTCCAAAAAACAATACTTTCAAAATATGAAATGATTTCTTATTTATATGGCCCACATCTGTGATTAAGGTAACTATGAAGTATGAAGAACCTTCTGAACTCCCTCTGGACTAATAGCAATGCTGTTCACAGCTATGACTCTTGAGTCGAGCAAGAGAATTAAAACTTAATGGCTTAAATATATAAGAAAAAGACTGCACATATTGTTCTGGAAATTTAGTTTCACCAGGTTAGATTGTAACAGTGAAGTGTTTAAAAAAAGTGAAAAAGAAAGATGAAAATCCTTCTCGTTTGCCCCCTCTGCTCAAACACTTTTTTGTCTCAAATGAAGAAGTTGCTGTACGGGCTCTGTAAGACATGACTCGTTACCCAACAGTAATAGCTGAGCTGTCATTTCTTGGGTGTTTTGGTTTGTTTCTGTTTTTTAACAGGTCTTCGTGATCAAGCTACGTGTAGCTCCACTTATGGTTAGGAGAGAGTAAAAAACAGCATGTTTTTATGGTAATGAGATGTCGCATGACTTCTTTCCATTTGCAGTTTGTCAAAGTATGTTCAGGACGATACCTTAACTGCCTCCCACTGTCTCCTGTTTGCCGGTGGCAAAGACCAGATGGGGTGAGACATTTGCCAGAAATTACCACCCAGTGACGGGAAAGGACTTGCAACAAATCTAGATCATTCGGTCAAAATCCTCAACGATTGTAGGTAATGCAAGGAAAAGCTGTGCTGCAGCGTGGTCTGTGAAGGGGCGGGGATGTGTCCTTCCAGCACACTGAATCAAAGAACTTTGCAAACAGCCCCGTGTCTGACTGCAGCCATTCCTGGTGGAGCCGCCTGGTTTGAATGCTGTTTTACATAGTTACATTCCCTCCTGACCAGTGTTCCAGTAAGTGGGTCCCGAGGAAGGCCATGCATTGATCTGACAGGGACGTTGAAAGATCATTACTGCTGAGCAAGCTGAGGCGTTGTAAACCTGTCACGTTAACGCAGCAGTGTCTGTAACAAGCTGTGTTCATATGCTCTGGTAGAAAGGGAAAAGCGCTTTCTCTTCAGCTGGACAAGGTGTCCGGTGAGCCTGTCCTCGTGCGCTCTGTCTTCTGGAGTGCAAGAACCACTACATTGCTGTCTGGATTGTATTTATTGACGTGCCATTTGAACTTTCAAGCTGTAGTAGCCAGCTAGAGATCAACAAGGCAACAAAGATCACAAAGCAGAGATCCAGGGAAAAAAAATAACGTTTACAAATTATCTGCTAGGAAAAGACCAGCAGTGTCGGGCTGTTTCCCAGAGGAATCATTTCTACCTTTCACACTGAGGACAAGTGAACAGGGCACCGGGTGCCCCCCTCACCACCCGTTGCAAAAGCAGCTTAGTGCTGGGGACTTGTCCCTTATAAGAAGAGCACAGCTGTCGTTTAGAAAGATGTGTAGATGGTCTCAGACGAGAGTGTTAGGCATGTGGCTCTACTCACAATGTAATTTAGCCAGTAAAAGACCCACCCACTTGTTTTTACTAAGCTGTTTGTACTGTAGGAAAGAATGCGTTGGGTTTTTTTTAATTCAGCTTTTATGAAAAAAGAGCAAATGAAACAGCAGGTATGAAGAGTTGCAATTTAAAAATCTCACGCCAAATCATTCAGCCTTCATCCCTGCCAGAATCTATCTAGAAACAAAAGGGGTGATTTGTCTGAGGTGGGACTTGATCTGAGGGTTTCAGATAAAAGTAGGTGACACGGAGAAATATTTTTCAAAAGAGCCAACTATTAAAATGTGCTCATATCTGCAAAAAAGCTAATGAAAAGTTGGTGGTAACCTGCTCAGAGCATATTTTGGCATGTTATTTTTGCTTAGTATACATGTGGCATAGTGGGGTTTTTTTTAAAAGCATAATTCTGTATGTGTTTCCAAAGGGCAGCATCAGGAAGAGGGGCAGCAGCAGGGGTTTGAGTGGATCATGTGGCGATAGGAATGGTAGAAATGGATGCTCAGTGCTGGATGAAAGCCTTTTTATTTGCAAGCTGACAGGCAGCTAGTATTAAACACTTGATCCCCATCCTTTAAATTAGCCAGTGGAACAATGCCATTGGCAGATTGCCCAGGTGAAATGGCATTGCACTACCTAGGGAAACTTCTCTGGGAAAAATGATGATTATTCAGCTTAACCCCACGTTTTCAGATGCAGATTTATCAATGAGGTTTAGAGGATTTAACCCTAAAATCCCAAGGAGAAACTCTTAACCCTGTATCTGCAGAGAAATAGTAACTGTCTTCACTTCCCCCACTCCATCACATCCAGGTAGTCTTAACCATCTTGTTTGGCCGTTCATTTGTTTTCTTATGCTCGTCTATGGAAAAAGGAATTGTATCTACAATTTCAGACATAAATCATGATTGGGGCTACCTGTTTCTGGATTTATCAGGTTTAGCCCATTGTGGGCAGCGTAGCTGAGCCATTGCGAACACTGAATGACTGTTACTCAGCTGAGAAAATTTCATAGTAGGTCACTTTTGCTGCCACCGCAGTAAAAAATTGTGAAACCTGGGAATTTCATTCAACACAGAAAATAATTAGAAGCTTCAAGACAATCAGCAGGACTCAGATTCCTCAGCAATTTTGGGAGCAGCAAGAGGATAAGAGTGTGGATATATTAACCCATGGTGTCCTACTGGAAGGCTAACATCTTGCCTAACCTGATGATATAAAAGTTAGCAGCATTTTGTTCGATTCAGTCCCCCCAGTTGGGGTGTGGGGAACAAAAAAACCCCAACAATACAAAAACCTCCAAAAAGGTAAAAGATGTACTTGAGCTCTTGAAAACAAGTAACAATTTGTAGCCCTGCGGATGCTTAATATAAGATCAGTGGTTATTATGAGACTACAGGGGTTTGGTATTAAACTCTGCCAAAAAAATATTGGATCATATATATATATATGTAGATAAATAGATAGATATTTAAAAAAATAGAGTTTGCAACCATCTATGTTTTACATATTGTTGCAATGAAATGTGAATTGTTCCTGGGTCTTAAGCTGGACATCTGCATGAATTGCGGTGCTACTGTAAATATTTCTCAACATGGACAGGTAGATGCTATCGGAAAAAACAGAACAAATTCTGAAGTTGCCAATATTGTCACAGAGTCTCCCTGCAGAATGAAGTTGTTTGACAAAGTGTTTCCCTGGTGATTTGGCTGCAGATGAAAATGTCTTCAGCAATAAAATTCCGTGCTCGGGTCTCAGCTCTCTGCGCTCATCAATCAGCAAATGACATATCAAGGATCTTTTTTCCTGGATTAGTTAATATGGTGGGGAAAATATGCGATCCATTGATACTCTTTTGAATTTCTATACATAAGGGTTTTTTTCCACTCTTAAATACACACTTAAAAAAAATATTTTGTTGCCTACAGCTTCCTTTAGTAATCAATAGTGCTGCAATAGGACTAATGTAAAACTACTTTTTATGTACACAGATTTTCTTGCCTGGAGATAATGCCTGCTCTCAGAAAATCGCTGTCAATCATAGGAAAAGGAGAGCTGGGGGAAGGGTGAAGGAGAGATGTACATTTGGTGACAGCCTTTCTATCCTCAGTGCACTGTCCTTTGTGGCTTAATATATTAATGTTTTGCCAATAAATGGCATTTTGTAGAATTTTTGTGGCTCTATGTGTTGTAAACGCAATTTTGCTGGGGATAATCATGTTCCATATCTGCTGATACTTCCATAAGGTATCATTAATGGCTTTAGAAAGTTCAATTACATGACTGCAAAGAAATAAATCACCTTATAGTTTAATTACCTCGAATATAACAGCAGCAAATATCTTCTGGGAAGCTGCCTCCTGTGTTACTAAACGACTGTCAATGATGAAGCTGCTTTCCTTAAAGGATGCTCTATTAAGGAGATTGTTTCACAGTGTTTTATGCTACATCTGTTGCTGCCACTACTAAATTTTATAAAGGAATTTAAAATATGACAGATGTCAGTAATAACTTTTATTTCATGTCTACTTTTTAAGGAAAAAATGGAATTTATTGCAATTCCCATAAAGATTTATATGAAATGTTTCATATGAAATCATTTTTAAATACTTTTAAAATATTTTTTTGAATGATGATATGGGATCCAGAGAAATATCTGAAAACCCATTATAGCAGATCCCCTCTGTGTAGTGTGTGTCCATCTGCTGAGGAAAATACTAAGAAGAGTCGTTCGTTTTCCTACTTAAATATCTCAAAACAGAGTCACTCCTTTTCAGATCCAACCACCTGAGAGGCAAAAAGGCAGCACAGACGGAAAGATGAGTATCCTATGTAAAAAAAGAAGTGATAAAATGATGAGAAACAAGCAACGGAAAGGAGGAAAGCATAGAAGTGGTAGAGGAGGAAGACCAGTAAGAAGGTGAAGGCTGATGAGCTGGAAAGGGAAGAGAAATGGGAAGAGCCAAGATTCTCGACAGGGAAGATAAATGAGGAGAATCAGCTGATTAGGCGAAGGGAAGAGATAGGAGGAAGTGCAGCAATAGCAGAAAAATGGAGAATTTAGTAAAAGCAGAAATCAAGGACACCAAATAATCAAAGGATAGGATATAAAAGGATATTGGCTGCCTTTTCCTCCCATTACCAATCAGTAGGTGGGAGAAGAGGGATCACAGAAAATGTGAAAGGCACAACCAACTTGTATTTTCTTGCATGTCTCCTTAGGACTTTGGGTTTCCTTTGTGTGTGATTTTGGTTCACCATGTTTACTTTGGGTAGACTGTGCTTCCTTTAATACTGCTGTATTGCTAAACTCTGTGAGTACTTTGAATTATTTGAATCGTTCTATTTTGGGATTATAGCATGAACTAACAGGCTTTGAAATGATTCTGAGCAATTTTTGATCATCTCTTTTCCTCGTGCTTCCAGAAAAATGCAAGTTTTGGTACATCCCCTCTCCTCTTTTAATACAGTAACTAACAAACACGTGGACTTGATTGCTCAAGCATATAAGCGGTGCACAGCCTTCGGTGTGCAAGTACGGTGGTGGGTAATCTCAAGCATCTCCCTGTCCATAGGGTGGTGGGGTGGCTCCAGAAGAGGTACAGAGCTTCCAGGATCTAGATGCTGACCTCGATGCGTGAGTGTGTGCAGGGATGCTAAACCCTTGACTGCACTGTGGCCCACCCTTTCATTTGCCGGCTGGCAAAGGTTAGCCAGCATGGGAGGATAAAAGAGCGAGGCTTTTTGAGAGGTAAACCCCCGGTACGTTTTTGTTCTCCAGAAGAGAGTGGATCAGGGAGCGTGCCCTGCCCTTTTCTTCGGGCAATTTCCTTACAGCAGTGGTTCACGCGATGTTAACACTTTACAGAGTAATGGGTAGGTTGTTAACTAATGGCTGTTTTCAGCCTCTAACTTGTAGGCTATAACAATAAGAATACATTCTATTTCAAAGGGTGGTGTTTTTAATGGAAAAAATGATTTTTTGCTGAATTCAGGAGGTGGGAGTTAGGCAGCACTTAATGTATTGAATGCAGTGAGAGAAAATTTGAGCATAAGGTACAGAGACATGTAGGTTGGGTTTGGATGAACACATTTGTGTGTGGAAAATTATATACTGCCTCAACGAAAATGACTTTTTCCTTCTGAAAGAAAATCCTGTTTTCTCCTATGTATTGAGAGAAGTTAGGGATCTCCCATTGTAGCATGTGTAGTTTTTATCCCCATACACGTAAATAGCAGTACTATTAAATTATTTTTTGCAAAAATTATGGAATTCTTCTTCAAAAAAATGTCTTTCTTCCTTCAAACTGTTTTTATTTAATGTGCTGATTATTTTACCTTGAAGCTGTGAACCCCTGGCCTGTTCCTCATTGTTCTGGCAGAATTAAAAAATACACCATAAGCGTATTCTCTTCCTTACTAAAAATAATTTCCAAATAAATAAAAAAGTATTCAGAAAGGCTGTGAGAATATCTGATCTAAAGTTGCCAGCACTGAAATAATATGTCAAGAATATAGTGAAAAATCAGTAAGAATAGAATCAAGTTAAATGAAATGTTGTTGTTTCTCCTAGGCCAGGATTAATGTAAGTACAGAATGGGTGTGATGTAAGGAATAGTAACATATAGTCACAGCCCAATTAAACAAAATAGCAAGTAAGGAACATGTATCCTGGAAAAAATCTGGATCCAAGGAAAGCCCTGCTATTTTGTCCTTGCCTCGCTGTTTTTATTTTGGCTATCTACAGCCAATCTTCAACGCCTTTACTTAGCAGGGACAGCTTTTAAAAGGGAAGCTGCTTACAAGAACCAAGATTTTTAAGAGAAGGTCGTCAGTCTGCCTCCACTCTACTAAGAGATACACAATGTGCTCTATGTTTTGTTTTGATTTTGGCTCTTTTACCTGGTCCGGAGTGGGACAGCATTTGGGGCAGCCGCGGGTTTGCGACACAGGGCAGTGGAACTGTGTCAAAGATGTGGGGACATCAGCAGGGAGTAAAACTCGGTTTTTAGAAACATAGCCCAGGGAAAAGATGCGATTCTTAAAACAGCTTAGATGAATGAGTGCAGAGCGAGCCCCGAGTCGGCTGGTGCTGTTTGCAGGATGATGGGTGTTGCCATAGTGACCGAGAAAGGGGGGAACAGAGGAGTCTGAAGAGAATATCAGCTGGGGCTTCAGTAATGCTAACTTAGCATGTGACGTCTGCCAGAGAGCCCCGATGGGCACATGGGTGGTAATGTGGTATGAGTGCATGAGAGCACCGAGGTCACCCGCCGTCAGCTGGCGAGTGACTGAAATCGTGGCTCGGACGGATGGGGAGGTGCTGCCCTTGGTCTGGAAATGAGCACATCTTGTGTTCACATATGCAGGTTATTCCCAAATTATCTATTGGCATGTTTCCTGACAGGGCAATTGCTTCTGCTTCCTTTCCTGGTCCTGGGAATATTGGGTTCAATTCTAACAGTGACTGCTATGGAGAGAATTCCCAAATCCTCTGTGCCTTGAGAGGGCCATCCTCACATCACAGAGCCTGCATGTGCTGTCCCACCCTGGCTGCCTAGCTCTCTTGGCAAATCAAAAAAACTACAAAGAGTAGCCATGGGCTGACCTCTTCCTTTTGCTTCAGCAGTAGTTTTGTGCTCTCTGTAGTTTTTTCTCTTGATTTGGGGAAAATCATAGAATCATGGAGTGGTTTAGGTTGGAAGGGACCTTGAAGATCATCAGGTTCCAACCCCCTGCCATAGGCAGGGACACCTCCCACTAGACCAGGTTGTTTAAAGCCCCATCCAGCCTGGCCTTAAACACCTCCAGGGGTGGAGCTTCCACAACTTCTCTGAGCAACCTGTTCCAGTGCCTTACCACCCTTAAAGTGAAAAATTTCTTCCTAATATTTAATCTAAACCTACCTTCTTCCAGTTTGAAGCCATTCCCCCTTGTCCTATCACCACATGCCCTTGTAAAAAGTCCTTCCCCCAGCCCTCCTGTAAGGAACTGGAACCAGGTACTCTCCCCCTTTAGGTACTGGAAGGACTCAATTAGGTCTCCCCGGAGCCTTCTCTTCTCCAGGCTGAACAA